>BSBM01001023.1:9885000-10552500 GCA_027924585.1 Larix kaempferi | reverse complement strand
TTATCATCTTTATCATCTTCATCTGCATCATGATCATCTTCATTGTCATCACCCTCCTCCTCCTCATCATCTTTATCATCTTCATCTACATCATGATCATCTTCATTGTCATCACCCTCCTCCTCCTCATCATCTTGTGCACTTATGCACTTAGGGATTAATGTTTAGAAGAGGGTCTAAAGGCCTTTATGGGGGAGGGGCTCTAGGAACAAGGTAAGACAGAGAGGGTAGGGGGGAGGGATAAAGGCGTAGAGGGTTAGTGATTAAGGGAGAAGAAGGGAGAGAGTGCTATAGGGAGGGATAATGACGAAGATAAAGAGAAGGTGGAGAGATGGAGATTGGGGTGGTAGAGACATGGCTGGAGTAAGGGAGAGAAAGAAACATGAAAGAAACATGTAGGGAGGGATGTAGGGAGAATGAGGGACTGATATTTAGAAAGAGATAGGGGGTATCTAGGGATTATTGGGAGAGAGCTAGGGGGTATTAAACCATACAAAACATTTGTTTTGTATGAAACCATATAAATTATTAGTTTTCTTTGATTTTGTTCGTTGCCCTAGCCGTGCACCTAACCTATTTATTGTGCTTGACTATATCGCGTTCGTGTTTTTTCACTACATATCGCGCACGCGTTTTGTATTTCTATAACGCGTGTGCATTTTGTAACTCCAGAAATAATGGACTGTTGCTGTCCGAGAACAACTTCACTCTGTCCGAACGAAAACAACAATCCCGTGATTTTTCGAACAACACGAGCCCGCCTCTGAAAATTTTCACATTCTACACCAACTCCATCATTTTTTTTTATGCAGGTGCAGCATTGAGGACATCTTTCATGGTTGCTCACTGTGGTGTTGGGTTATATGGCCATATTTGAAGAAAATAATCAGCAAGCTTGAAGAATCTCCAAATGAAGAACACCAAAGATAAGGCCTTTGAAAGATTCATTTTGCCTATATTTGAGGAGCACACAAGATAAGATATCAAGCTTCAAGACCAACAAGGAAGAACTTCCATTTGCTTATTATTGAAGAGCTTGTAATTGAGGAGCAACAAAAACAAACTATATTGAATTGATCATTGTGGTGATGGGGAATGCACGTAACCGAGCAAACAAATCAACAAGGAAGAAGAGACCTCAAGAATTCATTGAAGAAGAGAAAGAAAAGAAAAGAATATACATGATGAATCGGAGGCTTTCTTTGGAAACTAATCCAAATCCAATTGTAGAGGATACCATGGTTCATCCTATTAATCCACGACAAGAGGGACCTTCAATTTCCACAATAGTTGTTGAACAAGCACCCCATGGAAGTAATCAAGAAGCAAAACGTAGGTGCTCATTAGGGGATGTTTCAATTCCCACTTCAAGTCAAAGTGATAAGTTACCATCTCAAGATGAAGCTCATGAAGAAACACCCAATTTGCTATCCGGATGTGGTTATACAAGCGATGAAGTCAGAGAGGCGTTGGACATTTTGCCTACTGTTGAAGAAGAGAATGTTATCCACACCATCGATGAGGATGTTGGCCTTCCACAAGGGGATGTTGGACTTCCACAGACCATGGATGAGGATGTTGGACTTCCACCATCCAACTACCAAGAAGAGAATGAAGGACACCAAGCTACTACTGAAACGCCAGAGCGTCTTGGTGATGCGCTACATGGTACAATTCCAACCCCCTTACCTCCATTAGCAAGCACACGTCGAAGAACTCCGAAGCGTATACAAGTTGATGAAAGACTTATGAATTCCATTGAAGGTACGCTATCTAAACGTAGTATTGCTTATCAAACTCAACAGATACTTGCTAAATATTTTGTTTCTAAATGTGATGGAGATAAATGTAGATTATTTTTATCATTGTTAAAATATAGGAGCATGAATGTTGTTAGGAAAAAGTTAGGGATAAAGATGATAAAGAATTCTGAACCAAGTTCTCATATAGTTAAAAGCCTAGTAGATGCATTTGGTAAAATTGGTAAGAACACACATTCAAAGGACCGCAATGCTGCTCGTCGTGTGTTGTCACAATCAATTGCAAATAAGAACACCAGGGCCCTTCGTATTCTCAAGCCTACATCCGAACTAGTTAATTTGAATGTAAAAACCCTCCGTAGGTATTCTACTAGAAGAGAACATCTTGACACAACCGATCAGACAGATTTTTGGGCCTTTGTTGGTCGGTTGCCACGTCGTGACATGAAGCTAGTTGATGCAGTAAAGGGACTAGTGCACAGTTTTTGGCATGATCACACAAGGCCTTCTTCAAACCGAAAGGATGTACTAAAACTAAGAAGGGGTTCAAAGGATCGTGAACCACATACTAAGCATCTTCTTGATATAACACAGACAGAGCTTTACGAGAAATTTAAGATTGAGCATAGACAATTGAACTTGGGGCAAAGATCTTTTGAGAAATGTAAGCCATGGTATGTTAGAATAAATACTCTTTGTAACACTTGTTGTTGTAGATACCATGTAGAATATGAATATTACTATGAAACATTTTTGTACATTCGTCGTGTGTTGCATACTAACATTGTGCAGGATTGCTCCATGACAATACCACCGACTTCATCAAGAGAATTCATTCATAGCATCATGTGCAATAGGCCCGAGGGGCAAAAATACTATGCAAAATCTTGTTTGGATGGAACATGCTCCAACTGTGCTGGAATGGCATTATTGAGCCAATGTATGCACGAGAATGGAGACAGTGAATTTGGGAAAATGGTTACAGACATGAAAAGTTTCAAATATATCAACTATGAAATAGTCCCAGGGAAAGAAAGCAAAAAAATACAATTGGTGACATCTCAGGTATGCATTTATATCTATAAAATTATGTTGTAACGGTTACATTTCAATCCTTACTTACAACAAAAAACTGACATTGAGATCATTTTGTGTCACCAGGTACAAGTTAGTGACTTCATCAAGGAATTTATTGAAAAGACACATCAATATGTTCAGCATGTCCACGTGGCACGATGGCAGGATGAGAAGTTTAGAATATGCAGAGATACATTTCCCCTTGGTACTATACTTTCAATTGTTGATTTTGCCGAGAACTACACTATGCAACCTCAAAATGAGATCCAAAGTCAGTATTATCACTCTGAGCAGGTTTCCTTGATGGTCCATATCACATATAGGCATGGCCCAAATAGCACTGAAGAGCAAAGAGAAATTCTGAAGGAATATCACTTCTACATAAGTGATGATAGGTGCCATGACTTCCACTATGTACATCATTGCTTCATCATGTTCTATGATCACTTGAAGGGAAGGAACATACAGATGGACCGACACTGGATTTGGTCTGATGGGTGTGCTGGTCAGTCCAAAAATGCACGCATATTTCAGTGGTTGTGTTCATTGCATAAAAACTACAAAGTGCCACATATGTGGAACTATTTTGAGTTTGGGCATGGTAAAGGAGAGCATGATGGAGCTGGAGCATGTGTAAAAACAACCCTACGAAGAGAGGAATTGAAAGTATCTATAGAATCTACTATTCTAAATGCTCAATCTATAGTCAGGTGGTGCACGTCAATAATGGGAGAGGAATCAACTATGCGAGTAGAATCCACAAGAAAGAGACATGTGGAGAGATTTTTTTGGGAGGTGGTAGACATAGATCGTTCACATGCATGGGAATGCAAGACTGTGCCTGGGACTCGTGGCTTTCATTCGGTTCGAAGCTCTGATAACCCAGTATTTGAAATTTGGACTAGAAAACTCGCTTGTTTTTGCCCGCCTTGTTGTGATGGTGACTGGGATGGGTGTGAATCATTGGATTGGGTTGATGGATGGGATCGCATATCACTTCCACTTGATCAGCGTGCAATTGTTAAGTTAACTCCGTTGGAAGAAGACCAATCATCTATTTCTGCAGATTTTGATCATGTCTCAGACCTTGTACAACCCGGTATGATGCATTTCCTTAACATTTTTTGTTTGTTTACGTAGTCTTCAAATGCACATTAATGGCCTTGTATTGCACGAAAAATATTTTGATCATATACCTACAATCATATAATGCAGGGCACATATACACAGTGGTTGCCTCAAAAGATACTGAATGGGGTGATGAATACTGGTTGGCACACTATATAGATGGAAAGCAAACCCTCATTGTGTCCATGAATGACGATGAAAACAACCACTTTCCAACTGGGTCTATGGTTGTTAAAGGTGAATACTTGACACGGGACAACAATGGAAGAAAGAAGGGTGGATATGTTTACAAGGATTACAAACCAGGTGCAAGTGTGTATCACTTTACCAACTTAATCATTGGCAAAAACCTTCAGGTACGAACAATGCCTAGTCGAAATTCATCGAAGATACGCTACTTCTTACCGGATACAGAGCACGAGAGACTAATGGAGACCATCAGTATAAGAGATGATCCAGAGGGCTTGGTTGTATGATAATAGGTGGGATCTAGCATGATGAGGTACGTTACATACTTTTAATACTATACTATTTATACTATTTGTAATTGAATATTGATATATGCTCAATTTTCACATGTATGTTTCATATGAATATGTCAATTTTGCGTTCTTGATATGCCAAATTTACGTTTACGTTGTTTATAAATATGCCAAAAGTTCTCTTGTATGTCAAGTTTATGAATATGCCATTTTTTACATATGATCAGTAAACCCTAAAATTATATTATGTTCATCATGTTGGTTATTGGCTTCACCCAACAAAATTAATTCAATTCATGCTCACTATATTAAACAATACACTTATATTAAATTTAATTCATGTCTTGTTAAATATTTCATAATGAATTAGCTATTTGAGAGAACCACCTTAGACCAAGCCATCATCATCAACATCTTCATCATCATCACCATCATCATCATCATGGACCTGCAAAAACCTAGTTTCCAAAGTGTCTAGGCAGGTTCGGGTTAGGAACACTAGCCATACCCGCCCGGTGGATGATTTTCCAAAGTTGACCCCCGTGTGCAAAAATTGCACACTCCCACACTAAGCAAAACCCTAGTTTCTAAGATGGACCTGCAAGGTGACACATGGGCCACCGAGTAGGAGGGGAGGGGTAGCCCTGTCACTATCCCGGTGTGCTGAATCCAACGGAGTCAACGGTTCGTTGATCCGAGCCACGGTCTTCATTCTATGGCTTGTCTCGTCTCGCTACCAGAAGGCCTTCAGGGACACCTGCTGGATACCTACCGGGGGCATAGAACTCCAACCATGCAACAAAACCGGGTTCCGGGGAGTCCTGCAGGTGTGTCTAGACAGGTTCGGGCTAGGAACACTAGCCATACTTGCCCGGTGGATGATTTTCCAAAGTTGACCCCCGTGTGCAAAAATTGCACACTCCCACACTGAGCAAAACCCTAATTTACGAAATGAATGCACAATGAAGCCACTGGGCCATGGGGAGACAAGGGAGAGGGCCCCCTAGAGGTAATCGCATGCCAGGAGACCAACGGAGTCGACGGTTCGTCGGTCTGACGTCCGGTTTCCGAGTTATGTCGAGTTGCAAGTCGCATGAAAATGTCGTTCATGGACACTTGGTGAATTTCCGTCTGGGAGCCAAAAAGAAAACGAAGCAGGAAGATTGCGTGCCGTTGGCTCCTGCAAGTGTGTGTGGGTAATGCCGACGTGGAAACACTGCCAACACTGGCTCGGGGGAGGTTTTTGCAGAGTTGACCCACCAATGCGAGATTGCATGCAATTACACTGAGCAAAACCCTAGTTTACGAAATGAATGCAAAATGAACCCACTGGGCCATGGGGAGACGAGGGAGAGGGCCCCCTAGAGGTAATCGCACGCTAGGAGACCAACGGAGTTGACGGTTCATCGGTCCGACGTCCGGTTTCTGAGTTATGTCGAGTTGCAAGTCGCATGAAAATGTCGTTCAGGGACACTTGGTGAATTTCCGTCCGGGAGCCAAAATGCAAACGGAGCAGGAAGATTGCGTGTCGTTGGCTCCTGCAAGTGTGTGTGAGAAATGCCGATGTGGGAACACTGCCAACACTGGCTCGGGGGAGGTTTTTGCAGAGTTGACCCACCAATGCGAGATTGCATGCAATTACACTGAGCAAAACCCTAGTTTACGAAATGAATGCACAATGAAGCCACTGGGCCATGGGGAGACGAGGGAGAGGGCCACCTAGAGGTAATCGCACACCAGGAGACCATCGGAGTCGATGGTTCATTGGTCCGATGTCCGGTTTCCGAGTTATGTCGAGTTGCAAGTCGCATGAAAATGCCGTTCAGGGACACTTGGTGAATTTCCGTCCGGGAGCCAAAAAGCAAACGGAGCAATAAGATTGCGTGCCGTTGGCTCCCGCAAGTGTGTGTGGGCAATGCCAACGTGGGAACACTGCCAACACTGGCTCGGGGGAGGTTTTTGCAGAGTTGACCCACCAATGTGAGATTGCATGCAATTACACTGAGCAAAACCCTAGTTTACGAAATGAATGCACAATGAAGCCACTGGGCCATGGGGAGACGAGGGAGAGGGCCCCCTAGAGGTAATTGCACGCCAGGAGACCAACGGAGTCGACGGTTCATCGGTTCGACGTTCGGTTTTCGAGTTATGTCGAGTTGCAAGTCGCATGAAAATGTCGTTCAGGGACACTTGGTGAATTTCCGTCCGGGAGCCAAAAAGCAAACGAAGCAGGAAGATTGCCTGCCGTTGGCTCCCACAAGTGTGTGTGGGCAATGCCGACGTGGGAAAACTGCCAACACTGGCTCGGGGGAGGTTTTTGCAGAGTTGACCCACCAATGCGAGATTGCATGCAATTACACTGAGCAAAACCCTAGTTTACGAAATGAATGCACAATGAAGCCACTGGGCCATGGGGAGACAAGGGAGAGGGCCCCCTAGAGTTAATCGCACGCCAGGAGACCAACGGAGTCGACGGTTCGTCGGTCCGATGTCCGGTTTCCGAGTTATGTCGAGTTGCAAGTCGCATGAAAATGCCGTTCAGGGACACTTGGTGAATTTCCGTCCGGGAGCCAAAAAGCAAACGGAGCAGGAAGATTGCATGCCATTGGCTCCCGCAAGTGTGTGTGGGCAATGCCGATGTGGGAACACTGCCAACACTGGCTTGGGGGAGGTTTTTGCAGAGTTGACTCACCAATGCGAGATTGCATGCAATTAAACTGAGCAAAACCCTAGTTTACGAAATGAATGCACAATGAAGCCACTGGGCCATGGGGAGACGAGGGAGAGGGCCCCCTACAGGTAATCTCACGCTAGGAGACCAATGGAGTCAACGGTTCGTCGGTCCGACATCCGGTTTCCGAGTTATGTCGAGTTGCAAGTCGCATGAAAATGCCGTTCAAGGTCACTTGGTGAATTTCCGCCCATTTTATAATTTAAGCCACTTTTAAATATTTTAACTTCCATATTATTTTTGAAAGAGTATAATATTTCAAAACTCCTAAAGAGACAAAAACACATGATCAAAACTCCTAAGGCTGCAATTTAGAGTAGCAATAATGGGGGTGATGGAGTTGAATTTGATCCTATGGAAGATAATGATACTAATATTATTGAGAATAAAGGGATAATAGGTTGATCCATGACACCTTTGTTTGCATGGATGAGGATGCACCTATGTATGAGACCTATGATAATATTCATGATGTACATCTTATTGATAAGGCACACAAAGGCCTATACAAGAGATCAAAGATGAGTCACTTTGTCTACTAATTTGATGTTGATAAAATTGAAGGTATTGAATGACATTTCAAACAATGGTATGACAAAGATCCTAATGTATACACAATAACTCTAACGATAAATATAAGTTTTTAATATTTTTTGTGATTGTAATAACTACATTGCGATATCCATTATTTAGTACATAAATTGATTTTTTCTTATAGATTGTCATGTCCTAATTATGATCAAATGATATATTATGGATAGCATGCAACAAATTTAAAATGCCATGAATGTGGGATCAATAGATATTGAACTAATTAGGTAATATATAAGGTGCCCCATAAGGTTCTTTGTCATATCCCTATAATTCTAGGTTTTTGATGATTGTTTAGGTTAAAAAACATAGCACATTATATGGATTATCATGTACAAAGATAAGTGAAGATGGTATTATATGAGTGGCTACAAATGGTTCTCAATTTACGATCATCAAGGAAATATTACCCATTTTTAAAGAAGAACCTCATAATGTTAGACTTTCATTGGTAGTTGATGGCAATGGGTGTGCATGAGTGAGTTCGTTGAAACCTTGAAAACATTGTATTGCATTTAGTTTGATTAAATTACACGAGCAATAACTTTGACATAACTTGTAATGATCATCCAAATCACAAATTTTAATTAGATACCAATTAGTGCATGCATGTAGTGAATTCGTTGAAACCTTTGAATATAATAGTTTGTTCTTTTGACATAGTGCATTCATGAGTAATAGATAATCCACACAAATAAACACATTAGATTGACACAAGTACATGTATCCAAAAGTACATGTATATCCAAAAGTATCCAAAAGTGCATGTCTCCAAAAGTACATGTATATCCAAAAGTATCCAAAAGTACATGTATCCAATGAAGTCAATGTACATGTCTCCAAAAGTACATGCACAATAAAGTCAATGTACATGTCTCCAAAACTGAATGTATCGAAAAGTACATATATATACAAAAGTATCCAAAAGCACATGTGTCCAAAACTATCCAAAACTATCAAAACTCAAGCTTCCTCTTGTTCTTTCCCGACGTTGATCCTCTAGGCACATCCCTAGGATCAATGTGCATCCCTGGATCCTACAAATTAAATATCAATTGTTAAATTCAACTAACTATGTACACTAATACATTAGCTCAACAATTATCAACTGGTGCATGGAAAGTGCACGAAACACTTGGTCACTGAAGGACATCTCACCTCAATTGACAAAGGAGATTGCGTTGCTTGTGTAGCAGATGGAGCCGTTGGTTGAACATCTAGGATGGTCGAACTAGGGGGGCCAAGCACTGCTCCTGCTGGTGGTGGCTACAATAAAAAAATGTTGAAATATTTAGAAATGCATGAATAAACAATAGGTCCAACAATAATAAACTATGTAAAGATAATGTTGAAATAGTTACATACCTGTGTGTGATCAGTCGCCACTGCAGATGTGGCACTAACTGCTGCATCAACCATCGATGCGAGGTTCTCAATAGACAACTCGGGTTCCTGATGCAGTAAACATGCAATTCAAACATTAACAAAAATGATTTATGCACTGGATTTCAAGTTAAACAACAAATATCATCGAAGGATATACATTACCATGGTGTGAGTAAGCCCATGGTCGTGGGCAGCTGGAGTCTTTCTAGGAGTAGAACGCCTCACATACACATGACCCTTGTTCACGAATGGCCTGGAGGGAGATACAAATCCAGGCAGTGGTCCAGATGTCTTTGATGGTGCCTACAGTCAGCAAGTGTTCATGTAGTTAGACATGCATGATTCAACAAACAAACATGTATTTAAAAATGTCATTTTTAATTGTTTACCTGGAGCCCAGATGTTTCAGGGGACGGTATGACCATGGGTACTATCTCCACATTACCTTGCCCCAGTGAAGGATCTGCCATCTGCAATTTTAATAATTGTAAATATTAGACCGTAGATAGCATTAATGAACTAAAATGTAAAGTATGTGGAAATTAACAAATTAACAAGTATTAAAAAACTGAAATTTTAAAATGTTTACCTCGGTGTGAGATACGGCAACAGGTGGTATATAAGATGGGCCTATCAAATGGGTAGCATCATGCCCCCCTGTAGAGTCTGGAACATCCGGCTCTAGGGCTTCACTGCCGGCATAAAGCATCAACTACAAGTTCACAAAATTAATATATTGGCTAAAACTATATATATGTGTACAAAGACGAAAATAAATGAAGAATTTATTACAATTAACCATCAACATACCTCTCTCAAAAACCCACTGAAGGCAACATCTGAGGCAATACCATAGCAGGGACGACCACATGATGTGCACTCGTGAGGATCAGTACTAGGATGGGGATGTGTCGATGGTCCTGCACTAGTGGATGGTCCTGATGGTCCTGCACTAGTGGATGGTCCTGATGGTCCTGCACTAGCTGATGGTCCTGCATGGTGACGAGCTGGTGTATGTACCACACCAGGGACAGATGTCCCTTCCTCACCCATATGTTGAACCATCGTGCCATGGAGAACAACCGCCCATGCCAAACTAAAAAATGCATCCCGTGCCTGCGGAATAATGCGATGTGCCGGTGGGACATCTGGCCCAGGCAACTGCCTGCGAGGTGCAGGGATAGGGTGATCTTGGTCTCGAAGCTTAGCATTGGGTCGGTTTTGGGGAATCCCCCCACCGATCCCCTGAAACTGCAAGATGTCAAAATAGTTAACGTGTTTATGCAACACGAACTCTGCGTACATCTTTCAAAGGAAATATAAGGGAATTTCCCTGTTGTTGTGTGGTGGCATATCAAAAACCATGTACCATCTGTCCATCCAGTTATCAACAAATGATTGAAACGTGCAACACTCAATGGAGATATGCGGCTTGCTTGCATTTGGGATTTCCCCCATCCGAGGGTCCCTAAACAATGCAAATATAAGCTCTTTGGATATTTTCAACTTTTTTACTGCATTGTAATCTAGCCCATCAGCATATTGTTGTCTTTTTCTTTCTCTGTAAGGTGCAATATCATATAGGACATTCGTAGATTGTGAAATGGTGTCCACAATTGCATCCAAGGTTGATGCAAGTGAACGGCGAATCCTATCACCACCACTAAAAGCTGCACTTATGCCCCTCAATTGGGCAAGCTCAATCAATATCTCGGCATTGGTATCCATAGCCGCAACTACAATAAAGACATTAATACGAAAATCATTAGAAACATATACATGGTATATAATGACGTCTCTTCAAAATTGAACATGTATTAAATCAAACTCACGTAAGCAATTTAATGGCATTCACTTACATACATTTAAAACTTAAAATTAAACATTTGACAATTAAAAAGTAAGTTAGTCAGATTGGCAGAGAGGAGGAGGAGGAGGATCAGGGCAGTGATGAGTTTGTTGATTCAGGCATGGAGGAGGAGGATCAGGGCAGTGATGAGTTTGCATCTATGTGTCTCAATGTCTCATTGTGATTTGTGATTGTGAATGACAAATGTGTTGTGATTTGTGAATGATCTAATTTCTATTGAATATTTCATATTTGTAATTGTAAATGTAATTTCTATTGAATATTTGTAATTGTAAATGTTAAATTTTATTGGATCTATATGTCTATATTTTTAAATTTTAATATATTTTAAAAATATATTAATTCCGGGGGTCACCGTGTCCTACGTGTCATAATTCCGGGGGTCACCGTGTCTAGTGGGGACCAGGGATCAAATTTGAAGGGTGGGTTCCCATTTCACTATGAAGGGCTATGCGATATTGAACACTATTGAAGGGCTATGAGAAATTTATTAATATTTATTCTATGTGTATATATGGATGTGTTCATGTTGCATGGATTGGATTCTAGGTTAACCGAGGCCTTTTTAGAGCAAAGAATGGGGTAATTACTATTTGGGAACAAGTTTTTTATCAAATGTAAATTGCAGTGATGGAAGATATTGAGGGTGCCACATGTTGTGGAGAAAGTAGTATTGATTCCTATGACGTAATAGGGAGTTCAAAAAGTTTGGTTTCAAGTATTGTCATGCGTAGCTCGATTGATTTTTCTCGCGCTAGTGTTGTAGCAACTGTTATGGCCATTACTGTTAAAAGGATTGATGGGGTGGAATCCCGTGAAATGATGAGTTCTTTTGTTAAGACGTAGATTCAGTGAAATTTGGTGAGAATCTTATGTTCATTTTATGCACAAAATTCGATTACTTGATTTTGTTGCATTGTTAACTCTCCTCCTAGTCATAGCTATAATCTCTTATATAATTGTGAAGGTTATCAATCCACTCAATATATTAAAGTTGTAGTAGGCCAAAATCATCAACATATTTATTGTACTCACAAATGTTGACATTCCAATTTCTATGTAGAGCGCCCATTAACATTAGATTGTATGGGACATGTTTTTGAGGCATGATGTCATTATCTCATAACAACAAGCTTTTTATCCATAAATATGTCATCTACAAGACAACGGAATTGTTCCTAATCCTTTATAAAACTTTGTCATAATTATATCAATACCAACATCCCTACCTATTGACTTAGCTTAGAAGATATTACACCTTCGGATAACCAAACCTGATTCCAAGGTTGGTAATTATAAACGTAAAAGCATCATCATAAGGAAATAGCATGTTGTGTTGAGGAAATTCCTTTTTTTCCATTTCCTTCTCAGGATAATATTTGCTTGTGGATCATTTAAAATGTATAATTTATTTTAATATTGGGAAGCTAAATTCAAATTCATTAATATATTAATATGATTTGATTTTTTTATTAATAATAAGTTATTCTTTTCATTTGAAAATGTAATAGTACATCAAAATTTCAATGTTTACTGACATAGTAAAGTTGAGAGGCTTTATTTTTCAGTGGATATAGCAGACTTGTAAATTCATGGGATGTCAAAAATCTAGTCAGCCTTGAAGTTGAGCTCCTCAAAGAAAACGAATTTCTTTAGATATGTTTATGGCAGGCTGGCATTGCCAGCTTCGCTCCGCAAACTATCCTGGAGGACTGGAGGAGATAGGGTAGGTGGAACTTGGAAGTAGCTCAACCACAGTGGAATAGGGGTATAAGAAAAAGCTTGTTTCTATTCATGCAATATTATATATTGATGGTCGGAGCCATGGAAGCATGGAATTCGAGCTTTGACTTGATACAACAAAGAAAACAAAAGGTGGAACTCGAGAGCTGCAGGATTGACTTGATACAACAAAGAAAACACAGGGTGTGAGGCTAGGAGCCGTAGACGGTAGGATTAACTTGATACAACAAAGAAAACACAGGGCTATAGGTAGGGGCCACGGGCAGGAGCAACAACCTGCAACATTACAAGAAGTTTATGGATTGTGGATTTTGTCTGAAATTCCAAATTCGCGGGGGCACATTAACATAATATATTATACATTGAATACTTAATTAACTCACGGAGTCAGCATTCACGAATTGGTATGTGATAACTTGTAACTTGGTAAGCCCGCTAGCAACAACACGTATGAGCCACCTTCCAGGTTTAATAATTTTGTTGATGCCATTAAATGTGTTAAACACGTAAGCGCTCGCTACAAACACGAGAACTTGAAAGGATTCAAGCCATGGGCTACTCAGTGTAAGCCCGTCCACGTAAGTTGCTCAATGATATTATTAGAGGCCCAATGGTCCATGATCCATGGATGATCGAACACGTGCATATTGGAGAGTAACTGAGTCCCATTCCCAAGTCACCTAGCTAGTAGCCGCATTCCCAATTTCCCACTAAAAATTGTTGATGGGTGAAATTTGAAGCTACCCTTCTGTTGCAATTTTAAACAGTAGTGGTTAATTTAATTATTGAAGGGCTTACCATGAAATTAAATTTTTTTTGCATGGTAAAATTTGAAGTGGCCTTCTCTGACGTGTGGGTAAAATTTGAAGTGGCCTGAAGGCTTCAAATTTGAAGCCTGGTGGGGACACTCGTGTCCCTTGTCCTCGTGTCGAGTGACTTAGATGAATACATTGTAGAAAGGGGGGAGTTTTATTTTTTTCAATTTTTGGTTGGATTATGAATTTTTGAGTTTTTGAAAAGGGATTCATTTTAATTATTCACTCATCTTGGTTGAGGGAGATGTGAATTTAGTTAGAGATTGGGTTATTCCCAATGTTATCAATATTACAAAACTAGGTTGTTTTAAACAATAAAAAATAGTAATTTAGGTTAAGAAATGACAAAAAAATGGGATGGGTGAATGAATTACCTGACTAGATGACAATCCACCGGTGAATTTGTCTCCCCTCCAGCTAAATCGAGCAACACCGATACTTGAGTGGGCCACAAATCGTCCTCGTCCAGGGTCTATTTCGCCTCTATTTCGCGTTTCTGATGCGTGAGTGCCGCAGGTGGTCGGCAATCGTCGGGACTGTGTATTTAAATTCATTTTTAGATTTACATAATGCGTACACGTTTTGTAACTACATAACGCATACGCGTTTTGTAACTACATAACACGTACGCGTTATGGTTACCTATCCTACATGTCCAATGACATGTTAGGCTCGGGTCTTACCATGGCAAGTGCTAATTATCAGAAATGCGTTATGTTTTATGTATCAGGAACGAGTTTTGAAAAAAGTAGCTTTGCATCTAAAGTGACCCTCATCTCCTTGCACACACCCTTATAGATTTATCTTTACACCTGTATTGATTGAATATCAAGCTTGGCTTATTATTGATTGAATATCAAGATTGGCTTATTAAATCTACTAGTGCAGTAGGATTGAATTTAAGTTGATGAGTGTATTTAGGGCATAGAATTATATTTGGCATGTGAATTGGTTGAACATCAATCCTAGTGTACAACCTCAACTTTGCCTTTAGATTAAGAGTTAGGTTATCTAATTTTGGCAATTAATCAAGAAAATTGGACTATTATAACACATAAGGGCATAGTTTTGAATCATATATAAGATATTAGGTGGTTTACAGATGGAGTTTGTCCATCGTCTACCGGTAGTCGTTTTTTTGTCATTTTCACCATTATTGACTTCCAAGCCATTTTCCTGGCCTACATATTTTCATGCATGCCCAGTTGTGGCAGGAATTTGATGTCAGTTATTTTGTTTTTGGGGCTGTTGTGTAGCACATAAGAGCTTCAATGACGGTAAATGTGAGTAAAATGCTTTGCTGTATATACTACTTTTTCTATCTATATAAAGATGTTTATATACAATATATAAACAATGTGTGTTAGTCATAATCAAGCCCGACTCTTTCGAGAGTTATGGGAGCCATGATACTAAGAATATCTCACTCTTAATGATGGCTTAGCCTATGAAGTTATTATTATTATTATTATTATTTTAATTTCATATTTTATATGGATTGATTTTTTTACTTATCAACTTAATTTTACATGATATACGTCGATCCGAAAATATCAACTACATTTAAAAATGTGATTGTTGCTCACTATTAAATTTTTAATAATAAAAAGTAGATTTTTTATTTAAAAATAAATAAAATAGGATCTGATTTGTATGTACAAACAACCCCACTATGTACTAAGATAGAGAAAGCCCCAGATGTGTTGAACCGGTTGTCTTTCTTTTAAACCTTGATTGGTGTGCCTAAATGATAAACATGCAACGATGCGCACTCTATATAGTAGGCCAAGGTAAGGTAAAAAAATAAAATTACAAAAACAAAATTTAATTTTTACAACTTATACATTGTTGCAAACCACCTAAGAATAGGCATGCAACCTACTAGATTGACCACATTGTCATAAATCATGTTTACTTGTTAGATTCTTTGTGGGTCACAGATTTGCCAACAATAATTCCTTAGATTAGGAATTGTTACATTAATCTATCAACCCGAGGCACATACAAACATTAGAGGTTTTGTGCACATTATATGCAAAACTATAAGGGATCTATGTACTAAAAAACAAACTAATTCCTATGAAACAATAAAAGTGACTTGCTTAAATATTGAATATCTTGAGATCCCACTCTTCCACATGTACCCCTATTCCTTTCCAAGCCAGTGAGGCTCACCTGCTTCTTCAATATGACAAACTAGGTGGGCTTGTCACTGTCTAAGGAGTTTCATAGTGCATGTGAAAGAAATGCTTTTGGGTTTCAGATTTGTGAAATGGTCCAAGCATCATAAGGTTTGAATGACCTCTATGTGAGCATAAAGCATGAATTGAATCATTGTAATAAATAAAGTGCACGGAAGGAAGTAAATGATGGAAAAATTAAAGTGTAGGAAATAACATGACATGATTAAATGTTGGAAAAATGCTTGTAACATAAATGTAGGGACCCCAAGTCCTAATTTTCTGAGTTTTTAATAATAAACCATGTTTACTTTGGTTTCACACAGTTTCACATTTCTATTTTTGTTTAATGTTTTCACTTCTAGTTTTGTTCATTTACATGCCTGTAAAACTATAACATTTACATTCACATAAATACATGTTTATCTACCTCTAACCAGTTCTCTTTGTGCAGGAGAAACAACATATAATTATCTTTGTGTAATTAACTAAAAATAGAATTTGACAAGGGTAGAAATGATAATAATACCTGCTGGAAAATACCTCAAAATAGCTAGTACATCCACCCTTGTTGCTATTCATTTGCTGCTCCCTTTTGTTGAATGCCTTGTTGTTTCCCTTTGTTGTTCCCTGTAACCAAAACCTCCCCCAAAACTCTGAAACTCAACCAACCCAAAACAGTTTTGCCACCCTGCCAACTGGAGAGGTCTCGTCGACCACCTAGCTCCAAAGGTATCCCTTTGGACCCCCGAGCCCAAAATGAGTACAAGCCAACCTGTTATATCCCCTTTGAAAATCTCCAACAAAAACCTCCTTCTCTTCTCTATAATTTTCTCCTGCTCTCCAAATTCTCCCCAAAATTTATAAGGTAAAAATATCCCCTCTTCTTCCTCCCTTCTCCCCCTTATCCCCCATGTTTTGCTGACTCTTCTCCCTGCAATTAATACCCTTACCCAAAAATTAATGTTTTTCCCTCAAATTCCTTCCTCGAGCCCATCCCCCATCAATTCATAATTAATAATTTTATTTTAATGTATGGGCCACCATCAATTTATAATTAATAATTTTATTTTAATGTATGGGTTGGGGTCACCCACTAACCACAAGTTTCATATTTAATACAAACTGATCCTCATTAATAACATTCTTCATTCGTTGACTAATACAACACCCAAATTCATATTTTAATTGATAATGTTTATTTATAAATCTCAAGCATATTTTAACATATTAATTTAATACCACATCCTAATTAATCATAATTAACCCTAATTAATTATAATTAATCATAATCACCATTGATGGAGCTATTATAATTCATCCTTTAATTAACATTTGTTAGTCAAGTTGCTAGTATCGTGGTTAACAACAGCCAATCCTCATTAGTACATATATTTATTGATTTAATAACCATTAATTGAATTTAACTTAACATAAATATTACGTTAATTATTAATTAAGCACAAGCATGTACATAGTGATCATTTAGAATCACAACACATCCACACAATATTTCAATATATAACTCATATATTCAATTAAGCATTACTAACCAAATTGCATTATTTACTACCTAATTTAACTATAACTTGTTTATTAATCAGCAATAATTAATCATTAATGTACAATAATTAACATTAATCAACATTAATAACCTTAATTGACAATAATTAACATTAATCAACATTAATAACCTTAATTGACAATAATTAACATTAATCTACATTGTTAGCATTGATCAACAATAATTAATTATTAAACAACACTAATTAATCATTATTATTCAACAGTATTTCACGAAATCATAAATATGTAGGCGAGTTATGTAAGTGTAGCTAATGCTTACATACCTCGCGTAAGTACACTAACAGTAATAACTCACACATGCCAATCATAATCATGAAACTTATTGTGTACTGACACATGTTTTAACATAGTTTGCAAGGTGTCATCTTTTACCTAATTGCATTTTATTAAGTTACGACAATTCATACATTATCGAGTTACGACACATGATCAATCAAGGGTTTTACACACATTCAGATAGATCTTGTTTTCACCCCAACTTCAAGCTACACCTATCTACCTACATCATCACTAACTTCCACATCCTATCCTTTCCTTTGCTGGACTAGCCTGAAATGTCAAGCCATGACTGGTTCCATCTAGAACCTGTAAGTGAAAATGTCGACTACATCAACCAAGCTTCCCCAGCAGGAAACCACCAGTCATCATCACACACCTTGGGGAGCGCACTGTAGCATAGCCCTCCCATGACTCTGGGTTTCGGGGATAAACAGTGGGTAAATCCTCCACTCCCCTAATGGACTATGTCTACCTAACATAATAACAGCATTGCACTTGTACTCAGTCTGTCATCGTATAACCAATCTGGGCGGTTGAGTTTCCTGAAACCCCACCCCACCCATGTCATAATATACATCATAATAATAATCATGCGAAAGTAAATAATGCATCAATCGCATACCATTTATCTTTCGAAGTCCATGTCCTCGAGGCTTTCCCACCTCGTAGGATCCAACAATCATGTAGTCATTTTAACCTGTAAGTCAATCCTCAACATACAATATAGAATATCATGCATAAATCCTCAACATATTCATATACATTTCATAATAACATAACAATAATAAACTCATTTATTCGCCATGCACCTAGCATAACATCCATTTATTCAACATATAACTATAACGGTATCCACGTACCCATCATTCAGTAACTTGCAAATCTAATT
Source organism: Larix kaempferi (assembly GCA_027924585.1). Classification (NCBI taxonomy): domain Eukaryota; kingdom Viridiplantae; phylum Streptophyta; class Pinopsida; order Pinales; family Pinaceae; genus Larix; species Larix kaempferi. Next base: position 10,533,982 of record BSBM01001023.1, on the reverse strand, counting down.
AACACATGATACATATCTAAACATGACTACAGATCATAATACTAACATCACACACACACATATATATATCAAAAAAATAATAGAACCATATGTCCACAGTGTCGTCAAACCTACGATGTCTCACAATCAAACAAATACAACATATAATAGTAGTTCAGGTAGTAGTGTCAAAATGGGGTGTTACAATAAAATTACATGAAGTGATAAAAGAAACTACAAGGACTACTAGAATCTACAGGAGAAACAGAGCATTCATAATATGTAAAATAATTGCAAGCTGATCTATTTTGAACTAACAAACTACTGATTAAACTAACACATTACTACTAAGATCATTGTATCTCCTTGAGGGGGGCCTCCCAAGGAAGGTACAGGAACCTAAAAGAAACCTTAGTTACTCATAATATAAGATGAATGTTGTTTCTTCATTAGATCAATCAATTATTCATGATCAACAAATAATGTACCCAATCGTAACTGTGAAATAGAATATGTCTAAAAAATGGAAAACGATAGTCAAACCCTTTGGGCTGTGCCTAGAGGCCTTTATTTATACAATTAAAAAAGAGATAAAAAAATTGGATGGTAAATCTTCGTCCCTATGATTTAGGAGTAATCCACAATGATCATGATCCCAAAATCTTAGTGATTATACGTGTTTCTGGAACTGGTACTTTTATGCTCGGATGCACATATACATCTCCTTGGATCATTGAAACTTGGATACAATATCTAACACCAACATTGATATGTTGGCTTACCTTCATTATTGCATATCTTCCAATTCCATTGAGATAGATCAATTTTAACTAGAAACCAAGGAAATTCGAGCAAAAAAAGGACAAGACTTAACCATTAGCATTCTACTCACTAAAAATGCATGATAGGATCAAAGGTTTATTTGTTACTCAATTGATGTCCCACACTTCCTTTTTATGTTCTCGAGAAGATGTAAAAAGTGGGATTATTAATGTCAAAAGTGAGGCTTATCATCCTCCCCCCCAACTTGGAGGATTGAAAACCCTCGCGCAACCACTTTTCTGGAGTTGGAGGTCCTTATTTTTCTGCATATACCTCTCTTCCATCATAATTAACCACTTTGGTGGAATCCCCTTGTTTGTAGTAGCCTTGATTGTGTTCTTCATGCTCCCATTTATTGTTTTCCTCATCCTCATCTACTTCATGAACTTTATTGAGAGGAAGCAGCAAAGGAGAGGTGATTTTTATTCTTATCCATTCTAGCTTTTTCCTCTGAGGAGTTTATTTGTATAGTTGTGATATGAACAGGGCAAGTTGCATGCTAGCAAGGGAATGTGGCTCTCTGATTTTTAGATCCAATGATAATCTCTTCCATCTTTCTTTGAATTCTTATATGGAATCTTATTTTATTCCTTTTAATGTTTCATCAAAATGAGCGATGGCCTCATGTTGTTTTTCCTCTAAGATTGGGATCAGTTCTTTATTAGAGGTTAGTGTTATGTGGGATTGGTCGACTATCTCGAGATTAGCATCTTCAACTTTAATCCATAACCTATTACCACATTCATCTGATTAATATATATCAATATCCTATTCTCGTCCAAGCTCATTATGCATCTAGGAGCTTAAATCTCTCAACTGCATGTCCCCTATATATTGATTTGGAGACCATTTGTAGGGGTGGGGTAATATAAAGTTGTGGATATAAAATTCACATAACATGTCTTTTTTTTTGTTTCTATATTGTCTTGACATGTATCCACGAAATCCTTGGGTGTAATAATATTATAAACTAACTAGTGTTTTATCTTGTGCAACTGAAATCTACACCATTTTTCCCTTAATAAAACTGTATAGACCCTGGAAGGAGGTATGTAGCTTATTATTTCTTCATAGACCCGAGTGATATTTTCAATTGCTCCTTCCAAGTCATCTAATTTCCATTTTTTCTCCTATGGTTCTCTTTTCTGAGTCTCCAATTCATGTTGGAGTTCTTTATTCCTTTTTAAGACACTTATGATGGTCAGAATACTCCATTTTAAGGATTTGCAATTTTTCCTATAGTAATGTTGCTTCGTTAGATGTTTCGTCCTTGTCATCTTGCTTGGAAATTGTTGGAGACTGGGTCATGGCTCTTAATTCCAATAATTCTTCCCTGACCTTGGCTAATTCTATGATTGCATTTTGTAGCTGTCGGTCCTTTCCTTTTGTCACCTCTCCTTTCCTTTTGTCACCTCTTCTCCTGCTCTGCTTGATGGACCCTCCCCTTCATCTACAAGGTCATCCTCATTAACTTGAATGGGGTCATGTCCCATAGAGTTGTATTCATATTCCTCATATTCTTCATTTTCACTCTACTTCTTTTTAGAGGCCTTTTCTTCTACCTTCGGTCTTCTCTCGAGTCTACTAAATTCATAAGCCCTGGCATGTGGAGTTTAGTTTTCCTTGGTGGTATGAGTAGAGTCAAGATTCTTCATATTAACTAAGGTGTATGCAACTATTTCATTATCTTCTCCCATATTTATCTTCTTTTTCCTCTGTTCTGATGCAGGTGTAGACTCGGATTCCGTGGTCCCTCTCATTTCCTATACATCCTTTGCAATTATGTTAATAAATTCCTTCCATGCTAACCAGTATCAAGTTCTTTGTATATGAAAAACTTAATCAAATACTGATGAGCCAAGGCATTTTCCCTTATTAGACTTTCCAGCTCATTTCACCCAATGACTACAATAAAAAGTGAGGGCTGTTGATGTTTTCTTCCTCAAGGGGGGAGTGATTTCTTAACAAATTCAACATTCTAAAGTGGTAGGCATGGACATAGTATAGTCTTCATGTGCAAGTAATGTATTTTATAACGAAGGTTGTGACCTCATTTCATGATCTAGGAAAGGTGTTCCTTTTGACTCCATTTTTAACTTCGTCATATTGCTCATTATCCCTGGAAAGAAAAAAAAATTCTTTGGTTTCCAATTCCCAATCATCCTTATTCCAACTCTGCCCACCTGGAATTCTCGTACATTCAATCAACTTGAACTCATTGAGAAGAATTTGAACCCCTTTCACCCTTGTCATAAATTCATCTTCCTTCAGCAGTTGCTGAAGGAGGGAAGCCCACTTTTGCGTTCAGCATCAACGCAGGAGATCCCGTCTCAGCCATCCCTGAATCAACTGTAACAGGTACCCCAATATTTTCTCTATGTTACGTGAAAATCTTAAGCAGAAGTATAAAGATTTGCTTTTAATCTTCAAACTTGCATTTTGAATCTTGATATTTATGCTTTAGTGAACCTAATTTTGGAACATGGAATTCCCAGAAGTCTAACGATCCGTGTCTAATCTTCCAACTTGTTTATCGTTTATCGAAATAAAATTTGGAAGCCAGGAAAAATAATGAAAATAATAATTGATTTGCTTTAACACATGAATTGTATTTGCCAAAAAGACGGTTAGTAGTGAGGATGCCGCTGAGCTGCTACTGAAGGCCGTTTCACACAGTGGGCATGGCGAGGAGAGCACGGTATCTTATGTACAACGGAGGAATCGCAAGGGCAGAGTGGCTCCATCTTCTTCATGTGAGGAGCTTGGAAATCAAGTAGAAATTCCATACACTGCACAATATCTATTCTGGCAGCAGGATCTATCCTTCCAAATGGCAGTTCCTGTTGAAATAAGTGTTTCGGAGTATTATAGTCCTTTTCTGAGCTTTTACTCGGAAGGAACTCAGTATTACAGATTTAATGGCTCTTCGTGGAACAATTACAATGTATCAGCATATCTATACACTTCTCCAGGCCAGGAGGTTATAGGTTGCCATTATTTGTCTACATGGGAAGTGTTGATGCCTTTGAGTCGAGTGACCGTAAACATCGTGAGTACAATTACGGTGGATTCAGAGAGCATTGGTTGGACCAAATGGAAGCTACCAGTAATGTTGGAAACGAGTGAGTGAATTTTTTATTTCTTGGTTTTCCTTTAATGTAGTGCCGTGATGAGAGCATAATATTAAATTTGTTTCTGTCTGCAGAAATGGATTGCTTGAGAACGTGAAATACATGCAGGGTGTTTCTACTGTAGGAGGACTTCCTCCTGAAACAACGTCGGGATCTGCCGTGGTAGGAGACGAATACGCATCATCCTTTTCAGCAATCTATTGGTTTTATGCATAGATCAGTAATGGAAAATTGAAGCAGGATCAATCTTGGAATCCAATAAGGCAATGCCAAATTTCGAGGATGATTATTCTTAGGACTTAATAAGTCAACCCCCAAATTCAAAAGTGAAGGTTTTGGGCTACGTTGCTTAAATTCTATTAGGTCAATCGATGTTTTCAGTTTTGTTTATTTGGTATTAAAATTGTTTTTCCGTGTCTATGGTTAAAGCATTTGGATTCAATTGGTCATTCAGTTGGCCATGGTATCAACTGGAATATTTTGTGGCAACTATCACTACAAATAATGAGAAAAGAGAAATACCGTTCATACCTATGTTTTGGGTTTCATCTTTTTATTTGTTTTCTATGAATATCATATATTTTCTTAACCTTAGAATTTGCATAGATTAAGTGTATTTATTTATTTTAAATATACACATTTCAAAAATAAAAAATAATATATTTTTAAATTTGAAAATATAAATAAAAAAAATTATGGGTTTTTTTAAGATAAATATTTAAAATGTTCAATTTATTTAAAAAAAACAATGTTCTAAGTTGATTGAATTCAAACTGGCAAATAGATTATTCTAACAAATTTCACAACAGAAGAAAGATATGTGGCTACAACAAAAGCAACAAAGGAGACTCTCTGGCTCAAGAAAATACTTGAAAATTTTCAGGAAAAATGGGAGAATTATAGAACTCTATTAATTGACAATACTTTTGCAATAAAGTTGGTCAAGAACCTCAAATTCCATGATAAAAAAAACACATCAACACAAAGTACCATCCATACAATATCATGTAGAGGCCAAGACAATTCATTTGAGACATTGTTCCACAAATAAACAAATTGTAGATAGAGCACTTGGAAGAGAGAAACTTGAAAAGTATAGAAAGATGTTTTGACTCAAAACACCCCTTCAAATTAAAAAAGAATGTCTAATATGTAATTCTACATGATTGAGATAAGTTGAACAATCATATACCTGTGAAAAGCTAAAGATCACCTATTCTCTTGTATAATTATAGCATTTATAATTAATAAATTTCAATCAACTAGATAGAGCTATGAAGCCCACACAAAACTTAAAGTTACATAATATAACCTCTAATTTACTTTTTTGTCTCCTTAGGAGATGCTCGAGCACTCCTGTAATGGCATTGACCTAAGTTTTGTCATTTTATTTGTTCAATTAGATATACCTAAGTTGGACCATCTTAATTGATGTTTTCAACATTTGAACAATGAAAACATTTTGCACTTAGCTCATGTTAGGGTTAACCTTACTCGGGAATGAGCAAGGATGAGCAAGGATGTAAGTGGTTTCGGGCACACAGTTTTGGTAGCTTGTGGTTTCTTGCTAGTTGTATTTGCATATAAAGAACCCTATTTATAGGTTTGGATTCCTCCATTTTATGGTTCCAAAGTGAGCAGGAGACATGCTCGTGGCGGCCTTGGCCTAGTTTGGCCAAGGACCAATAATAGATCTATTATTGATGGTTGGTTTTTCCTTTTCTAGGATAAATATGGTGTTGCTATTGTATTTGCTTATATTTATGTTTTATTCTCTCACATGTTTTTATTGCTAACAGTGGTATTAGAGCCACATCTATTTTTTGGAGATTCGGTGTGTGTGGGGCTCATCTAAAGGTGGTTGTGATGGAATCAACAATAAGCATTGAAAATTCAAAGATCTAAAATGGAGGATATTCTCACCTTGAAAGATCTGCACTTACAATTTCAAGGAAAGTCAAAGAAACCTTCATCCATGAGTGATGAAGATTGGGAGAAGTTAGATCGGAAGACAATTGCCACTATTCGACAATATTTGGCAAACACGATATATTTTCATGTTTCACAAGAAAAGTCAACCGAATTTTTATGGAAAAAGCTTCATGATTTATATGAACGTGATACAACAGTCAATAAATTAGGAAGTTCAATAGCTAAACATTTACAGTGTTGAACCAACTCACTCCATTACAAATTATATTTGATGATGAGATTCAAGCCCTTCTACTCTTAAGCTCCATGCCTGATAGTTGGAAAAACTTGGTTGCTACCATAAGTAATGCGACACCAAAAGGTAAATTATGTTTTGAAGATGTTTCTAATAGTTTATTAAATGAAGAAATGTGCAAGAAATCTATGGGAGAGGTAGTGACAAATAAGGAGGCCTTAAACCTTGGTGATCGTGGAAGGAAACCATATCGATACAAATCAGGGAGATCAATTTCAAGAGGCAAGTCAAAGTCCACGTGTGGAAGAATAACTTGCTATCATTGTGGAAGACAAGGCCATATTGAGAAATATTAAAAGGGGAACAAAATGAGCAAAAGGCGTCCAAAAACAACAAAAATGAAGGAATTACTGCCATTGCATCAAAAGATGAAGTACTAATTACCGTTTCTTATGAAGATTGATGCAGGGGCATCGGGGCATAGGAAAAATAGTCTAAGTTAATCGACAGAAGAAGGTCGACCAAGGGGATTGTCGAGGACCACTAGTGCGAAGAAGAATGGAAGTCGAGTAGGGAACTGCCGAAGTATGGTCGACAGGAGGTGGAAGTCGAAGGAGTCGAAATTCGACACGCAGTTCGAACTGGGAAATCGACGGAGACGCGACAGAGGTCAAGCGAGGAGGATGGGGCGAATCGGAAGCCGTGGAGACTATGTGAATTCAACGAGTTAAGTCGAGAAACGACAAGTTAAAATGGTCTACGTGACGAAGTGCAGACCAGTCAAAAGAGGACAGTGACAATACCGACAACTGTAGAAAAGTCAGAGAGGTGCAGAGGTCGAGGAAACGTACCTACAGTCGTTGTGGGTAGTTGAGGAAGTTAATGGCAGTTAAGAAGGTTTTGCAAGCACAGAGGGGCGCTGAAAGCTACATGTTTGCAAGATTAGGGAGAAGAGCGGAGGACAGAGAAGGACGTCTTGGGGAAGCCATACAGAGTGGACCTCAGGAAAAGAAGTCGAGCATAGTAGAAGACTAGTGCGGAGGCACAGAGTGGGGATTGATCTTTCTTTCATTATTCAGAGGATCAAAAGACTGAGAGGATCACACACACAGGGGAGAAACACACCGAAAGAGTAGATATTTACATATGTATATTGTAACAGGATAAGGCTGACTTGTTTCATTATTTTTCTTTGTATGTAACATTGTAGTTGATTCAAGTAATAGAAGCCAACCTCTTGGCATTTCCAGTTCACATCTAGTCTATGTGAGTGAATTGTGTTTTTAATGTGTGTTATAGTTAAGCAAAAGGGTTCGACCGACCCGTCCTTGCGCCAGGTGGTATTAGAGAAGCAACATCCTGAAGATAGGAGGAATCCTGATATCGTCCTGCATAGCGTCAAGTGGTATTCGAGTGAAAGAATCCTGAGAACAAGAAGAATATGTGTAGATGTGAATAGGTTTAGCTATGGTTGGGTATAGTTGTGTGTGCGTGGTGAAAGTACAGTTGGGTATAGTTGTGCGTGCGTGGTAGTTGAAAGAATGGCACAAAGAGGTGTAAATGTCTGTGGTGTAGGACAAAGAGCGTGAGGTGCAGGATTTACAGTTGATCACGATATGTTCAATGAGTGCATGCGAAAAATGAGAAGCTTGATCAATGAGGTCACAACGATCAAAGAAATACAGATGCATGGATGGATTCTCGATGCACTTGACCATAGCGACGAGGAAGTCAAGGAAGTGGAATCTCAGGAAGCAATGGAAGCAGAACCAGAAGATAAATTCATCAAGCTACTGACATAGATGAGGGGTAAGGAAAAAATGGACGTACCTACCTACTAAGGAATTCTGGATCCAGAAGACTTGATAGACTAGTTCTGATAAATGGAGAAATACTTCGACATAGAGCAGATAGAGGATCCTACGAGGGTTAAGACTACATGTTTGAAGTTGAAGGGTCATGCCTCATTGTGGTGGGACAATGTACATGCAGACAGAGTCAAGAAAGGCAAGGATAAAATCAATGATACGAACCGTTACACCAAAACCTCGAGGTGTTAGTGAAGGTTTCCCACTAGGATCTTAACATCCCACCACGCTCCGCAGTCTAGACTCTGGGTTGGATGTGCGCCCATACGGTGGTGTCCCCTTTGCGTCGTACGAGCCCCGGGCGAACACTGCAATGCCGACGTTTCCACCCGCTCTGTGACTTGAACTTGGTGGAGGCTCTGATACCAAATGATACGAACCGTTACACCAAAACCTTGAGGTGTTAGTGAAGGTTTCCCACTAGGATCTTAACAATCAAGTCTTGGGACAGAATGGTTCCCAAGCTAAAAGGGAAGTTCCTACCTAGCGACAATGTGATTTCTTTGTTTAGGAAATTACAAAACCTTCGACAAAAAGAGATGACCATGAAGGAATTTACATGGAAGAATTCTACAGACTGTTGATAAGATCCGGTCAAGCCGATGAAGGCAAAGAAGTTTTCACAAGATATGTAAATGGATTGAAGTATGTCACACAGGATGAGTTGAGCCTATCGAAGTTTAGAATGGTTGGAGAAGCCTACCAACTAGCTCTAAAGACAAAAGAGTTGTCGAGAAAAACTGCATTGACCAGAGGAAGGATGACTGGTCGAGGTGCCAAGACTATTTCCGCAAAGGGACAAAGTAGTGGAACCAGGAGAGAAACCGTCGAAGACAATCGATGTGCGGAAGGGACAATGACTAGAGAGAAAGGACAAGGAAACCAATGGGATGGTCGAGAGACCCACGATCGGGTGTGTTTGGTTGAAGTGGTCCAGTAGAAAAGAGAGGAGCTGATAGACCAAATATTGTCTGTTATAAGTGTCACGGAGTGGGACACAAATCCTATGAATTACTGGAGAATATACACGTGGCAGAGGATTCGAAACCCAGACGTTGATGAGATGATCAAGGCAACGAGAAGATGGATTCGACATCCAACAGTGGCGAAGAGAGTAGAGGAAAAGGTCGAAACATGATGACTACGAGAACGTTGGTTCAGAACGATCAGCGTGAAGAGAAGGAGACAACACAGCAGAAGGCCATATTTTGGACCAAAGTGTTGATCCCCGACAGATACTGCATGACCATTGTCGATGGTGGAAGTACAAATAATTTAGTATCGACGGAGGTCATTGACAAGTTGGGTTTGAGATGTCAACAACACCCAAATCCATACAAGATATCTTGGTTATAGAAAGGAAACCATGTGAAGGTAACTAGACAGTGCATGATCCACTTTAAAGTGGGAAATCTTGAAGATAGTGTACTATGTGACGTCATCCCAATGGACGTGTGCCATCTATTGTTAGGAATGCCATGGCAATATCATCAGAAGATGATCTATGATGGTTGAGCCAATACAATCATAGTGTTGAAAAATGGCATGCGGAGGATGTTGAAGCCAAAGCAGGAGGATCACACCGACTGCAAGCAGGTCGAAAGCAACTATTAGGAGAAGCGAGTGCTAATGTACTCAACGAAGGAATTCCTAGCAGAGGAGGAGAAATAGTCAGGATGTTTCGCCATCATTCCGAAAGGAACATGTGTCGAAAGGTCGACAATGGAAAGAGTTTCGGTCAAAGTTAAAGAAATGCTTGATGAGTATAAGAGCATAATGGTCGATGAGGCATCCACGAGATTTCCATCGACGAGAAGCATATCCCGTCAGATCGACTTGATTCCAGGGTCAAGTTTTCAAAACAAGGAACCACATAGAATGAATCTGATAGAGTGTCAGGAACTCAATCAACAAGTCCAGGAATTGTTGTACAAGGGATTAATCAGAGAAATTATGAGCCCGTGCGCAGTACCAACAGTATTGGCGTCGAAGAAGGGTGGAGAATAGAGGATGTGTACAGACTCTAGACCTATCAATAATATCACGATCAAGTACAGATTTCCATTTCCAAGGATGGATGACTTGATGTATTTTTTTAGCTGAGCGAGATACTTCACCAAGATCGACCTGAAGAGTGGATATCACCAGATAAGGGTCAGAGAAGGCGATGAATGGAAGATAGCCTTCAAGACAAAGGAAGGACTGTATGAGTGGTTAGTCATATGCCCTTTGGACTGACTAATGAAACCAGTACGTTCATTCGATTGATGCATGAAGTACTGAATCCTTTCTTGGGAAATTTCATCATAGTGTATCTACACGACATCTTGATTTTCAGTCAAACCAAAGCCGAACATTTGGAGCACATTCAACAAGTGTTACGAAAGCTGCGGGAAGAGAAGCTGATGGTGAACTTGTAGAAATGTTTCTTCATGAAGGAATAACTGGTGTACTTGGGATTTGTAATCTCGAGAAAAGGGTTAGTGATGGACCCAAAAAAGGTGAAGGCTATATTGGAGTGGCCATAATCGACGAGCACGACATGAGTGCGGAGTTTTCATGGACTTGCTAGTTTTTACAGGAAGTTCATCAGATGATTCAGTTGGATATGCACACCATTAACAAAGTGCATGAAGAAAGAGGATTTTAAGTTGACAGAAGCTTCCCAAAAATACTTCGATAAGTTGAAGCAGAAGGTGACCAAGAGCCAAGTGTCAGCTCTCTCATATTTCGATAAATTTTTCCAAGTCGATTTGTGATGTGAGTGGAATGGAAATTGGCACAGTGTTGTGCCAGGAGGGCTGACCAATTGCATTCTTCAGTGAAAAGTTGGACAAAGTGAAGAAAAAATATTCGGTCTACGACTAGGATTTCTATGCTATTGTGCAAGCATTGAAGAAGTGGAGGTATTATTTGTTTCCCAAGGAGTTCGTGTTATATACAGACCACCAATTACTGAGGTATTTAAAGACGAAGTCGAATTTGAATCAGCGGTACATGAAATGGGTTGAGTTCTTGCAGGGATATACCTTCATGTTGCGACATAAGTCGGGAAAGTCAAACAAGGTTGTTGGTGTGCTGAGTCGAAGAGTTGCATTGCTAAACACGACACCAGTTCAGGCGATAGGAATAGAGTCGGTAAAAACATAGTATGAGACCGACGAGGATTTTGCGAAAGCATGGAAGGCTAGTCACGAACCATGGAGTGTCGACAGAACTCCATACTTGGATTATTTTATCCAAGAGGGATACCTATTCAAGGGACAACAACTGTGTATTCCCAAGGGATCCGTAAGAGAGAACCTAATCCAAGAACTGCATAGTGGTGGATTAGCAGGTCATTTTGGCATCGAAAAGCCCAAGGCGTTAGTCAAATAAAAATACCATTGGACAGGGATGGCGATAGATGTCGGTAAGTGGGTATGACAGTGTTGAACTTGCCAATTGGTGAAGGGATGAAGTCAAAATATGGGGATATGTGCACCATTTCCAGTGTCAAATGTCCCATGGGAGCACCTGAGCATGGATTTTGTGCTAGGATTAACGAAGACACAACAAGGTAACGACTCAATCTTTGTGGTAGTCAACAGATCTTCGAAAATGGCACACTTTATTCTGTATCTGAAGACAAGTGACGCCACAAGAATTGTTGTACTATTCTTTAAGAAAATAGTCAAATTGCATGGGTTACAGAAGAGTATAACATCAGACAGAGATACCAATTTTATGGGTCATTTATGGAGAACCCTATGGAAGAAGGTAGATACTAAGTTGCAGTTTAGATCAACATACCATCCGCGGACTGATAGACAAACCGAGGTAGTAAACAAAACTTTGGGAAATATTCTGAGGTGTTTGACGGTCGACAGACCCAAGCAGTGGGAGAACGTGTTGGCACAAGCATAATTCACATATAACAACTCTTTGAATCGGTCGACAGGTATGAGTCCATTCCATATTGTTCAAGGTCGAATCCCACATGGTGTGGTGGATTTGGCTGTGATACCAACAGAGATCAGAAAAAGCGCGGATGCAGAGACATTCGAAGAGCATATGAAGGAAGTACATGAAGATGTACGCAAGCGCATTGAGAAGAGAAACACGACATATAAGTTGAGAGCCGACAGGAAGAAGAGGCTACAGTCCTTCAGTGAGGGATACTTAGTCTATGCACACTTGAGGAAAGAGAGGTTCCTGACAGGAATGTACAACAAGCTGAAGCTGAAGAAGATTGGACCATGTAAGATTCTAAAGAAGATTTTAGATAATGCTTATGTGTTGGAGCTTCGAAGTAATTGAACATTTCTCCTACGTTAAATGTATCATATTTTTACAGGTATGAAGAAGGTTCAACAAGTAGCAGTGCGGAAGTGTCGAATATTGACTGGGCAAGGCAAATTCTAGATCGAAACGAAGAAGAGATCACCGAAGTAATAGATGAGCGCGAAGTCGGACACATAAGGAGTTCGTGGAAGAAAGAGTACTTAATCCAATGGAGGGATGATGAGCTGAATGAGGCGACATGGATTTCAGAGGAAGAATATAGAAGACTGACAAAGCAGTCAAGTTCCTTTTTACCCGGGGATACTGATGTAGGGGCATCAGGGCCTAGGAGAAATAGTTGAAGTTGATCGACATAAGAAGTTCGACCAGAGGGATTTCCAACGACCATTGGTGCAAAGAATACTGGCAGTCGAGGCCAGGAGGTCGAGTAGGGAATTGTCGAAGTATGGTCGATAGGAGGTGGAAGTCGAAGGAGTCAAAATTCGACACGCAGGTCGAACAACGACATTGACGAAGACGTGGGAGAGACCAAACGAGGAGGATGGGGCGGATTGGCAGCCATGGAGACTAAGTGAAGTCGATGAGTTAAGTCGATAACCGAAAAGTTAAAATGGTCTACGTGACGAAGTGCAGACCATTCGAAAGAGGACAGTGATAAGACCGACAACTATAGCAAATTCAGAGACGTGCAAAGGTCGAGGTAATGTACCTACAGCCATTGTGGGTAGTTGAGGAAGTTAATGCCGATTCAGAAGGTTGTGTAGGAATGGAGGGGCGCTGACAGCTGCAGGTCTGCAGGATTAGGGAGAAGAGCGGTGGACAAAGAAGAACGTATTGGGGAAGCCATACAAGGTGGACCTCAGGAACAACAGTCGAGCAAAGTAGAATACTGGTGCAAATGCACAGAGTGGGGATCGATCTTTCTTTCATTATTCATAGGATCAGAAGACTGATAGGATCACACATAGAGGGAAGAAACACACCGACAGAGTAGAGATTTACATCTGCATATTGTAACAGGCTAAGGCCAACTTGTTTCATTATTTTTATTTGTATGTAACATTGTAATTGATTCAAGTAATAGAATCTAACTTCTTGGCATTTCCAGTTCAGAGTTAGTCTATGTGAGCGAATTGTGTGTTTACTTTTTGTTATAGTTAAGCAAGAGGGTCCGAACGACCCGTCCTTGCGCCAAATATGCATGTATTTATACTTCTAGTCATGATAATGATTGGATTTTAGATTATGGTGCCTCTTACCATGCTACCCAAAGTAAAGATAATTTTATTTCTTATAAATTTGGTAATATGGGTAAGGTTTGCTTGGGTAATAAAATCCTTTGTAATATTGAAGGAGTAGGAGACATTTTAGTAAAAACAAAATATGGTTATAGTTTATTGCTTAAATAGGTCAGGCATGTACCAGATATTGGAATGAATCTAATTTTTGTTGGGAATATAGATGATGAAGGCTTCCACATAGTGTTTGGCAATGGAAGCTGGAAAATTGCAAAGGGTTCACTCATTGTGGCAAAGGGGCAGAAAAATGGCACTCTCTACACAGTAAAATCAAATGTGGAGAAATTGGATATTGTTGGTGTTGCAAAGGAAGAGTCTACATCATACTTATGGCATAAAATACTTGGGCGCATGAATGAAAGAGGATTAAAAATCCTTGTTGGACAAAATCTTTTACCTGGAGTAAAATGTACAGAAATTAAATTTTGTGAGCTTTGTATTATGGGTAAACAGAAAAGGGTATCATTTATAAGGGATGGTCCTAAAAGGGATACACAAATATTAGATATGATTCATTTTTACGTTTGTGGTCCAATTAATGTTAAATCACTAGGAGGGGCTACTTATTTTGTTACTTTTATTGATGATGCATAAAAAAAGGTGTGGGATTTCCCTATAAAGAGAAAAGATCAAGTTTTTTAAGCTTTTCATAAATTTAATATGGTTGTTGAAAGGGAAACTAACAATTTATTGAGATGCATTAGAACATATAATGGTGGGGAATTTTGTTCCATTAATTCCATTGAATAATATTGTAGTAAAAATGGTATAAATCATGTAAAAATTGTTCCCCGTAACCTGCAGTGAAATAGAATAGCTGAGAGAATAAATCAGAAAATAATGGAGAAGGTGAGAAGTATGCTTTCAAATTCTGGTTTGCCTAAATCTTTTTGGGAAGAGGTTGTTTGTACTGCTTGCTACTTAATAAATCGTTCCCCCACAACTGCATTGGAGGGTCGAATTCCTGAAAAGGTATGGACTGGTAAGGATTTATGTTACAATCACTTGACAACTTTTTGGTTGTGAAGCATATGTTCATATTCCTAATGAACAGAGGTCCAAGTTGGATGAAAAGTCATTTAAATGCATTTTCTTCAGTTATGTTGATAATGAGTTAGGATACCGGTTAAGGGATACTGTAAAAAGGAAAATGATTAGAAACAAGGATGTCATATTTAATGATTTTTTTTTTTTTTTAAATGTATTGACAATGGTGTGGAGGTTCAACAGAAGTTTGTTGAAATTCAGAAACAACAAGAAAATAAACCACCATTACAAGAAAATGTTGTTGGAAATAATGAGCAGCCATTGCAGCAAAATGATGAACAACGGGAATAATATGAAGAACAAAAAAATCAACATCCATTAGGAGAAATCTTGCCTCAAAATTTACCAATTCGCAGGTCTACTAGGCCACATAGGCCTTCACAAAGGTATCCCCCCTTAGAATATATTTTATTGACTGATGAATGTGAACCTACTTGTTTTCAGGAAGCATGTGAAGGAGATAATAGTAACAAATGGAAAAAGGCTATGCAAGAAGAGATTACATCCCTACATGATAATAAGATGTGGGATTTGGTTGAACGTCCAAAATGAAGAAAGGTTTTAAAGAACAAGTGGGTGTACCGAATAAAACATGAAGGAAAAGAAAATAAGCAAAGGTTCAAAGAAAGGCTAGTGGTGAAAGGATTTGGGCAAGAACAAGGTATTGATTTTACAGAGATTTTCTCCCTAGTTGTTAAAACGTCATCAATACAAGTTATTCTTGGTCTTGTTGTTGCTTTAGATATTGAATGTGAACAATTAGATGTAAAAAATGCTTCCCATCATGGTGAATTGGAGGAGGAAATATATATATATAGAGCAGCCAAAAGGTTTCAAGGTAAAAGGTAAAGATAATCTAATATGCAGGTTGAAAAAGAGTATACGGATTGAAACAAGCCTGTCGTAAGAAATTTGACTCTTTCATGCTTGATCATGGTTTTAAAAGGCTAAATCTAGATCATTGTGTATACATTAAAAGAGATGAAAATGGCAATTTCATTATCTTATTATTATATGTTGATGACATGTTGATTGTTGGAAAAGATAAGAACATGATTAACAAGTTGAAGAAAGATTTGGGAAATCAATTTTCAATGAAGGATTTGGGTCCAGCATATTAGGCATAAAGATTATGCATGGCAAAAAGAACAAAAGGCTATTGTTGTCACAAGAAAAATATATTGAGGAAGTCCTTGAAAGGTTTAATATGAAGGATGCCAAGTCGGTTGGTACACCTCATTCCTCCCACTTCAAGCTAAGTACTAATTTATGCCCTCATGATGACAAGGAGAAGGAAGAAATGAGAAATATTCCTTATTCTTCAGCAGTTGGCAGCTTGATGTATGCCATGATATGTACATAGCCAGATATTGCACATTCAATGGAGTTGTGAGCAGAATCCTTTCCAATCCAGGAAAACAACATTGGGAAGCAATACAATGGATTTTAAGGTATATTAAAGGAACTATTCATCATTTTTTATGTTTTGGTGATAATATTGTGCTTAAATTTTTTACAGATGCAGATATGGCTGGAGATGTGGATAGTAGAAAGTCCACCATAGGTTACATATACACTTTTGCAGGTGCAATAGTGCCTTGGGTGTCTAATCTACAAAAATTAGTGGCTCTCTCCACAACAGAGGCAGAATATATGGATGCAACAGAGGCTTGAAAAGAAATGTTTTGGATGGAAAAATTCCTAGGAGAGTTGGGAATAAAACATGAAAAGTATATGTTGTATTGTAACAGTCAAAGTGCTATTCACTTGGAAAAAATACAGCATTTCACTCAAAGGCCAAGCACATTGATATAAGGTACCATTGGATTCGGCAAGTGTTGGAAGAAGGGAATTTACACCTAGAATAAAATCATACAAATGAGAATCCTGCAGATATGCTCACTAAAATTCTCCCAAGAGATAAACAAGCACTATGTAGAAACTTTGTAGGCTTGGGGGTGACCTAATGAAAAATGGTGTGGGAATTGGATCAGTAGCTCCTATTTGGTATCAAGTGGGACATTGTTATTTATGAGACCAAATAATAATAATAAATAAAAGAAAAAGTGAAAGAAAAGAAAATAAAACAATAAATATTTATGACTTCTTCTATTTCCGTTGTGTTATGGGAATTAGCTAAATAAATTTATGGGTCGTGGTTTTAGGCACATAGCTTTGAGAAGGTGGTTTCTCTTGGCCCATGGTTTGGATTCATGGTATTTTTATAATTAAAGGATATAAATATATGTATGCTTGGTCTTGCATTTGGGGCATACGGGAGATACAAGATTGAAGAAGTTGGGTTGAAGCTCGATGTATATAGTTTTTCTAAGTAATAAAATTGGTAGCTACTAATCCTTCCTCGTGGTTTTTCCCAATAGGGTTTTCCACGTAAAATCCTTGTGTCTTATTTTATTTGGGTTATCTCATTTATGTATGAATATGTTTTTAAAAGTAATTTATTGACTGTTGTATCACATTCATATAAATCATGAATATTTTTCCATAAAGATTCGGTTGACTTTTCTTGTGAAACATAAAAATATATTGTCTACCAAAAATTGCCGAATAGTGGCAATTGTCTTTCGATCTAACTTCTCCCAATATTCATTACTCATGGATGAAGGTTTCTTTGACTTTCCTTGAATTGGTAACTCCATATCTTTCAAGGTGAGAATATCCTCTATTTTAGATCTCCATGTGGTAAAAGTTACGCTGATAATATTTTCAATGCTTATGTTTGATTCCATTAGAACCACCTTTAGATGAGCCCTACACACACTAAATCTCCAAAAAAAAAAGTGTGGCTTTGATACCAATGTTAACAATAAAACATGCGAGAGAATAAAACATAAATATAAGCAAATACAATAGAAACACCATATCTATCTTGGAAAACACCGTAGGGAAAAACCAAGATAAATATGGTGTTGCTATTGTATTTGCTTATATTTATGTTTTATTCTCTAGCATGTTTTTATTTCTATCATCTCATACATATCCACCACACGACATCACTAAAGTCATGACCTTTGATGTTGAATGGACTAAATGTTGAAGAACAAATATGAGATGAGAATTAACATAAAATCGTTTTCCTCTTTGAAATATTTATGAGAGAGGAATTCCTCATTTAGAATAAGCATGGCTTGAACAGTAATCTTTTTGAGCTTGTTATTAAATAAGTTAAAATATGTTGCATAATTTGGACAATATATGCACATAGAAAAGTATCCTCGATGTCATGGGTGGATATTAATTATGATTACCTTAGGTTGTTTAAGAATATTACATTTTATTATTTAATGTCAATAAATATTACATACATTGAAGTGTGAAGGTTATACTCTTACATTTGATAAGTTATGATACTTCCCTGTCATGTTTAGTTGAAATATTTATATGGATGAGTCAATGAGATATTATGGCTTTAATGTTTTATTGGTATGTGTAAATATTAAAAAAAACTATTAAGAAAACACCTTTTAGTGGATGTTTTTGTGTAACTTCTTTAAAAATGTCTCTTTTTTTTAGAGTGGAGGTTTTTGTAGAAACTCTTCAAAAAAATGATTTGTTATCCATTTATAGTGGAGGTTGCTAGCAGTTCTGGGCATCCAAAGGTTTCAATAGAGTTTTTTTTCTTGGTTCTCTTAAATTGTTAGACCAACCAAGTGCACTACACAACCATATGCATCGATGCACTATATAACACAATGTATGAACATCAAAATGCCCCATTTTCTTGTTGGTTTTTTTCCAAACTAATTAATCAGTGTTACACAAGCATATAAATGCTCTTGAATGCATATAAATGCTCCAATGCATTGTTATTATTATAGTAGGTCCCTGTTGAAGCCTCAGGAATGTAGGTTGTTGGAATGGGTTCCAAGGCTAGCAACAGATGATGAAAACCCAATCTGAAAGGATTCAAACTACTCTGCGCAAGAGCAATTCTATCCCCAGATTGTTTGGTATGGTTAACTCCCACGAATATAAAATCCTCCGTTGGCACTTATGTGGGTGATCCTGCAAGGATTTGTCTTCCTATGAAGGAAGATTAAAGGTGTTCTATCTCTAGAAGTAAGTTTGCTTTAAGGAAAATATGATCTAAGTTAGATCTAGATTAAAGAAGTGTGTTTTAATGTGCAAGATAACTTGATATGAATTTTAATAAGTATTTTCACCAGTTTGACAGAAATGTGAAGTGTATCTTTACTTATTAGCATAATATACAACCCAAAAATGAAAATCAAATGATAGCAGCTGAAGGATTGAAGCACATGCAAGATTATCCTATGTATGAAATGCTAATTGAAAAATTGGCTTTAATTTAATAATCTCTGTTAATCATTTGCAGAAATAGATAAATGTTTTAACTAAATAGATTCATTTAAAAAATATAACACACAGGTAATAAGTTAAGAGAAATATAAACTATAGATCCATGTACAAATTGTGATAGCAAAATAAAACAGTGTTCATTCAATGATTAAGGTGAAAAAATCGGATATCATCAAAGAAATTTGACAACATAGACAAAGAAGATGCCACAAGAAACTAACTTTGATTCATCAGTTTTGCAATAAATTACGAGATCTCAGGTAAAACAACATTTCTCTAGTCCTGCTCTAGCGATTTTCTCCCCCCTCCCCTATGAGATCTCTACCCCTTAAATAATAATTACAACTAAGTTACAAAGGATAGACTTCCCATAAAACAAAGATTACAAAATCAATAGAATCTAAGAATGGCCAAGGGCATTATGCCACTTGGCCCAAAATTCTAACAACTCATCGACATCAGAAAACTTGGCCAACTCGAGTCCCAGCTGGGCATCACACGTGAAAGAATCAATCTCATTCTTGCTCAATTTGTGCCAAGTGTGCAGGAAAATGTGGATCTTATGTTCCAAACTAATAGGATGCTTGATGAATTTGTCAACTTTAGAAATTTTTATGTGATCAAGCTGCTGAATCTGCTCTTTGATCTTCAGACACCTGCTATCAACTTGCTCAATCACCAGTTTCGGTGGCCAAGCTTGCTCAATCAGGTCCATAGTGGGAAACTGTAGCGTGAGCAGGATGTTATCTGCAGCATACCACCTCCTTCCACAAATTATATGTGCCTTCTTAATTGTGTCTTCAACCATCTCATAAGTGTCTTGCCAGGCCTGCAGAGATTTTCTTATTTTTCTGAACTTAACGCTATTGAGAAAAAGGATGTCTTTGGGTTTGTCTTTGATATACCTTTGCCACTCAGAAACATCATCAAGGGCCTTGGAAGCTTGTTTCCTTTTTTCAATTTGTTGCTCAAGAGTGTCAGAAATTTTCTCAAAAACATTATAAGTTTCCTGAATATCATTCAAGGAACTAAATAACTCAGTCAACAGTTTGTGATGCCCTTCATTAACTTCAAAGGCCAAATCTTTGAATTTATTGCTCAGAGAACCTGGGGAATGAAGTAGCTGCATTGGCAACTGCATCCTTTAGCTGTTGTTCCAGTATTTCTATCTTCTCCATATTTGTAGTGTTTTGGACTTGTACATCCTGCAGTTCATCTTGGAGATAAGTGTTCTGTTCCTGCAAATCAACATCTGCCTGAGAACTTTCAGTTATCTCTTGTACAATAGGCATAGGAGGAATTTTTTCATCCTCAGCATCAATGTCTTCAATGTTCAGTGTAGGAATTTGACAAGCAGAGGTCTGAACTTTCTGTCTTTTGGCTGGGTTTTTAGCAACCACTTGAGTATCATTGGATGGGTTACTTACAACAACCACTTGAGTATCAAGTACTGAAGTCATTTGTGCCAATTTCTTTTTTAGTTGTTAAGATGTTTGAATCAATATCTTCAATTCTGGAGCAGGTTTCAATTTTGGAGCATCTTCCATAAGGATTTTACCCTTTCCCTCATCTGGATATGTCAACATTAATGGAGCACTTGCCTTTCGTGGTTGTTTTTCTTCCCTTTCCTTTCTGACTTGCTCTACCAGTTGTAGATCCATTTTTTTGTAACTCAAAACCTTAGTCTTGAGATCTTTCTGGTACTGAAGGATGAAACTCTGTTCTTCTTTGGTTTTATCCCTAACCAGGACTTCAGAAAGCAGATTTGCCCCTTGGTAAATAGAATAATCAGGAGCAGCCTCATAGACATAGGTGGTCTTCATGTGTTCTTGGGAAAAGTGGGCAATGAGAAATCCTTTGGGATCATGCATCCTTTTGGGGGCTTGTCCCAACTTTAATGAAACAATATTCTTTCCCAATACTGCAGCATATGTTGAGGTTGGAATAACCAGAGATCCAAGGTTCAAAGGAAATTTAGGCCATCCCCTTCTTTTAGGTCCAGTCAACTTAAGGAATACCCCATATGTAACAGTTTGGAAAGCTATTTCTTCAAGCAGTAGTCTAACTAGGTTTGTCCTACATACCAGTCACCAATGGTGGGAATGAGAGTTTTGGAATTGGGAGAGAAGGAAGGTGCATCTTCTCTGAATATCTGGTGATAAATGGTTCCAAAGAAGTGTTCACAGATATCATATAGTAAAGGAACATAGTTGTTCTCCCACAATGTGGAACAGTAAATGTGAACCGGGGGAGCTGAAAGTGTCCAATTCCATCCCATGAAAGGGTACTGGAATTCTGAGCAGAATACATCAATAACATAGGCCGAATAAAAGAAAGAAGGCTTCCTTGTAGCTGGTGTCTTCTGATACCACTCAATTTCTGACTTTAACTCCACTGACAGAATTGAAGCCCAATTGAATGACTCCCTAGTTGTGAGCATGCGATGGGCCACAGGTTCCCATTCGACTTTGAACATAGAACAATTAGGTAGACCATACAGCCCGCAAAGCATGGCTGCTAAGAGGGAATAGGGTTTGTTGACCCATGCAACAAGGTATAGGTTATCAGCTTTGGGTATGAAGTTGGCAGGGTTGTTGATCCATGAATTCATCATCTCGTCTAAGTTAAACCTAGTGTTGACAGAATCCAGGAAAGCGACATTAATAAATTGGGTTGCTGGCTTAAGGGCATATGCTCTGATGAAAACTTCAGGGTGAAAAGAAACCAAAAGAGACCCCGCATTGTTTTTAAATGAATGGTATTTGGGGTTCAAATGGTCAATTATCCACTTGACTACATCTGTGTAAGGGAGAAGCAAGGGTTCTGAACTGCCCCCATAGGTGTCTACGAGGGGGGGGTTTACAACCGCCCCTAAAAGTCACTTTTTTGGGGGGGAGGGGGGAGAAACGCCCCCAAAAGTCACTTTTAGAGTCGATTTTGATCTCTTCCAAAACCTCCCTTAAAATTCCAAACTTTTAGTGTCAGCGCTATTGGGGATGGTTTTATTAAGACCGCTCCCAAAGGTTTGTAAGATGAAGTTTTAGGGGGGGTTTAGAACTACCCCCATAGATACCTACGAGGGAGGTTTGTAACCTCCCCCAAAGGTTTGTAATAAGGAATTTTAGGGGGGGTTCGAAACCAACCCCATAGGTGTCTACGAGGGGGGTTTAGAACCGCCATCAAAAGTCACTTTTAGGGGGGGTTTAGAACTGCCCCTAAAAGTGAGTTTTATGGGCGATTTTGATCTCTTCCAAAACCCGCCTCTAAAATTCAAAACTTTTAGCGTCGGTGCTATTGGGGGGGTTTTGTAAAGACCACCTCCAAATCCAAAACCACCCCAAAAAGTGACTTTTGTGGGAAGAAGACAACCCCCCCTAAAAGCAAAATTTGTTGTAGTGTATTTTACCTTTTCTTATAGAGATCTTCCATTTGGATTATGCAATGCCCTTGCAACTTTCCAAAGAGTTTTTTAAAGCATTTTTGCAATCTTTGTACATAATAGCATAGAAATTTACGTGGATGAATTCACACCATATGGTGAGGTCTTCCAACGTGCCTTAGATAATTTAGATGTTGTCTTGAAAAAATCCATAGAGATGAGATTATTCTTTAGTAATGAAAAATGTGAAACATTCATGAATGAAGGCATAGTCCTAGGTCACCATGTGTCTTCCCAAGGCATAAAAGTTGACCGATCCAAGACTAAAGTCATTAAAAATATGCCTCCACCTTTGAAACATAGAATGTAATAAGATTTCTTGGTGAATCAAGTTATTACCAAAGGTTTATTGAAGGTTTTAATAAATAATTGCACCATTGTTTGCTCTACCAACCAAAGATACGGATTTTTTGTGGACAAGAGAGTGTATGACAACATTTGAACATCTCAAGTAGAAAAAAATTACAGATCCTATGCCATGGGGACCAAAGTGGGGAATGTCATTCCACATACATTCATATTCCTCTGATAAATCTATTCGAGCAATACCGGGACAACAAGAAAATAAAAAACCAATTTCCATTTATTACATCAACAAAAAATTGTTTGGAGTTAAGTGTCAAGTACACTGTAATATAGAAGGAGTTCCTAGCTACAATATACTATATAAACAAGTTTAGAATTTATATCACAGGCTACCTAGTGTACATGCATACATACCATTCAACCATAGGATATTTTATGAATAAAACCAACACCATTGGTAGAATTATTAGATGGCTATTACTTCTACAAGAATTTGACCGGACAATTCTAGACAAGATGGGAAAACATAATGTTGTTGCATAATTTTTATCGATATTAACCCATGTTGCAGATAAAGAACTAGTTGATGATTCTTTTCTAGATGGACACCTCTTTATTATATCAGTAAAGATTCCACAGTATGCCAGCATAGCCTTTGGAAAATACCTCAACATTTCAACTACAAACAACACTGCAAAATCATCAGGATGAGTGCAACCTACACTTGGATAAAAGGATTTCTACTCAAACAAGGACCAGATCAAATTCTAAGTGATGTATCAAGAAATATGAGGTGCATGAAATTCTACATGTTTTCCACAATGAAACCCGTGGATGACATTATGCAACAAAAAGAACATCCTACCAAATTATGCAAATAGGATACTATTGGCACACACTCCATAAGCATGTTGAACAATATATGTCAAGATGTGATGACTGTTAGAGAATTGGGAAGCCTACGAAGAGAGATGAGATGCCACTCCAACCTCAGGTCTCATTTGAACCTTTTGACAAATTGGGCTTAGAATTTATTGGAATTGCAACGCCCTCTTGCATTACATTGGCTAAACTAAACACGTCAATTTTTTTTTTAAATAAAAGAAAAACATATTTATAAATTAATCACATGCATAAATACATTATGTACACTTTTCCAGAAGCATAAGTCTATTATGAGACCCATAACATAACTATAACATGTATTTAACATGTCTGTGTTAGTTTCAACTACTACTAGTGAGTTTCAGCAAATGCTAGCAAGTTTCAGCAACATGCTATAGGAGTTTCAACAACATGCTACAGGGGTTTCAACTACATGCTACAGAATTTTCAACAACATGCTATAGGAGAGTAGTCTATTATTTAGTTTCAAAACTTTTACTTAATCGAAAACTCAATTTGAAACAAGCTTACTAATTTTCTTAACAAACTTTAAATTTGATAGACCAAAAATCATTCCAATTTAGGCTTAAACTTAGAGATTAACAATATGAAATTGTATCATTAAATGACAAGGCTTAGTGAATAACACTTTCACAGGTTGGCATAGATTTTCATTATATCATGAAGACTTAAATTTCATAAATTTTCTCTTTAATAAATTCATTCTTAGAAATGAAATAATTCCTTCCACGATATCATATTCTTTCATTATTCTAACTACCAAAAGCACATTCTTAAATAAACAAATTATAACAATAGTTTACTTTTCTTAAATAAACCAATCCATGGTTTTTGTAAACCATACAACCAATTCATGGTTTTGCTTTGGTTAACTAAATCATCTCTTTAAACTACAAATAACAAACCAATTCAAAAAAATTATGGTAATTATAACTTAGCTCATGGTATTTGTATACCATGCAACTAATTGAGGCCATGATTTACATTTGAACATTTATTCCTCATTATCTTTCACGAATTTTCACCATAACTCTATTTTAACAATTTTCACCAATCACTAAAAACTAGGACATTTTCCAGCCTGGTTAAGCTCCAAATTCAAATATACACATAATAAATTACCATTCAAGGATTAACGAAATACATAAAACATGAAATTACCAACAATTTCTAGAATTAAGGAAAGGAAATTACCAACAATTACCAACAACTTCCATAATTAAAGAAATATGTAAAACAAGTAAAACAAAAATATGATTTTCCCAAAATGTAAATTTCCCTACCTTTTAAAGGCATCAACTCCAGTAAGATGCATAATATAAAATAAGCTTAACAATGGATTTTAGGGTTGAAGAAATTATTATTCAGGGTCAATTAGACTTACCCAAAAAATATAAATCCATAATTTAAATTTCATTTGCACCGGAATTATAATTATTATTCACAAAATGCCACAAACATAATTTTTCAAAGCATACTTGGAGTGAATTAATGTACAACAAAATACAAATTCAAAACCATGAATTCTCACCATTAAATTCTCTTAAATGATCATCTGTAGAGAATTAGAATTCTGCATATACTTATGTGAGATTCTGTCTTGAAATGTCAACTTTGTGCATGTGAGCCACACTCCACCCAACCATAGAGGTAATTCACCAACCCCCTCAGCTCACTCACAGGGAAAAAGTAGGAATAACTATGGAGCACAACCAAACAACAATTTTTAAACCAATTCCATGCCAATTTCACAATTAACCCACCAGAGCTCTTTCACAGATACACAGTGATACACTTCACTGCAAGCGTCGGAATTCCACTTGGGGTTTCATGCACAAATTGCCCAATGACTGGTCAAATCATCCAAAGGATACAATTTCAGTATAGGTTGTAAAACATAGTTTTCTTCCACTTCTATGAATTCAAAAACACACAGTGATAATCTTCACTGCAAATGTATGAATTTCAATCAAGAATTTCCCATGCAACTGTATCAACAAGTGAATTCGGAATTGCCCTTCATTTTTCTCCCAAACAGTTCCCATCATTCCTTCCTTTCTCAATGCTCTTTCCATTTCCCCAATGCTCTCCTTTTTGGGTTCACAGGTGGCCGCCCCAAAGGAACCACGTTACCCTCTCTCATAATTTCAATTAACAACTTAATCAAAATTAATTAAGTTCTCCCAAATTTTTAATTAATAATATTTAATTATTAAACACTCCCCCAATTGAGTTTGGATTAGGAACATGGGTTTTGGTATTTTAACATAAGGTTTAGAAAACAACTGATTAAGAATACAAGGTACACAGGTAAACCTTACCCCCTCACCAACCTCAGTTAATATCTAGATCTCCTCTTCAGTTTTTTTCTCACCACACAACCAGCTGGAAATTTTATATTAAAATAATAAACATGTTATGTACATACTTCATAGAAAAAATGTTTAGAATGCAATATTAATTATAATATCCGAGCCAGGGGTATTACAGGACCAATAAATCAACCATCAAGTCATAAAAATCACATCATGGTATACACTGATTATTTAACAAAATGGGTAGAGGAAAATGAACTCAAAGATCTAGATGAAACATGTGTAGCTGCAAAATTCATCATTAGGATGATATTTACTAGATTTGGAGTTCCAAGAGAGCTAGTCTCTAACCAAGGAACTCATTTTACCTCAAATATGATTGAATATCTTATGAGAATGAACAAAATAAAAACACATGCAATCCTTTGCTTACCATCCCCAAGAAAATGGTCAAATATAGGTAACAAACAAATAACTTGAAATAATACTCATAAACATAGTCCAACTACATAAAAGGGATTGGGAAAACAATTTGAATGAATATATTTGGTCATACAACACAACTTGGAAGACTACCACAAGATTTACAGCCTATGAACTAGTCTATGGAAAAAGGTAATTCTTCCCATACAATTCGAAATAAAGACACTCACAATAGATGCAGATATGAACCTAGACTTGTCATCAGCTCAAAAGGAAAGGGTACAACACTTGAATGCACTAGATGAATATAGAAAACATACACTCCTCCATACTGAAGTAGTACAACAATAAAGAAAATTTTGGCATGATAAATTTATAAAGACCTTGAAGTTCAAAGAAGGAGATTGAGCACTCCTCTATGAATCAATATTTCAGGGTTTTAAAGGATATTTGACAACAATATGGCTTGGACTATGTCATATTGATACTTGTTACAATAATGGATCAATGAAGATCGGAACTATTGATGAATCTCAAACACCTTTACTAGTTAATGGGCATAGACTCAAATTATATAAGAAACCACTTTCCAAGGATGAGATTACTTAGAAATTTTACAAGAAGCACTTGACCCTGATTGGGGGAACTTATGCCCTCACTCCCAACTAAAATGTTAGTTTCTCAAATAAATTAAAAAATAAAAAGAAAAAGAATAATAATCATGCTGATGAAATTTTATGGGCATGCATGATAAACCTAGGGTCTCAATTTGTTGCCAACAATTGGTTCTATTTCTAGTACAAAATGAAATTTTTATAGAATAAAATATGGATATATCATGGAAACATTCAAGGTAGGAGATTCAAGGTTGGCTAACTAAGAGGGAAATCAAATTTTCCCAGAAATTAACAGAGGACCTGGAAGTGAATCTTTAGTGGTGGAAGGAAAGGTATATCTATTCTGATAAACATGAAACTTTATTTGCTAAGTTTTATAACCTATTGAAATAGTATTTTAAAAGACAAGTAGAAATAAAAACTATATAGTGACCCTAATAACCTATCATTTGGGACCAATAAATGGTTTCCATACTAAAAGACCTGAATAAAAAGTGGATGCAAGCAATTTATTTATGTTTTCAACAAGTTGAGGGTTACATTGTGGAATTTTCCATTGAATATAGTACCTCTTTTAGCACGTCTGAGAGATATTTTTAGGAAAGACTGAGAGGGATATTTCTGACATGATTCCCACATCTCACTGACAAATGTGGAAGAGAAAGTCCCCTCACAACCAATAAGCGTTGAAGAATAGTGTAGTAAGTGGGAGTCCCTTCTATCAAATTGTGTCCTGACTTTTTTGGCAAGTGGGAAAGGAGGATTCAAAAACGACTTAACTAAAAGGGGTTTATCATGTTTACAGTTTTTGATCCATGTGAAGCCTATAAATTATCTATACTCTTTCTCCTCACTGTCCCTAAAATGAATCCCATAAATATGCATTCTGGTATAGTGATTTTCCTGTAGCTACCTTTCTTCTATTTATAGCTTGTTTGTCCACATATGATGTTGATTTGAAGTTAAAAAACTCCTTAGATTGTTCTGCACGAGGATCCTCAAAAGGCCTTTGTAAACATGAATATCAAAATTTATCCTCTGCAAAAGTATAGGTTTGCAACAACAATTTCAAAATCTGAGAATACCACTTGAGGAATCATCCTTCTTTGTCATTGATGTGCTACTAAATATAGTTCCCCAAACCTCTTTTATTATCTCTAAAGTCTATGCTATAGGATTGATTTCAAGTTTCATGAGGAAATCTATTGGCCTTGGAAAATTTCCAAAAATCAACAATATTTAAGCCACCTTTCAATCTGAATTTTGTTGTTTGATGGTGTGAAATATGCCAAATAGTGTCATTCTCCCTATAGCCCTCGTTCACTGATTTGATCCTGCCCAAATAAATTATGCAATGATAACTAAATCTGTGTATATAAGGAATTGGTTCTCTAAAAAACTACTTGCATCCCTATCATAAAGGCATATTAATGTGGACAATTAGATAAAGAACAACACCCAAACCATCCATACAAGTTGCAGGAAGACAATCATACATAATTCTTCCTCAATTTGCCTGAGCAAATAGAAGATATGTGCATCATTTAGTTATTTATATATTACCATTTTTTGTACCATAATCGTAGCCATATGTGCCTTGCTTGAGCAAACATAAGATATGTTTACAAGTTTTTGTACCATATAGAGAAAAAATTATATGGCTATAATTATTGCTAGCTTGCCATTAATCGATAAGTGCGAAAGGCATGCAGAGGTTACAGTGAATATAATCTGACATTATATTCTAGCTATCAGTTCTTCAGTACGATACCAACAGTAACTTAGTGGGTTTCAGGAAAAAATATTACTGTGTGAACTAGTTGTTTTCGAATTAAAAATCGTAGATTTGATTACGTGGAATGGCATGATCAACTAATTCAGGCATTGTCAGTTTTTAAAATAAATTATTAATAAGCATTGATTGTCTAAACAGTCTTTTTCCAAATCCTATGAAAGGCCTGCTGAATAAAAAGAGGAATTAGGCTTTTGTATAGGTGAACTAAAATTGACTAGATTTAAAACAACTCACTAATCAGTCTTCAATCTAGTAAAATAATTTGCCAAAGGAACTCCTTCAAAATCAAAGTTTCAATTCTCTAAATAAAACTTGTGGGAAGTGTCCATGTTTGTTTCCACTTCTTCCAATTCCAAATTCTGAATTCATTGGTTTTTCTCCTGAAAATTTTTAAATAGTACAAATTCCATTGGCTTAGTGGTTCTAAATAAAACTTGTGGGAAGTGTTCGTGTTTGTTTCCACTTCTTTCCAATCCAAATTCTAAATTCATTGGTTT
Source organism: Larix kaempferi (assembly GCA_027924585.1). Lineage (NCBI taxonomy): Eukaryota > Viridiplantae > Streptophyta > Pinopsida > Pinales > Pinaceae > Larix > Larix kaempferi. The sequence continues at coordinate 10,504,747 of BSBM01001023.1, read as the reverse complement.
TTCTCCTGAAAAAATTGAAATAGTACATATTCCATTGGCTTAGTCGTTGAGAGATGGGCTTAAAGTCCTTTCCTTCTTAAAATTAGTGTGTAAAACCTTTTTTTTTACATTTCAGAATCAAAGTCATAGGGTTAGTTTAGTTTGGATAGGAATGTTGCTAGTCGTTTTCCTTTTTGAGTAACAGCTTGTGGAAAGTATGGAGGGTGATTTTATCAGTGTCAAAAATTTATTTTTATTGCCAATCCCTATTGGAAGTTGAAGTTCCTAGCTTGCTTACTTACCTGTTAGTTACTAACCTTTTGGTTACATTCTATCAATGGAATCTGAAAGTGTTCATATTTTCTATTGTTTGCATGCAGTTAAGGAATTTGTTTGGTTGTTGTCTCCTCCAAGTATTTTTGGGAATTGATTGAATTATACATGTGTTTCCATGTTCTGTTATTATACAACCAATAGGTGGTTAGTTATACATGTGTTTCCATGTTCTGCTACTATACAACCAATAGGTGGTTAGTTTTAGTAGTACTTAAATTTTTCATCAAAACCTTACACAAATATGCATTAAGTTGTTCATTACGTCTATTTTGATTGAACAATATTTGTTACCTTCTATCAAGACTTAATCAAGAATTGAAAATTATTGTAGTCGTAGAATTTATATGGTATTTTTTGAAATACAGAAATTCTGGAATTGCAAACTTGTTTCCTTCTAGAACTGTAAAACTTAGTGTTTATGATTACTTAATAATTTATTCATTACATAAGGAAAAACAATCTAAAAAAAAAAATAGAAATACATATGAATTCAAAACTTATGTTCTTTATTCTTTCCCGCAAAAGTTATTTATTTGATTCTAAAAGCTAAAAAAATGAGTAACCAGTCAGTTAGACAACAATAATAATGTGCATTTCTGGCAACAACAGTAATGTGCCTTTCTCGCAACAATAGTAATGTGCCTTTCTTGCTTTCCTGCACATGAATAAAATCTTGAATATGCTGAACTATGTAAGAAATTGGTCAATTGAAACAGGCCAAAACATGCCAAAGGGTTTCAAAGATTTGTTTAGATAGTCTATGTCTGTTAAGTGGAGTGGAGCAATTGTCATGTTTTATTTTAATTATCTATTCATTATTTAGAATAATTTTTTTTATTTGTTCGGGCTAATTAACATATTGATGATGATATTTGATACATTCCGGTAGTCCCAAATTCTATTAGAGATTTGTTTAGATAGTCTATGTCTATTAAGTGGAGTGGAGCAATTATTGTCATGTTTTATTTTTATTGATCAATTGATTTTACTGTTCTATTCATTATTTAGAATCATTATTTTGATTTGTTCGGATTAATTAACATATTAACGATGATCATTGATACATTCCGATAGTCCCAAATTCTATTACCCCTATGCAGGGACTTGCAGCATTGCTGCTATTTTTCTTGTTCATATTAAAGTCTGATTGTACAATTAAATATGAAAAAAAAAATTCATAAGTTGGGTCCATAAGGTCTAGAGACATGACGATAAACATGAAAATCCTTCACCAAATTGGAATCTTATTACTATGATTAAAATTAGTCATGAGCGTGGTAGGTTAGCTGCGATACCCTCCATATCATATCTTAGCGAGAAATAAAATTCAAGGTTGATTCATGCCGTCGTTTAATTATGTTACATGTATCGTGAATATTAAAGGATGTCGGCTTACCGATTCCTATCCATATACATATGGAAATATATTTAATATATATAACTAGAATTTGCCCCTTGAGGGGAAAAAATGAACGCTGATAGGAAAAGAGGAAATTTAGAAGGAACATAAACATAGGCACAGGAAGCGAAGGATACTGGCAGGAAAAGAGCAAAGTTTGTAACAATCTCAGATTACAAAGACATAGGCACTCAATCCATAACAAAAACTAATGTTAAGTTCATCAACACAGTGATCCAACTACAATTTATTTTCTCACAATATCTGTAGTGGTAATCTCAACACTATAGATTACTACTATATTTGGAATATATAAGCAATTTGAAAAAATATTTCTGCAATAATATCAATGAAAACAATGATTATAATAGCTCCTAAATTGCACAAACTACTTGTGAATAAAAGTTTGCTTTCATGCCATGTGTTGTAGCAATAAATTTAGGAATCTCCATATACAAGTATAGGTATAGAACTCTTTCATGGACTAGCTCTTGATACTGCCACAATCTAAGTTGTAAATGAATCTTCATTATGCTTGCTTCAAGAATGGACGATACAGTGGGAAACTCAAATATGTTTCTTTCTTCTCATTGAGGATTTCAAGTCCACAATAAAAGCTTTACATCCTTCTCAACCATGTAAAGGCGAACAGATCTGTCACTACATGAACTGATCTTCTGAAAATTACTAATAAACCAAGGAAAGTAACTGGTTATCAATGACTCTCACCGCATCAAGGATTCACACGTCTTCTCACAATATAAATAGTTCACAACAAAGCACAATAAAAATGTAGACTTACAACACAATAGGAGTGGTGAATCTTCGTTATGCTTGCTTCAATAATGAAAGATACAGTGGGAAACCCAGATATGTTTCTTTCTTCTCATTGAGGATTTGAAGTCCACAATAAAAACTTTACATGCTTCTCAACCATGTAAAGGCAAACAAACCTGTCACTATATGAATTAATCTTCTGAAAATCACTAATAAACCAAGGAAAGTAATTGGTTATTAATGACTCTCACCGCATCAAGGATTCACATGTCTTCTGACAATATATATAGTTCACAACAAAGCACAAAAAATGTAGACTTACAATACAATAGGAGTGGTCGTAGCTCTCAATATAAAGGTTGTATTTATTCAACGTGGAGGTAGATGAGTAGAGGTCTCTTTGCTTGGCTGCTTTGGTTTTATGAATGTAAAAGAGAGTACACAGTTTACAAATAAGCTGAGATTAATATTTATATCACTACTACTTGGGATAATCCATTATGATATTAGCTTGAAAATCCATTGCCAACAAGGAAATTGAAGAGCATTGAACTAAAAAAGTAGTAAAATATAGCACTGTTACAAAAATATGAACAAGCATTTAGGTTTTTTAGAGAAAAGGAATCCCAATAATATCCATTGAGAAGTACACATTACATATAAACATTTCTGTAATAGTTTATCAAGAAGGGAAATTTGTTTTCATTGACAAAGAAGAATAGATGAACAACAAAAAGGGTTGGTTCACCACTATATAGCCTTGGAAGAATTTGTTATCTGGTGAAATTGCAAAAATGAGAATAGTAGGCAAAGTTTTCATTTGAGTGTTGTACATATGAGAATATACAAATGATATTTACAATTAAAATTAGCTCGACGCTTCTAAATTGGAAATATAGTCTGCCCATGTAGTAGCTTCTTCAGTTATGATATTATATTCGTCAAGATTTAATAGTTTTAGAGACACTTCATGATAACACAGTTTTGTTTCTATATTTGCAACTTTTGTTGGTGCAACCTTGTAGGTATCCTCAAGGAAAATGAGATGTGTAGATGTTTTCCTTGCATAGAATTCGATGTCTTCTTCTGTTAGAGCATCAATTTTCTTGATGTAGTCCAGGTTTGATTGCAACACTTGTTGGAGTTCTGCCATATGTTGATCCTTGGGGGGGATATCATCGATATTGGATTCCATAGGGAGCTAACATTTACGGTGAACCTAATGGATTTCCTCATAGAATTTTGTGCATTTTTCAAGAGTTTTATCAATCTCGGCATTTAGTCGATTAGTGGTTTTCCTGCAAAATTCAAGGAGTGTAATATCTAGCTTCAGGGTCGCTAGTTTTTTTTGAGGGAGGTGAGGAGGAAATGCTGGGTTATTTTCTCTCCAAGTTAAGTGTTTGTTAAGCTTGTTGACAATATTAATCAAATGTTGATGCATTGTTGTTGAGCTTGTAGCAATTTCCTGCATCCTTGCCATGAATTGTTTGATATTGTAGATTTGTTGAAAGAGTGTTTTTTGACAGTTTGAGACTTGCTCTTGAAGCTTGCATGCTTGTGCCCAGAACGGTTCCATGAGTGATTCCTTATCTCTCAACAACTTATCTACTTGAGTCTTCAATTCATTGGCCTTGTCGTTCACCACTGATGCACATGTTTCAAAGTCTATAAGCTTTGATTGAAAATAATTTGTCTCCCCTTCCATTATCATTAACTGAATAGTTAATGCTTCCTTTTCTGTGTTAAGGTTGTTGTACATAGCTAGTAAATTGTCTTTCTCAAATAACATGGCCTAAATTTTGTGTTTAACTGAATGTTCTCTCCACGTTCCTTTACCAAGGTGGCACCTTGAGTTTCAACATTTTTTCTTTGTTTCACTCAATAGAGGTAAGCAGCTTGTCGGCATTGTCATCAGTTGCTTGTGCAGCTGCGACATTCATAGAGGCTGTGAATTTGGGGTGCTTTTGGGTGCCTTCTACAAGTGTGTTTTCTGTGACGGTGATAATGTCTGGTTGAGAGGTCATTTTCATTCTTTTTTCTGACCATCGTGTTATGGTCTTTCTCTTTGAATAAAAAAAAATCGTGTCCAATCAGGCCACTGTATGTTCTTTGGATTGGGTAAACGGTGTAAGCTCAAGCTCTGAAAATGATAAGTGGCCTCCAGTTAGTGGGTTTAACACGTTTGTGTCCATGGGTTATGGACTATTGAATTGTGGACTTGTTGGCTCCTTGTGCATAGCTGGTTGGATCTTTTCTTGCACTTCTTTGCTAATATGTTCTTCCAGAGCTTCATTTTCTTTAGTTTCTCTTGCACGACGGGCTTCTTTGTTTTGCATTTTTTCCATTTTTCTCTTTGATGTTGTTCGATTGCTAATCTTTTTGCTTCCTCTTTATCTTGTTTTTCTTGTACCCTTTTGGCCTGTTCACTTTGGCTATGTATTTTTGCTTCCTCTTTCTTTTGTTGCTCTGCTGATTCTTCCCTTCGTATATGTATTTATGCTTCCTTTTCCTGGGTTGTAATTTTGATAGAAGTAGGTGCATGGTTTCCCTTTATTTTTTTGTGCAGCTCTTTCACATTGTTGATCCTTTTATATATTTCCTCATCTGCCAAGAAATGATCTAAGTATTCAAATGTGATTTTGCAAGAAGCATAATGTTTATCCACTTTACCTTTGTTGTAGTTTCTTGACTAATATACAATCAATGAGGTAAGAAGACATGAAAAATTATGCTTTCTATTGTGAAAGGCCGGTTTGAGCTGTAGCAATGTTGGACGCCATACTATCTGGTATTATATCTTCCCAATTGAATACTATACCATGTGTGGCAACATGGTAGATCAATGGAACCCAACTGAGTTTATAGTTGTTTCCGTTTGGTAGGATGAAGATTCTGTTCAACATTAGGACTATGATTTGATAGGGGGTCGTTAAGTGTTGGCTATCCTATTCCCCGCTACCTTTGGGTCTTAGTTTCTTGTCTGGTACCCTCATCTTCTTTGCACATTCAAAATTATCTATATTGGCATGCCTTACCCAATCATCAATAAGCATAACTTTGGAGGAATTAAGCTTGAATGTGGCTGATGGGTGTCTTGGTTGAAAGGAGGAGAGTCCTTCTCTATTAGCATTTGAAATGATCCTGGTGGTTGTATCTACATGGGGAAGAATCCACCTAATCACCTCTGAGCAAGGAAACAATTATGTCCGGGTTGCTGCCTTGTGAAGGGAAGACCTCTTGATGTTTTGGTAATCCATTGATTCCTCGAGGTTTGCATATGGTAATTTTCCATCTCTGATAGTTGTGTACAGGTCACCCCATTTGAATTTTGGAGTGTCCCTTGTGATGGGTTTGGTGTCTTCAAACATTGTCTCAATTGGTATAATTGGATTTGTTTCTACGTTAGGCTCAATCTGCTTTCCCTTCTTCTTGTTGGATTTTTTAATCATACCTAATGTGAAAACATAAAGAGTGAATAGTGAGGAACTTGACATGTGTATAAGGGATATGAAAAATCTATAAGGATTTTGACATCCATATCAACATTTATCCCTATAAATGATTTTAAATATATTCTCTACCTTTGTGTGTGAATGAGAAGGCCGTATTCTTTTTTCTAAGTGAACATGGTAAGATATGAGTGTTAAAGTGAGTGAAATGTACATAAATTAATTATTAAAATGGTCAAGATTCACAATGGTTTGCACCACACTGGGAAATGACTTGATTGAGTTAGACCACACACTAGAATGATCAATATTCTTTGCCACAATTTGTTTAACAAACTTCTCCTTCTTCATATGAGGAAAACTATTTAAAATACCAATGCATCTAGAACACATTTGGATCAAATGAATAAATGTATCATAAATAAAAATGGCTCACTAAAAGCAATGGGTAAGATTGAGTCTTTTCCAATTACAGCATTACATTACAGCATAGTTGTTGAACACCATAAAAGTAAAGATTACATAATGAAACAATGAATGGTAGCATATTGAAGTATATATATCGGGACATTTTATATTTGTTGGAAAAACGATTAACACATGATGAAATGTTGTGTTGTGTTTGCTTTTGAAAAATGGTATGACAACACATTGAAGTAAATAAGGTAAAGTAGTACAACAAAAATGTATATATGATATTAAATATCCAACAAGGAAATATTTCTTTGTATTTTCTTGTATCCTATAGGAAAATATTCAATGACAATAAAAATAGGAATACAAGATCTAAAGAAAAATATACAAGTTGTATTGATTTAAAGGAGAAGGTAGTAAAGTAATAACTATGGCAAGTATAGGTGCTAAGGAGCAGGAATGTAAGTATATGGAACAGGTGGTTGCAAATATTTTGAATCAAGTAAGGTCTCCTCTTGTATCTTGCGTTGCACATAGGGGTTGTCTTGCATTCGAGAATATCTAGAAAATGAAAAAGGTGGAGATATGCGGAGGCCTGACAAAGATTTTAACTCTAGATATTGCAGTGAATGTAAGGCGTTGTCGTTCAATGTTTCCAATATCTATGGTTGCATTTTGCAGGGTCACCCCTTGTGCTTTATGGATTGTTAAGCCCCATGCCATTCGAAGTGGTACTTGCCTTCGTGAAACCCTTGTTATAGGATTGATGGGGACAAAATTTGGATTGGAAGAATCCCATGGGGGGCCTTTGTAGTGGAGAAATTGGATTACAACATAAGATGGCAAGGTAGGTGGTTGATCATTGGATTTGTACACAATTGAAACAACTTTTCCAAGTGAGCCATTAACAAGGCCTGATGAGACACATAAGTTGGCTGTCAATATGACCTACTGACCAACTGCTAGTAGAACCTTGAATGGAAGTTGCTCATCATCGATTGAGGTTTGAAGATGTTGTTTCTTTTGCTCTGCAAGGAAATGTGCAACTGGCATGTTAAGGAGTTTTAGAATTTGTTTGTTGTGCAATGCAACAGAGCTATTAGTTGTGTACAAATGGGTGCATTGCTCAAATGTATTGTTCTCTTCTTGTGAAAGGGAGGAGGTTTTTCTTGACATGAGAAGGGTCCAATATTCAAGAGTCGGTGTTGCATTTCAAATATTGAGTAGGAGTTAACGAAAGGAAACTTGGGAAGGGCTATTTCCTTGTTGTCGAAAGAAGCATTGAAGTGTGGTATTTACATACATGCCAATCCTATGAATTTACCAAGAACTGTGACAGTGAGCATTGAAGTGTGCGGTGATAAGAGGGAGGGTGGAGCTCTCGGTCATGGTAATATCATTCAGAATCAATGATAGTTGCATAAAGTCAATCCATTATGAATTAAAAACTTATCAGAAGCCTAGACGATCAAAGAAGATGGAAGAAAGTTACATGGGAGGCTCAGAAGTAAAAGAGTCAAATCCTGTATAGAATGGAAGCCTTTGCCGATGAAGAAAGATTCATGTTTGCAGAGTTTTTACACATTAACAAATGGTGATTTGTACAGAGCTGCCATTGTTTAAAAGAAGTGACTTTCCAAGAGTTGAATCGACACCAATCTTGAAACTTCACACATACTGCTTCACATTCAACATCACCAGCAGTCGAGAAAAAGTGTCGAACATTAAGTTTATGGAGTAAATAAGTTATTCAACTGTAAGGATAATTTCACTAAAAGGTTTGGATTTGTGTGTAATGGTGCTGAGAAAAGTTGTGATACTTATGCATTATTTCATGCACAACCTCCTTATCAATCTCATGACAGCACCATCCACGTGGCAGCATTCCATTCGCTCTATGAGCGAGGAATCTAGCCGACATGGATGGTTATGTACCCAACAACGTCGTAACAACATGTAGAGGAATCGCTTGGCCGTTCCCGTAGCCACAAGCTTTTGCTATGACATGATTCAAGATGCTCGCGACCTCCAGGGATAGTGTTTGTTGCACTGTGCATAGCCTTGCTTGTAACATTCCCCATAAGCTTCCTGCGCAATTAAATTTAAAAGGTATTGTCTTTGACCGTCTCGCTATGGTTTCAATCGTTTCCCATATATATATCTTCGTTTTTCCCAGCGCAGATGCTGCCAAGGGCTGCCAACAACATCTCAGCAACATGTAGAAATAGCGATAACATCAAGTATCAACCAACCTATGAAAATAAAGAGATGTTGCATGTAACTTGAGGTGGTTAATAACAGCATCAAGCATCGCCTAACACATTGGTCCTAATTTGTTAATCATTTTCATGTTAGAATCAAAACTTCATTGTGACTTCAGGTCAAACTTTATGGGAGAAAATAAATGTAATTTTGCAAAGAAGAATAGTAACCATATCAAGTGAAACTATCTCATTGATTTTTTTATACCTTTTTAATACAAATAGTCGTGAGGATAGTTTTCAGTCATTTACCTGCATTTTATAGATTTAAATTGTCAAATATTAATTACATTAAATTGTCCAATACTAATTACATTTGCTTTCTTGTAGAATCGGTACTAAATTGCTAACAAAATCATTTTGTGAAGTAAGAAAGACCCAACAACAATCTCATCAAAGCAAATGATTTAAAGCCAATACAAACAAATTCAAGACACCAAGTGGTCCATGATCTGTAAAGGGGCTAGCAAACAGATCTATCACTTAAATTGATCCCCATGCTTACAACAAGTAAAATAGCTCCCGATCACACTATACGGATCATAGGTTTGAGTGTGAAGGCCATGATCTGCACCAAAAAATAGAAAGCAACGACTCTAAAAGAGCCATGGATACGAAAGCAACGTGGATGATGAAGCTCCATAAATATGAGATAATGGGCCACAAACCAGAGACGAGCTGCTGCAAGCAATTGATAAGGAACCAAGCCAATCACCGATTTGAGTGTAAATGTATGAGATTTATTGTTGGAAATACGACCTATACCAAATTCACAATGAGCAAGCTAGATCTTCCATACATATTCATAAAAAACCGGGCAGGAAATCGCTGCTCTAATACCATATTGTAGAGCTCTAATACCATATAGAAATCCTAGATTAATCCAAGTCGTGAATAAGACAGTCTTTATTTTCTTATGTTCTATTAATTTGTTGATTTTAATACAAGAGAATGTTTCCCATTGATAACAATGCAAGAGGATTACAACTAATAATAATTAGTTGTAGTACACCTGAACCAGACTTGACAAGTTGAGCTTATACACTTGAGTCAGACTTGACAAGTTGAGCTTATAGTACACTTGCACCAAAAGAAAGATTAATTATAAGTTTGGAAGTAAATGTTCCATATTTTTGAATCTAATCAATCTTGAATCCATACAAACTAATCAATTGGAATGGAGATAAAGAAATTTTAACAAATTACCTGCACAAAATTATGAGGAATTGACAAGAACAAAATTCAAAGATTCCATGGAATGATAGAAAAAATTGAACTTGGTAAGTTATTTTGTATATCGTAACAAATATCATTGTAACTATCTAGGCAACATCCTTTCGCCCTGTAATTTGGAATCCAATATATTTTTTCCCATTATAATGCTCTAATTGCACTGTTACAAGTGCTAGCTATCTACACGTTGACTGCTGGGATACACTCTATACCCCTGTAATTTGGAATCCAATATATTTTTTCCCATTATAATGCTCTAACTGCACTGTTGCAAGTGCTAGCTATCTATGCGTTGGCTGCTGGGATACAGTCTGTACCCATGCATCCTGATGGAGATAGAATTACCTTGGCATCATTAGAGAAATTACTGCAGCTTCTGAATCTTCCCAAGTCCTTTTAAGTCTGTTCCGGAGGTGAACTTCGAGTTTGTTGAATTAACATGTATTCTGGTTGCTTATCCATCGATCTAACAACTGAAGAATCCCTCCCGCTACCAAACGTTGGAAAGAGTGAACACATTCAAGCCATGCAAATAAGTCTCCAAACACCAATGTGAACACGTATTGAGTGGCACAAAATTTTACAGTAAAGCAAATAATTATAATAAATAAACAAAAATTAAAAAATGGCAGGTTGAATCCATGCATTAGCAATGCAAATTAGAGTAGTCTCGAAATAACCATCACCGCCACGTTTTCTCCATGCACCCTACTTCAATGACTAATCCATTTCGAACAAGGACAGGCATAGCCATGGAGCACCAATTGCTTCCTCTTGGCCTATGCGAGCCCCTTCCTGCTTGTCTTATGCCTTCTCGTGAGGGCACACAATGGAAAGGTTGTGTGCTACGAATGAAGGAGATGCTATACAACAAAAGAACCCTGACAAATGTATTGGTCTTCACTGTAAACCCTTATCTATTGATTGTCTGACCACTTGGAAAATTTATACTCATCTTCTCCAAAGGATATTTCATCGATACCATAGCGACCTTGGCCGTGCAATGCCCAATGGATTTTCCTTTGATTGCTCACAAACCGGCTCATAAACGGCAGAATTCTTGCCATTGAGCCTTCTAAACGAACTTCGATAATTTGTTTTCTCTGGATTTGCAATCAGAATTTTAGTGATGGTAGGTTTGAGTGGATGTGGAGTATAGAATTCTATTTTAGATTGTCTTTACCTTCTCGTTTGCCCTATTTTCCTGTGAAAGGATAGATTTGTTAAAACTGGAGCAGTGTGATCCGGAAAGGGTCAATTCGGGGAATTGGGAGGTTTGCTTTCTAGTTTTGGGTGGTCTTGTGTGCTCTTTAACGAAATTATGAGGTTAAGGTGAAGGCGGAGATCGATATTATGGCGGCAGATCGGGTGTCATTTGAGATGGTGAGGCCGATTTCACATGGATTGGAAGGCAAGGGTGGCTGTCACTCAAGTATGAAATTGCATTAGCCATTCTCAGCTTTTGTTTATTTTTTCATCAATTGCAGTTATGTGAGTAAAGCCTCCAATGAATTGTAGTATGTAAGGTGTCTAAAGAAATACAATGTGGGTTTGTAAATGCAATTTGGTATAAGGAAATGTCAAAAAAACACTTATCTATGCAAATGCAATTTTAGGCAGTCTCCTTTGTTGTATTTTCTGAGCAGGGGAGCAAATTGTACAATAATTGACTATGAACAAGATATCTACATGCAAGGTCACTCTTAATTTGCAATATGAAGGACAAATACTCAATGGCATCAAGGGAATCAAGGTTGATATGTATTATTTTGATGGGTATGCTCGTGGAAAATGAAACATCGCATCCATCTCTAAAAGAAGCATTGATTATAAAGATTGCATGCCTTGTATAGACCGATAGGTATTTTTTCTCAAAACCATCATACATAGTTTTATGGACGAGATTAATTTGCAGATATAGCAATGCATGCTTTTCTATGTTTTTGAAAAAACCTGATTCATATATTATACATCCCTCTCCTATCCTTACCTTCCCATCATTCGGCCCTAGATAAATGTTTGGAATCTCTCAAGAATGTGGTTTTTAGCACATATTGAGAATATAGTTCTATTTTCCCTACTATTATATTAATAAAATAATAAGTTTTGCATGCTCTGCTTTATTTATATCAATAATTTTGCAATCAATAAGTAAAGCAAACAAGATTTCTAGATCCAACCAGTATTTTGCGAACTGTCGCATCATTAGCCATCGCTTAAGACTGGTCTAACATGGTGGAATAATTCATCAACAAAGCATTCTGGATAAATGCACAATAAAATCAATGTCATCAAGGGTCAATGGAAAGCACACGAAGACAAGTTAATGAAATAAAAAATTAATATTTTCCTTTTCAATAGATGCTTGCAAGGCAGAAAAGAGTTCAAATCTAATTATTGAATTGATTCTTTGAAAAAATTGTTTGACTAGTACAATGCTTATGAAGCTTGTGGAGAAGCACGACGTGCAGCTTGCTTATTAATTCGCTATAGCTGGCTCTGAGAATTCAGGAAGGTTTCTTTTCTCTCATCCACTGCTTGGCTCTAAATGGAACCAATTCACCTAACATATCAACACTCCGGAGCAAGCGAAGTTCTCTTGCAAAATCACTGAGACGGGCCCTTGATTGTCGCTTTAGTTTATTACTTCCATCCGAAAATGGCAAGTCAATACCAGTGGAGGTCATATTGGAGGTTGCAACATTGAACAATGAACCTGTGAGCTTAGACAAAGCTGTGACCAAAAGAGAGAAATTAGCAGTGTAATAAATAGCAATCATTCCCCTAAGCCTTTCCTCTTACAAATCCACTCTAGTGATGTAGAGATTAACAGTGACTCTAACCCAACATAAGAAATTGTGAATAATTGAACCAAGAGAAGTTATGGTCCGGATCTTGGGAGCTGAGAACCGGAAGGCTTGAATGCCGAGAGAGGAGGAGATTAAGCATGCAAATCTGTCATAAAATTCACATGAAAACCTAATGTTGCATAAGAATAAGCATGAACAAAAACACATAAAGTGAATGGGAGGTGAGGATCAAAGAGGAGCCCCACCTCTAAAACTAATTACCAATAACTCACTCAGATCTAAATAATCTCACAATGAACAATAGAAAATATGAGAGAAACCAAATGAGTAACTTGATATCATGAGAAGACTTGCTAGGCCTTTATATAGCATTATTACAATGTGTTTTGAGGCTATACCATGGGTCAAAATGATGTGCTACTAAATACCATGGATGAGAGAGGGTGGCCTCTCTATTTAGTACTTTTATATCTTATACATCCGAATTTAGACCATATGCCCCCTAAAATTCGGATCAAGTTAGGCGCTCAACAACCCACATGAAAAAAGTGAGCTAGCACTGGCGGGAGAGCTAGCTTTCAATGGTTTAATATTTTTCGGAATTTGGTTTCACCTACCAACACTAACACCTTGGTGAAATTATGAGGATAGGCTCCTTCGGTTCTGGGAGTTTGATGGTTTGCTACATTTCTGATTAGGAAGGAGTGAAGCAACCAAGGACAAGATTTATGGCAGGATCTGCATGGTTCTGGTAATGACAAGGCATGGCGTTACAAGTGGGTCCAAGTTTTAATCCAGCGAGAGAAAAGATAAATATAATTCCTATTTGGGTAAAGTTCATGTATTTTCCATTGGAACATTGATATATTTGATTGGGAAGATCGAGCAAAGTGCATCAAGTTGTCATTAATGGAATGCTGCAAAATTCAACGACGATACCATCCACGTGGAAGTATTCCATTCGCTCTATGAGCGAGGAATTTAGCCAACATGGATGGTTATGCTTCTCATTGGTGAAACGTCTACAGCATAAATATTAAAGATACGTCTTTACCTTTTCTATAATTTTATATTTTCAATTTATATATAAATATTTATACATAAAGTAGTTTTTCTTTTTCCTAACTTATATAATAATAAAATTAGTTATGATATTTTATACAATACTATGATAATTAAACTATCAATAATGTGGTTGGTAATAAAATTAGTTTTTATTTTTTATACAATACTATAATAATTAAACTATCAATAATGTGGTTGGTAAGCTTGTTTGATACATCAAATATTAAAAAATAAAAAATTAATAAAATATATATTATTCTTTATTTCTCTACCACCACTTTCTTTGAAATGTGCTCATAGATTTATTTGAATATTTTTCCCTTTAATATCACTTAGGATCCTTCATAGTTTTGGATGCTTCTTGATAACATATTCATTTGTCTTAATCAGACATGAGCACCGAGCATCAAATTCCCATCTTTTGGAGTACTTGCATTAAAAGGATTATGTTTTCATAACAATAATTTTATTTGATTCCTTTATTTGTTAAGCCAAAGTATCGTGTAGAATTTGGAATTTGTAAAATAGTTAAAACTATTTTCAGGAATAGATCTTGATTTGATGGTAAAGGTAAAATTTTTTAAAATAATGATTATAAATTTTAAAACAAGTTCCTAAAACAATACTTAAATTTAAAATATTTTTTAAATACAATATTTAAATATGGTTAAAATTCTTATAAATTTGTATATTAAACATGATTAACTCTTATAAATATGTCTATTGATCTTAATCATAAACTTAATTAACTTAGTTAAAATATATAAAATGTATCTAATTATTAAAAACACATGTTTCATCCTTGAGAAATTTGAATTCAAAAAGAAAAAGTTATATAAATTTTTATTAATTAAGTAAAAAAAATTCTTTGTTATTCTAATTTTATTCAAATTATGTAAATTAAATTGTATTTCAATTAATATTTAAAAATAATAATTAACTACAAATAAAAATTAATTATAAATTATAATAAAATAGCATCAATTGATATATGCTAGTTGCAAAAATGAATATAATAAATAGTTTTACATAGATGAAATAAACAAGTAAAAATAGCAGCATGCTTATATCTGTTATTTGAAAATAATTTAATCAATAATTATATATAGTTCAAAAATAAAAACTAAGATCAAAATAGCTTAGAAATAATTTCCTCCCTTATAATAAAATCTCTTAAACTATGCCTAATATTTAAACTAAGCTTTATAAGAGAAACTATACCTAATATTTAAACTATGCCTTATAAGAGAGATATGTTCTGAGCAATTAGCTTAGTCAACATCATGTTGTCTACTATTGATTGACTTTAAGAAGCTTTCTCATTTTGTCAACATCATGTTGTCTACTATTGATTGACTTTAAGAAGCTTTCTCATTTTTTGTAACACTACTTAAAGAATTACAATTAAAAATGAGATTTCATTTTAAATTGATTAATCTAAGTTTACGTTTTTGTTTTATGATAGAAGGTTGTAGGAGTTAAATATCAACGCGATGAGTGTCTTAATTTTGACTAACTACTCTGCAACTATTACTTTTATTCATTTTATTTTTTACAAAATAACATAATTTTATTTATACAAAATATAATATAATTTTATGATATTGAGTAACTGCTTTCCAGCTATTATTCTTATTCATTTTATTTTTTTTAGAGATAAAAAACACATTATACATTTTATTGATAATTACACAAAACATTTATTATACCTTTTATTAAATAAATGTTTTATAGTTGGATTATACCTTTTATTAAATAAATGATTTGTAGTTGGATTTTTAGTATTTTGAGTTATTAAATTAAAATTTCCTCAAAGTTGTATACGATCTTTGTATTTTATTGGGTATTTATTATCTAATGACTAAGATTCCACGTGGCGATCGTTTTGGCTTCTTTTGCAAAATCAATCAAGTATAGCGGCGCCATGTATTTTCCTGCATAGAAAATCACTGCCGCAGGCTCTCATATGTTTTAAGGTCTTCATAATTCCAAAAATCAAATAGTGAATGTACAGAGAATAAGCCTACCGGATCTGAGCGGTTTTGGGTTTAAATTCTCACAAAAATCGAATAATGAGTGTATAGAGATGAAGCCTTCGGAAGGCGTTACAGCTATTCGTGAAAATATTACATTCGTGTGAAAATAGTTTATAAGTAATTTAATTAAAAGTTAAGAGTCCAAAAGTAAAAGTAATTGATTTCCTTACATGAATACTAAGTTTTTTAAGAGAACTTAACCAAGAAATTAATAATCCCTTGGAAGTGTGGTAACCTAGTTATTAGTAGCTCATCCGACTAGTTATCCTACTTGTCATGTTCACCTATTTCAACAATTAACTTTATGATAGCCTACCGTGTCCATATTATTATTATTTTAAGTTTTTCAAATCGTGTTTTTAATAATGTATTACTTTTGTATAGTTTGAAAGAAAAAGAGAAGTGACATGTCTTACTCGATGCCTTTAAAAGTTGAAATATATTTCGAGAGATCTAAGTGTTAGCAACTATTGATAATGTATTGATGATGGCATGTTAGCGATATCTATAACACTCTAGAGTATGAGTGAAGTAGAACAAAAATGCTATCTAATATCACTTAATCAAGAACATTGTGTTCTTTTTTGCATTGTAATAGTTACTATTTTGTCACTGAATGTGAATGTGAATGCAAAAAGAAAACATATAAATGCATTATTAAAATTAGATTAACAAACTCTACTACATTTTTTTCTTTTATATAAAAAGTTTAAAAAGTTTTTAAATATTTACTAAATAATTCTAACACTTTTCAACATAAATTTCAACTATATTGTATAACTTAATTTTATAATTCTATTTTTAATAACTAAAAACAGCAAAACTTTTTTGAAAAAAAAAATAGTATAACTTCCTTCAAATATATTAAAACATATTAATGTTTTTTCTATTATAAAATGTAAATTAATGATTTAAAAACTATCTAATAAAATTTGAATAAAATTGTGATAAGAAATTGAGAAATTAAAAAATATTAATAAGACTAAAACTTAATTGAATTGTAAAAATAATATTTTAAATTTAAAATAAAATTTAAATTTGTTTTTTATCTTAAATTAAAATATAAATTATAAATAAAATTATAAAATTAATATTTTAAGCTTTGAAGTTAAATATATAATTGTTTTTTAAACTTAAATTGAAATGTAACTTTTATATTAGAAAATAAAAAATGTTCAATATTCAAAACAATATATTTCACAAAAATTTAATAATCAAAACAATATATTTTATTACTTTTTACAATTGGAATATCCATTGTTACTTAGACAATAACATAAAAAGATTTAAATCTAAAATAATAATTATATAAGATCCTCATGTAAGTACTTGTATTACACAAAGTGAATGTTTTCTCATTTTAAAATATGTAATACAAAATACTTTTTAAAATAAAATAATTGTTAATTAATATTTTATGTATTTAACGTAATGGTAATAAAGAACTTTGTATAATAACATTTTTACAATGCGTCTTCCATTTTTCTAATAATTAGAAATTTAAAGTTGTTTCTTTAATTAATTTAATTTAATAATATACATATATTTTTTAAATACATGTCAATCCTCATAACAACCCACCGATAATTAGAAATTTAAAGTTTTTTCTTTAATTAAATTAATTTAATAATATATATTTTTGTAAATACATGTCAATCCCCATAACAACCCACCATTTAGAAGCTTAATAGAAAGATAATGTTGTTGTATATATATCATACATAACGTAACAATTTAATTTACAAGTAACAGGTAATAATAACAGTTTTTTTGCGGGTGAAAAAAAAAATAATACAAAAAGTTTATTATATTCTATCAAGTTTTCTAGATATCGAGATTGGGGACATTGTGCATATTTAAGAGCCTTATATATACAGATTGAAAAATACGTCAATAGGAATACGTTAATATCGGCCATCTGATAATTAAATTAAAAATTAAATTAAAAAGTGTAGCAACCCCATACCATGATGTGGGTTTTGTAATTAAATAGCAAACATTATTAAATCTAATGTGAGTTATGGTATATGCATGTAAAAATAAACAGTGAAATTTATACTCCATACTCTGTGGTGGGAATTCAGTCGGTGACTGAGTGTACGCACGGGTCTTTAATCTACATGTCGTTTCCTCATTAATTACATTCAATCTCGAATTGACTCAACTGCATCTATATCGATTACTAAGAAACAGATAGGAATACACACCATTCCATTTAATTCAATTTTAGACATAAATTTCTTCTCTCGTAGCCGTGTTCAAATTTATGATGTTGTGAAAGTAGTTATCAAATCAATTAATGATTTTGTATGAACCTACACCGCAATCATTTCAAACTGATTAATCCACAACGCCATAACTCACTGTGTATGCCTTGGTTGCACGGCATGCACCAAAACCCAAACTCATAATTAAAATAATAGCTAGTAATACAACCAAGACAACTACGGCTAGCTTAATCACTATGAAAATAGGCTTCAAAGGTTATAGTGCTATCCACGTAATCGTAATCACAAGATTTAATGCCAAAACTTTAATTTTTTAATTTTATTTTTAATTTCAGAAAAGTTACATTCTAAGCAGGGATAATTAGTCAAATCAAGTTTGTTAGTCAATCAAAAAAAAGAATAAATAAAAATAACCAATAAAAAATAAGGTTTATATAATTTATAAAATTTAAAATATAATTATTTATTTATCTTAAAATCAATTTAATAATTAAAATTTATATAACTATAGAAAACTATATAAAAATTTAGAATAAAAACTTGTAAATTAATTTAAAGTAAAATCCAAATCAATTGCTATATACTCTATCATGCTCAATATAATAATTAAAAAAGAGAAAGGGTTATATATATATACCATGATAAGAAATAATAAAAAATATCCAGGCATAAAAATATAATATATGGTAACTTAAAAGAAAATTTAGTGTTTAATAAATAGCTAGTTAAAATGGATATGCTGTAAATAAATAATAATAATAAAATATAGCTGACCACGGTTTAATAAATGGATAGTTAATGGATATATTCCCCTTAAATATTATTAAAAAAACTATCAATCATTGTGATATGATGTGTTTAGTATAAATATTATAAAAACAATTGTCAATCATTGTGATATGATGTAATGTGTTTAGTATAAATATTATAAAAACAATTGTCAATCATTGTGATATGATGTAATGTGTTGAGTAAATATTATATATAAAAAAACAATTATTATAGGCTTACTAAATTGTAAACTTTATTTTTAAAATCGTAATCTATATATATAAATGTAAAAAATATACATAATAATAATAAATTAAATTAACTTCGTCCTACACTAAAATTTTGTTGACCACCATTAAAATCTCTCAAGAGGACCATTAAAATAAAATTTTGTGGACGAATCTAGACGCGGAATCTGTTTCGTGTCTCTGGATAAGTCGCAATCTCCACGCGTTTCCCATTTTCAAAACATATGAATGGCAGCAGCCTGATTATTGCACGATACTTGTCCAAAGCATATCTATCAACTTTAATTCATACATGGCTTTCAGCTTTTTATTTGTTTTCTATGAATATCATATATTTTCTTAACCTTAGAAGTTGCATATATTACGTGTATTTATTTATTTTAAATATACACATTTTCAAAAATAAAAAAGTATATTTCTAAATTTGAAAATATAAATCTATTTTTTTTAAGATAAATATTTAAAATGTTTAATTTATTAAAAAAACAATGTTTTAAGTTTATTGGATTGATAATTTAGATTTTGATGGAGAAAAAGAGAATGGAGTGTTTACTCCATCCTACTTCATGAGTTTCGTATCAATATTTGTCTCATTCAGATTATGCAAATAGATTATTTTAACAAATTTCATAATAGAAGAAAGATATGTGGCTAAAACAAAAGCAATAAAGGAGATTGTGTAGTTTAGGAAAATATTTGAAAATTTTGAGGATAAAGGGTGAATTCTATAACTATATTAATTAACAATACTTTTGCAATAAAGTTGGTCAAAAATCTCACTTTCCATGATCCGAAAAAGCACATCAACACAAAGTATCATATGATACAATATCATGTATAGGTCAAGACAATTCTTGAATCATTGTTCCACAGATGAGCAAATTGTAAACAAAGCATTTGGAAGAGAGAAACTTAAAAATTTTTTAAAGATGTTTTCACTCACCAACACTCCTTCCAATTAAGAAAAAATATTGAATACCTAATTCTACATTATTAAGAATACCTAATTCTACCTCGTGTTGAAATATTAAGTAAAATAGAAACCATGATGAATAATATGGTAAGTATAATTATATTTATACCTACCATAATTATAATTATAATGATAGGTATGCCATTCTTAATATTCAACATTAGGTATAATTATACCTTATAATGATAAGTATGTCATTCTTAATATTCAACATTAGGTATAATTATATGATAAGTATGTTATTCTTAATATTCAACATCAAGTATAATTATACCTTTGGTTTGTGAAAAGCTAAAAATTACATATTTTCTTGTATAATTACAATATTTATGATTATTAAATTTCAATCAACTAGGTAGAGCTATGAAGCCCACACAAAACTTAAAGTTACATAATATAGCCTCTAATTTACTTTTTGCCTCCTTAGAAGATGCTCGAGAAAAATTTAGTCATTGACTAAAATTTTATCATTTTATTTGTTCAATTAGATATACCTAAGTTGTACCATCTTAATTGATTTTTTCAACATTTGAACTCTAATTACCTAAGTTGTACCATCTTAATTGATGTTTTCAACATTTGAACCATGAAAACACTTTGCAGTTAGCTCACACAAATCCACTACACGGCATCACTAAACTCACGACTTTTGATGTTGAATGGACTAAATGTTGAAGAAAAGATACGAGATGAGAATTAACATAAAATCGTTTTCTCGGAATTCCTCATTTAGAATAAGCATGACTTGAAGAGTAATCTCATTGAGCTTGTTATTAAATAAGTTAAAATATGGTCCATAATTTGGACAATATATACACATAGAAAAGTATCCTAAGTCTCATTGTCATGGGTAGATATTAATTATGATTATATGATTTGGACAATATATGCACATAGAAAAGTATCCTAAGTGTCATGGGTAGATATTAGTTATGATTATATGACTTGAAGAGTAATCTTATTGAGCTTGTTATTAAATAAGTTAAAATATGTTGCATAATTTGGACAATATATGCGCATAGAAAAGTATCCTTAGTATCATTGTCATGGGTAGATTTAAATTTTGATTATATTATGTTTTATTATATTAAATAAGTTACATAATTTGGACAATGTATGCACATACAAAAGTATCCTCAGTGTCATGGGTAGATATTAATTATGATTATATTATGTTGTTTAAGAATATTAAATATTAGTATGTAATGTCAATAAATATTATATACATTGAAGTGTGAAGGTTATGTTCACAAGCTATGCTATTTCCTTGTCATGTTTAGGTGAAATATTTATATATGGATGAGCCAAAGAGATATTATGGCTTTAATTTTTCATTGGTATGTGTAAATACCTTAAAACACTATTAACAAAACACTTTTTAGTGGATTTTTTTGCGTAATTTTTCCAAAAATGTCTCATTTATCTGTTTACAGTGGAGGTTTTTGTAGAAACTCCAAAAAATGTCTCTTTATCCATCTATAGTGGAGGTTACTAGTAGTGGTGGGTGTCCAAAGGTTTCAACAGAGGTTTTTTTCTTGGTTCTCTTAAATTGTTAGACCAACCAAGTGCACTACACAACCATATGCATCAATGCACTAAGTAACACAATGTATGAACATAAAAAAAAACCCCATTTTCTTGTCAAATTTTTCTCCAAACAAAATAATTAATGTTACACAAGCATATAAATGCCCCAATGCATTATTATTATAGTAGAGCCCTGGTGCATCCACATACAAAAAGCATCGACTCATGATAAAATATATATATATTAATAAAGAGTCAACTTTTATTTTTAAAAAACTTTACTCCGATGCATTTTTGTTTCCAAAATGGCCCGGGGCGTATTGCTATATGGAGAACCACTTATACTATGAAACGAGAACTCGACACAGTTCTTGTTTTTCTCTCTCCTAATTTTAGTAGCTATTTTTACCTCGGTTTCAAAAAGATTGATACCAGTGTCACAAATTTTCATTTTGAGGCATTTTTTGGGGCCTTTGAATTATCTTTGTTGTAAAATATTTTTAATTTCTATTTTCAAGTGTGTTTCTAGAAATTTAAAAAAATAACATACATTTTTAAGCAATTTATAATGAAAAACATATACATTTTGCAATTTTTTTCCATAAAATAAGACATTTTTATTGACAAAATTGTAAAAAATTCCATAAAATAAAGACATTTAAAACAATTTTCAATGAATTTTCAATGAATTTTTATAGGTTTTTTATATAAAAAATGATACTATTTCATATTATTTTCCAAAAAGTGAGATTCACATAAATTCAAGAAAAACTATACAATTTATTTGTAAAAAGCATATTCAAAACATTATATATAGAAATTCTATTTCTAAAATAATGTCTGAAAGTCAAAACATTACTAATATATCTTATCAAAAAATTGTCAAATGTAACATTTTCTTCAAAACATGGAACTAATCAACAATATCATGCAGGCCAAATTCTTCATCGAAATTGAAATTTTATGGAGCTTGGATTTCCTCAGGGACATCAATGTCCTCTTCCATTGGGTCTTATATGTCTGCAAGATCCCCAAAGTGCTCATTTCCAAATACCCCTCCTAATGGGGGTTGAGGCTCTTTTGACATCTTTGCCACAAGTGTTTCACTAAACTCTCATTTCTTCAAACTAACTTCTTGGAGTTCATCTAGAAGAACTTGAATAGCATTAACTCTTTGCTTTATGTAATTGCGTTGTTGTGGATCATTATCAATGGATATGCAATTTCTTCCTTTCTGTAAGGAGCATGCTATTGCTGTACCTAATCACCAAAAATAAAAATAAAGTTAAGTCAAATAGCATAAAGAAGCATACTTTAAAACAATAAAATATTGAAGAATAAAACATACAATAAAACTTGATATATGCTTTCATATGTAATATGAGAAATTTTAGCTGAACCTGAGAACAAATCTAAGACCCAATCTCCTTCTCTTGAAAATGTATCTATGAGATAATTAATCAACGCTTGTGGCTTTTGATAGATGTTTACAATCACTCCTTTCAAATCCCTTTCTTCATATGTTAATTTTTTTACCATGGCATTGTAACTCAACAACTGACTATATTTTTCTCCACTCTTTTCATTGATTAAAAGAGATTCACAAGTCTCGTCTTTTGTCCAAGTTGAAAGATGTATGCTTTCAATATCACTCAGGAATGGATCGTTGTTGGAACTATGAAAATTAGGATTTTGCCTATAACCAAAATATTAAAAAAATAATTAACTTATCAATAAATATAATTGATTTATAAATTCAAAAACTTGATAATATAGTGCAAATATATTACCAATAAAGTTGCTTCCTTTTTTTTTTCCTTTACCCTTAGGATGTCAACAACCCCCCTAATTGTGTGTCTGAATGGAAAACAACAAATATCCATAGTGGTGATGTTGTGACATCTACAAATCCCGAAACCACTTTATTGAATGATTGGTAAGTATAAAGCTCACAATCATAAGTAGTGTTTCAGATATTGTATCAATGAGGGATATTTGCATTCACTAGTGCGTACTCCTTTTTAGGAACAAGATTTGCAATGTCTGCACAGTCACCTAAAATTACTTTATATTGCACAGTGTCAAGCCCATTCCAAATATAATGATCAAGTGTATCATCATGTTCAACGTTTGCAAGACGTTGTCTCCTTTGTCGTTCTATTTTGGCTCTTTGGATATGAATTTTGAAGGACTCTAGTACTCCATCTGTACCCCTCTTTGGCATCTTCAAATGAAAATTATCTCAATAAGTAATAAAATAGAAGTGAATTGAATTAGAAAATAAATAAAATAGGTTGTATCATAGATCAACATACCTTCTTGAAAGCAACAAAAAATTGTTTTAAGGTTTCTATTGAGCTTGAGTCTGGATAGTTGCATTTGACATCATCCCAACTCTTCTCATTCAACATTATAACCATCTCCTCTTGTATTTTCATGTAGACCTTGTGACTAGAAAATGAAACAATAAATGATGTTTACAATCATATATAATAATATAATAGAATACTTAGAACATAACAAAAATGTTAAACTAAAGACGAAACATCGTACCATAAAAAAAAACATCAACTTACTTGTCAAATTTGTTGCACATTTCCTCCATGGATAAGTCATATGACTTTACCCGTGATAGTATTGTACTTATTAATGTTTCATCCTTCACACCTTGTATTGTTCTCCAAGGTTTAATAGTCATGTCTTCTGGTAGTCGCTTGACGTCAGGACCTGTCTTACCACCGCTCCATGGAACAACTTTACTTTTTTTCACTTTCTAATTTTTTATGCCAATATTCTCCCACAAGATAAATATGTCATCAATCAAATCCCATGTTTTACCAACTCTGAATGCCAACTGGAAATAGGCATCTACAGCTATGAATGCATCTCTTCCTTTGGCATTTTTTTGTTTCACATTATCCTCTTTAATAGGGATACCTATTTCCAGACAACATTGTCTCCAAAAAATTGCATCAACTCTAGATTTTTCCCCACCACATATTTGCACAAATTCTGTTGTGGATAAATCTCACCCTTTGAATAAATGTCATTGTCCAGCTATATTCACTATCTGTGTTATAATCCCATGCCAACAAATTTGATTCTACATCTGTTAAATCGGCATAAATGATGCATTTAATTGTTTCAAAAATAGGGTTATTGGGATATTCTTGCATCAACTCTCTTCTTGCCTTTGCAGAATGATTCCCCTCAAGAACATAATATTTGTAATGAAAACATCTTGTTTGATCAAATTCATCTCTAGTAGGAAAATCTTTCAGGTCAACTCTCTTCTTGCCTCTGCAGAATGATTCCCCTCAAGAACATAATATTTGTAATGAAAACATTTTGTTTGATCAAATTCATTTCTAGTAGGAACATCTTTCGGGTCAACAAGCACTAGTACAAAATGAGAAATTGATGACTAAAAAAATGACTAAAATTCGACTATAAACGACTATTTTTTAGTCGGTGACTAATAGTATCTGATTTCCACTATCTTATAGCTAGTCGTATTTCGCTAGTCATTAATTGGTTGACTTATTAGTCATTGATAGTCAATGATTTAGCCATTGATTTAGTCATTGATACTCACTGATTTAGTCATTGATTTAGTCATTGATACTCATTGATTTAGTCACTCATTTAGTCATTGATTGTCACAATTAATGACCAAATATATGACTAAATAAACTACTAGATGATAACATATTAATTACTAAGCTAAATACGACTAAATGTTAGTCGCGCTATAAGATACTGGAAATTAGCTACTAATAGTTGTATATATGCGAATTTAGTCATTTTCTTTGTCACTAATTTATGATAGGGTACGGAGAAATCGAACCACCAATCTCCTTCCTATAATTAGGCAGGTGCTCTACCATTGAGCTAACACCCTTTAAGAAGTTGTTATTGGTTGACAATGATGATATTCAAACAAATTTTGCATGGGAACAAAATGAATGTCAAACATATTCAAGAAAAATGCTTCAAGTACGAAAAGAATTCTAAGATATAGCAATTCAACTATGACAATGATGAAAATTAAAAGAAGAATGATCTTACAAACTACGCATGAGTACAATAATCCATGGCTGTACAAATTATCAGAAACAAAAGCAAGTTGTTGCCCTTCACAGACAGAAAAGAATACAAGATCCAACTTGCAATAAATTTGTTTTAATTGTCTATCAATTGTTGATCTCTCGACAGCTAGAGACGTTTTCCTGTCTGAGATCCAAAATACATACAATTATCTTCAACTTCACTTCTTCAAAACCAGTTGCAGTAAAAATTATTCTAGGAATTGTCTTATAAGCAACAACCACTTTTTTTAACAACAGGCTGCCCTTTCATTTCTACAGTAGCAGGTCTGCTGCTATTCATGGAAGGATGACTTGCCATCCTGCAATACAAAATAAATGGAGTTAAGTCAATAGTATTTCATAAAAAATAGAAAATATAATTACCTTAAAAGCAAGATGTCACAATGAGGACTCTTTCTAGGATGCTCTATTCTGGAGTATAGGGGAAGTTGTTTTGTCGAAAACCCTCTTTCAAGGCTACGCTGCATCTTAGGAAAGAATTCCATGTAAAAAGAGAAACATATCAGTCTCTCTTTGGTTCAACAATTTTGTGAAAACAAGGCTTTGCTTAATAAATATGCTTAAGATGCTAGCAATATTTTAAATCCTGGAGCCTCAATTTTTTTTTTATGAAGATGGGTTAGTGATGTGAATGCATGCAACCCAGAAATTACAAATGTCCAGGCCTAGGAAAAAGCTTAACTGAAAATGGAATTATCATTGGCACTGTTGACTCTAAGAAATTGTTTAGAAACAACAAATAAAGTGTGGGATATAGTTCTTTGATGTCGTGGATCAAATGCGATCAATGAGAGGTTAATCAAATTTGATATTTAAATTTTTGATGTTAAAATATCTGAGTCACTCGAATAGGGACAAGGCATATGGTAATGCTGCCACAAGTAAAGAGGAAAACAATAATAGAATATGGTTGAAGGTTCAATCCATATGCAACAAAAATTTCAAATAAATAAATGATGGGCATGAGTATTTATAATTTTATATGCTTTCCACATGCAAACTTTTGGATACAATTCACTTGGGCATGAATATCTTGAGCATATTGATAGATATGCTCAAGATGCTTGCAGATTTTATAGCCTAGAAGCCTGGAGCCTGACCAAAATTGTTATGAAGAAGGGTTAGTGATGTGAATGCATGCAACCCAGAAATTAAAATGTCTAGGTTTAGGAACTGAAAATGGCATAATCATTGGAACTGTTGCTCTATGGAGACAAGACATACAAGAAATTGTTTAGGAATAACAAGTAGAGTGTGGGATGTAGTTCTTTAATGCCCCTTTTCAAATGCAATCAATGAGATTTATCAAATTTGATGTTAATATATTTGAGTCACTAGAAAAGAGACAAGTCATACGTTAATGCCCACACAAGTAAACAAGCAAACAATAATAGAATATAGATGAAGGTTCGATACATATGCAACAAAATTTTCAAATAAATACATGATAGGCATGAGTATTTATATGCTTGCAAAATACAAACTTCTATATAGAATTCACTTGGCCATAAAAATTTGTGAGTTCATCTACATTGTTGATTTCAAAGCAATGAATGGACAAGGTATTTAGTTACAACACTCTATCACGACCTGAAAAAACCAGTATTTTCCCAATGTTATATCAGCTATGCCCAATAAAATAGACAATAGGAACGTGTCTCAAACCAACAAGATTACCAATAGTCATGACATGTAATTTGAATTATGTATCACCACTTAAATTTATCATAAAACAACAGGATCATAGAAAAAGGAGAATCTCAATCAGATTCATTAGTATTTGTCGGCACAGGTTTACACCATTACACACAATAAAAATTAGGGAGTCAAACAAACATCTAACATCACAATTGTATAATATAGGCGCTTGTTAAAGGTTGGAAAACATCATAACAAAAAAGTGAACCTGTTCTTTATCTCAGCAGCCATGGTCATGAAAGCCTGCTCCACATTTGTTGCATTCTTCGCACTTGTATCCAAAAATGGAATGCCAATCTCATCAGCAAATGCCTTGAAGAACAAAATACACAAAGCATGTCAAGAAAAATGTAGACTGAAAAGTGACAAAAAAAACTAACCCTTGATATTAATAAGAAAAAGAATCTACAAGCCAAGTCAACAAACTTAAGACCACAAACTACCATAGTGTTGCAATTAACAAAAAATAGAGCACCAACAACTTCAAGGCACACTCATATTTAAATCCTCATCAAGTCAAAGACGATGATGCATACAGTGAAACAAATAGCAGTGCACATGATGCCAAAGCTACTCAGCATTTAACATTACCTTGGTTGTATCATAATCAACAGCTTTATTAGTAGTCAAATCACATTTGTTTCCAACAAGCAACTTGTTGACATTCTCACTCGCATAGCGATCAATCTCATTCAACCATTGTTTCACATTATTGAAAATCTCCTGATCAGTAACATCATAAACAACCTACCAAGAGAAGAAAAATATCATTATAAAACTATAAATTTAAATAAATAACGGAGTATACCAAGGATACCAACAATCAACAGCTACTCAACATTTAATATTACCTTGGCTGTATCATAATCAACAGCTTTATTAGCAGTCAAATCACATTTGTTTCCAACAAGCAACCTATTGACATTCTCACTTGCATAGCGATCAATCTCATTCAACCATTGTTTCACATTATTCAAACTCTCCTGATCAGTAACATCATAAACAACCTGCCAACAGAAGAAAAATATCATTATAAAACAATAAATTTAAATAAATAATGGAGTATAACAAGGATACAAACAACACATTGATAAGATCCCCACAACTAAACAAGCTCCAGGCTACCACTAGTAAATCCAAGGATTTATTCATCAACATGAATAGAAAAATTACCAATGTAGCACCAAAGTAAACATCCACTTAAGCAAAATAGGCACTTACAATGATACCATGGGCACCACGATAATAGCTGCAACTTTGATTAGTGGGAGAGGGCACATTATTTCTAGTGGAGGATACAACCCCAAGAGGACCGTGGGATTCATTTCTTCCCTTCTGCTGGTTAGAGCTTTGAAACTGAGGTCAAAAGGGGAAAATCACTATACTACCGAGCATGTTCACTTTCTAAATCAGCTGATATACATTGCTATCCAACAAATTGAGTTTCCAAGGAGGAATTATTCATTGTTGGGATTGATTGTTGTGGCTAGGAGTTGTCCACATCATGTTTTTTCTACATTTTTGTGTGCCAAAGGGAGATGGTCAATTCTACACTAGCAAGTTGTCATCTATAGGGAAAAAACTCATCAATTTATGCCTTATACGTGTGGCTGAGAAGAAGAATCTATTATGTACCAACATGCTAATAACCTACAGGAAATTTCCGGGTTTAATTCATTTTAGAAATCCATGTTGATGTATTTGTAACTTCAGAATGTATTTCATATATATATATTGTATTCCTATAGAGATGTTATTATTCCTCTATACAGAAGTGTCGTCATTTATATTGTAAGTGTCGTAACTTATACTTGATGGGTTATTAGACCACCTTGATGGGGT
Organism: Larix kaempferi; assembly: GCA_027924585.1. Lineage (NCBI taxonomy): Eukaryota > Viridiplantae > Streptophyta > Pinopsida > Pinales > Pinaceae > Larix > Larix kaempferi. Next base: position 10,475,592 of record BSBM01001023.1, on the reverse strand, counting down.
CGGCCCTGTATAAGTCATGTGGGTTAAAGGGTTATTAGACCTCCCTATTGGGGGCCGACCCTGTCAGCATTATGTTATGTGGTTAAGTTGAGGCCGACCTTGTAAGGTTATTAGGCAAGTTAAGTCAAGTATAAATAGAGTGCGGGAGGCACTCTATTTGATCATTCACTTTTTCACATATACACTCATTGGAGAGTGGCGCCCTAGTGGAGGAGGAGAAGCTGCTGCTAGGAGACTATCTCTTATGCTTGGGTTTTGTATCATTGCTCTATCTATCTCTGAGGAAGTTATTGGGGTTTTTCACCTTTATGGTTTTCCCCAAGGAAACTTGGTGTGTCTATTGTCTCTTGTGATTGCTTCTTGTGATTGATATGTTGTACATGTTATTCTCTTAGTAAAGATCCTAGAGTATATTGAATTGATGCTAAAAAGTTAACATGGTATCATAGCTAACCTGAGAAGAAGACACTATGCAGTTGCGGAAGCTAGGGCTTCTTGTTTTTGGGTTTTTGTCCACAGATCTCAAAAGGCAGTAGGGTATATTGACTCTCTTCATCAAGGCGCATCTTTCTGTCCAATCAGAATTCAATTCTGGGCACTTTCATTTTTGGCCCTAACAATTAGGGTTTCCTAAAAAATAGGAATTTATGAAATATGAGACCATGGCTGGAAGGTCCTTGAAAAAATCGAATTTTAGAGATTTGGATCTAAATTTTTGGTTGGGTGAAGCTCCGGGAAAATCAAACCCTAGTTTGGGGTCCTCTCTAGTGAAGCCGAAAATTAGGGCTTCTGCAAAAGTTGGAATTTCTGAAATCTAAGACCATGGCTAGAAGCTCCTCTGAAAAATCAAAGTTTAGAGACCAAGGTCGAACTTTTTGGATGGATGAAGCTCCAGGAAAATCAAACCCTAATTCAGGGTCCTCCCAAGTGAATCCGAAAGTTTGAAAAGCAAATTTGAGGGGTGAAACTTTGCAGTTTTCAAATTCTGAGTATACTAGCTTGCTTAGCTCATCAAGGCGCATCTTTGTATCCTTTCAAAAGTTTGAAATTCAAAGTTTGAATTTTTAGGGTTTCTCTAACAAACCCTAATACAGCTCCAGATCCAGATTTCTGCAAATCAAGTGGTAAGACCTAAATCTTTTCTATTTCATTTGAAGTACTTTTTAAGAGTCTCACCACACCAAGCTTGAGGATAATCTTGAAGGGGATGATGACTTCCGAGAATGGAAGTATAGGATTGGGTTAATTCTAGAAGAGAGTGAGTTGGACACCTACATAAGTGAAAGGGTTCCTGTCCTAGAGGGAGAAGAGACTAAGGCCTTACACAAGAGGAACTTAGTCAAGGCTAAAAGGATCATTGTTTATTCTATCAAAAACCATCTCATGTCACATGTGTCATCTCTGAAGACACCTAAGGAGATGTTTGATTCCTTGACCAAGCTATTTTAAGGGAAGAATATAAATCAGAAGATGACCTTGAGGAATCAATTGAAGAATATCAAGTTCCAGAATGCGGAGATCATGCAGTCTTATTTATCAAGGGTCTCCCGGATAAAAGAACAACTTGAAGCTATGGGAGAAGTTATAGAGAATGGAGAAGTGGTAATGACCACTCTTAATGGCCTTCCTAGGTCATGGGATTCCTTCATCCAAGGAATTTGTGCTAGGAAGAAACTTATCTCTTTCAGTAAGTTGTGGGAAGAATGCTCACAGGAAGAAGCTCGGATTGTAGCTCGAAGATGGGGAATGAAGATCAAGCTCTCACAGCACATACCAAGAAGAGGACACTTTTCCTCAGATTGTCCTAAGAACAAACAGAACAACAACAACAACTACTACAAGCAATCTGACATGTATGACTTACAGGTATGTTTTGAAATATGTTCATGATTAAGTTTATTATATGATTTTCTTCATGTTATTGAGTTTAGTAACAATCTTGTTTAATTTTAGACTTGTCTTATCACCCTAGTAAAAGTATGAATGCATGATAGAAGACATTCATTGATTAGGGCTATGACATTTATGATTGTATTATGATTGTACTAATGCACTGTGGTGTTGTATGAGGAGAATTTATCTGCTAACATGAAGGTACAAATCAATTCCTAGATCAAGCCCATAGTGACATGAAGAAAAAGACTCATCCATAGTCATGGATCACATAGAGGTATGTATAATTTGGTTCTACAATGGTTAACTTATGAGTTATGTAGGTCATTTAAGAGAACAAGAAAACATTGCTAGACATAACTAGCAAATATGATGACCAGGTATGTTTTTCTTATATCAAGTTAGAATCCTACCCTATGTTAGGATCTTATACTTTTATGATTATTCTTGAAGTTAGAAATTTAAGTAATCTAGGGTTTATGCATATTATGTCTCTTACCTTGATTGATGATATGACTAACCAGAAGAGTTCTATGGTCAAATATGAATATCCATGAGTAAGAGAAGTCTTCCCTAAAACTTTGAATGCTAATGCTTATTATCTATGTTTGAAATGATCATGACTATACATGTTTAAGATTATTGTGTTTTGATAGTATTAAGATTATGCTAATGAATGTATGATTATGTATGATATCTCGAGGATAACACAATGATGATACTAGTAAGCATGCATAGTGATCGAGGATGCATATAAGTTTAAGGACAGGTAATCCAGGAAGCAAAGATCAAGAGGGAGCACAGTCCAGTAGTTCCTGCAAGGAAGCAAAGATTGAGAGGGAGTCCACCCAACAAACAAACAAAGATAAGTATTTGAATTGTCATTTATTGTATATTTGATTGTTTAAATAATATTGTTCAATGATGTATATACTTATGTTCCTAGAATTAGGTTGTGTATCATGCATATTAGAATAATTGCATTAATGAACAGTATACCACTAATATGCATGTAATGGGTAAGTGGCCTATGGCACTGTACAACATTCCATTGCTACATATCTAGAATGAAACCTCTTTGCTGACATGTTGGGAGTTGTGCACACTCTTAACAATGTTCTGGTAGAGATTGGAAGGCATCTAGAAAGTTACGGGATATGGATAAATGTTGTATTGAAGCATTGGATAAATTAATTGCATGACTGTATGACATATTTCTTTATGTGTAAGAATTTGTTCTGAAAACTATGAGATGTTTCTAATCATGCAATTTAACTTGTCTTGTAGGAAAGATCGTATACATCACCTACAAAAGAAGGACTACAACATTTATTCCAGCAACAAAGCTATCTATTGAAGAGTTCCCATGATCCGGGATACAGTAATGGAAGAATTCCATGATCGAGGAATACCAATCGATCATGAAGAATGATGCTTTGGATGTGGTCCCAAGACCTGAAGGGAAGTCAGTAGTGACTTCCAAATAGATCTATGAGATCAAGCATGCTGCAGATGGCAACATAGAAAAATACAAAGCAAGTGATGAAATGGAAGATACACCAAATGGATGTAAAGACAACTTTCTTGAATGGTGTAGTCGAGGAGGAAGTGTATGTGGAGCAGCCACTTGGTTTTGAGACACATGACAGGGAGTCATATGTGTGCAGATTGAAGAAAGCCTTGTATGGCTTGAAGCAAGCTCCTAGGACTTGGTATGGTAGGATAGACAACCTTCTATCCAGTTTGGGCTTTACCAAGAGTAAAGCGGATTCCAACCTTTACTACAAGGTTGAGGAAGGCAATCTAGTGATACTACTATTGTATGTGGATGAACTGTTTGTTAACGGTGAGGATAAATTGATTGCCGACATGAAGAGGAAGCTTGCTGCTGAGTTCGAGATGAAGGACTTGGGGATGATGCACTATTTCCTAGGCATGGAGGTGTGGCAGAGTGAAGATGGAATCTTCCTTGGACAAGGGAAGTATGCAGTAGAGATCCTGGAGAGGTTCGTGATGATGGACTGTAAGGCCATGGCCACACCTATGGCATCGAACCTGAAGATTCTATGTGATGCTTCATCTGAGCTGGTTGATATCACCGTGTATCGTCAGATGATTGGGTCCTTGATGTACCTGATGAACACGAGACTAGATATTTGCTTTGCGGTGAACACATTGAGCTAGTTCCTGATGGATCCTAGAAGTGTTCACCTAGTTGTTGTAAAGCATATTCTGAGGTACCTGAAGGGTACAATTGATTATGGTCTCAAGTATGATGAGAATCAAAAGTTTAACCTCCAGGGTTATGTTGATCCGGACTGGGCAGGCAGTGTTGCAGATAGGAAGAGCATTTCTAGGTGTTACTTCAGTATGGGATCAGGTGTGATCTCTTGGTTTAGCAGGAAGCAGTCCCGCAAAGCACTAAGTATAGCTGAAGCAGATTATGTCGCAGCTTGTTCGGCTAGTTGTGAGATGGTATGGCTGAGGAAGCTACTGTCTGAGCTATTTGATCTCCCGTTGGATGCTACTAGTATTTTTTGTGACAACCAGAGTTGTGTGAAGTTGTCTGAGAACCCGGTGTTCCATGACAAGTCGAAGCACATTGAGATCAAATATCACTATATCATGGATATGGTGCAGAGAGGAGCAGTGAAGCTCCTGTATATTGTTGTGATGGATGAGCAAGTAGGAGATGTGTTGATGAAACAACTAGCTAGAGTGAAGTTTGAGTACTTCAGAGAGAGTCTTAGTGTTCTTCAAATAGAAGATACTTCGAGGAAGAAGTAATGGAACACATCTGCAGGAGCCATTCCAAGCATGGTGAGAGGAGGATCCTTCCCATGGCTGTGGATGTAAGCACTGTATGATGAGCATCAGGATGATGCTCCAGTTACTGCTTGATATGATCAGTTGGATCATGTATATGCATCGGTTGGATGCTTGGTATGATCAGTTGGATCATGTATATGTATATGCATCAGTTGGATGCCTGGTATGATCAATTGGATCATGTATATGTATATGCATCAAGATGATGCAGTGATGATGATCAGGATGATCATGTGAGATGAGTATCAGGATGATACTCTGGATGATATGCATCAGGATGATGCTATGATGATGATCAGGATGATCATATGTGATGATATGTATCAAGTGGATACATTACATAATCAGTTGGATTATGTGTGATGAGTTTCGAAGACACAGATGCACATGGGATTTTCGGACATGGTTGTAGATGTGTTCTCCCATGGTCATGATGTAATTTCTAGAGCCATTCTCACATGGTGGTATATGTGTTCTCCCATGGGGCAGATGTAAGGGCTGGGACCATTTCGACATGGTTGAAGTGTGTCTTCCCATGATCGTTGATGTAAGAGCTGTTCCATTCGAGCATGGTTGAAGTGTGTCTTCCCATGGTTGGGATATAAGTGTTGTGCCATTCGATCATGGTTGAAGTGTGTCTTCCCATGGCTGCGATATAAGTCTTGTGCCATTCGAGCATGATTGAAGTGTGTCTTCCCATGGCTGTGATATAAGTGTTGTTCCATTCGAGCATGGTTGAAGTGTGTCTTCCCATGGCTGCGATATAAGTGTCGTGCCATTCGAGCATGGTTGAAGTGTGTCTTCCCATGGCTGCGATATAAGTGCGACGCCATTCGAGCATGGTTGAAGTGTGTCTTCCCATGGCTACGATATAAGTGCGACGCCATTCTAGCATGGTTGAAGTGTGTCTTCCCATGGCGTAGATATAAGTGTTGACCCTTTCATGGATGGTTGAAGTGTGTCTTCCCATGCCGGTGAATGTAAGTGTTGTGTGATGTGCATCTGGGTTGTGCTTCGTGAACGTTGCTATGATCAGTACAATCATAAGTATCAGGATGATACTCTATGTCCATGGACAGGTTGTGTAGTGGCATGTAAAAGGGTCCTGGGAGATCCAATAGGTTGAGCAATATGAACATAATCAGTCCTAGGATGCTCTTTCGAGGTTTTGCTTGACGCACGTAATTAGTCCTGGGATCCACAGTATGGCTGATGATGATGAAGACCTACAGGTGGTGGGCCTACATACAGCATGAAAAGGGGTTGGATCTGTAGAAATTCCTATGATGAGTAGATTGGAGATTGATTGAGATAGCAGCAGCTGTGACGATGACGATGATTCGATGATAATGATCTAGTGACGATGATCCAGAGAAGAAGACTTGTGCTAGCAGATATGTGTCGAGAAATACCTTCCTAGTTAAGAGGGAGTGTTGATGTATTTGCAACTTCAGAATGTATTTCATATATGTATATTGTATTCCTATAGAGATGTTATTATTCCTCTATACGGAAGTGTCGTAACTTATACTTGATGGGTTATTAGACCACCTTGATGGGGTCGGCCCTGTATAAGTCATGTGGGTTAAAGGGTTATTAGACCACCCTATTGGGGGTTGGCCCTGTCATCATTATGTTATGTGGTTAAGTTGAGGCCGACCTTGTAAGGTTATTAGGCAAGTCAAGTCAAGTATAAATAAAGTGCGGGAGGCACTCTATTTGATCATTCACTTTTTCACATATACACTCATTGGAGAGTGGCGCACTAGTGGAGGAGGAGAAGCTGCTGCTGGGAGACTATCTCTTATGCTTGGGTTTTGTATCATTGCTATATCTATCTCTGAGGAAGTTATTGGGGTTTTTCACCTTTATGGTTTTCCCCAAGAAAACTCTGTGTGTCTATTGTCTCTTGTGATTGATATGTTGTACATGTTATTCTCTTAGTAAATATCCTAGAGTACATTGAATTGATGCTAAAAAATTATTAATCTAATGTAATTGTACATGTCACAATTATTGCTAAAACAACTGAGAATTTTAGTCATCTACATCACACATTAGTATGTTGTCCATGTTTATTTACTCTGAATGTTATTTGAACTTTATTCATGACCTGTTGAATGTTATCTTTGAGTGTCAATATTACCAGTCATATTGTGGGAATTAGTCTTGAAATATAAAACTTAGAAATTTAAACACATTCCATCAAATAAATTAGTCACCAAGAACCCAACTACTCATTCACACAGCTCTTTGCACTATGATCAACAATTCTCTGCACACTGAACTTTTGATTTCTGATTGAAAACTATTTCATGGATCAAAAACTAAAATCAACAAGAACCCACAATGACTTTAGAACCCATGCTACATCACAACTCACAACTACTAATTGAAAATGTTGGGCACTGAACACAGAACTACTGATTGACAATTGAACTATGGAATCAAACTCATAACTACTTATCACAATCAGTTGTGCATTGAAATTTTGATTATTTAATCAAAATAGTCTCACTAAGAAGTTAAAACAAACTAAATTTACTCAACAAGAACCCGTAACAGCATTAGAACCATGTCCATAACACAAACTTCAATCAAGATAACCCATAGAAACATTCAAACTCTATAAAATTGCTCAAGCATTGAACTCGCGACTTAGGACAGAACATCGGTGCAAGAATTAAACCCATGAATACTCATTCACATAGCTCTAGGCCAATCAAACCCACAACTACCACTGCTCAATGATTTTATTTGCATTCAACTTTGGATTGTCAACTACAACAACCCATCACAACATTACAATTTACAACCCATTCTACAACACAAAATTCTGTTATTTTTTCAAAAATTTCAATTTGATCTAGGATCTTAACTGAGAGAATAACATGTGCAACATATCTACAACATATCAATCATGGACACAATCATGCAAGCACACAAGAGACATAGAGTTTCACCGGGGAAAACCAAGAAGGTGAAAAACCCCGCAACTTCCTCAGAGATAGATAGAGCAATGATACAACCCAAGCATAAGAGATATACTCCTAGCAATAGCTTCTCCTCCTCCACTAGTGCGCCACACTCCAATGAGTGTAAGAGTGAGAAGTGAATGATCAAATAGAGTGCCTCCCGCACTTTATTTATACTTGACTTGACTTGCCTAATAACCTTTACTAGGTCGGCCTCAACTTAACCACTTAACATAATGTTGAAAGGGCCGACCCCCAATAGGGTGGTCTAATAACCCTTTTACCCACATGAATCATATAGGGCCGACCCCATCAAGGTGGTCTAATAACCCATCACGTATAAGTTACGACACTTACAAAATAAATGACGACACTTCCGTATAGAGGAATAATAACATCTCTATAGGAATACAGTATACATATATGAAATACATTCCGAAGTTACAAAAATATCAACAACTTCAATCGTGAGAATAAATGGCTACATTTGCATTTGAGATAAATGATTAGCAATATCTCATGGATTGAACTTTAGGACATATGTTCAGTGTGCAACTGACAGGACTACAAGAATTCAACCCATGACAACTCATTCAGGGAGGCTCCTTTCCAGTTGAACTCATGACTACTGGTTATCAAAAGCTTGCATGTGGGAAGTATAAACCACATCACTTCCTTTACAACATAGACAACTTGGTGAGGCAGAGAAAGCATAAATAGATGGCTCTACATTCTTACATATCTCAACCTTGCTCACTCGCTCATCTCCTTGGCTTGGCTCAAAATGATGTACCACCACCTCCCTATATCAATCTTACTACCATTTTTCATTTCCTTTGTGTGGAGGCCCTGCCACTCATACCCTGCTATGGTATTCTATGCCCACCTAGATGAAGGTCGATTCTCCTTGAACCTGCCTATCATATTTTGTTTCCTTTCACAGATTTCCTGCCCTAGGACTACTAACCATCCAACCCTAGTAACTCATTTCTTCACTTCTGCTAGTTAGAGCTTTGAAACTGAGGTCAAAAGGGGAAACTCACTATACTACTAGGCATATTCACTTTCTAAATCAGCTGATATACATTGCTATCCAACAAATTGAGTTTCCAAGGAGGAATTATTCATTTCTGGGATTGATTGTTGTGGCTAGGAGTTGTCCACATCATGTTTTTTCTACATTTTTGTGTGCCAAAGGGAGATGGTCAATTCCACACTAGCAAGTTGTCATCTATAGGGAAAAACCTCATCAATTTATGCCTTATACGTGTGGCTGAGAAGAAGAATCTATTATGTACCAGCATGCTAATAACGTATAGGCAATTTCCAGGTTTGATTCATTTTAGAAATCCAATGTAATTGTAGATGTTACAATTATTGATAAAACAATTGAGAATTTTAGTCATCTACATCACACATTAGTATGTTGTCCATGTTTATCTACTCTGAATGCCATTTGAACTTTATTCATGACATGTTGAATGTTATCTTTGTGTATCAATATTATCAGTCATATTGTGCAAATTAGTCTTGAAACATAAAACTCAGAAATTTAAACACATTCCATCAAATAAATTAGTCACCTAGAACCCAACTACTCATTCACACAACTCTTTGCACTATGATCAACAATTCTCTGCACACTGAACTTTTGATTTCCGATTAACAACTGTTTCATGGATCAAAAACTAAAATCAACAAGAACCCACAATGACTTTAGAACCCATGACACATCACAACTCACAACTACTAATTGAAAATGTTGGGCACTGAACACAGAACTACTGATTGACAATTGCACTATGGAATCAAACTCATAACTACTTATCACAATCAGTTGTGCATTGAAATTTTGATTATTGAATCACAATAGTCTCACTAAGAAGATAACACAAACTAAATTTACTCAACAAGAACCCGTAACAGCATTAGAACCATGGCCATAACACAAACTTCAATCAAGAGAACCCATAGAAACATTCAAACTCTATAAAATTGCTCAAGCATTGAACTCGCGACTTAGGACAGAACATCGGTGCAAGAATTAAACTCATGACTACTCATTCACATAGCTCTATGCCAATCAAAACCACAACTACCACTGCTCAATGATTGTATTTGCATTGAACTTTTGATTGTCAACTACAACAACCCATCACAACATTACAATTTACAACCCATGCTACAGCACAAACTTCAATCGAGAGAATCAACGGCTGCATTCTCATTTGAGATAAATGATTAGCAATATCTCATGCATTGAAATTTAGGACATATTTTCAGTGTGCAACTGATAGGACTACAAGAATTCAGCCTATGACAACTCATTCAGGGAGGCTTCTTTCCAGTTGAACTCGTGACTACTGGTGATCAAAAGCTTGCATGGGCAGTATAAACAACATCACTTCCTTTACAACATAAACAACTTGGTGAGGCATAGCAAGCATACATAGATGGCACTACATTCTTATATATCTCAACCTTGTTTACTGGCACATCTCCTTGGCCTGGCTCAAAATGATGTACCACCGCCTCCCTATATCAATCTTACTACCACTTGTCGTTTCCTTTTTGTGGAGGCCCTGCCACCCATACCCTGCTATGATCTTCTATTCCCACCTAGAGTAAGGTTGGTTCCCCTTGAACTTGCCTGTCATATTTTGTTTCCTTTCACAGATTTCCTACCCTAGGACTACTAACCATCCAACCCTAGTAACTCATTTCTTCCCTTCTACTAGTTAGAGCTTTGAAACTGAGGTCAAAAGGGTAAACTCACTATACTACTGGGCATATTCACTTTCTAAATCAGCTAATATACATTGATATCCAACAAATTGAGTTGCCAAGGAGGAATTATTCATCGTTGGGATTGATTGTTGTGGCTAGGAGTTGTCCACGTCATGTTTTTTCTACATTTTTGTGTGCCAAAGGGAGATGGTCAATTCCACACTAGCAAGTTGTCATCTATAGAGAAAAACCTCATCAATTTATGCCTTATACATGTGGCTGAAAAGAAGAATCTATTATGTACCAGCATGCTAATAACCTACAGGCAATTTCCAGTTTTGATTCATTTTAGAAATCCAATGTAATTGTAGATGTTACAATTATTGCTAAAACAACTGAGAATTTTAGTCATCTACATCACACATTAGTATGTTGTCCATGTTTATCTACTCTGAATGCTATTTGAACTTTCTTCATGACCTGTTTAATGTTATCTTTGTGTATCAATATTACCAGTTATATTGTGGGAATTAGTCTTGAAATATAAAACTCAGAAATTTAAACACATTCCATCAAATAAATTAGTCACCAAGAACCCAACTGCTCATTCACACAACTCTTTGCACTATGATCAACAATTCTCTGTACACTGAACTTTTGATTTCCGATTGACAACTGTTTCATGGATCAAAAACTAAAATCAACAAGAACCCACGACTTTAGAACCCATGCTACATCACAACTAAAAACTACTAATTGAAAATGTTGGGCACTGAACACAAAACTACTGATTGACAATTGCACTATGGAATCAAACTCATAACTACTTATCACAATCAGTTGTGCATTGAAATTTTGATTATTGAACCACAATAGTCTCACTAAAAAGTTAAAACAAACTAAATTTACTCAACAAGAACCCGTAACAGCATTAGAACCATGGCCATAACACAAACTTCAATCAAGAGAACCCATAGAAACATTCAAACTCTATAAAATTGCTCAAGCATTGAACTCGTGACTTAGGACAGAACATCGGTGCAAGAATTAAACCCATGACTACTCATTCACATAGCTCTATTCCAAAGATCCAAATCCTATGCTCTATCAAGCGCCGAGAGGGATCAAATCTCCGGAGGTGCAAACCTCTCTTTGAATAGCTCCTTGAGTGCAATACCTGAGCCACCTAATCCTAAGCTCTAAAGTCTCTAGTTTAAGTCTCATATTTACTTTTTACTTTGTATTATTCTTTTTTGTTTATGGCCGACATAATATTTATTACTTTTTACTTTGTATTATTATTTTTGGTTTACTTTGTATTATTTTGTTACTGGACAAACACTCTAAAGTCTCATATTTACTTTTTACTTTGTACTAAAAGTAAAAAGTAAATTCTCTAGTTTAAGTCTCATATTTACTTTTTACTTTGTATTCTTCTTTTTTGTTTATGGCCGACATAATATTTACCACCTAATCATAAGCTCTAAAGTCTCTAGTTTAAGTCTCATATTTACTTTTTACGTTGTATTATTGTTTTTTGTTTATGGCTGACATAATATTTATTACTTTTTACTTTGTAAATTATTCTTTTTTTGTTTACTTTGTATTATTTTGTTACTCGACAAACACTCGACAAACTTGACAAACACTCGACTCACAAGATCTCCCCCATATTGGGCTGTAGAGCGCCTCTCGGCGCAATCAAACCCATAGCTACCACTGCTCAATGCTTGTCTTGCATTGAACTTTTGATTGTCAACTACAACAACCCATGACAACATTACAATTTGCAACCCATGCTAAAGTGCAAGCTTCAATCGAGAGAACCAATGGATGCATTTGCATTTGAGATAAATGATTAGCAATATCTCATGCATTGAACTTTAGTACATATGTTCAGTGTGCAACTGATAGGAGTACAAGAATTCAGCCCATGACAACTCATTCAGGGAGGCTCCTTTCCAGTTGAACTCATGACTACTTGGGATCAAAAGCTTGGATGTGGGCAGTATAAACCACATCACTTCCTTTACAACATAAACAACTTGGTGAGGTAGAGAAAGCATACATAGATGGCACTACATTCTTACATATCTCAACCTTGCTTACTGGCTCATCTCCTTGGCTTGGCTCAAAATGATGTACCACCGCCTCCCTATATCAATCTTACTACCATTTTTCGTTTCCTTTGTGTGGAGGCCCTACCACCCATACCCTACTATGGTCTTCTATGCCCACCTAGAGTAAGGTTAGTTCCCCTTGAACCTACCTGTCATATTTTGTTTCCTTTCACAGATTGCCTGCCCTAGGACTACTAACCATCCAACCCTAGTACACCTTGCTAAATGGCCTTTCTTTCTGAGACACCTGCCTAGCCCAATTAGAAATTGATTGTTGAGACCATAGATACAATCCTAAATTATTTCCTTAATGTTTCGAAATATGCATGTCATTTTCTATTAATGAAGAATAATGTATAGAACATACCCTTACATGCAATTTAACCAAGAAGCATGTAATCTGATTGTAAAAATTAATCCCACTAAGCCATCCACTACGGTTTTCCATTCTTGATCTGGTCTATCCGACCCTAATGGCATGTCAAAAAGGGATGAGGACCACTGTAAGTGCTGGGAAAATTTCACAGAATAGGGACCCTGAAGACTTGGCACCTGAGCATAAGTCTTATGCAATTTAACCAAGAAGCATGTTATCTAGATGTAAAAATTAATCCATTGAGCCATCCACTGAGGTTTTCATTCATGCTCTGGTTTGCCCCATCCTAATGGCATATCAAAAAGGGATGAGGACCACTACGAGAGATAGGAAATTTTGGAAAAATATGTACCCTAAAGGCTTGGCACTTCAACAAAAGAAAGGTTACAGTCTTACCAGGAAAAGAGCATTAGATATTAGCACTGCACTTTGTTTCAAATAGTGAAAACAAGACAACCACGCTAGGGCATAAAAACAGAATAATCATTTTAGTGCACATTTGTAATTTCCTTTAAAGTAGCATAGTTGTTTCCAATAAACAAATCTCAGGATGTAAATGCAGGAATTATTTGGTAGTGTGCTTCAATCCCGATAGATGTTCTTGAGTTTTGCTCGCCGAGAACAAGTTTAATCAGTGACTACTGAGAAAGCCATTGACAGTTCAACAAGATTGACTTGTGAACCAGTCAAAACAACTCGCCTCCCTTGTTATACAACCCAGAAAGTGATTTTTTTGCTCATTTTATGCTCGTGTTTTACCTAATTTCTTCTCAGCTCAAAATTTGTTTATTTTTTATATTTCTGTAGTTGAATTTTTCCTAAGCTAAGTCAACTATTATTCTTTTTCTTCAATGAGCCAAGTCTGGTAGCTATGTTTAAGACAAGTCTTGTATTCTAAATTTATGTTTATTATGCAACATGAAATTAGCAATTTTTTGGAGAATTTCTTCACTTATGATATATTTCCATGCATGTGTTCTATGAAATCCAATAGATTGTTAAAATGGCATATCCAGGATTCTATATTATTCTTGTACATTTTTAATGAAGGGCCCTGTCTTGCAGAATGGCCACTTAATATTATTGCTCTATTTAATTTACATTATTTCATTACAACTTTGGTACCTGGCAGTTTGATACAATACAAATAAGCATAAGCACATTCCCCCAATGGTATATCTATTCTGAATTGATTTCAAAGAGTAAAATAGATGTCCCTCTGCAAAGTTGAAACAAGAATCAGTGCAACTGTGGACATTGTAGACTCTTAGTGATGAAATATTTTGTATAGGTTCAAGATAACTATGAAGGAGCAGGAAGGATGGAAAACTCTAGCACCAGGACTAGGGTCAAAGTGTAAGGGATATAGGATGAAGGAGGAAGAGGATCAATCTCTATGAATAACCTTTCCAAGAATGATATTTCATTCAAGGACATAGTTACTCAAAAGTTCAAGGATCAAATTGGTGGGGTCGAAAAGAATCCAGGTAAGGGGGGGACATCTCCATTGACACGAAACAAGAGAGTAAGGGAGGAAGATAAGCAAAATCAAGCAAAATATGAGAATAAAGGACATCTTAAGAGAGGTAAGACAGATGGATCATGGGGAAAGGATAAGAAAATTTCAAAGAAAGTTACATGTCATAGACATATCAATCCTTTCCAATGATGATGGCCTATGTCTCCAAAAAAATTTCCAGAGTAACCTCCTAAACCTCATTTCAAAAGGGAAATCATATCTCAAGATTACAAGTTGACATCAAATCCATAGTTTCACATTGATAAAAAGAATAGTGATAAGTAAGTGACAATAGAGGAAAATCATTCTAAGGGAAGGAATAAAAGAAAAACTGCAAGTTTTATCAAAAATTCAAGTGAGGATATGTTGCTAAACATAGAAGAGGGATTGATGCAGGAGACGCTGCTAAAATACTCTCAAAAGGCCTTCATAAGGTGGTTTAGTGGAAGGGAGCTTTCAAAAAAATCCTTAAGAGGATGGGTTGCAGATGTTTGGGGGAAGTCACTGGGATATGCTCCAAAAATCCACATATGTTCAAGGGGTTTTAACATCTTCCTTTTCAAGGGACAAGATGACAGAGATAAGAGAAAAATTGGAGGGCCGGAATTCAGCCTTCATCATGCATTTATATCAAAGATTGAGGTCCTTGTTTCAACCCATTTTGACAACAAATCTCCAAGTTCCCAAAAGATTAGCAAACAAGATTTTTCAACTAGCTAGAAACTTGAGCAGTGGACTAGAGGAATTATATGTTACCTTTCATGTGAGTATCTCCATTTAAACAATCTAGAGGATGTAAAGAAAGGTAAGGCCAAATCATCAACCTTCAATTGTTTGCATAAATTTGAGTTGACAAGTAATGATGAAAGTGGAGGATGTTAAATCCTGGAAAGAAATTCATTTATTTCAGCGCGACCTAAAAGGAATGATTGTCATTTTGAAGAGAAGGTTCGACCCTCAAGGTGTCACCACCTCATGCCACTCTGCATTAAAATATCTATTCATGTTGAGGAGTTCATCCCTCATCCCCAACTATGTAGAAAGAATGATACACAACTCAGTAGACAAATGGACACCATATCTCCTTCAAAGTGCATAGGTAGGAAATGATGAGAGACATAGTCGTGAAACCTTGGAAATGATGATAGACAGAGTAAACCTTCCACTCACCCCCTCCATATTGAAGGGTTCAAGGACATATATATCGAAATCACTAATGCCAAATACACCAAAACTTGTCCCAACTTTAGAAAAGTGTGATTTGAACAAGTTTTGTGCATATGTACGCTTGAGCTTTCATGAAATTCTTCAATACTAATGAGTGGAGATAGGATGTTACAAATCATGTATAGTGTGGTAGCATTGAAGACTGCATAGAGGGAGATTAGTTCTAGAGTCTATATTTTATATGTATTGTTACATAATGGTCCAACAAATTTTTCATGAGGTGAAGGGTACCTACAATGACGATAAATTATGGAAATTTATGAGCATGCTGATATGTTCCCTAATATAATATGGAGCAGATTTACTGAGTTTCAAAGAAAGGTTATTAGATATTTCTAAAACAAATGAGTTTGTGTTAATCCATACTCAACATAAAGATAGACTGGAAGAAAATATAATTTTAGAATTTGGTCTTGGAGTATCTAATCATCATAACTGTCTTTTCTTTACTACAAAATCATTAGGCATAAGTTCTGAGACAATTAATTAACTAATTTACAAATTGGATCGGAATTACCCCTACTAATGAAATCTATAAAAGTCCATGTAGTTCTAAATTTATCTAGTGCAATTGATGTGGAAGTATCTAATCATACCTTCTTTTCTTTAACTACACAATCATGAGGCATAAGTTTTGACCGAGATATTTAATTAACTAAAACATAAAATTGGAATTGGAATTATCCCTAATAATGTAACCTATAAAATTCCATGCAGTTCTAAATTTATTCACTGCAGAAACAATAACATAACACTTTGTATAGTGTTACCCCCCAAAATGCAGGAGGGAATTTTGAGAGTTTCAAAGGGATTCTAACAACCTTACTTGATGAATAAGTTGTCAATCGGCAACAGAGTATCATTTTGATTGATCAATCATTAAGGAGAATAGGGGTTATACACAACTTCAAGGGCATTGCAAGCAACAAGGCTTGTTCATGGCTTATTTTGATTCTTGAAGAAGGCAATGTGACCATGAACATGATGTTAAAATCATACTATTGTTAGCAATCAAGTCAAGATGGAAAAAATTGTACCATTCTCAATGCCTATGGATACTCTCACTGGTCACATAAGCTTATAGTAATAAAGAGGTTGAAGCAACTAGAGAGAATATTGTTAGAGACAATGCAGAATTCCAAACATTGCATATGGATCTCTTATTGAAGGCTTTGATGGATCAAAAGAACTAAAATCTACATGAAAAACATCATCTAAAACTTGGAATCATTGTGTAAGAGTAAATAACTAAATGATGCACATATCTTCTGTTTGCTCAGGAAAATTCAGGAAGAATTATGTGTGATTGTCTTCTTGCAACTTGTATGGATGGTTTGATTGTTGTTCTTTATCTAATTGTCCACATTAATATGCCTTTATGATAGGGATGCAAGTAGTTTTTTAGAGAACCAATTCCTTATATACACAGATTTAGCCATCATTGCATAATTTATTTGGGCAGGATCAAATCAGTGAACGAGGGCTATAGGGAGAATGACACTAGTTGGCATATTTCACACCATCAAACAACAAAATTCAGATTGAAAGGTGGCTTGAATATTGTTGATTTCTAGAAATTTTCCAAGTCCAATAGATTTCCTCATGAAACTTGAAATCAATCCTATAGCATAGACTTTAGAGATAATAAAAGAGGTTTGGGGAACTATATTTAGTAGCACATCAATGCCAAAGAAGGATGATTCCTCAAGTGGTATTCTCAGATTTTGAAATTGTTGTTGCAAACCTATACTTTTGCAGAGGATAAATTTTGATATTCATGTTTACAAAGGCCTTTTGAGGATCCTCATGCAGAACAATCTGAGGAGTTTTTTGACTTCATATCAACATCATATGTGAAAAAACAAGCTATAAATAGAAGAAAGGTAGCTACAGGAAAATCACTATACTAGAATGCATATTTATGGGATTCATTTTAGGGACAGTGGGGAGAAAGAGTATAGATAATTTATAGGCTTCACATGGATCAAAAACTGTAAACATGATAAACCCCTTTTAGTTAAGTTGTTTTTGAATCCTCCTTTCCCACTTGCCAAACAAGTCAGGACACAATTTTATAGAAGGGACTCCCACTTACTACATTATTCTTCAACGCATATTGGTTGTGAGGGGAATTTCTCTTCCACATTTGTCAGTGAGATGTGGGAATCATGTAAAAAATCTCCCTCTCAGTCTGGCCTAAAAATATCTCTCAGACGTGCTAAAAGAGATACTATATTCAATGGAAAATTCCACAATGTAACCCTCCTTAACTTGTTGAAAACATAAATAAATTGCTTGCATCCACTTTTTATTTAGGTCTTTTAGTCTGGAAATCGTTAATTGGTCCCAAATGATAGGTCATTGGGTTCACTATATAGTTTTTATTTCTACTTGTCTTTTAATATACTATTGCAACAGGTTATAAAACTTAGCAAATAAAGTTTCATGTTTATCAGAATAGATATACCTTTCCTTCCACCACTCAAGATTCACTTGCAGGTCCTCTGTTAATTTCTGGGAAAATTCGATTTCCCTCTCAGTTAGCCAACCTTGAATCTCCTACCTTGAAGGTTTCCATTACATATCCATATTTTCTTCTGTAAAAATTTCATTTTGTACTAGAAATAGAACCGATTGTTGGCAACAAATTGAGACCCTAGGCTTATCATGCAGGCCCATGTATTTTCAATATCCTAGACATGGTAAGTCTCACCCAAGGCACTAATGAACATTGCAAAGAAATATTTAAATGATTAAGAAAACAACATATGATATACAATTCATACATTATAGAAACTATTCAACCATTAAATGAAAAACAACAAATTGAGAGAGGGAACCACCACACAGTCCTTTCTATTCCATTCCACGAGATAAGTCCATACAAAACTCCTCATTTATTCATCCAATACATCAAGGGATTAAAATTTTGATCTCTCCTTCCTCCATACAATCATATACAATTCTCATGTGTGTCTCATATAAAGAGCCAAAATCCAACCCTAACTCTCCCATTACATTTATATTCATACTAATCCAAAGCATTTCAAAATAGTTACAATTTAGCGACACCTTCCTACACCCAATTCTTTCAGCATGTAGACAAGAAGCTGGCACAGTGGTATAGTTATGGTCTAAATAATTGGCACACATAATACAATAGGGTGCATAGAGTAAAATAATGCATGCACAACAAA
This sequence comes from Larix kaempferi, assembly GCA_027924585.1. Lineage (NCBI taxonomy): Eukaryota > Viridiplantae > Streptophyta > Pinopsida > Pinales > Pinaceae > Larix > Larix kaempferi. The sequence continues at coordinate 10,456,729 of BSBM01001023.1, read as the reverse complement.
ACTAGGTGAACTAAGTTTGATTGCACGTGCAAGCTTAAAATTTGAAAAATAGGGTGCCAACATTGAGAATGCCATGATTCTTAGATGGATGGATGATTACCTAGAGTGCCCAATTGTGAACAGATTGGCTAATCCTAAGAGCAATTGGGTTGATTTGAGTGACCTACGATTCTGTAGCTAGTTTCCTTTTCCCTCGTAACCTCATACCCTGGCTTAGGGGTGGCATCTGCACTAGATGCCTATGGTTGAGTGGAAAATTATCCATATGTAGCTAGGTTCTTGGACAATCATGTTGAAGGATAAGTATTCCATCTCTGCTCTTCAATCTCTATTTGTAATTCTGCAATTTCAGTTTATTCTATTTTTATAAATGAAATGGATATTGAATCCATGGTTTTAATGATATTATGCAGGTTTATTTTTGTTGCATTATTTATTTTAATACATGCATGAATTTGAATGTTGTTGGTGTTTTAATGGGTTTGAATTTATATGGATATTTTTGAACCTGAATTGCATCCCTATTTCATGGGTTGGGTAAGCCATGGAAGGGAACATTCTAATTTTGGAAACTTAATAACAAATTTTTTGGCACTATTAAGCCATATGAAGCTAATGCTAAATTATATTATGTTGTTGTTCATGAGCCTAACTTTTCCCTTTACTGAGAGAGAGAAGGTTTCCAAGTCTATCTTGAATAACCAATGATGGTGTTTACCTTTAGTGAAATATGTAGGTCTTAGGAAATGTTTCCATACCTAGTGTATAAAAAATATTGGAGTTTCACAAATTATCTAAAAGGCAGAGGAATAAAATTAAATGGATACAAAAATATGTAGAGATGATGAACCAGTTCCAAGATCTTAAGTGCATGTGACCTCCATAGGACATACAACTCACAGAATCGTATATGAATGACCTTACATTGCAGCAACAGTCAGGCACTTTGGTAGAAAACAATGCAATATAAGGGAAAACATGCATGATATCTGATGTCTGTAAATGGAATGCCAACACGTTCATATTGTGGTCATATTTTTTCATCACCATCTACTCATATTTCTCATTAGAAAGGACATAATTGATATTTTTTATGCATTATTTGAGAATAATTTCATGATATTTGTCTATGTTCTTGTCCAAAACTTCAAGAAGAGCACCCACTGGGTAACCATATCTTCTCAAAGTCACACCAAGTAGACTTACATAGTCCTTGATAAGTATAATATGGCTTGCAACCTACATACGTGAAAACTGATCATCTAAAATAGAGCTAATATTTACTACAGTTGTATCCCACATCATTTGAATCCACCTAGGTAGCGGAGATTAATCCTCCGACCATCCTCAAAATATGGTCCTCAACTATGAAAAACCTAGCAAATTGATCAAATAAAACCTGATGTGATTATGGAAAAGGATGCACTTATGAGATTTGCAAATCTGAATTCTGTTGTAGCTGGCGATTTTTATAGTAGTAATCCTAGAAGTGGTCTTGGAACCCAACATAGGTCTGGATATAGTGTTTCCTTATAAACTTGAGTGATGTCAAATTTCAAAACAACATCAACATCTTTTGTATCCTTAGTGTCTAAACCATATACACATTCCCTTACACCTGACCTGCTTTGTTCCTCTACCTTCTTTTGCTATACTTGAAGCTCCTCTTCTCTCTATCCAGCTGAAGAAGCTTTCCCTATTTCCAACTAACCAATTTCTTTAGTAGTACTCCTAATATTCACAAGCCATTCATTGAATTCCTTGTTCACTCTTTTCTCAATGTGGGATTTGATCTCAAGGGTCTTCTTTTCTAGCATTTGCTAAAGCGCATTCATTGGAATTATGTGCAAGTAATCTCTTTCAATCAAGTCGAAATTTTTCAATGCAGGGTAGTAACTATCATTCCTAACATGTTGGTTACATTTCATGCACAATTCCATGGCTTGAAAACATATTTTCAATCAATGGATGGCTTATGTTAAGTTCTTCTAAACTGCATAAGCTTCTAGGAGCTCTTTAACTTTAGCCAAGAGAGATTACCCACTTACTGGAGCTAATAATTCTCACCGTCCAGCCCATTCTTTAACACATTTACATCTACTAAAACCCCATAGAGATAATCCACTACATGGATGAATTCCTCGTTATGCACTTTAAGTAAGTCCTTTATTTCAATCTTCTTTTTCTTGACAAAGTTTTTGAGCTATTGCAATAGGGATTCCAGCTTCGCAACCTCAAATGCTTGTCTAATGATTGAACCCAAATCATCCCCACTACTAATGCAGAGGCTAATGCTATCTCCTCCCCTTTATCCTCCCCATTCTCTACCACACCTCTCCTCTTGGTTTTAGTTTGCATTTTAACTTATGTGGATAATATTAAGCCTCAAAAGGGTCAATTGGTCATTGATTCTAGTTCAGAAAATTGAATAGTTTCCCGTTAAAATCCCCAAACATCACTCACCCTAGTATTTGAATGGGTCAATTGATCTTCAATTTTGGTTCAGAAAATTCACTAGTTCCCCATTAAAATCCCTAGACATCACTGCCCCTTATATCTGAATGGAAAAATAGGTGAAGAGATTGCAACATAGAAATCCCTTATTCATTATAAATATTTCATTCCAAGTTCAAACCCTATATTTATTCTTTTGTAAAGAATTATGAAACCGCATCCTATCATCAATGAGGTGAGAATAATTACCTTCTACCTGGATCTCCATTTGGGTAGATCTATTTCTGGTTGTTTGACTGACCCAATAGGGTAGGTATCCTATACATATAATTTGAACTTGAAACATGGCGAATCCACCTGTTTTTCTTAGCAGTGTCAGAGATTCCAACGATCACTCCACCAACTACCGCTATTATTTGCCTCTCATTTGCCTACTAGGAACCTTCCAACATTTGGTGGTCTGCAGTTTTGGTTAACAGTTTGTAATCATTATCGTTTCTTCGCCGATCAGAAATTGCTAATGATAAATTCGAAAGGCCAAAGGAAACTTATTATTGTGGGGAGAATTATAATGTGAATATTGATTATTTCATTGCAATGTAGAAATCTCGTCTTCATTATAAATATTTCATTCCAAGTTCAAACCCTATATTTATTCTTTTGTAAAGAATTATGAAACCGCATCCTATCATCAATGAGGTGAGAATAATTACCTGCTACCTAGATCTCCATTTGGCTAGATCTATTTCTGGTTGTTTGATTGACCCAATAGGGTAGAGTATCCTTTACATATAATTTGAACCCGAACCCTGGCGCATCCACCTATTTTTCTTGGCAGTGTCAGAGATTCCAGTTCCCACTCCACCAACTACAGCTATTATTTGCCTCTCATTTTCCTACCAGGAACCTTCCAACATTTGGTGGTCTGCAGTTTTGGTTAATAGTTCGTAATAATTATGGTTGCTTCGCCGATCAGAAATTGCTAATGATAAATTCGAAAGGCCAAAGGAAACTTATTGTGGGGAGAATTATAATGTGAAGATTGATTGTTTCGAACAATAGTAATGGAAAACAAGTTTTTTATTTGATTTTTTCAAAAACTTTGAAAAGGAATGTAACATTGTGTATCACCAATATTCCATTATATACAACCTTCAAATTTAATGTGATAGTGTGGGTCACCCATCGTCCAACAATTAGACTTGGGCTTGATGGTTAAGAATGTGTTTCTTAGGAATTCAAATTGTATGTACAATTGGGATTGATGGTTAAGAATATGTGTTTCCATGTTATACCAATTCAATATTAAGAATTACATTCTTTCAGACATTTAGCACAAATTGTACCTTGAGTTTTCATATTTTAAATTCCAATCTCGTTTAGAAATTATTTCAAACACTTAAGACATACATTTTATAAAAAATCTCATTTTTGGATTTCAACATCACAAAATGAAGACAATTTTTTTTAACTTATGCCAAAAAATTAGCTAAGAATCTTACATGTAAAGAAAAACAAAAAAGGATGTGTGCTCATTAACACAATGGAATCCCAAGATTGCAACTCTTTCCATAGTTTCAGGGTTTCACAAGATTCATAGCTTCAACTTCATATTCAAATAAATCCCAACTGAAACCCTTAATTATCTCAATGGCATGTTAGATCCATCCCTTCCGTCAAATCCTTTCAATTTTTCACAAATATTAAACTACCTCATTATTTTCTGTCATGTTCAAGGTTTCATCAATGTTACGATTTATTACATTTTAACACTTCAAATGGATTCAAAGACCCCCTTCTAAATCCATTTGCAATGTTAAAAATTAGTAAACCGTACAAATTTATTGTAAAAATTGCAAATTTTCATTGCCCTAGTGACACAACTAAAAATGACTAATTCATAATCTTAGTTATTGTTAGCTAGTCATATTTGTATTCATGTGACTAAATTAGTCATTTACGTAAGTCATTTTTATTTTAGTCACTTGTTATCTAGTTGTATATTTGATCTCATGACTAAATTAGTCGTTTATCTTAGTCATTTTTAGTTGGCTCACTTAAAATTGCTCAATTTTGGTCGTTTATCCCTTGAAAAAATTGTGGTGACTAAATTTTTTAGTCACCTGGTCACTTATCTCTCATTTTGTACTAGTGAAGGACTAGGGAGTCAAGCACATGTGCATAGAGATTGTGCCTCATCAATGCTTTCAAGTTGTGAATATGCAAGTGATGTGGTTTTCTAATTCTAAATTGATATTTCCCTTCTTTGGGTCTATAAAGTTGATTCACATTCAAATCAAATGTATGTCCATTGTTAGCCAATTTATCCATCCACAATCGATCTCGAATGGCATTTTGTGATGACTTTACAATGCCATCCTCCATATCAGCACCTGGTGTAATGATTTCCATACCGCCCCATAATTTTCACTCTCAGATTTAGGAATAAAATTGGCTTCAGTAACAACATATCTCCTCTTTTTCTTATTTGAAGGGGTTCCTTCTAAATCACCAATGCTTTCAACAAGAATCGGAACACCCTCAACCATATTTATTTAGCGATACTGTTTGTTACTCTTACTGTTGATGTATATGTAACTTCAGAATGTATTTCATATATGCATATTGTACTCCTATAGAGATGGTATTATTCCTCTATACGGAAGTGTTTGTATTCCTATAGAGATGCTATTATTCCTCTATACAGAAGTGTCGTCATTTATATTGTAAGTGTCGTAACTTATACTTGATGGATTATTAGACCACCTTGTTGGGGTCGGCCCTCTATAAGTCATGTGCGTCAAAGGGTTATTAGACCACCCTATTAGGAGTCGACCATGTGGGTCAAAGGGTTATTAGACCACCCTATTGGGTTTTGGCCCAGTCAGCATTATGTTATGTGGTTAAGTTAAGGCCGACCTAGTAAAGGTCATTAGGCAAGTCAAGCCAAGTATAAATAGAGTGCGGGAGCCACTCTATTTCATCATTCTATTCTCTCTCACACTCTCAGGAGAGTGGCGCACTTGTGGAGGAGGAGAATCCGCTGCTAGGAGATGTCTATCTCTTATGCTTGGGTTGTATCATTTCTCTATCTATCTCTAAGGAAGTTATTGGGGTTTTTCACCTTTATGGTTTTCCCCAAGTAAACTCTGTGTCTCTTGTGTCATTGCATTATTGTGTTCATGTTTGATATGTTATAGATATGCTGTACATGTTGTTATCTCAGTTAAGATCCTAGATCAGATTGAAGTAAATTCTGAAAAAATAACATGGTATCAGAGCTAGCCTGAAAGAATGCATGGTATGGCATGTATGACACTTGTTGCACTTACGATGTTAGGGCTTGGTATAGCAAAACCCATTCATCGTAGAAATTTCGCTATAAATACATTTCGGTGAGGTTTCAGGGTCTGAAAATCGTACAGGGCAAAGCTAAGATCCCCATGTACCTTGTTTCCAAAGGAAAACCTCTAATTCATTGTACTTTGTGATTTATGATCTGTACAATATAGGGTTTATGCCTCTTCCAGATCTCTGTCAAAAACAGGTGACCTTGGAAAAAAGGTCATAACTTGGGCTAGGAAGCTCCAAATGAAATTTCGTAAAAAGTGACAAGTAGTGCATGGACTGAAATTTCTCAAGTAACATTTTTAGAGGCTGAAACGGAACCGGTGACACGTGGCATGTCGTACAAGTTTGCTCTCATGTTTTATCCCATAAATAGGTCACGTTGTGACACTTGGCATAACTATCTATCAGAGAATCCATTTGATGTCAGACCCATGGGGTTGGAAGGATGACAGGTTGGGATATTCCAGGAAAAAGTTTCAGACCCTGTGGATCGGAAAATTAGGAGTTACACAAGAATCAATTAAGTACATATTTCTGTCAAAACAGAATTATTTTTTGAGCACCTTCATTCATGGCTTCGGGAATTTACGGTTTCGGAGAAAGTTGAAATTTTTGTAATCGGAGACAACGGATGAATGCTACTCATCAAAATCAAAATTTAGATACCAAGATCAGAGTTTTTGGTTGGGCAGAAGGTCGGGCTTGATCAGACCCTAGTTTGGGACTTTGATCGAAAAAGTGGAAAATTAGGGCTTCTGCAAAAATGGGAATTTTTGAAATCTATGACCACGATTGGAAGCTCCTCAGAAAAATAGAAGCTTAGAGCTTTGGATCAAACCTTTTGATTGGGAAGAAGGGTGGACTTTATCAAACCCTAGTTCGGGGTCATGTCCAGTGGATCCGGAAGTTTCAAAGGCAAATTTTGATTGGTGAAACTTTGCAGTTTTCAAATTTTGAGTATACCAGCTTGATCAGCTCATCAAGGCACATATTTCCATCCTTTCAGAAGTTTGAAATTCAAAGTTTGAATTTTTAGGGTTTCTCTAACAAACCCTAATCCAGTTCCAGATCCAGTTCCTGCAAATCAAGTGGATTGGGTTAATCCTAGAAGAGAATGGATTGGTCACCTGCATAAGTGAAGAAGTTCCTATTTCAGAGGGAGATGAGGCTAAGGCCTTACATAAGAAGATTACAAGCAATCTCGACAGGTATGAATTATCCAGGTATGTTTCAAGACTTGTTCATGATTAAGTTTATGGTATGTTTGTCTTCATATTATTACGGTTAGTACAATCTTGATTAAATTTAGACTTGTCGTATCACCTTAATAAAATTATGAATGCATGATAGAAGATATTCATTGATTAGGGTGTTGACACTTATGATTGTACTAATGCATTATGGTGTTGTATGAGGTTTACGTTGTCTTCTAACATGAAAGGTACACCAAGAAAGACAAATCATGTTCTAGTTCAAGAACATATGATCATGATGACATGAGGACAAAGATTTATCCATTGTCAAGAATCACTTAGAAGATCTATTTGTGAGGTATGTATAACTTGATTCTATAATGGTTAACCTATGAGATATGCAGGTTACTAGCACAAGTCTTTGAAGAGAAAAAGAAGACATAATGTGCGTATGTTAGACATAACTAGCTAACATACCAATCCAGGTATGTTTTTCGTATATCAAGTTAGAATCCTACCTTGTGTCAGGATCCCTTATATAAGTATACTTGGTATGAATGGTTATGATTATTCATAAAGTTAGAAATGTAATTAATCAAGGGTTTATGCATATTATGTATCTTATCTTGATTGATGATTTAACTAACTAGAAGAGTCTTATGATCAAATAAGAATATGCATGAGTAAAAGAAGACTTTCCTGAAACCTTGAATACTAATGTTTATTATCTGTGTTTGAAATGATCATGATTATACATGTTTAAGATTATTGTGTTTTGATAGTATTAAGATTATACTAATGAATGTGTGATTATGTATGAGACCTCGAGGATAACACAAGGATGATACTAATAAGCATGCATAGTGATGGATATAAGTTCAAGGACAGGTAATCCAGGAAGCAAAGATCAAGAGGGAGCACACTTCAGTTGTTCCTGCAAGGAAGCAAAGATCAAGAGGGAGCACACTTCAGTAGTTTCTGCAAGGATGCAAATATTCAGAGGGAGTTGACCAGTTCTCAAAATCCACATCAGAATGGAGTTGCAGAAAAGAAGCAAAGACTGAGAGGGAGTCAACCCAACAAACAAACAAAGATAAGTATTTAAATTATCATTCCTTGCATATTTTATTGTTTAAATAATATTGTTCAATAATGTATATACTCATGTTCCTAGAATTAGGTTTTGTATTATGCATATTAGAATAGTTGCATTGATGAATAGTATATTATTAATATACATGGGTAAGTGGCCTATGGCACTGTACAACATTCCATTGCTACTTATCTAGAATGAAACCTCTTTGCTGACATGTTGGGAGTTGTGCACACTCTTAACAATGTTCTGGTAGAGATTGGAAGGCATCTAGAAAGTTACGAGATATGGATAAATGTTGTATTGAAGCATTGGCTAAGATAATTGCATGACTGTATGACATATTTCTTTATGTGTAAGAATTTGTTCTGAAAACTATGAGATGTTTTCTAATCATGCAATTTAACTTGTTGTGTAGGAAAGATCGTATACCATCACCTACAAAAGAAGGACTACAACATTTGTTCAGCAACAAAGTTATCTATTGAAAATATTGAAGTTCCCAGGATCTGGGAAGAATGCCATGATTGAGGAGTACCAGTCGATCATGAAGATGTTTGGGATGCAGTCCCAAGACCTGAAGGGGAGTCTGTTGTGACTTCTAAATGGATCTACAAGATCAAGCATGCTGCAGGTGGTAGCATAGAGACTTTTGCTCCTATAGCCAGACACACTTCCATTAGATCCGTACTTGCTCTGGCTGCAGTGATGAAATGGATGATACACCAGATGGATTTCAAGATAGCTTTCTTGAATGGTGTAGTTGAAGAAAAAGTGTATGAGGAGTAGCCACTTGGTTCTGAGACACATGATAGGGAGTCATATACGTGCAGAACTTGGTATGGTAGGATAGACAACTTTCTATCCAGTTTGGCTTTACCAAGAGTAAAGTGGATTCCAACCTTTACTACAAGGTTGAGGAAGGCAATCCAGTCATACTACTATTGTATGTGGATGACCTATTTGTTAACGGTGAGGATAAATTGATTTCCGACATGAAGAGGAAGCTTGTTTCCAAGTTCAAGATGAAGGACTTGGGGATGATGCACTATTTTCTAGGCATGGAGGTGTGGCAGAGTGCAGATGGAATCTTCCTTGGACAAGGGAAGTATGCAGTAGAGATCATGAAGAGGTTCGTGATGATGAACTGCAAGGCCATGGCCACACCTATGGCATCGAAGCTGAATATTCTGTGTGATGCTTCATCTGAGCCGGTTGATGTCACCGTGTATCATCAGATGATTGGGTCCTTGATGTACCTGACGAACACGAGACTAGATATTTGCTTTGCGGTGAACACATTGAGCTAGTTCCTGATGGATCCCATAAGTGTTCACCTAGTTGCTGTAAAGCATATTCTGAGGTACATGAAGGGTAAAATTGATTATGCGCTCAAGTATGATGCGAATCAAAAGTTCAACCTGCAGGGTTATGATTGGGCAGGAAGTGCTGTAGATAGGAAGAGCACATTTGGGTGCTGCTTTAGTATGGGATCAGGTGTGATATCTTGATTTAGCAGGAAGCAGTCCTGCGTAGCACTGAGTACAGCCGAAGCAGAGTATGGTTTGACGGATGAGCAGGTTGTAGATGTATTGACCAATCCATTGGCTAGAGTGCAGTTTGAGTACTTCACAGAGAGGCTTGGTGCACTTCAGATCGAGGTTCCTTCCAAAGGGAAGTGATGAGTCTGGAAGATGTAGATGCACATGAGCTTTTTTGACATGGTTGATGTGTTCTCCCATGGTCATGATGTAATTTCTAATCCATTCTCACATGGTGGTAGATGTGTTCTCCCATGGTGTAGATGTAAGGGCTGAAGCCATTTTTCACATGGTGGTAGATGTGTTCTCCCATGGTGAAAAAGTAAGGGCAGGAGCCTTCCCCGAATGATGGTAGATGTGTTCTCCCATGTCGGTGGTGTATATGTTGGATGATGTGCATCTGGGCTGTGCTTCATGGACAATGAGATGATCTGAAGAGGACGATGCTATGATGATCAGGAGGATCATGGATGATGAGCATCAGGACGATGCTCCAGTTACTGCTATGTATATGTATATGCATCATGTTGGATGCTTGTTATGATCAATTGGATCATTTATGTATGTATGCATCATGTTGGATGTTGGATATGATCAGTTGGATCATTTATGTATGTATGCATCATGTTGGATGCTGGATATGATTAGTTGTATCATTTGTATGTATTTGTATATGCATCATGTTGGATGCTTCGACCATGTATCTTTATATGTATCAGGTGGATACGTTGTATGATCAGGTAGATCATGTATGTTGATATGTATCAGGTAGATACATTGTGTGATCAGGTGGATCATGTATCTTTGTATGTATCAGGTGGATACATTGTATGATCAGGTGGATCATGTATGATGATATGTATCAGGTAGATACTTGGTATGCATCAGGTAGATGCATTGTATGATCAGGATGATCATGGATGATCATGGATGATCACGATGATGTATGGTGAGTATCAGGTTGATACTCTGTGGCCGTGGAATAGGTTGTGCAGATGATCATGTCTGGGAGATCCTATAGGTTGGAGTTCTGTACCCGTAACAGCCTGGGATGCTCTTTCAAGACATTGATCTGGGAGGACATATAATAGCGCCCTAGGAGATCCTTCAAGTCAGAGTTGTGTACCCGTAACATCCTAGGATCCTCTTTCAAGGTTTTGTCCTATGGCATATAATAGTGCCCTGGGAGATCCTTCAGGTCGAAGTTGTGTACCCGTAACATCTTGGGATGCTCTTTCGAGGTTTTTCCATGACCACATGTAATTTGTGCCTTGGGAGATCCTACAGGTCGGATTTGTGTACCCGTAACATCCTGGGATACTCTTGCGAGGTTTTGTGGTGACCACATGTAATTTGTGCCCTAGGAGATCCTACAAGTCGGAGTTGTGTACCCGTAACATCCTAGGATGCTCTTTCAAGGTTTTGTGGTGGGGTCACATGTAATAGCGCCCTGGGAGATCCTACAGGTTGGAGTTGTGTACCCATAACATCCTGGGATTCTCTTTCAAGATTTTGTGACGCACGTAATAAGTCCTGAGGATTCCACAGTATGGCTAGTGATGATGAAGACTTGTAGGTGGTGGGCCTACATCCAGTATGAAAAAGGACTGGCTCTGTAGAACTTCCTATGACGAGTAGATTCAGAGATTGATTGAGATAGAAGTAATAGTGATGATGACGATGACTCGATGATGATTATCCAGTGACAATGATTCAGAGAAGAATATTTGTGCTAGAAGACCTGTGTCGAGAAATACCTTCCTAGTTAAGAGGGAGTGTTGATGTATATGTAACTTCGGAATGTATTTCATATATGTATAGTTTACTCCTATAGAGATGGTATTATTCCTCTATACGTAAGTGTTTGTATTCCTATAGAGATGTTATTATTCCTCTATATGGAAGTGTCGTCATTTATATTGTAAGTGTCGTAACTTATACTTGATGGGTTATTAGACCACCTTGTTTGGGTCGGCCCTGTATAAGTCACGTGGGTCGAAGGGTTATTAGACCACCCTATTGGGGGTCGTCCATGTGGGTCAAAGGATTATTAGACCACCCTATTGGGTGTCGACGCAGTCAGCATTATGTTATGTGGTTAAGTTAAGGCTGACCTAGTAAAGGTTATTAGGCAAGTCAAGCCAAGTATACATAGAGTGCGGGAGGCACTCTATTTCATCATTATATTCTCTCTCACACTCTCGGGAGAGTGGCACACTTGTGGAGGAGGAGAAACTGCTGCTAGGAGATGTCTATCTCTTATGCTTGGGTTGTATCATTGCTCTATCTATCTCTGAGGAAGTTATTGGGGTTTTTCACCTTTATGGTTTTCCCCAAGTAAACTCTGTGTCTCTTGTGTGATTGCATTATTGTGTTCATGTTTGATATGCTGTAGATATGCTGTACATGTTGTTCTCTCAGTTAAGATCCTAGATCAGATTGAAGTAAATTCTAAAAAACTAACACTTACCAGCAGGAGTAACAAGCTCATTTGCAACCATTTCAACATGTTTAGTTGGGTGAGATGAATATTTAAATATAACTCTTCTAGGTACCCGATTTGATTGTCGGGTGCCCTTTCCTCTTTGTGCTTGTACTTCTTTAGTTTGAACATTTGAAACTTGTTTCTTCTTCCTTGCTTCTAGCCCCTTTTGAACAACGACATTAATGACATGCATAAGATTGTCCTATGTATAATAAATTCCATTCAACATTTTTGAAATCGACATGGCAAAATCCTACAAAATAAAAAAATTATCGTATTAAATCTATTACATTGTGATATCCAAGTTATAACAAAACCAATTTAAGAATAATATCAATATTAAAACTTACTCTCCCGCTCTCAATATCATGCATGACCCCTTCACAAATTTTGTGAAATTTTCTTGAACATTATATTTTGAAATCTTCAAACAATATCGGATTTTGGAAAAGGTCCTGGCTTGTTTCACTTGTGCATAAAAACATTTTGTACCGGGCATCACAAATATATCTCCCAATAGTCCCAATGGATGGTAATCTAATTGAATATATGGAAATGCAAAAGAATGTAAGTGAATACTTTCTGGTTTTCCTTGATATTGCTTCAGATGCCAATGATAGTCTGATTTGTCTTCTTTTGCTGCATATTTGCATTCTCTAGCATTCTTCATTTTTAATTCATCAAAGTTAAAAACTTCGTCTTGAGGCTCAACATTCTTAGATGCCTCAACTGTGTTTTTCGATGCAATCATCGCCACTCTTGATCCATAAACGTTTACATATATCTTTCTTGATGTCATTCTCCCTATATCCAAAAAAAAATGACATCAAGAAAGATATAAACTTTCCCTCTAACCCCCCTAAACTATATAATAAAAAAATTTAAAATAAAATTAAAACCTAACCCCCCCCCTAAACTATATAATACAAAATTTAAAAAAAATAAAAATAAAACCTAACGCACCCCCCTAAACTATATAATACAAAAGTTTTAAAAAAGCATTTAAAACCTAACCTCCCCCCTAAACTATATAAATGTAGTATCCCTCCCATCCTACCAAGGCTATGGAGAGAACACTAATGATAATACTGGACATCTACTCCCAAATCTTAGTAAACAAAGATTCATATAAACTAAAGATGGACATATGCAGATACATAAATATTTGAAACACAACAGAATTAAATTCTATTACACATCCATCATTCATTCAAGATGTTCATGTCATTCATCAATTAAAACAATACAGAATTAGCACACAAGAGTACTTATCTTGAAACAAAGTAGTCCCTGAGTAACCAACTATGCAACTGCAACGTTCCTCCCAACCATATGCCAGTTGTGCTTATCAACCTCTTGATACAAATGCCACCCCCGAGCTGGGCATGATTTCTACAAGGAACCAGGGAACAACAGACTCACACATAGCCAAACATACACCAAAATGAGCCAATCCAATGTACAATTGGGTTTATCAGGCTGCTAGGAAATGGAAAGGAAGAATTGCTAAGCTAGTGAGCTCAACCACAGAGCTATGGATACCTCTACAAGATCTATCTAGCTTGGCACCCACAATGCCTACACACCCCACTCAAGGAAGTATTCCCTTCACCAATTCACAGTCCCTCAGGCCATAACTTCCAATTCTAGAGTGTCCTAGGTGTGCATAGAAGAGTAGCCAGCCCTCTTGATCTTCTTGAGAGGTTATTTTCCCCACTAGGTTTATCAAGTCAATTCTGTCCACTACCACTCCAAATCTCTTGCTCATAGGTTCAAACCAAAACAGGGATGCACATAACAGCAAAACCACAATTGCTAGGCATGAGGAAAAATGTTTCTTCAGTGGGATGCCCAAAGAGGGGGTTTCTACCAGTTTAGAAAAACGTGGGAAGCCCAAAAACGAAAGGGCAATTGGGGAACAACCCTGGAGAGCAGAAATAATTTTTAGAAAAACGTCCATGAGCATTTTGGGGCAAAAATGACCTCCATCACAATCCCAAATCATGGCCCTTCTCTCTGAGTTGCTGTACAATGCAAAAACAAGCTCCCAGGCATGGAAAATGCAGGAAAAATGGTGAAAAATGTGATGGGGAAATCCCAACTAGCTCAGACTGCGTGAGAGGTCAAAGGCCATGGGTGAAGATTGGATTTGGGCACCATTTCGTGGGTGTTTTCTTGCCCAAGAAGAAAAAATACGATTTTCCAGATTGATGGCTTGCCCATACATGAAAATTGACTGCCGTGCCTCTCCATTCCCAAGGCATTAACTGCCTCAACCGACTCTTGGAAGAATTAAATGATTAGGTGTATATAACCCAAAATGGGTAGTTTAGATTTATGGGTTTTCTCAATGAAATGGATTAACACCATGGGATCAAGGGTTTGAATAATTTCCCTCCCTATTCCTTGTAGAATCATGCCCCGTCTCTTCGTTGCATTGCATAGCTAGTTGTGGGTGTTTTCATTAAAATTCGTATTTACATGATGTATTAAATTACATTGTGCATGTCTAGCACAAGAACCATAGGCATCTATTTTTAATTGCCGATACATACAAAGCTAAATCGATGGCAGGGCCTTGGCCTTGAGCTCCTCACCATGATTAAAGAATGATATTTACATCATCTACAATTTTAATGCAATAGGGTCAAAATCGGGATATTACAATAAATCAAACTTAAAAAAAAAACCTAAACCCACCTGCCTAAACCCCCCCCTAAACTATATTAAAAAAAAGAATTTAAAAATAAATAAATAAACCCCCCTCCCTCGCACCCCGTTCCCCAACTCCCCCCACCCCCACCTCCCCCTCCTCCTCGTGCCCCCTGCCCCCACCTCCCCCTGCCCCCACCTTCCCCCTCCTCCTCCTTCCACCGCCGCATTCCCCCTCCTCCTCCTCTCTTCTCCCTCTGCGGGCCTTTTTCCACTTGCTTGGGCGCCAATGGGCCACACAGGAGAAGGGAGGAGGAGGGGTAGGAGGGGGAAGTGGGTGGCGAGAGGAGGAGGGAGGGTGGAAGGGGGGAGGAAAGAGGAGGGAGGGTGGAAGGGGGGAGGAAAGGGTAGGGAGGGGGAAACAGGAGGAAGGGGGAGGCGGAGGGGGAGGAGGGGGAGGAGCGGGAAGCGGGTGGCGAGAGGAGGAGGGAGGGAGGATGGGGGGAGGAGGGGAAAGGTAGGGGCGACGAGAGGCGGATGGGGAGGAGGGGGGAGGGAGGGGGCACAAGCCCTCCGCTTGCTTGGGTTGCAAAGGGAAGGGAGGGCTTGCACCCAAGCGAGCGAAGGGATTGCGCCCCCTCCCTCCCCCCTCCTCCCCCTCTGCCTCCCGTCGCCCCTTCTCCCCCCACCCTCCCTTCTTCCTCCCCCCGTCCTCCCTTCCTCCTCCTCTCGCCACCCCCTTCACCCTCCTCCCCCTCCTCCTCCTCCCTTCTCCCTCTGCGGCCCATTGGTGCCCAAGCGAGCGGCCAAAGGCCCGTAGAGGGATAAGGGAGGAGGAGGAGGGGGAAGGCAACGACGGGAGGTGGAGGAGGGGGAAGGTGGGGGAAGGGAGGGGTAAGGGAGGAGGGGGAGGTGGGGGAAGGGCTTGCGAAGGGAGGGGGAGGTGGGGGCAGGGGGAGTTGGGGGAAGGGGGCGCGAGGGAGGGGGGCTGGGTTTGATTTTAAATTGTTTAAAAAGGAAATTGAATATAGTTTGGGGGGGGTTGATTTTAATTTTTTTTTAATATAGTTTAGGGGGGTGGGTTTAGGTTATATATATTTTTTAAATTTTTATTGTTTTTTAAAAGATTGATTTATATAGTTTAGGGGGGGTTTTAGGGGGGGGGGGGAGCACGAGCAGGAGGGGGAAGGGGCCGGGAGAAGGGTTAAGGGTTAGGGGGGAGGTTTAATTTTTTTGTAAATCTAAGTAAAAAAAATTGTTTTTTAAACCTAGGGGGCAAGCTTTGCCTCGATTAATACCTCATGAATTTTTTTTAAAAAATACATTTAAAAAATTATATATATATAACTAACCCGGAAAGTGGTAGAGCCTCATCTCTTGAAAGTGCTAGAAGCTCATCTCCGCAATCTTCTCGTTCTTCTTGAAATCCCTTCGTGAAAAATGTAAAAAATAAAAAAATCAATAAAGCCATAAAATAAACATTGCCAAATTAATAAAGCCATAAAATAATCATTGCCAAATTAACAATAAAACTAACTAATTATTAAAAACGGAAAAAAGCACTAACCTTGAAAGTGTTACTAAATTGCTCCAAATTAAATGATGAATAGTAGGAAATGTAAATGGTTTATATAGCCTAGATTAGGTTTAACATTACTTGTTTTACGAATGTGGGATTAAAAAAATGAAATTAGTTAATGCATTATTATTAAATTTATATAAGATGAGTTTACATGAAATATTACTAATGTTATGAATGTGGTAGTAAAAAAAATGTAAATAGCCATTACTTTATTACGAATTGTATATAAATAATTTTACAAGAAATTTTACTAGACTTATATGTCTGGGATAGAAATATGTAATTAGTTAATACATTATTTCAAAGTTTCTTATATCATAAATTCATTTTTTTTACTAGTTTTATGAATGTGCTGGAAATGTGCGCTTTAATTTTGTAGGGAAATTTTGGAGGGAAATTTTTGAACGAAAAATTTGGAGGGAATTTTTTAGAGGGATATTTTCATTCTCATAACTATAAGATTGTTGGTTGACAGTTGCACCATTCTATGTTTTGGTGAGGACTATGGTAAAATTTCATTGTCTTATCTATTAATACTTTTCCATAATTCTTTTTTTAGTGAGAAGTGATGGACTCATCTGAATTAAATTCCAATGTCAATGAAGAGTTGTATTGTTCATCTAGCCAAGATACTGCCAGTGCAAGCAATGCAATCAAGCATGTTCTTCATGTTAATTTTAGCCTAATTTCACAAGCAAGATCACTGAAAGAAACACAATCACAAGATAGACAAAGATTTACCCTGGGAAACCCTCATGGGGTAGAAAACCCAGCAAAGCTTTGCTCAATATAGATAATCAACCAATAGAAGATGTAGTACCCAAACAAGATCTCCTTTTCCTCCTAATCAGACCTCTCTCTCTTCTATGCGCCAATCACAAGTGAGTGAATGAATGAGATAAATGAGGAACACACCTCCTCTATTTATTCTCATGTTCTAACTGACTTTTCACCCTAATGGGGCCGACCTCTCCTAAGAGAGTCTAATAACCCCTAAACAACTAAATCAGGGCCAACCTCACATGGGAGATCTAATAACCCTAGTTACCACACTTTCTTGGCGGAATAAACATCTCCGGATATACAATAGGATCTCTTCGGAGGAATGAAACATCTTCGGAATAATAAAGTACAAATATAATATTCTTAGAAGTTACAATATTTCAACACTCCCCCTTAACGAGAAGGATATTATAACACTGTCTGCAGGAGCAAGGAGTCATAAACTACATGATACATGATACATCTATAAATCATTGGAAGCTTTCTTCATACAACATCAGTAACTCAAACAATTACTGGAATATCTTCAAGGTCTTCAATACTGGAACATCAACATCTTCAGTACTGAGTCTTCATCTTCTGTAGCACTCGAACAGCTACAGTAACATCATCATCTCGATCAACATAATCTGGATCATCTCGATTAGCAGCATCTGGATCATCTCGATCAGTAGTATCAACATCTGGATCCTCTCGATCAACAGCATCTGGATCATCTCGATCAATAGTATCATCATAGCAGCATAATCTGCAATACACACGATCCAATTCCAGGATGATCAATCCTTATCAATTTAAGACAAGTCTCATGTTTATGGACGATGCAATCCAGATCTACTTCCAGGATGATTAGTCCTTATCAATTTAAGACAAGTCTCATGTCTATGGACGATGCAATCCATATCTACTTCCAGGATGATCAGTCCTTATCAATTTAATACAAATCTCATGTCTATGGACGATGCAATCCAGATCTACTTCTAGGATGATCAATCCTTATCAATTTAAGACAAGTCTCATGTCTATGGACGATGCAATCCATGATCCTTTTAAGACAAGTCTCATGTCTAGGGATGATACAATCTGTGATCCTTTTAAGACAAGTCTCATGTCTAGGGATGATACAATTCGTGATCCTTTTAAGACAAGTCTCATGTCTAGGGACGATACAATCCTATCATGTACATTTTGAACCAAATGTTCAGGGACGATGTAGTCCTATCACGTACATTTTGAACCAACTATTCAGGGACGATGCATTCCTATCACATACATTTTGAACCAACTGTTCAGGGACGATGCCATCCTATCACGTACATTTTGAACTAACTATTCAGGGACGATACAGTCCTATCACGTACATTTTGAACTAACTGTTCAGGGACGATGCAGTCCTATCACATACATTTTGAACTAACTGTTCAGGGACAATGCAGTCCTATCACGTACATTTTGAACTAACTTTTCAGGGACGATGCAGTCCTATCACGTCCACTAGGGACCATTTTCTCAGAGACATATGTCTACGGATCTCTTTTAGGACATGTGTCCAGGGATGATACAATCCACTCATCAAGTTAGACCAAGTCTAAGTACCACTCATCGACCTCATCGTCGACATCATCAATACAAGTATCCACATCATCGAACTTACTGTCGATGTAGGAAATCTCATCATCAGTGATCATATCACTCCCCCTTTCAAGGAGGGTCCTTTTGAATCACACCAAGCTTGTCTTAGAAATACTCAAACTTTACTCGAGACAGAGGTTTGGTCAATATATCAGCAACTTGTTCATCAGTGCTTACATACTCGAGCTTGATAGCTCCTTTCTACACCATATCCCGTATATAGAAATATCGGATCTCTATGTTCTTTAACTTATCATGGAACATTGGATTCTCTGTCATCTTGATACAACTCTGGTTGTCACACAGGATCGCAGTGGGATCCATCTCTAAGTCAAACAATCCTGATAACAATTTATGAAGCCACATTGCTTCACAACTAGCAGAGCAAGCAACTATATATTATGCTTCAGATGTACTGAGAGCCACACTAGACTGCTTCCTGCTAAACCACGAGATCATGGCAGATCCCAGACAATAACATCCACCCGATGTGCTCTTCTTATCTGATACACTTCCATCCCAATCAGCATTTGTGTAGCCATACAATCTGAAGTCATGATCTCCAAGATAATACAAACCAAAGTCTAACGTACCCTTCAGGTACCTCATCGCATACTTTGTAGCTATTAAGTAAACACGTCTAGGTTCCACTAGATACTGACTCAAGGTGTTCACAACAAAGCATATATTAGGCCTAGTGTTCGTCAGATACATTAATGACCCAATAATATGTCTGTACAGAGTTACATCCACTAACTCTGATGAGTCATTTGCTAACAACTTTAAGTTGGAATCCATGGGAGTGCCCATGGATTTACATTCCAACATATCAAATCTCTTCAAGATTTCCACAGCAAACTTTCCTTGGTTGAGAAATATTCCTTCTGAGCCTTGCCATACTTCTAGTCCTAGGAGGTAATGCATCAAACCGAGATCTTGTTAAATTTTCAGAATTTACTTCAATCTGATCTAGGATCTTAACTAAGAGAACAACATGTACAACAAATCTACAGCATAACAATCATGGACACAATAATGCAAGCATGCAAGAGACACAAAGTTTACTTGGGGAAAACCATAAAGGTGAAAAACCCCAATAACTTCCTCAGAGATAGATAGAGCAATGATACAACCAGAATACAAGAAATAGTCTTCTCCTAGCAGCAGAGCCTCCTCCTCCACAAGTGCGCCACTCTCCAAAGTGTGAGTAAGAGAATAGAATGTGTAAAATGAGAGAGACACACTCTCTATTTATACACTAACTTGACTTGACCTTTACTCAACTAGGTCGGCCTCAACTTAACCACTTAACATAATGCTGACTGGGATGACCCCCACTAGGGTGGTCTAATAACCCTTTGACCCACATGGCCGACCCCCAATAGGGTGGTCTAATAACCCTTTGACTCACATGACTTATACAGGGCCGACCCCAACAAGGTGGTCTAATAACCCATCAAGTATAAGTTACAACACTTACAATATAAATGACGACACTTCTGTATAGAGGAATAATAACATCTTTATAGGAATACAATATACATATATGTGAAATACATTACGAAGTTACATATACATCAACACTCCTTCTTGACTATGAAGGTATTTCTCGACATAGGTGTTCTAGCACAAGTCATCTTCTCTGGATCATCGTCACTGGATGATCGTCATCGAGTCATCATCATCGTCACTACTGCTGCTATCTCAATCAATATCTGAATCTACTCATCATAGGAAGTTCTACAGAGCCAGTCCTTTTTCATACTGGATGTAGGCCCACCACCTGCAGGTCTTCATCATCACTGGCCATACTGTGGAATCCTCAGGACTTATTACGTGCGTCACAAAACTTGGCTGCAGCATCCCAGGCTATTACGAGCACATAGCTCTACCTGTCGGATCTCCCAGGAGCACATTACATGTGACCCATCACAAAACCTGGCTAAAGCATCCCAGGCTATTACGAGCACACAGCTCTACCTATCGGATCTCTTAGGAGCACATTACATGTGATCTCACCACAAAACCTGGCTGAAGCATCCCAGGATGTTACGAGCACACAGCTCTACCTGTTGGATCTCCCAGGAGCACATTACATGTGGTCCACCACAAAACCTGGCTGAAGCATCTAAGGCCTTTTTCATCCTGTCCAGATCTCCCAGGAGCAAATTACATGTGGTCATGGCAAAACCTGGCTGAAGCATCTGAGGCCTTTTTCATCCTGTCCAGATCTCCCAGGAACAAATTACATGCCATAGGACAAAACCTCGCAAGAGCATCTCAGGATGTTACGGGTACACAACTCTGACCTGAAGATCTCCTAAGGCACAAATTACATGTCCTCCCAGAGCAATGTCTCGAAAGAGCATCCCAGACTGTTACAGGTACACAACTCTGACCTATAGGATCTCCCAGACATGCTCATCTGCACAACCTGATCCACGGCCACAAAGTATCATCCTGATACTCATCATACATCATCCTGATGTACACACGATCATCCTGATAATCATCACTGCAACATCCTGCTGCATGTCATCTGGAGCAACATCCTGAAGCTTGTCATCTATGATCATCCTGATCATACACTGCATCCACCTGATGCATACCAAGTATCTACTTGATACATATCATCATACATGATCTACCTAATCATACAATGTATCCACCTAATACATACACAGATACATGATCCACACAATGTATCTACCTGATCATATCCAACATCCAACATGATGCATACATATGTAAATGATCCAACTGATCATAACAAGCATCCAACATGATGCAATGATCCAACTGATCATAACAAGAATCCAACATGATGCAATGATCCAACTAATCATAACAAGCATCCAACATGATGCATATACATATACAGAGTAGTAACTGGAGCATCATACTGATGCTCATCATCCATGATCCTCCTGATCATCATAGCATCATCCTCTTCAGATCATCTCATCGTCCACGAAGCACAACCCAGATGCACATCATCCAACACTTACACCACCAACATGGGAGAAAACATCTACCACCATTCAGGGAAGGCTCCAGCCCTTACTTTTTCACCATGGGAGAACACATCTACCACCATGTGAAAAATGGCTCAGCAATTACATCATGACCAAGGGAGAACACATCAACCATATCAGAAAAGCTCATGTGCATCTGCATCTTCTGGACTCATCACTTCCCTTTGGAAGGAACCTTGATCTGAAGTGCACCAAGCCTCTCTCTGAAGTACTCAAACTACACTCTGGCCAACGGCTTGGTCAATACATCTGCAACCTTCTCATCCATCACAACATACTCTGCTTTGGCTGTACTCAGTGTTACGTAGGACTACTTCTTGCTAAACCAAGAGATCACACCTGATCCCTATCTGTAGCATTGCCTGCCCAATTTGAATCAACATAACCCTGCAGATTAAACTTTTGATTCGCATCATACTTGAGCCCATAATCAATTGTACCCTTCAGGTACCTCATAATATGCTTTACAACAACCAGGTGAACACTCCTCGGATCCGTCAGGAACTGGCTCAATCTGTTCACCGCAAAGCAAATATCTAGTCTCATGTTCGTCAGGTACATCAAGGACCCAATTATCTGACGATACATAGTGATATCAACCGACTCAGATGAAGCATCACACAGAAGCTTTAGGTTCAATGCCATAGGTGTGGCCATAGCCTTGCAGTCCATCATCCTGAACCTCTTCAGGATCTCTACTACATACTTCCCTTGTCCAAGGAAGATTCCATCTACACTCTGCCACACCTCCATGCCAAAAAAAAATAGTGCATCATCCCCAAGTTCTTCAACTCGAACTCGACAACAAGCTTCTGCTGTATGTTGGCAATCAATCTATCCTCACCTGTTACAAACAGGTCATCCACATAGTAGTATCACTGGATTGCCTTCCTCAACCTTGTAGTAAAGGTTGGAATCCGCTTTATTCTTGGTAAATCCCAAACTGGATAGAAAGTTGTCTATCCTACCATACCAAGTTCTGCACATATATGACTCCCTGTCATGTGTCTCTGAACCAAGTGGCTTCTCCACATACACTTCTTCTTCAACTACACCATTCAAGAAAGTGTATCTTCCTCTTCATCACTGCAACATGCTTGATCTTGTAGATCCTCTTGGAAGTCACTATAGACTCCCCTTCAGGTCTTGGGACTGCATCTCAAACATCTTCATGATCAACTGGTACTCCTCGATCATGGCATTCTTCCCCGATCCTGGGAACTTCAATATCTTCAGTATTTTCAATAGATAACTTTGTTGCTGAACAAATTTTGTAGTCCTTCTTTTGTAGGTGATGGTATACGATCTTTCCTACACAACAAGTTAAATTGCATGATTAGAAAACATCTCATAGTTTTCAGAACAAATTCTTACACATAAAGAAATATGTCATACAGTCATGCAATTATCTTAGCCAATGCTTCAATACAACATTTATCCATATTCCATAACTTTCTAAATGCCTTCCAATCTCTACCAGAACATTGTTAAGAGTGTGCACAACTCCTAACATGTCAGCAAAGAGGTTTCATTCTAGATAAGTAGCAATGGAATGTTGTACAGTTCCATAGGCCACTTACCCATGTATATTAGTAGTATACTGTTCATTAATGCAACTATTCTAATATGCATAATACACAACCTAATTCTAGGAACATAAGCATATACATCATTGAATAACATTATGTAAGAAATGGCAATTCAAATACTTATCTTTGTTTGGTTGCTGGGTGGACTCCCTCTGAATCTTTGCAACTCCATTCTGATGTGGATTGTGAGAAGTGGTCAACTCCCTCTGAATATCTGCATCCTTGCAGAAACTACTAGAGTGTGCTCCCTCTTGATTTTTGCTTCCTGGATTACCTGTTATGAACTTATATTCATTCTAGATCCCTATGCATGCTTATTAGTATCATCATTGTGTTATCTTTGAGGTCTCATACATAATCATACATTCATTAGTATATTCTTAATACTATCAAAACACAATAATCTTAAACATGTATAGTCATGATCATTCACAGATAATAAACATTAGTATTCAAGGTTTCAGGGAAGTCTTCTTTTACTCATGCATATTCTTATTTGATCATAGGTCTCTTCTGATTAGTTAAATCATCAATGCATAAACCCGTGATTACTCAAACCGATACCTTCATGATTCTTCTGGTTAGTCATATCATCAATTATGGTAAGAAACATAATATGCATACAACCATGACTATTCAAACCTATGACTTCATGAATAATCATTATCAACAACACAACAGTATAAGATCCTAACACAAGGTAGGATTCTAGCTTGATATAGGAAAAACATACCTGGATTAGCATGCTAGCTAGTTATGTCTAACATACCCGCATAATGTCTTCTGGTTCTCTTCAGTGCCTTGTGCTAGTAACCTGCATGTCTCATAGGTTAACCATTGTAGGACCAGGTTATACATACCTCGAAAGTATATCTTCTATGTGATCCATGACAATGGATGAATATTTGTCTTCATGTCACCATGATCATATGTTCTTGAAGTAGAACATGATTTGTCTTTCTTGGTGTCCCTTTTATGTTAGCGAACAACATAAACCTCATACAACATCACAATGCATTAGTACATTCATAAGTGTCAAAACCTTAATCAATGAATATCTTCTATTAAGGTGATACAACAAGTATAGTAATTAATCAAGATTGTACTGTAATGATATGAAGACAAACATATGATAAAATTAACCATGAAACATACCTATAAGCCATACCTGTCAAGATTGCTTGTAATCTTCTTATGGAAGGCCTTAGCCTCATCTCTCTCTGAGACAGGAACTTCTTCACTTATGCAGGTGACCAATCCATCTTCTTCTAGGATTAACCCAATCCATTTGATTTGCAAGAATTGGACCTGGAGCTGGATTAGGGCTTGTCAAAGAAACCCCAAAAATTCAAACTTTGAATTTCAAACTTTCGAAAGGATAGAAATATGCGCCTTGATGAGCTGATCAAGTTGGTATATTCAGAATTTGAAAACTACAAAGTTTCACCCCTCGAAATTGCCTTCTAGATTTCTGGATTCACTAGGGAGGACCCTGAATTAGGGTTTGAGTTTCCCGGAGCTTCACTCAACCAAAAGATTTGATTCAAAACTCTAAACTTCGATTTTTCTGAGGAGCTTCTAGCCGTGGTCACAGATTTCTAAAATTCCAATTTTTGCAGAAGCCCTAATTTTCCATTTTTTCGATCAAAGTCCCGAACTGGGGTTTGATCAAGCTTGACCTTCTACCCAACCAAAAATTCTGATCTTGGTCTCTAAATTTCGATTTTGATGGGTAGCATCCAGCCATGGTCTCCGATTACAAAAATTCCAATTTTCTCCAAAGCCCTAAATTCCGGAAGCCATGAATGAAGGTGCTAAAAAATAATTATGTTTTGACAGAAATATGTACCTGATTGTTTCTGGTGTAACTCTGAACTTTTCAATCCACAGGGTCTGAAAATTTTTCCTGAGATAGCCCAACCTGTTATCCTTCCATCCTGATAGGTCTGACCTCAATTGGATTCTCTGAGAGAGAGTTATGCCAAGTGTCGCAACGTGACCTGTTTATGGGATAATACAGGATAGCGAACTTTTACGGCATGCCACGTGTCACTGGTTCAACTTCGGCCTCTGAAAAATTTTCATGAGATAGTACATTCTGTGTACTACTTGTCACTTTTTACTACATTTCATTTGGAGCTTCCTAGCTCAATTTATGACCTTTTTTCCAAGGTCACCTGTTTTTGACTCAGATCTGGAAGAGGCCGAAACCCTATATTGTACAGATCATAAACCACAAAGTACAACGAATTAGAGGTTTTCCTTTAGACACAAGGTACATCGGGATCTGATCTTTGACCTGGAAAAGTTTCAGATCCAAAAACTTCACTAAAATGGATTTATAGCGAAAGTGCTACGATGACGGGTTTTTGCTATATCAAGCCCTAGCATCGTAAGTGCAACAAGTGTCATACATGCCATATCATGCCTTCTTTCAGGCTAGCTCTGATATCATGTTAAATTTTTAGAATTTACTTCAATCTGATCTAGGATTTTAACTGAGAGAAAAACATGTACAGCAAATCTACAGCATAACAATCATGGACACAATAATGCAAGCACACAAGAGACACAGAGTTTACTTAGGGAAAACCATAAAGGTGAAAAACCCCAATAACTTCCTCAAAGATAGATAGAGCAATGATACAACCAGAATACAAGAGATAGTCTTCTCCTAGCAGCAGAGCCTCCTCCTCCACAAGTGCCTCCTCCTCCACAAGTGCGCCACTCTCCAAAGTGTGAGTAAGAGAATAGAATGTGTAAAATGAGATAGACACACTCTCTATTTATACACTAACTTGACTTGACCTTTACTCAACTAGGTCGGCCTCAACTTAACCACTTAACATAATGCTGACTGGGCTGACCCCCACTAGGGTGGTCTAATAACCCTTTGACCCACATGGCCGACCCCCAATAGGGTGGTCTAATAACCCTTTGACCCACATGACTTATATAGGGCCGACCCCAACAAGGTGGTCTAATAACCCATCAAGTATAAGTTACGACACTTACAATATAAATGACGACACTTCTGTATAGAGGAATAATAACATCTCTATAGGAATACAATATACATATATGTGAAATACATTCCGAAGTTACATATACATCAATAGATCTTTCATCTCAAATTCTGCAGAGAGTTTCTTCTTGCACTCGATAATCAGTTTCTCGTTCCCAGTCAGAAATAGATCATCCACATACAACAACAATATGACAGGTTCATCATCCATAACTTTGAGATAAAGATTAGGATCAGCTTTACTCTTGGTAAAGCCCAAGCTTGTTAAGAAACTTTCAATTCTTCCATACCAAGCTCTGGGAGCTTGCTTTAACCCATACAAAGCCTTCTTCAGTTTGCATACATGAGTTCTTCTATCTTCAACTTCAAATCCTTGAGGTTGTTCTATGTACACTTCTTCCTCAATTACACCATTCAGGAAGGCTATCTTTACATCCATTTGATGTAGTTTCCACTTCATCATGGATGCAAGTGCCATGATGGTTCTAATGGAAGTGTACCTTGGAACTGGTATAAATGTCTCTTCATAGTCAATTCCCTCTTTCTGAGAGAATCCTCTGGCTACAAACCTTGCCTTATATTTTTCAATGCTACCATTCGCAGCATGTTTTATTTTGTATAACCATTTGGAGGATACCACGCTCTTGTCCTTTGGTTTGGGCACTATATCCCAAAAATCATTCTTCATTATTGACTGGTACTCCTTCGTCATTTCCTCCACTCATTCTTTCTTATGAGATGCTTCTTCATAACTAGTGGGTTCTTGATCTACAAGATCACACATCAAGGCCATATAGTTGGAGAAAGTCTTTGGTTTCTTGCTCACTCTAGTAGAGCCTTCAAGAGCTCCATACTTTTCTGCTCCTAGTATAATATCTCTTGCCCATGCTGGCTTTCTCTTTCTTGATATGTTTAAGATAGGGGGTTCTTGTGGTTCTATTATGTCATGGTATTCAGGTGTTACATCTTCAGGGTTGGGTACAGCTTCTGTAATTCTGGAAGGTGCATCTTCCTCATATACTTCTTCATACTGGAACTTCCTTGATCTTTTGAGAGCTGCCTCTTCATCAAATGTCACATACCTACTTATTTCCATATGATGGAATCCTGGGATGTAAATTCTGAATGCTTTGGATGCTTCACAATATCCAACAAATATTCCCTTCTTACCAGAAGGATTCAGCTTGGTCCTCTTTTCTTTTGGAATGTGAATGTATACTAGGCATCCAAATATCTTAAGGTGACTTACCTCATGCCTCTTCCTTGTGAACACTTCTTCTGGGGTTTTGAAATCAAGAGCACTATGAGATAGTCTATTCTGCACATAGACTATTGTCCTAGCTGCTTCAGCCCATAAATACATACATAGGTCTTGATCATGTATCATTGTCTTTACAGCTTCCATGATGGTCCTATTCTTTCTTTCCGCAACACCATTTTGTTGAGGATTGTAGGGAGTGGTTAGCTCCCTCTTGATTCCAGTTTTTTTACAAAATACTTCAAATTATTTTGAAGTATATTCTCCACCATTAATCTGTCCTGAGTATCTTGATCTTCTTTTCTGAATGATTTTCTATCAAGGCTTTGAATTCCTTGAATTTTTCAAAGAATTCATCCTTTTCCTTCAGGAAATATATCCAAGTGTTTCTTGAGTAGTCATCAATGAATGTAAGGTAGTATTCATATCCACTCAAGGATGTGGATGGAATTGGTCCACATACATCTGAATGAATCAACTCTAATGGACACTTAGTTTTTGTTTCACTCTTTGGGAATGGGTTCTTGATATTCTTCCCTTTTGCACATCCCTTGCATGTGCCATCATGATCAATCTTTAAGTCTGGTAATCCTATGACTACCTTGCTCACATGAGGTAGTGCTTTGTAGTTAATGTGAGAAATCCTTCTATGCCATAGCCCACTTGGGTTAGTGACTTCATGAACAAGGGAAACTTCAGGATGGCCCTTGAGTTTGTATAGACCTCCTTCCTCTTCACCAATAACAATTTCATCCTCAATTGATTTTCCTTTGGGCCACATAAGTACTTGTCCATCTATGAATGCAACCCTATAACCTTTCTTATCTAAAGCTGATATAGAAAGTAAGTTCTTCTTCAAACCTGGTACATATAAGATTTCCTTCATCTTTAATGGAGTTCCAGAATCAAGCTTGCAGTTTGCTTCACCAATTCCTTTGGTGGGATATTGATAGTCATGTCCTAGAGATACCTTTTGTGGGGATGTCTTCTCTTCAAGTTTTAAAAGAGTCTTCTTTTGTCTTGTCATGTGCTTTGAAGCACCACTATCAATGAGCCATGTATCTTCTCCAGGTGTTACTGACCCAGAGAGAGCAGAGAATAGAACATAATCTTCTGCATCTTCTTCTTCTACTTTAGCTCTTTTCTTTCGAGGATTTTCCTCCTCTTCTTCTTCACTATCATTTTCTGCAAGATGTGCATGATGTCTTTTGTGAATATTCTTCTTCTTCTTCTGTGAAGTACAATTTCTAGCAAAGTGTCCTAGTTTGAGACAATTGTAACATTGAACTATGGAGAGGTCTCTTTCTGAGCTCACACCTCTTCTCCCTTTAAATCCATGAGGAGGTTGAGACTCCTTGTGGCCATTCTTCTTGGAGTTGAAGTGGCTCCTTCTTCTTCTGGTGTGAGTAGCCAAAGCTTGTTCACCCTCCTTGAGAATGGCTTCTTTATTGGCTACCCTAGCCTCTTCTTGAATACAATCCTCCCACACCACATCAAACTTCATACTTCTTTTCTGGAACACATAGTTTGGATGAATGACTCCCAAAGTCTAGTGAGACCATTTAAAGTAGTCATGACTAGTTCATCTTCATTAAGGGTATCTCCAATGGCATCTAGTTGTTCCTTGAACTGGGAAACCCTTGATAAACATTCTTGAACAGATTCTCCTTTATTCATCTTGGTGCTCTTCAATTGAGCTCTCAGGTTCATCTTCCTATTGATGTTCTTTCCCTCATACATTCTGGAAAGGGCATCATACATTTCCTTTGGGGTCTTCTTGGATTCCACTTGGGGAATCAAGTGGTCCTTGATAGAATCAACAATGATTCTCTTTTCCCTAATCAAGTCCTTCCTGTGCTTCTCTTTAGAATCATCTTCTTTAGGTTCTGCAACCTCATCCTTGATATATTGGACAAGATCATTCTCTTCAAGGATGAGACCAATTCTGTATTTCCATGCTCGAAAATTTTCTATACCCTCTAGCTTGTCTTCAAGCTTAGTGCTTGGAGCCATCTTATCCAAGAGGTCATAGAGATTGAAGTTTCAAAAGATAGAATAATACTTACCAAGAGATGGGCTTGATTGAAATGAGCTTACGGGTGTGCTCTACTTCTGGAAACTTCAACTTTTCACCTTCTGGATCTGCAATAGAATTTCTAGTTTTCTGGTCTTCACTTTTATGGTTTACTGGTGCATAGGTTTGCAACTTTTCTGGTTCACTGGTGCATAGGTACACACTTTTTCTAGTTGACTCGTCCAAACCCTAAACTAGGGTTTGACTTTCCCGGAGTTCTACCCACTCAAAAAGTTCGATCTAGGGCTCAAAAGTTTGATTTTGAGGAGGGCTATCCAGCCATGCAATCGGATTCCAAAAATTCCAACTTTTGCAGAAACCCTAATTTTCCCCGAAGGAGGAGAGAGAGGTATTTTCACCTTGTGAAATATGTCCTATTCAGTCTAGCTCTGATACCATGTTAAGTTTAGCCTAATTTAACAAGCAAGATCACTGAAAGAAACACAATCACAAGATATACAAAGATTTACCCCGGGAAACCCTCATGGGGTAGAAAACCCAGCAAAGCTTTCCTCAATATAGATAATCAACCAATACAAGATGTAGTACCCAAACAAGAGCTCCTTCTCCTCCTAAGCAGACCTCTCTCTCTCCTATGTGCCAATCACAAGTGAGTGAATGAATGCAATAAATGAGGAACACACCTCCTCTATTTATACTCATGTTCTAACTAACTTTTCACCCTAATGGGGCCGACCTCTCCTAAGAGAGTCTAATAACCCCTAAACAGCTAACTCAGGGCCGACCTCACATGGGAGGTCTAATAACCCTAGTTACCACACTTTCTCGGAGGAATAAACATCTCCGGATATACAATAGGATCTCTTCGGAGGAATGAAACATCTCCGGAATACTAAAGTACAAATATAATATTCTTAGAAGTTACAATATTTCAACACTTGAAGAACTTCGTAATTATGAATATTTTGAAGACATTAGTAATGAAGGGGAAGAATGTGATGATAATGAATATCTTCCTCCAATTGGGGATCCTAAAGACAATAAGCAATAGGATGACAATTTTCCACCCAACGAGGATTTTCAAGGCACCAATGATGATTTTCCTGAAAGCGAGGATTTTGATAGCACTAATGATGCGTTTTCTAAGCATGCATGTACAAATAATGTTGATGGTTTTCTTCATATCAAGGAATCTAATGGGATGAATGGTGATTTTCCTTCAAGCAAGGATTTTAATGGGACCAATGATGATTTTCCTCCCAACGAGGATTTTTATGGGACTGATGATGATTTTCCTCCAAGTGAGGATTTTAATGGGACATATGATGATTTTGGTGAGGAAGAACACATTAATAATGATGAATATGATTTTTCTCCAAGCGAGGATTTCAATGGAATTGATGACAAGTTTCCTCCAAGCGAGGATTTCTGGCACCGCTGATGAGTTACCTCCAAGCAAGGATTTCAATGGAATCGATGATGACTTTCCTCCAAGTGAGGATTTCAATGGCACAGATGATGACTTTCCTCCAAGTGAGGATTTCAATGGCACCGATGATGACTGTAACAACTCTAAAAATCCATCCTAAAAAAAAATTGTATATGGTGAAATTACTTAATAAGCTCTACAGAATTTAGGTTTTACTTCTTATTTGCGTTATTTGCTAAAGTGTACACTTGTACTTGTTATTTATATTTGTTTATGTAATTCATGTTGGTCAATTTCTCACCATGTTATAAATGATGTTTGTTTGTCAGATATTAAGCTCGTATGTCTTAATACCATTGTATGGCAGTCCTTAGTTTTGATATCGTAATACTTATTACGTTATTTTTGTTTGAAGAGGTGTTCTTGTGATGACCTTGGGCTTACTTAGCTTTCGTGAAAGCTAATGCATATGATAACTTGTACATGTTTCTAGGTAAGGACTCATACTACCATAAAATTGGGTTGAATTTAAATAGTTTAATAAGGGGAAGTGATACCCTAGCTATGAATTTTAAAGCAACAAAAAGAAGTTAACAAGGACTACCCACTATAGGCTAAGTGGATATCCTAACTAGCAGTTCGATGCATTAATCCAAGTGTTAAAAACATATGCATATGACTATAGAGAAGGGGGTAAGTATTTAAAATGTAGTTGAATGCAGCTGCAATGTTTAAGAGGCCATGTGAAGGCCCTTTGGTGGAGATCCATGCTGGAACAAAGCCTAAACCCTCATTTCGAAAAGGGACTGTATTGACTTTTCTTTTGTTCATTTGTTTTTGTGGAGACGAGCAGAGCTCTCGTCCATCATGGCTATGGAGAAACTCCACTGTTTTCCAAACCACGCAGAGTATAGCTTCTAGTTCGCCATGGTTAACGCAGAGGTAAACTAAAAGTGCCCAAAACTAATCTGCAAGTCTTTCAATATTTTCTTTAATGAAAATTTTATAATGTAATGTGTTTTCTGTGTGTTCTGATAGGAGGTTTTGTGTTTCCTTTGAGTCCTTGGTTCATGTATTAAGAGTTTGGAAAAGAAGAAGAAGAAATCTCCAGGGTTTGGAACTACCCTGATAAGCCTCGGGCCTTCCTAGAACATCATGTTCACTGCATTGCTTGTATAGGATGTGGTTTTTTTTCCTTAGTGCAGGGTTTTAGTTTGGTTGTTGGTTGCGTTTATTGTGTACCAAACAGGAATGAGGCGATTTTCCCTCTTTTGATTTGTAAACATATATGATGTTGTTCGTTGCCAAAGTTACTCTGTTTAGGGTTATTTTTATTTGTTTGGAATCCATAATGGCGACCCTATAATGATAAATTACAGTGTTACTATGTTGTAAACTTTCTAGGTTAAAAAGCCTTTAGTTGGGGTTTCGCCCAACAGTTTTGATGAATAAATTAATGATTTCGTTTTAGCTCGACTGTAAAATATTTTAACCTTATAATTGATTTGCAGTGACTATGTTTGTAAGGTATTTTACCAACAACTTAGTTTGTCATAATATAGAGATTGTTAACGAATTCTGGGCAATGCCCTCACCATTGAAATGTATTCTCTGTATATGTTAAAAATGATGAATTCGTTTTGTTTTTAAATACAAACTGGGCAAAGCCCTAGCTATGGAAATGAATATATATACTTTGCTTGTATAATAAAAAAAAAATTCCAATGGTTTGGCTGAAAAACTGCCACTTCTATGGTTTTAAAAGATGTTTACTATTCTTCCTTTCAAATAATAATCATGTCGTCTTCCTTTGATTTTAAACTAGACCTAGGGTTTCAACACTGTCAAACGATGCCAAAAATTAGGTTCTGTGGCTAATTTGTATCTCTGTTGTATGTTTTCGATAAACTATGCTTAATAATTTAAATACATTTATTTAAATAAAATTCTTGAAATGGTGAACCCTACGGGTTTTGATCGTTTAACCTATGTTGATCCAGTCTTTTGTTAAGGAAGCTTACCTTACATTCGTTGTTATTACAGGATAGGTGTTTTCTGTTCTAAAACCTTATGCTTATTAGAAAGAATCTAAGTTTAATCCTAGACTCAGTTGTTTGATTAAGCTGGAAAAGTTATACTTGATTTAAGGATTCAATCCCATCCTACATTATGTGAAATTTCCAGAATCTCTATAAATTGCACAAGCTTTGTTTAAAATCACCTTGGTTGGATGAATGCGATCTCTGTTTGCTTGGTTCTTATTTGAAGTTTTTTGGTCTTCGTGCTAATAGGGGCTATTAGAACCCTAGTCTACCTACTGTAATTAGCCTACAAATATGGCTTTATGATAATATGTTTTGGTTAATATATTATGAAGAGAGGTGTTCTATTTTCAGAATGTAAATCATTTGAATTCGATGAAAATATGGTTTATATATATATATATATATATATATATATATATATATATATACAGCTATATTGTGAGTAGATGTATATGCTTGTTTTTAAATACTGTTAATCTACCTGCATATGCTATATAATATTTTGAAAACCATGATAACCTACTAACATAGATTTAACATATATTCTAGGTATTTAAATAAATCCTAATCTAAATACTATCAGAAATCAGCATATAAACTCATAGCCAATAAGTTAACCATTAACAACAATTAAACATTTATCTGTAAGGAAATAAAACAGTAAGGAACATGAAAAAGTAGGAGACAACACACTCCAAAGGTCACTGTTCCTCCCAACCCACTTCCAACACAGCCAAATCACTTGCCCTAGAACCCCCAAGCTTGTTCACTAAACAACTAGGACGAAGACAAAGTGTAGAATATTCTATGCTGCAACTTTTGTTCTTGTCAGTCACTTGACTACAGTTCTACTTCAGCTCTCCCCTCATCGAATTCTTTTGTGTGCTTAACTTTTCAGTATGCAGCAAATCCACAAAATCTAGTGTACTGAACCTCCTGCTCATTCGATGGTTATATTGCTTGCCTAGGTCTTTTGGTCAGTTTTGTAATTAATGAGCCACTTGCTCAGTTTTCCCTATCTTTTGGGAACATGACCACTTTTTGAAGGAGGATGCCTCCTGCATCAGCTGGAAAGTAAATGTTGTTTCTGACAGCTGTAGCTTCTACATTCTACAATTGTCATTCCTCTCTAGTGGGTCAGTGAACACTCTTCAATAGTCCCTTTGGATATGTGTCTCTCCTTTTTATTTATTAAATAATAAAATATTCAATTACAGTCATCTTTGACCATCTCTAGTCAACAACATAAAACTTTACAATAACTTTTAAAGTAATGTTTTTCCACAACATAAAATTTTAACTTCTAGGTGGGTTACAATGACTTTCCTCCAAGCGAGGATTTCAATTGCACAGATGATGACTCTCCTCCAAGTGAGGATTTCAATGGCACCAATGATGACTTTCCTCCAAGCGAGGATATCAATGGCACTGATGATGACTTTCCTCCAACTGAATATTTCAATGGCACCGATGATGATTTTCCTCCGAGGGAGGATTTAAATGGAACAGATGATGATTATCCTCCCAGTGAGGATTTCAATGGCACCTATGATCATTCTGTTGACGATGAAGCCACCAATGATGAAGACAATGATTATCCTCCAAGTAAGGATGTTACAGGAACCAATTATGAAGACAATGATTCTCCTCCAAGTAAGGATTTTACAGGCACCAATGATGTCAATGTTGAATCTCAAGATTTCCCTTTCAGTGAAGAATTTATTGGCACCAATAGTGTTGATGGTCACATTGATCTGTCAGCAATTGAACAACTTATTAGTGATCATGACAATAATTTTCATAATGAAGTTGGTGATGAGATTTTCAATGAGGGGGGTCATATGCATCACAATGAAAACATTCATTCTAATGAGGATGTTGTTGCAGACATAATGGTCCAGGAAATGCAGTGACACAATCCAATAATGAGTAGGATTAAGTGTTGGACTAGACCTTTTTATGTCAATCCAAAGCATTGCAATTATACAAGGTCTAGGAAAGAATTGCTCACAAGTCCAAGTTTCGTTACTCATTTGATTTCGAGTGAGTGTTTCCACGAAATTTGTTTGAAAGGTATAGGATACAATTATGACTTGGAGAAAAGGAAGATGTATTTATCAATGAACAAAAGTATGCAAAATTCATATTTAGTGGGGTCCATGATTTCTACAAGGACATGTTATGATTATCACGTTGGAAAAGTTCATCTTTGTAGAAAGGAATTCAAATGGATTCACTCTAATCTTCGATTATCAAGAATCCAAACAAGACTGGAAAATGATCCTACATTTTATTGTGATGATTATGAGGGACGAATCACTGGGCCGTCAACACATTGCAATATCATGGATGCATGATTTGTTTTCCAAGCATGGAGAGAGTATGCCAAATAGAGAAACAATACACATTCCAGATAATTTCACAAGGCAGGAAATATACAACTTATACAGGGATTATGTTCAAGGTGGTCAAGGAAATGACAACTTCATCAGATATGCATATTTCACAAGAGTATGGAAAAATAAGTTCACCAACGTCCGCATTCCAAAGAGGTCAAGGATGGGGGTCTGCAGTACATGTGCTTCTCTTAAAGAAAGAAGGGATATATCAGAAGGTATAGAAAGAGGTATGTTTACAAAATTGTTTTTTTAAGATAAATGTCAATTATTAAAACTAGTTATCAATATTTTTTTGTTATGTTGTTTATAGGTTCCATAATCAATGCATTGCAAGAACATCGCAATCAACAATCAAATGAACGACAAAAGTTGTAAAAACATTGCAAGAAGTGTTATGATTCTCCACATAAGTATATGGGTTTGATAATTGATGGCATGGATAGAAAAAACACTCTTGCCACATTTTTTTTGTGTGCCAAATAATTTAAAGGAGGAAAATTTCATTTAGTTTCACTTGGAATTAGCTTTCTTCTTCTAATAAATTTGAGGAATCAAATGGTCCTTGAGTGAATCTATTAGGATTCTTCTTGTCTTGGTGTCATTCTCCTCCCACTGAGTCTTCTCTGCTTCTTCTTCAAGTTTTGACACTCCATTCACAACAAAATTTACAAGGTCATTTTCTTTTCACATCGGGTACAGTGTTTTCTCATGGCTGATGAATCACCCCTTTTACAATATACGACTTATTTTTGTTGAGTTTCCTTAGTGTCAATGAGATCGAATAATGCCCTCCCTGGAACAAACAAAACAATCTTGAATTCTGATTAACCATCCACAAAGAAATGCTTGTTCCTCCTATACAAATTCAGAAATTTTGTCGACCTCCATAAGCACATGATTGCTTGCAGTCAAACAAATGCAGAAAATGACCTGCACGATTTAGTGAATGACCCGCGTGATTTAGCGAAGGGGTTCTACAAATAAGAGTGCAAAAATAACTCTAATTTAGCTCTCGAGTAGGGAAGGTAAGTTAAGGTAAGTAGTCATTCACCCCATTCTTCGAATCACATCTCTGCTGCGAGTAGAAATTATCACTCTGCTACCCTTATCATTACCGACTGGGATTACCATTACTTTTGTTATTCATTAAATAAAAAAATACATCAACTTTATATGTCCATAATAACTGTAAAATCCAACCCAAATTACTACCGACCACCCAACATTATAGTAACAATCACCCAAAAAAAAATCAAAAGTAGCATGAACATCAACCATTAAAAAAAAGTCAAAGATACAAAAATGACCAAAACTACATTGATACAGACCGGGCAAAGAGAGGAAAAAAAAAGAGACAAAAACAAGAATCACCAAAGCTAATAAACTATAATAATAGCTTCTTATTTCATTGTGCAATTAAATATGAAAAAAAGAAGAAGATAAGTTTCCACAAGCTATAAACACATGACGACCAACATGAAAAGTCTTCGCCAACTTAAAATACTTAAAATTGGTCTTCGCCAACTTAAAATACTTAAAATTAGTTGTGTGAGTGTGGTAGGTTAGCCGCGACACCTTCCATATCATATCTTAAAGAGGATTAATATGCAGCGTAGATTCATGCCTTCTTTTAATTATGTTATCATGTCTTAAAGAGGATTAATATGCAGCGTAGGTTCATGCCTTCTTTTAATTATGTTGCGTGTATCATGAATATATATAGCTTGTTATGGTTTAGATGATTGCTTGTAATAGGGTGACTTTACATATTTTATATTTTTTATGTATATGTTTTTATCTTTCCTTTAATTTTATGTCCATGTAATATGGTGACTTTTTCATAACTCTATATAATCATAAAGTTAGTGTTCTAAACTTTTATACAGTACTATATATTTAAATATAATAGGTATCAGCAATATCTATTTATTAAAACAGAGCAATATCGTGGTTTTTAATCTAGTTTGATACATTAAATTGTATACAGTACTATATATTTAAACATAATAGGTGTCAGCAATCTCTATTTATTAAAACAGAGCAATATCGTGGTTTTTAATCTAGTTTGATACATTAAATTGTAGAAAACAATATTAAGCTTAAGAGTTGAGATGAAGTTTATTTTTATTATAAAATATTAAATTTATTAAAATATTATAAGTATTATCGATATTATAATTTTGAGAATATTATTATAATTTCATTAAATCTAAGAGTTATATATATATATAGAATTAAAAACTATAATTTTATTTAGATTTTTAATTTTATTTAAACTATTTAATTTTAAATAATAAAAACTATATTAAATTAAAAAAGAAATTCCATTCCTTATTTCTCTACCATCTGATCTTGATGGTAAAAATATAACATAAAAAAAAATAGATTTTATTATTTATTCTTCTACCACGTTAATATCTTCTACCACCTTGCTTATGGATTTATTAAATATTTTCCCTTTTAATATTAATTAGAATCCTTCACACTCATGGATTTATTGAATATTTTACCTTTTAACATGAGTTAGATCCTTCACATTCTTGGGATGCTTCCTATCACGTATTCATTTATTTTAAATTTTATAAATATATATGGGTATTGATCTCAATCATAAGTTTAATTAGAACACTTTGAGCAGCTTAATCGTTAAGAAAATGTGTTTCATCTTTTAAGATCATAAATTTGAATAAAAAGGAAGAAGGATATGTAAACCTTCATAGGTTAAGAAGAGATTATTGAAATTAAAATTCATTGTGTTTTAATATGTTCATTTTTAATGAGATGTACTTGTGATGAAATCAACAATCACAATTTTGTATACCCAAACTAAATTCACCTAAATTCACATCAAAACAAATGTCTAACTTTAATAGGTATATGTTGACTTCTTTGTTTGATTGAGTTACACCTTTTTTATTATTAATATGTAAAATAAAGTAATTTTAATAAATTAAAATGAAAAAAAAATTAAAATCTAAAATTTAAACATAAAAATAAATAAAACTATGATAAACATTAATATCAAATACACAGAAATAAAGATATAAAAAATAATGCATGATAATTTAGAAAATAAAAAATACTCTTTATATATTCTCCTTATAAAATATTATCTTATAAAAATAATGTGATATTTCGAATTTAAATATTATAAAAAAACTTAACAAACATTTTGAAATGTGATATGTTGAATTTAAATATTATAAAAAAGCTTATCAAACGTTTTGAAATATGGTGACATTATTTATTTAATTGTATTGTATAATTTATGTTAAAAATTATAAAATGTAAAATAGAAAATATTTCAATAAAATACATTTATAATACTACAATAAATTAAGCTCTTGACTACGGTTTAATAAATAGATAGCTAAAATGGATATATTGTCCCTTAATGTGTTGAGTATAGTAGATGTAATGTGTTAATTATAAATATTATAAAAAAATATGTTAATTATAAATATTATAAAAAAGGTGTCAGTCATTTTGATTGATATAGGATGACATTATTACTATCAAGGATATGGTGATTTATTGGTGGGGTTATATGGATTTCATTCCATCCACCTGGGTTCAATTCAGTTAAGACTAAGGCTATAATTTTATTCAAATTTAATCTTTATTGGTTGAAGGAAGCCTCCTTATGACATCTTCTGGCTTGGATTACGGGTTCTGATCATAAAGCTATAATTTTATTCAAATTTAATCCTTATTGGTGGAAGGAAGCCTCCTTATGTGATTTGGTTCGGGACCATTGGTATAAGTTATCCATAGAGGTAAATTCTTCACCTTTGCATAGTTTGATTAAGAAGCTGTCAATGTTGAGGGAAGTGGTGAAACCGTGGGAACGAGAGAAGAAGGCAGAAAACTATAATTGCCTTGAGGGGATTGAAGCGGAATTACAGGTCTTGACATGATGTGCAGATGGGGAATTCTTCACTACGGAAAGAAAATAAAAGATTGTCTCTTTGGAGGCTTTGAAGGCGAGGCTCTGAAGGCGAAAATCCTTGGTAAAAAAGAAGAAACTCGGAGGTAATAATAATACTAAGTTATTTCATCGTTACGTTAATAAAAAAGACTTACTAATGCCATTTGGGATATCAAAAGAGATCATGATAGAAATTTTAGTCATACTCCTTCATTGAAACTGACTGCCATGAATCATCCCAGGACATTTACACTAGAAATAATTCTGCTTATTTGGTTAATCAACGACACACGATATTTTAGTAAGGAAGTCTGTGAAGGAGTGGGAAAGCATATTTCTGAGGAAGAGGTTCTAAAATGTTTTGCAAAAGACAAGAGTCCCGGTCCCGATGAGTGGACTGTTGAGTTTTACCTTATTTTTTTAACTTGTTGAGCAAAGAATTGACTGAGGATGTTGATGAGGCCGGAATGAAGGAAAATGTGCCGAGCTCTTTAAACTCTACCTTTATTACAGTTATTCTAAAGAAAGATCAGCCAGTCGATTTTAATGATTACAGACCAATATCACTTTATAATCTATTGTACAATATTATAACAAAGATTATCTCTGATAGACTTAACACTATTCTTGGTAGGTGTATATAAGAAGAGCGATTTGGTTTTTTTCCAAATAGGAAAAATATGGATGCT
Organism: Larix kaempferi; assembly: GCA_027924585.1. NCBI lineage: Eukaryota > Viridiplantae > Streptophyta > Pinopsida > Pinales > Pinaceae > Larix > Larix kaempferi. The sequence goes on along the minus strand of BSBM01001023.1, from coordinate 10,416,531 downwards.
ATGGGAGTGGCGAGTGTTTACACTTTGTGAAGTAGAAGAAGTTAAATGCGTTTATCCTAAAGATGGACCTTGAGAAGGCTTATGACAGAGTGGAATGGCATTATTTGAGATTTATCCTTGGCAATATTTGAGATTTATCCTTATCCGGATTGGTTTGACCGTGGAAATTGTGAACTGGATCATGGCATGTATTACCTCAGCTAGATTTGTTGTTTTGATTAATGGCTCCCCATCTAACTATTTTAATGGAAACCGTGGGATCAAGCAAGGTTTCATGCTTTCTCCTTATCTGTTCATATTGGCGATTGAAGGGCTTAGTTTGATGATAAAAAAATCCAAAGATCAGAAGCTAATCAAAGGATTAAAGGTTGCTAGTGCTCTAAATATTTCTCACATGTTATTTGTGGATGATGATGTCTTGTTGCTTGGTGAAAGTTATCTGTCTGAATGGAACCATTTCTCTATTATAATTAATACTTAATACTTTATGTGATGCTTCCGAGATGGCTATAAGCAAGCAGAAGTCCAAATTCATTTACCAATGCAAGGATCTTGATATTACTAAATAAATTACTTCGATCCTTCCTTATAGGATGCTTGAAATAGACGAAGGTATTAGATATCTTGGCTATTACCTGAAACCCAACTGTTATAAAATTACTGACTGGAGCTGGTTAGTAAGAATGATCCAGAAGAAGATTAGCTCATGGTCTTTAAGGTGGTTATCGTTGGGTGGGAGGCTCACTTTGGTAAGATCGGTGTTACAAAGAATTCATGTTTACTAGTTTTCCCTTTTTATCATTCCTTGTACTGTGATTTGTATCATAAGGAGGAATATTTTTCAATTTCTCCGGGCTGGAAAAATTGGTCTTTCTAAATTTCATCTTGTTTCCTGGAAGCTTTATCCCTTCCTAAGTCCTCAGGAGGGTGGGGAATCAAACATCTGAGCTTTTTCAATAGAGCGTTGTGTGTGAAAAGCTTGTGGAGAAGTCTTTTTGTAAAACGACTTTGGGGGAAACTGGTACAGGCAAAGTACCTCAAGAGGCTTCCTCCGGTGTATTGGTTCAGAACACATGCTCGACGAGGTAATATTGGCTCTGCTATCTAGCGTAGTTTGCTTGTTTCTTATCTTATTATTAATCAGGCTATAGTTTGAGTGGCTGGAAGAGGCACTCAAATTTATGTGGGGATCGATCCGGTATCGGGTCTTGGTGATGGTTATATTTTATCCCGGGGTTTAATCGAACATTTGCATCGGCAAAATATCTTTGTGATCAAACAGGTGGTGGATACAATACAGGATGGTAGAGTTACTTGGTACTCTTCGAGGGACCTGGGTTTGGAACATCCTTTTGCCCCTGAGTGGGATCGGTATGTGGAAAACCTTTATGATGCTGGAATTACCTTAGATGAGTAGGAAGACACCTTGGCTTAGTCTTACAACAACTTAGATGGATCGGTTACTGCACGATTGGGTTTACTGTGGTTTGCTAAAGAAAAAGGTGTACTTTCTTTACAAGTTTTTGGGGACGCAAAGTGTATCATTGACTAAGCTCTTCGCAGTGCAACCTTACACTCTTTAGTATTGCGTCATTGGCTAACTAATGTTAGAAACATGATCTCTACATTTGATCAAGTATTATTTATCAACAATTACCCAGAAGCCAATGTGGTGGCGGATTCCCTTTCTAAAAGATCTTTTTGGCAAGATGGAAGGTAGGATGTATATTGAAGAATACACGGAAGGAGGCCTCATCGGGTTGAATCGCATAGATGTATGAAGTTATTTAAAAACGTAAAACAAAAAATATCATTATTTTAATGTAAAAAATATACATAATAATAAAGTAAATTGCCAAGGCCCTAATTTAAAATTTCGTTGAGACGCGTAATCTAGTTCGTGTGTCTCACAAAGTCGTAATCTAAACGCGTTTGCTATTTTAAAATAACGTATCATGCGCATAAGCCTGATTAATGCATGATACTTGTCGAAAGTTGTACATCAATATCAAGTTTAATTCAAAGGCAGTTGAAGTTATCTATAAATAGGAAGTGTACATCTCTGCTTCATATCAACAAGTTGGTGAAAGTGACACAGTAGTACTGCTCTACAATGGCTTTCTCTCGCTGCCTCCTACTTACCATATTAGTCATCGCCGTTTCTATTTCAGAAGCAGAAGCTGCTGTAGCAACACCTTTCACCAAAAGTTCTATCGATACTCCGTTTGGGAACTCGTACTAATAATTCTCCAACTCTTGATGTCATCTATTTATATTTCTTTTTGCCATTGGCTAATACTGTTGCATGAGAAAATAATCCAATAATAGTTTAAATTAATTATATTTGGAATAGATTAATAGCTATCTTTGCAGGGGATAGGCTCTCTGTGGATCTGTCTAATAAGCAAATTGCACTTTTTTTCAGGCTTCTTCGAACAGTGAATGGATCTGGAGTTCAAATTTATGAATGCGAACAAAATACCAATGGAAGTGGGCTGGTGTATACTTCGGTTGGGGCAAGGGCCACGCTATATCCTTCTGATGGTTCTGGTGTATCAGCGGGTTATCATTATTTCCTGTCTGAGCCTCTTGCTGAAGGTGGGAAGCCCACTTTTGCGTTCACCATCAACGCAGGAGATCCCGTCTCGGCCATCCCTGAATCAACTGTAACAGGTACCCCAATATTTTCTCTCTATTACGTGAAAATCTTAAGCAGAGGTCTAAAGATTTACTTTTAATCTTCAAACTTGCATTTTGAATCTTTATATTTTAGCTTCAGTAAAACTAAATTTGGAACATGGAATTCCTTAGCAGAAGTCTAATCTTCCAACTTGTTTATCGTTTATCCAAATAATAAAAATAATAATTGATTTGCTTTAACACAGGAATTGTATTTGCCAAGAAGGCAGTTAGTAGTAAGGATGTGGCTGAGCTGCTACTGAAGGCCGTTTCACACAGTGGGCATGGCGAGGAGAGCACGGTATCTTATCTACAACGGAGGAATCCCAAGGGCGGAGTGGCTCCATCTTCTTCATGTGAGGCGGTTGGAAAGCAAGTAGAAATTCCATACACGGCACAATATCTATTCTGGCAGCAGGATCAATCCTTCCAAATGGCAGTTCCTGTTGAAATAAGTGTTTCGGAGAATTATAGTCCTTTTGTGAGCTTTTACTCGGAAGGAATCCAGTATTACAGATTCAATGGCTCTTCATGGAATAATTACAATGTATCAGCAAATCTATACACTTCTCCGGGCCAGGAGGCTGTAGGTCGCCATTATTTGTCTACATGGGAAGTGTTGATGCCTTTGAGTCGAGTGACCGTAAACGTCGTGAGTACAATTACGGTGGATTCAGGGAGTATTGGTTGGACCAAAATGGAAGCTACCAGTAATGCTGGAAACGGGTGAGTGATTGTTTTTATTTCTTCATTTTTCGTTTATTCTACAGCCATGATGATGAGAACATAATATTAAAATTGTTTGTCTCTGCAGAAATGGATTACTTGAGAAGGTGAAATACGTGCAGCGTGTTTGTACTGTGGGAGGACTTCCTCCTCAAAAAACGTCGGGACCTACCGTGGTAGGAGAGGAATACTTGTCACCCTTTTCAGCAATCTATTGGTTTTATGCATAGATCATGATCATTCCAATAAGGCAAGAATCTGCTAAAATTGAAGCAGGATCAATCTTGTAATCCAATAAGGCAATGCCAAATTTCGAGGATGATCATTCTTAGGACCCAATAAGTCAACCCCAAATTCAAAAGTCAATGTTTTGGGCTACGTTGATTATATTGTTTTAAGTCAATCAATGTTTTCGATTTTGTTTGGAATCAAAATGATTTTTTCGTGGATCAATACTTAAAATATTTTCTGTTTAATTTGGAATGACATTTTGATTCAGTTTGCAGTCTAGTTGGCCATGGTTTCTATTGGAATATTTTGTAGCAACAATCACTACAAATAATGGGAAAAGAGAAATACTATCCTGGGTTACGACTTAAGTGTTTTAAGGGTTTTTGTGCCAGAAGATATACAATTTAAAGAAATATAGTGGTTAGCATATATAGATGTCATATATTAAGGGTTATGGAATTAGATGGTTATGAAGGTTAATGCTAAGGGTTATGGAATTAGGTGGTTATGAGGTTAATGCTAAAGTGATACGATTGATCATGTTTGTACTGATAGTGGGTTAAGGATTAAGAATTAGTGGTTTTAAGATTTAGAGGATATTATATATGATGATTATGGTTGAGGATCATTATAGGGTTAGTTAGATGTTAGAGGTTCTCAAGGTTAGCTGTTATGATTAGGGGTTATAGGAATTGAATTTTAGGGTTTGGGGATAGGTTGTAAGGGTAAGAGAATAAAAACATAAAGGATCAGTGGTTATATGTTTTGGAGGTTAAGGGTGATAAGGGGTACATGCTAGTTAGTGGCTAAAGTGGTGAGGTTAGTGATTTTAGGGGCTTGGTTTATACGGGTAAAGGGTTAAGGGGTTACAATAGTTGGTATTCAAATCGGTTGAGGGTTATAAGGAATAGAGGGAAAGGGATAATGGGTTTAAATAAATTAGGGTTTCTAATGACCAAAATAAGATATTTATCGTGAAAGAGATGCATCGAAAATATGAGTTCATAAATCCAAATTAGTGAGTTAAAAATGTTGAAAACCAATTCTTTGGACAAAGCCATCATTGTAACTAGAAGAGTAGAGACTAGTGATGAAGCTATAAGGTGTATATCGAACCACATATAAGGTGTATATAATGACCATCTTTATGAAAATTATCATTTTTTATAGGACCACATATAAGCTAGTGTTTATGACCACAATAACATATCTAGTGTGAAAGGTATACATATCAAATATGAGTTCATAAATTCAACAAGAACGTTGAAAACAAATTCTTTGAAAAAAGCCATTATTGTAGCTAGAAGAAGAGAGACTATTATCTCAACACCCTAACAACCTAATATAGTGTGACTATTAACTACCACATTGGATGAGATCATTACTATGATTTTTTAGCCTATTACATTTGTAATTTAAGATGTTTAACCTCTTTTTAGTCTCCATATTGACTTGTTGTAGCATCCATCTTGCATACTAAAAACATAGATTTTACTCAATATAGCCTTAAGGTGACCTCAAGATACAAACATATAGTCAATAGATCACGTATATTCAATATAATATCGTTGAGATGTTGAGACTTATGCTCTCAAAGTTTTGACCCCCAAAATAAGACCATTGAAGGCCTCAAATGGGCTACATAAGGTTGTTTTCTAATAATAATATATTATAGAACATCTTGGGGGCATATAGAGGTGAATATTTTGACATATCACATCTCAATTCACTTGTCAAGATGTGAACATAAATATCATACTTTTATGGTAGAGTATTTAGTAATTGAATATTTGCATCCAACATTTTTCCTTAACATGTATATATATTAAAATACAACATATTTTGGAACTCTATCATATATTCCATTCAATTCTCAACCTCTAAAGAGATCAAGGGAATATGATAATATGAGAGAGTATGATAGTATCAAAAGAGATCAGGATATAAAGAGATGTAGAGAGATAAACATTACTAAACAAAATAGAGAAATATTGCAATGAAGGGGTAGGTTTAGAAACAATAAACTAGAACAATTGCCCTATTTATATTCCTAAACAAGAGCAATCAATCAAGTTTCCAAAAATCTATATATCAGTATGTTGCACTAGTTTTGGTGATGGGGGATGACAAGGATAGGGGGCCGAGTTTCTACGTTATGCATGGGACTTATTTGTGCCATACCTAAAAAATATTCCTTTGCATCTTTTGAGGAAGTGGGGCTAGAGAACAATCAAAAATCAAGAAATTGTTTTCGAATTATAGTTTCTTTCTCTTGTGTACACATATTTTCTATGGCTTCAATGAACCCTTCTTTTACCTTAGGATAATATATTGGTGCAACTCTACATTTCCTTTGTACATAGAACTTTGGATTAAGTGCATAAGAAACCATATGAAGAGGCGGGTTCAACTTGTTCCATGTTTTTTCTATCAACTTTTGGAGTTCTTTAAATAACTCTAAAGAGGGGTCCTCTGAAGGATGATGGACTTGATCTTTCCAATCATGAAGTTCTTATATTTCCTCATCTTTGTTTTGTGCATTAAACATCTCTACCACAAAATATTTAAGTTGAAATAGTATTACTAGAACCCCATGTGAATCGACTTGGTGACTTTCATTGGTTTCTCTTTGAGAGGACCCTACTAAGCCTAGAACTCTTAGTTTTTTAAAGATGGTAGAATTGTCCTCCTCCATATATACAATGACAAGTCCTGTAGAAACCGTGTGAATTTTAGTACTCAACTACACCCCTAGAAAAAATCGGGCATTCCCTATCCATTTCTAAGTCTCCAAAATGTCAAAACATAGGGAATGGGGGGTTTTTCAAGGGGGGCACACCCCATGAAACATAAATATATCATAATTAGAAAAATATCGAACATAATATAATTTTTTAAAGAATAATGGATTAGAATAAGAGGGAAATGAAAGATATGATCAAATATATTTCTGTAATAGATAAATTTATATTAACAATTGATGAAATTAGTGATACACGATGATTAAAAGCATTATCATCAATTAATTACTGAGTATTTGTACAAAATCATTAGAAATATTATTTCAAGCATTTTCTAAATATGACTCAAGATGGAATTTAAAAATGAGAATAAATTCTTAACTTCATAAGATGACATTGAGATCACATTTGGAGGCCCAATTGTCTTAGCATAACCAGTTGCACCCTGCATCCTCATGGTCTTTTCAACTTGTTTAGCAACGAAATATATGATTGCAAATTGACTATTGTTATTTGACGTTAATCATAGGGTCAATCAAATAGATATCTATCAAATAGTGATTCATATAGATATGTTAGTTCTAAACAAAAAGCAGAAGGGGGATTGCCAAGGATGACATCAAGAACCACTACAAGTGGGGATGTGAAAAGAAAATTAAAAAGAAAAATATAGTTTTTTTCTTGTTGAAGGAGGGATGTGCTCTTATGACAATGAGACTAAGAGAGACATGATAGCATGGCATCAAAAAACAAGCATTATATGAAGAACTAGAAACCAAACCCACTTCCTGAGTTGTACATTGATTTATGTATTCATGAGAGAACATATTGAATTGCTACATCTAGTTTACATGGGTTGGGGATATTTTCAATGGATGGTGTCAAATGCTATATGTAAATGAGAAATTGAATTGATAGACTATGTTGACCCAATGTGAAACTATAAACATTGGTTCTCACTAGTCCAATATCCACCGAGTAGGCATAGATATGGAGTTTGTGTAAATTATGAAAAAATGAAGAAAAACAATCAACACACACACACACACACACTTATAGATGGAAGGCCAAAATATTTAACAAGTGTTGTAGAATTTATAAATAGTTAAGGTCCTATAAGCATGGACAAACTACCGAATTGTGTGTTTGAAGAGTGTGATGGAAATAGAGTTATGGTTTTTGCAATAAAAGCAATAACTACAAGGAAGGAGTTGTTGATCATCTACAATTTGAATAAAATTAACAAATTATGTAATGGTGGTTTATTGTTTATATTCATTATTTATTGAAGAATATATGAATTTGATCATTTTCAATAGTTTTATCTTAAGAATAGTTTATATAATTAACATAACCTCATTCTATATATTTCATATTGAAAATAATCTTTCCTATATTGAACAAGGGTTGCAAAGATTTCCTCTTTTCACATTAGAAGAAAATGAAGAAATTTGTAGAGCTGCCGTGAATGAATTTCCACTAGAGTATTATTATGCAAATCGTCCTTCTTATGATGTTAATGTTGATTTGACATGTCTTCTCACCATTCAAATCAACCATGTTGAATGGGAGCAAAAAATGAGTATGGTTGTAGACATGATTTTGAATACACCATGCACAAATATATTTATCATTGTCATATATGTCAAGTACACCGATATAAATCTTACTAGAATCCTTAGACCTACTTTCCTATCAACTACAATTGGAAGAACATGCTTGGAAAATATTTGTGTCTAAGTGAATCATATGTTCCCCATGGCATCATATTTTCTCAACCACTTAGTCAAAATTAAATGAAGAAAATTATTAGCCACTAGGGTGCACCTATGGGAAAGATGAATGTGTATGGTTTAACAGTGATTTTTAGGAATGTAATAAGTGTACTTCAAATGTAAATAATAAGGGAATAATCATGTATGCCTCATTATTTTTTGAAGACAATTATGAGTTGATGTTGGTTATTTTTATTTGTGAGTCATTGTGTGTTACTATATTTTTGGAGTAGATGGTTGGTTACTATTTGAGGGGTGTTGATTGTCAGAGTGTGTGTTGAGAGAGGAAGAGGGTGTTGGAGGTTTGAGGAACTGGAATAGACTTAACTATTGGGGTCTCGGGGGCCTCTAAAATTTGTTCGGGAGTTAGGTTGGGAGGAGTGCAGTCCCCCCTAAAAATTGATGCACTCAGTGGTTGGTTGTTGTAGCTTGATTGCTCAAGCAGTCATCTCTTAGGTAAGTTATCTCCTTTCCTAGTTCTTCAATAGATGTTAATTTCATGAAGTTTTGATTATATAAATTGCTATGTATTTCATTTCATTTATAATCTGAGTAGTTTTTCATGGTATATAAATAATTATCCATACAATTAAACAAAAAAAATCTTATTCATCCAAATAATAACAACAACTTTACATTGATGTTAATCTCCCACAAGACATTTTAGAACATTACATCTGGTATCAGAGTACCACCAAGTTCAAATACTTAGCCTATAGGGCCTCACCCATGTCCAAAAAAATTTAGATATCCAATTATAGACTTAGGAAATTCTAAAATAAATGTATAGATAAACTCAATTACATTGGTTTATAAAAACCTAATAGTCTGTGATCGACAACCTCCCAATTTTGTTGGGATTTTCTGTTCATCTATCCATAACATGTGGTTTGAAAGAAGTTGTTCTTTATTTGGGACATGTAACCAACAACATATAAGAACAATGAAATCAAAAGACTTAATAATAGCATTATAGAAAGTAGCTCCCCACCTTTATCTGCCACCATCATTGGTGACAAGAGCCCAACTGCCATATTGATTCCTACAAGAGTAATCATCAGAAGAAGAGTGATAAAACCATTGTAGTGATAGTCAATCCTCGTCTTATTAGAAAGCATGATGTCGGGAATCTCTTTCATGGGAAGAAGAAACAACTAAATCAAAATAACAAAATATGACAAATTAATTTCAACTTGCAAATAACATATGCATGTCACTCTCACGATTTCAACTTGAGCTGCCCATAAAATACCAATAAGAAATCATTTAAAGAGTATCATTTTCCATGAGGGAAATCCCAATTCATTTTACTCCACTGTAATCAAAACGCAACAGAACTTCATTGAACCTCCTTTACATACACCAACAACAAAACAACTACTCAACGAACTAAGGATATGACTCAGTCTCTTCATCACTTGAATGCTTCCTTCTCATCACCAAACTTTTAGGAGTATCTAAGAAGAGGTATCCTAATATTTGAAAATATCCTGAATCTTAAATATTCCTAGTTATTTAAAGTTCTTAGCTTATTGATTGTGACATTGTGTTATGTGAGCTGCTCCATCTTTAAAAATCTAGAAATGAGTCCAAACAAGTTCAAGCTGCTTGTATTGGATAAACCACATTTCAACTTCATGGGAATAGAGGATTGGACATAGAAATTTGAGATAAACATGTAGGCTAGGAAAGTTAAGTGGAAAAAAAATCAGTCCCTAATCCCCTAAGCATTTTCTGAAAAGAAAGCATCGAATGGAATCCGATGCTACAGTATTGGTGGGTCAATGTGAATGCCACTCTCAAGCGGTTTTTCCTTCGTTATCCTTCCAAAATCAAGTAGAAGCATGGCTTGGTATTGTGAGGTTCCATCCCCCACTCAAACTCAAATTGGGGTTTGACCGCAACAAAAGGTAAAATTGTGTTTGTGTAAAGAGAAGTTGTGTTTGGTGTATGAATTAAAGAGAATAAATAAAGGGGGGTGGGGGAAAGATTTGTCTAATGAAAAGCGAGAACATGAACAATCCTTATTTAAATCAAATATTAGTTTTAACTTAAGGACTACATGGCTATTGAGACAATTGGTAGTGTATAGTGAGTAATAGATTCCACCCACTTATATATTTATTGATTCCAAGGCATAGTGTTGTTAACCATAAAAAACATATTCCTTAAGGATTAACATAAAAACTGTTTACTAATTCATGTGAATATAATCCCACATGTTTCAGGAAAAAGAAAAGAGGCACATAAAATGTCTTGAAAAATGGAATTGAAGACACGACAACAATGAGAATAGGAATTTCAAATGGTCAATAAATATTTTGTTGAGGTCTCCAATTGCAATTAAGAGAGACATGCCAATAATGAGAATAGGAATATCAAATGTTCAATAAATATTTTGTCGAGGTCTCAAATTGCAGTTAAGAGAGTATGTCGCACATTTAAATTTTATTTTCATAGTTTTAATGGACTCTTACTTTAAGTTTATTTTAAAGCTAGAGGATGACCTAGATATTTTAAATGATTACCTCCTTGTAATTCAAACAACTGATATATTTTTCTACTGAGTTGTCTTGAAGATTCAAACAGTCAATATACTTTGTGTTTTAGTTAGAGGCTTCTATTTTTTCATATTATTTGTAACGTAAACATGTCACTACTACGTTAACTAGAACTTTAGTTGATAATACAGTCAATATGTAACTGTGTGTTTTACTTAGAGGATTCTAATTTTGCATACTATTTGTAACGTAAACATGTCACTACTAAGTTAACTATAACGTATACAGTCAATATACTTTGTGTTTAAGTTAGAGGCATCTAATTTTGCATATTATTTGTAACGTAAACATGTCACTGCTACGTTAACTAGAAATTTAGTTGATAATATAATAACTATCGATAAACAACCAGCGTCAATAATTTATATTGAATCCAATTCTCAGTGATATATCCAATGGTAGGAAATCACTTGTGACAATAAACAATGAGAATCAGAGGAAACCTTCATTCATAATACTAATATAAATGTTCACATGATCACCAGGTTTAGAATCCTTGGTAGTTGGAGACTTCCACTCCCCAAAGATATTTTCAAAACAGAATCTTGTTGCTAGTTGATGATTGTATACAAAAATCACACCATATTCATTCATATAAAAATATTTCTATACAAAAATGGCACCATATTCATTCATATAAAAATATTTTTCTAGACAAAAATGGCACCATATTCATTTATATAAAAGTATTTCTTTGAAGCTATGAAATCTATTGGAAATTAAAACCAAGTAAAAATGATAAAATGATTCTTGGCCTTTTAGAACTTCATTTTCATAATTCGTAAAGTTTTCTCTAGGTCACACTGCACAAAACTTGTAACTAAAAAAAGTCCTATGACTACGCAAAATTGCATACAATTTTGAAAATTCCATAAGGCACTTATGACTAAAAATCTTATGACTCAATTAAGATAATTTCTATTAAATTTTGGTTTTAGTTAGAAAGGATACAATGTTACCTACGTGCCAAAGTAAAAGATATATCCTATGTGCAATTGTTTGTAAATATTTGGTGTAACCTAAATCTTCTTAACAAGAGTGCCATGAGTACTTCCAAGACCACAAATGAATACATCGTCATTTCCCTTGTACTACAAAAGCATGATAACGAGAAATGGATGGATTCTCCAAAATAAAATTGTTGGATTGTGAAATGGATGGATTCTCCAAAATAAAATTGTTGGATTGGGGTAGAAAAACATCATTACAAACAAAGCTTTCTATATAGAGCTAGAGCTCTAAAACACAGGATACGAGCAAATGCTTTTCTTGTATTATCTTCCTCATCTAAAGCAAAAAACTATTACAAAGAATATATAAAACTAGGCAGTCATTTTCCAACTTCCGAGAGGAAAAGCGTGTCGTCTCTAAATACTTCTACATCATATAAAACTGTGCCATCTCTAGAGGCTTCTTTAACAAGATACTTAGGCTTACGGAGTTACAAGTGCCACATTAAATTGGCATTACACCTACATCCTTAAATCCGCAACTACCAAATTGATTATGTGTTACAAATTTGACTTGATTTGATATAGAGACGACGAGAGAAATTAACTACATCTGCCAACACTCCTTCTTAATTCTGACCATAGTCTACTACAATAATTACAAAATTTACAAGAGCACTAACACCTAAAACATTTGACTTCAGTAATGCCTTTACGGACTTACAAAAAACACATTTTCTCATACTTTTTAATTCAATTGCCTACTGATTTTAGTCTTAGCTAGGCTTACAAAATGACTCAGGAAATATAGATTTTTACTTTTTTTTTTCTTTCTACTCCAAACCTTGTACTCTAGAATCTTTCTTACGTTTTTCATCTTCATCTTCATCTTTTCTATTTTATTCTTCTTCTTCGTCGTCGTCTTGGCCTTCTTCTTGCAAGTTACCTTGGGATCTTTAGGCATGGATCTATCATCTTCATCCTTGAATTCTTGAAGTTGTTCATGTTGTGCTTCAGAAATATCATTGAAATTTTTTAACATATCATTCTCTTCATTTTTCTCTATGTAGACTTGTAGATCATTTCCACTAACCTTTTCTTCATTTGATGCAACTCTATGGATGCCTTCATCAATCATATTTTTATCTCTTTTGTAGCTTTCGTGCTTCCTTTATCTAAACTTTTGACGGCTACAGCTACAGTGCAGTCCACTTCAACATAGTTTGGATTTTCAAGCTATTCTTCAATGAGCTTCAATTCAACATCCAAATCAATAATGTTGTCCTTGCATTAATCTTGAACTATAATGTCGACAATTTCTATGCAAATAAATTTTTTTTGGCCAAATTCTACAATAAAATTGTAGTCTTCATCATCTCCATTTTCCTTCTCAGTTGTTGGTTGATTTCTATTTGTACATGCACATTCACAAACAACAGATTTGTTATGAAAAAAAATTTCCCTCATGGGCTTAGTCTTTACGGGTTGTTCTTCTTTGTCTTTAGTTTCTTCTTCAGCCTTAATTTCCTGACCTGCAACTATCTCGGTTGCATCTTCATCAACTATACAAGTTGTTGCTTCAGTAGTGAGGTTTTCATCTTCTTCATCATTTTCAACCACATGTACATCTATATTGTGGACTACAATGGTTTAATCCTCAATTTCTTCATTAACACCTTCATCATCCACGTGTGTATTTTCATAGTGGGATTTACCAACTTCATGTTTATTCTCTTCTTCAGACATAGAGTCCACACAAATCATAAATTCATCGATAATATCATCAACCTCATATTCAACTTCATTTGTTGAATTCATCATCTCCATTTTTTTTGCTGCAATGGCAGCTTAATCTTCATCAACATCATCCACATGCATGTCTACATTGTGGGTCTCACAATTTTTATCATCCACATGTGGTATTGCATAGTGGGCTTCAAAAATGTTAATTTCTTTAGTCTTCTCTACTTTTGCAGATTCCATAACAACATCATCCCATTCTACAACTACCCTTGTCCTATCATGACTACTCCCCCTTTCACCAAATTCTCTCCTTAAAATATTCTAGGCTTCTTTGGGGATGGTTACATCTACAATTAGTGGAAGAATACTCTCTTGGATGATTGACAATGCCAATGTAATTTTCCTCCTATTTTCTTCAACTTCAAATTCTTTATCTTTCATCTTATTTAACTGAGCAATCCTTTTGCTATTTCCCATTTTTTTTTGTCTCAACTCAACTTAATTCAGACATCCATATTAGCTACAAATGGACCAACTTTACTTTGTTCAAGGCTTGTTTTCAATGGGGTATTCTCCCCCAATATGTCAAGCTTGGCTGCTTTACACAACTATGGGCACACAACAAATCCCAGAGCACTATTGGTTCACTTCAACGACCACGGGCTATAACTTTCTCTTAAACACCTGCAAGTGCATCCTTTTTTAACCTATGTGGACCCTTGGTATCTTTTCTTTTTCTCGGAGCTACAACTCTCTCACATACAAATTTCTCACTTCCTTGGACACCACTTTTGATAGTTTTTTCAAATCATGAAACTCACAAGATGATTTTCTTTTAAACAAATTCAAGTATGATAACCAAATTCAGATTTTAAAATCATTGCCAGTTTTCTTTCATAAAATTGCCCCCTTAAAAAAAATAAAAAAAATTAATGTAGGCAGTGAACTTACCATTGCACCAGTTGGGCTCACTCCTAGGTGCCTCCTTCTCTTAGGCCATCTCCAACAACAGGTTTCTGGCATTTCAAAAAGGAGGGTCTGGCCAAATAAGTACGCATCATGGGAGTTCTTACAAGGTAAAGAGTATGGCTTTGTTTCTTTTACTTGGAAGAAAACAAACCATGACTCCATGATTCTTTAAATTTTCTTCCTTAGGCTTATCCTTTAGGCATTACAAATGATGACCCGACAACTTCTAATTGGAATGGGTGCAGCTGCTTCTCCTCATTTGGTCGACTCGGTCACTTCCTTCTTTCTCGCTCACTCGGCACTAGAGGATGGCTATGTGGGTTTCATAGATAAGCAACCTGCTCAACGATCAATCCTCTCACATGTAGGATATAACACTGCTCTGATACCACTTGTTGGATTGGGGGAAGAAAAATGTCATTCAAACAGAGCTTTCTACACAAAGATACAACTCTAAAACACCAGACCGGAGCAAATTCTTTTCTTGTATTATCCTCCTCATCTAAAGTAGAAAACCACTAGCACGATCACTTAATTTGTGGCCGGTGAACACCGATAGGTCACAAGTTAAGTGCCATGAATTAATACAAACATTAAACTAATTAACATAAACATAAAGCAAACAGTATTTAATAAACATATCCCTTTTTTTAACCACCACTTAACTGAAGCTTATTTAAATCTTAATCAATATGCATTTAAGCATAAAAACATACGGCGACCATGAAATTAATCCGGATTGTACACTTGTTACACTCCAGTTAATCTTGTTGATCCGCTCAAGGAAGTCCAAAATATCAGATAATATCTAAACACCTATCGATGTAATTACAAAAAATATATAAAACTAAGCAGTCATTTTTCAACTTCTGAGAAGCAAAGTGCACGGTCTCTAGATAATTTTACATCATATAAAATGGTACTTTCTCTAAAGGCTTCTTTAGGAAGCTACTTTTTTATGGAGTTACAAATGCCACATTAAATTGGCATTACACCTACAACATTAAATCCACAACTACTGACCTGATTATATGTGTTACATATTTGACTTAATTTGATATAAAGACGACCAGAGGAATTAACTAAGCCTGCCAACAAAAATCACATTGGTGAGTACATCCAAACATATATGCCCCTTTTCAGAAAGATTGAGATTATTTATAATGGATCCGTCCTTGAGAACTTCAAGGTAGCAAGGTTGACTAGGAGGTTCACTGCCAATCTGTGTTGTTTTTTCTTCAACCTTCGTCGCTCAGCACTCTGAATCCTCTGAACCGTACTTTCATTTTCCTCCCCGTGACATTGAATGGGTGTCAGAAAGAGCAGTTACATATGAACCAACACTTTGGTAGTGCACTCAAGATAGAAACTCTGGCTTCCACTCAGCACCACACATATATTTGAATTTTCTAAAAATTAAAATAAAAAGACGAAGACATGTGAAATTTGACTATAGATTTTAACACTATATAATTATATTACCATATATTTGAATTTTCTAAAAATTAAAATAAAAAGATAGGTGAAAATATGGATGGAAATATGAGTACAACTACAATTTTATATCACATTTACATTGTAGATAGACAATTTATTATAATATTTTAGATATTTGAAGTACAAATTAGATTGGTTTATGTCAAAATAGATTTTAACCTTTTCAAAGCTATAAATTATCATATATGGAAAGCACCAATAACAAAACAAAATTAAAGGAGTTTTTTATGGCTGACCCGAGGAAATAGTAAAAAATAAAATAAAAACAATTAAAAGCTATTTAAAATTAAAAAAATGCATCAAGATGGATTTTATTAAAATCAAATCTATTTCCTTACCATTTTAGAATGATGGCAGGGAATAAAAATATGGTGCATTCACTTTAAATTTTTAGATGTATTGAATTGGACATCCCAGGAGTCTCTCAGGGAAAGGGTATAGGATTTGCATTGTATTTGTATTTTAATTTGAATCTCTCTTAATTTTTATTTATAGTGATGTTTTTGTTGTTATTGTTGTTGCTGTTGAGATTGGTCAATAAATTTAATTGTGTATAAAATTGTATGATGTTCCAAATCAAAAAATGACATTGTTTATTATATTATTGTGGGATAAAATACATAGATTTTTAGCATTCAAATTAAATTGATTTTATAATATGCACCAGAACCCATTTATCAGCTCCATAACTATCTAACCATGCTCTCATTCACATCTACCTAAGTCTTTTGAAAAAAAATATCTATATCTTTTGGGAGGTACGAGAGATACATGGATTAAAACAACCCCCTACAAATGCTTGCTAATACTCATAAGTGTATCAAAATTTAACAATTTCAGTGGCCTTTAAAAAATGCATTTTTATTGTCTATTAGATATCACAAATACAAGCATGGTTCTCATTTCTAATATAAATAGCAAGCGTGCATTGGTATTTATACTTCTAAGTTCTAAATCTCTTTAGAAGTTAGGAAAATATATGATACATGTAACAACTAGAGCAAGTTTGTCATTTCAAATTTACAACTATGTATGCTAAATCTTTGAATTTTCATATTCTTAAGATTGTTATGAAAATAATATTATGGAATCTTCACATAACCTTACATGTATTTTCTAATGAAGGAACATAATTGGAAGTAAGATCAAATCAATATCTCACACTATGGTTTTGGGTTTATTTACATTACATCTTAATCTATTTAGTGAGGGAAAGCTTATCTTCTAGCTTGATCACTACATGCCCACCTTGCATGAGGAGTGTGGACAAAAATCTCTTAAAAACAACAATAACAATGTGTTCTTATTGTATACAAATAAATGTAGTCTAAAAGTTATAAAATAATTTGGGATTTTTTCCAATTATCATTATTAAAATATAAATATATAATCTTTAATCAAATTGCAAATTTTCATTATTTAAATTGCATTTTTCAATATATAAATAAATTAAACACTTAACAATTTATATTTCAATTCTTCTCAAATTTTGAAAAATAAATAAAAAATAACATAGAGAAAAATTAATTGTGTTTTAACTACATCATTTACAACAACATAGTGTAAGCCATCCTTAAGTGATCTTAATAGTCATCTAGATGAATGAGCTTAATTATAGTTGCCCCATTGAATCTTAATGAAGGCATCGTCCCATGGTGGTAAAGCAATGACAATGTTAGGGTATGCATGGCATGCGAGGTACATATTAAGATAAGTGTGTCATCTCAAAGAGGTTTCACGGTCCTAGGAGGAGGCGAAGGTTGGAGTTGTAGGTATCATGGAGCTCTCCTAGAGGTTTTTTCGGTCCTGGTTTTATCCGTTAGTCCTTGTTTTTTCTTCTCTTTTCCTTAGTATGGGTCCCCTAGACCCCACCTAATACTGGTTTTTGCGCTTTTGTTGGGTCTCGATGACCCTTTTTCCTGTCGTCGGGCGATTGTCTTGTCTTCCTCTTCAACCTAACGTGATTTTATGATATTTCCTTCCTCGTACTATGGACTTGATAGTCTTTGCAAGACACATGGATTTTTTTAGATTTCACCCTTCCTCTACCTTGCACTCTTCCCAACCCATGGTCTCTTGTGAGGGTTTTCGACGACAGTTGGTAGTCCTATGTTTTCACTTTACTTTAACCTACCCCCTCCCCTACCTTCATATTTTCACCTTATTTGTCCCATACCCCCTCTCCATCCTTTCTTCTGATTATGGGGTTCTCTCCACACCCATTTGTAATGTCCCCAATTTGAAAATTTTCCCAACTTAGTCAATTTTCGAAACTTGGACTAGTAAAGCCCCAAACCGTCCCAAATGATCCCAAATATTTTCGAATGGTGTATGGAGTGGATTGAGATGTTTTTGGACACATTAAAGAATATATTATATGCCTGGACACTTTCCAAATACTTCATCAACTTGCATTTACAATTAGAGAATGAAAGGCATAATTAGTAGGAAAATCGATGTTGAAACCCCCAAGGGTAGATGGCTCCAAAAGACACCTAAGGATTTAGAATTGGGACTGAGAGTGTTTGAAAGGTATTGATACATAAAAATGAAGCTGATGGATCCTTGGAAACTTTCAAAATAATTTTGCAACATTCATTTAACTTCAGAAGAAAATAGAAAAATTTACTAGTAAATTCGAGGTTCAAACCCCCATGGGTAGAGGTCATTAGTGGCTTCCCAAATGCAGTACGACCCTCCCAAATTTTAGAAAAAAGACATGGATTAGTTAAAGTACTTCAATGGTAACCCAAATGAATCATTAATAAGTTTCTAAAGGCTGCTGCAACTCCCATAAATAAGAGGTTTGTGGAAATGTCTGCACATAAGGGGAAATGATAGGAAATTTTACCACTTGCTATGAAATTCGAGATTTGTGTTCAAAGGATTGTGTAATGTATATGAAAATTCTTCAGGACATTAATGAATCTCCATACATCATAAAAATCACAGATATGAAATGGTGAAAATCGAAATATAGCAACTTCAAGATCTCATAACAAGATATAGGGAAAATGACACCATTTATGCATTGTTTGGTATTTTTATATAGTTTCACTTGGTATTTATACCTGAGGATATTCTGAGAATCAAATACAGAGTATATATATCATATTACAAATAAATGGTTTATATTGGACTCTCACAAAGATATCAACATCTCAGCATGTGCGCCCTTCCTCCAAGAGCCAAAATATGCAGAGAAATGTGAGATAGAGATGGGAACAAGTTGAAGAAGAAAGAATCATGAGATGCCCTGTAGCTTAAACCTGCAACAAATAACTCCACTGTAGCTCCAAATCAAAGGTATGAATGACCTCTCCAATTTCCAATTAGGATGGGAATCTTTCACCTTTGAAATTGATACTAAGACAAGTAGATTAAACACTCCACTAGCATGGACAAGCTAGAAGCTCTCCAAATTGCAAAGATGCAAATAAAAAATGATAAAAAATATCCTTTCCTTCTTTGTTCTTGTGTTTTATAAACTTCTCAAGTCCTCCATGGGTCGAATTTCTTCAAAAATCCTCATACCAACTCAAGTTGGGAAGAGATTCCAATGTGTGCCACTTGTCCAACAATTCCTAGTCTCCATCTTCCCTCAATTTGAATGGGGAAGCTTCTTGGATTCCATAACTCCCTTGTGTGCCCTCTTGGAGGATATTTTTATCCCTGACATGTCATATATGTCATATGTCAGAAATTAGGTCTGAACTTTGTCATAGGTGTCATAGAATGTTCATCATTGTTGTCATAGAAGTTAGGGAATATAGCTCCAAGTGTCACAATTCTTCTAAGATGCCTCTTCCTCTTACATGGGAGTTATTCTTCCACTTCAATGTGACCTTAAATTACTCATTCCATGAATAATACCTCTTAAAGTCCCCCAAGTATGCTACCCTTCATCTTGAACTCGAATTGGTGAGAGAATCATGCCAAGTGTAGTGAGGAATCTTGCCACATGTGGGTCCCACAACCTCTTATGTACCCTAATGATCCAATGCCACCTTATTTTCTTTGTATTATTATTTAATTGATTCATTTAATGTGAATTTGTAAGTCTAAGGTCATTTTGGGTCTTGTAGCTTCTTTACTCCAACTTTTAATGCTTCCACCCCCAACCTAGAGTACTAATATTTTTCCTCCATGTTAGTTCATTTGGATGGGAATATTACAAACTTTGAATTGGGAATTTTATCTTGATGTGACCCACCTTTTCCATTTGGATCTAATTTGGCATTATTACCAACTTGGACATCATGACTGGAAATTATTTGACCCTTAGCATCAATTTGACAAACTATCATGACTATGGCCAAGGGGCTTAGGCCATTTTGACCTAATGCAAATTTTTGGGACATGAAAAATCCTCCCTTCCCAATATTGCTTGTCCTCAAGCAATTTCACACATGGATGTTGAAGAACCTTCTTTCTTTCCAAAACTTTGCATTAGTCTGAGTCTTCAAATATTCTATGAAAATTTTAGAGAGGAACCACCATGTTTGCTGCTGCACTACTCTAATTAAAATCACTTTATTAAGTGGGGCTCAATCTACCATACTACTTGTGTCCCCCAAAAAATTTGAAACCAATGAGACTAAAACTTATCCCAGGGTCCCATTGCTTGTATTGCACTCCAACAATTAAGAGTGCTCTCCAACCCATACCATCATGAAAGAGAATTCATGGATCCCACTTTCTTGTATGCATTATTCCGAACCTCCTCAGTACCAAAGATATATCATCAAAGTACATAACAACATAATAAAAATGTACATCAAGGAGGTGCCTCATAAAAGAATCATGAAAGTGATTATACCTCCAAGTAAGTAGACCACCATTTTCCAAATGCATACAAGCTTTAGGGGACCAATCAAATATGCTCCAATGATATAGGTGAGGATCCCATGTCCTATAATGCTTCTCTAAAAGGATGTAAGATGAATCAAAATAATCAGCCATGTGTTCTTTCATCCAAGAAGTGAACAAATAATCTCCATTAAAATATGAACCAAGTAGGGAACAAAGAAAACACTGAGCCTTCACGGGACTCACAGAAGTACCATTTGTGCATCCTTGAATAAGTGTATTATCAAGAAATAACAAAGGATGTTGCTTCCAATAAGAATTTTCTCCAATTATATATCTCTTCACCCAAGTATTGGACGAATTTTCTCCAACATCAATTGAGCTAAACAAGGAGCAAGGAAAATCATGAGTCTTCGAGTGACTCAAGTGAACATCATAGGTGCATCCATGTATATATGCATCATCATAAGGTAACAAAGGATTCTACTGTGAATTTAAATAATAAGGTGCTCTAATCATGTCATCAGCTATAGGAGAGATAAGAGTTTCTTACTCCTCAGGATGAATGCTGCAAAATATGGAAGCGTAGGATGTAGGAGAATGAACAAAATCACACAAATGATCAGAAAGTGCAGAAGTGTCATCATGTGATGTCTCTTCATATTTTTCAGAGTCACTTGGGAGTGACTTTCGATCCTCTTCATGTAAGGCTTCTTCTACGTTTAAGGAAGCTTCACATTTGGTCCTCCTTTCTTCTCCTTTCCTTTGATTGGTACTTTTTTTGTGCTCCTCCAAGCAAGATAAATCATCTTTCCCCTTGTTTTCCTTGGGATCAAGATATTTGGAGCCTCTATTTGAATAAAATCCAAAAATTCTCTTCAAGTAGGAAACACTTGCACCCAATGAAGCTTTGGATATTTCACTGCTCTTTTCACTCAAACATATATGATTTTCTGTCCATGGTATTTTGCAAGAATGGCATAAACCTTTCTTCACTAACTCCACATACTCAATATTGGGCCTATTTTGAAACACCCAATCAGAAAATTATTCAAAAGGAGTGGAATTGTGTATGTCTTCCTTATACAGATCAAGATATCCCTGATATTGTTGGGGCAAGGTTTTACATGTTGCTCTCAATATGTGTAGTTCATTCATGGAATTGTACTCATAGGAATCATCATAATAGTAAGGCATGGATGAAATTTATTTTTCAATTGATGAAACTAATGCACAGGTGCAAGGACCATGCTCTGATACCACTGTAATGTCCCCAATTTGAAAATTTTCCCAATTTAGTGAATTTTCAAAACTTGGACTAGTAAATCCCCAAACTGTCCCAAATGATATCAAATATTTTAGAATGGTGCATGAGTGGATTGAGATGTATTTTGACACATTAAATCATCTATTATATGCTTGGACACTTTCCAAATACTTCATCAACTTGCATTTACAATTAGAGAATGAAAGGCATAATTACTAGGAAAATCGATGTTGAAACCCCCAAGGGTAGATGGCTCCAAAAGACTCCTAAGGATTTCGAATTGGGACTGAGAATGTTTGAAAGGTATTGAGACATAAAAATTAATCTGGTTTATCCTTGGAAACTCTCAAAATACTTCTGCAACATTCATTTAACTTCAAGAAAAAATAGGGAAATTTACCAGTTCAAACCCCCAAGGGTACAAGTCACTAATGGCTTCCCAAATGCAATATGACCCTCCCAAATTTCAGAAAAGATACATGTATTAGTTAAAGGACTTCAATTTTCACCCATATTCATTATTAATCAGTTTTTAAAGGCTGCTTCAACTCCCATAAATCAGAGGTTTGTGGACATGTCTTCACATAGGGGAAATGATAGGAAACTTCACCACTTGCTATGAAATTTGAGATTTGTGTTCCAAAGGATTATGTAATGTATATGAAACTTCCTCAGGACATTAATGAATCTACATAAATCATAAAAATCATAGATATGAACTGATACAAATCGAAATATAGCAACTTCAAGCTCTCATAACAAGATACAGGGAAAATGGAACCATTTATGCATTGTTTGGTATTTTTACATAATTTCACTTGGTATTTCGACTTGAGTATATTCTAAGCATCAAATACAGAGTATATATATCATATTACAAATAAATGGTGTATCCTAGACTCTCACAAAGATATCATCATCTCACCATGTGCGCCCTTCCTCCTAGAGCAAAAATATGCAAAGAAATGTAAGATAGAGATGGGAACAAGTTGAAGAAGAAAGAATAATGAGCTTCCCTATAGCTTCAAACTGAAAAAAATAAATCCATTGTAGCTCCAAATGAAAGGTCTTAATGGCCTCTCAAATTTTTAATTAGGATGGGAATCTTTCAACCTCTAAATTGGTACTAAGGCAAGTAGAGTAAACACCCCACTAGCATGGACAAGCTAGAAGCTCTCCAAATTTCAAAGATGCAAATAAAAAATGATAAAAAAGATCCGTTCCTTATTTTTTGTTGTATTTTATAAACTTCTCAAGTCCTCCATGGGTCGAATTCCTTCCAAAATCCTCATGCCAACTCAAGTTGGTAATACATTCCAATGTGTGCCACTTGTCCAACAATTTCTAGTCTCCGTATTCCCTCAATTCGAACGGGGAAGCTTCTTCGCTTCCATAACTCCCTTGTGCACCCCCTTGGAGGCTATTTTTAGCCCTGACATGTCATATGTCAGCAATCAGGTCTGAACGTTGTCATAGGTGTCATAGAATGTTCATCATTGTTGTCATAGGAGTTAGGGAATATAGCTCAAAGTGTCACAATTCTTCTGAGATGCCTCTTACTCTTACATGGGAGTTATTCTTCCACTCCAATTCGACCTTACATGACTCATTCCATGAATAATACCTCTTAAAGTCCCCCAAGTATGTTACCCTTCATCTTGAACTTGAATTGGTGAGAGAAGCATGCCAAGTGTAGTGAGGAATCTTGCCACATGTGGGTCCCACAACCTCTTATGTGCTCTCATGATCCAATGCCACCTTATTTTATTTGTATTGTTTTTTAATTGACCCATTTAATCTGAATTTGTAAGTATAAGGTCATTTTGGGTCTTGTAGCTCCTTTACTCCAACTTTTAATGCTTCCACCCCCAACCTAGGGAACTAGTAATTTTTCCCCATGTTAGTTCATTTGGATGGAAATATTACAAAATTTGAATTGGGAATTTTCTCTTGATGTGACACACCTTGTCCATTTGGATCTAATTTTGAATTATTACCAACTTGGATATCATTCTTGGCAATTATTTGACCTTTAGCATCAATTTGACAAACTATCATGACTATGGCCAAGGGGCTTAGGCCATTGTGGCCTAATGCAAATTTTTGGGACATGAAAAATCCCCCCTTCCCAATATTGCTTATCCTCAAGCAATTTCACACATGAATGTTGAAGAACCTGCTTTCTTTCCAAAACTTTGCATTACTCTAAGTCTTCAAAGATTCTATGAAAAATTTAGAGAGGAACCACCATGCTTGCTGCTACATTACTCTGATTAAAATCACTTTATTAAGTGTGGCTCAATATCCCATACTACTTGTGTCCAAAAAAAAAATTAAAAACAATGAGACTAAATTTTATCCTAGGGTCCCATTGCTTGTATTGTACTCCAACAATTAGGAGTGCTCTCCAACCCATACCATCAAGAAAGAGAATTCATGGATCCCATTTTATTGTATGCATTCTTCCAAACATCATGAGCACCAAATATATATCATCAAAGTACATAAAAACATAATAAAAATGTACATCAAGGAGGTGCCTCATCAAAGAATAATGAAAGTGCTTATACCTCCAAGTAAGTAGACCACCATTTGCCAAGTGCATACAAGCTTCAAGTGACCAATCAAATATCCTCCAATGACATAGGTGAGGATCCCATGTCCTATAATGTTGCTCCAAAAGGATTTAATATGCATCAAAATAATCATCCATGTGTTATTTCATACAAGAAGTGAACGAATAATCTCCATTAAAATCTGAACCAAGAAGGGAACAAAGAAAACAATGAGCCTTAAAGGGGATCACAGAAGTACCATTTGTGCATCTCTGAATAAATGTATCATCAAGAAATAACGAAGGATGTTGCTTCCAATAATAATTTTCTCCAATTATATATCTCTTCACCCAAGTATTGGACGAAGTTCCTCCAACATCAATTGAGCTAAACAAGGAGCAAGGAAAATCATGAGTCTTTGAGTGACTCAAGTGAACATCATAGGTGCATCCATGTATATATGCATCATCATAAGGTAACAAAGGATTCTGCTGCAAATTTAAATAATAGGTGCTCTAATAATGTCATCATCTAGAGGAGAGATAGGAGTTTCATACTCCTCATGTGGCACCATCAAAAATAAAAAAAATTCACCCATAATTCATTAGGATGAATGCTGCAAAATATGGAAGTGTAGGATGTACGGAGAGTGAACCAACTCACCCAAATAATAAGAAAGTGTAGAAGTGTCATCATGTGATGTCTCTTCATATTTTTAAGAGTCACTTGGGAGTGACTTTCGATCCTCTTCATGTAAGGCTTCTTCTATGTTTAAGGAAGCTTCACATTTGGTCCTCCTTTCTTCTCCTTTCCTCTGATTGGTACTTTGTTTTTGCTCCTCCAAGAAACATAAATCATATTTCTCCTTAGTTGCCTTAGGATCAAGATATTTGGAGCCTCTATTTGAAGAAAATCCAAAAATTCTCTTCAAGTAGGAAACACTTGCACCCAATGAAGCTTTGGATATTTCACTGCTCTTTTCACTCAAACAGATATGATTTGCTCTCCACGGTCTTTTGCAAGAATGACATAAACCTTTATTCACTACCTCCACATCTTCAATATTGGGCCTATTATCAAACACCCAATCAGCAAAGTCTTCAAAAGGAGTGCACTTTCGTATATCTTCCTTATGCAGATCAAGATATGCCTGATATTGTTGGGGAAAGGTTTTACATGTTGATCTCAATATTTGTAGTTCATTCATGGAATTGTACTCATAGGAGTCATCATAATAGTAATACATGGCTGAAATTTATTATTAAATGGATGACCCCAATGCACAGGTGCAAGGACCATGATCTGATACCACTATAATGTCCCCAATTTGAATTTTTTTCCAATTTAGTCAATTTTCGAAACTTGGACTAGTAAAGCCCCAAACTGTCCCAAATGATCCCAAATATTTTCAAATGGTTTATGAAGTGGATTGATATGTGTTTGGACACATTGAAGAATCTATTATATGCTTGGACACTTTCCAAATACTTCATCTACTTGCATTTACAATTAGAGAATGAAAGGCATAATTACTAGGAAAATGGATGTTGAAACCCCCAAGGGTAGATGGATCCAAAAGACTCCTAAGGAATTTGACTTGGGACTGAGAGTGTTTGAAAGGTATTGAGACATAAAAATTAAGTTGATGGATCCTTTTAAACTCTCAAAATACTTCTGCAACATTCATTTAACTTTAGGAGAAAATAGGGAAATTTAATAGTAAATTCAAGGCTCAAACCCACAAGGGTAGAGGTCACTAATGGATTCCCAAATGAAGTACGAACCTCCCAAATTTCAGCAAATATACATGGATTAGTTAAAGTACTTAAAATTTCACCCAAATTCATCATTAATAAGTTTCTAAAGGCTGTTGCAACTCCCATAAATCGGAGATTTACGGACGTGTCTTCACATAGGGGGAAATGATAGGAAACTTCACCACTTGCTATGAAATTCGAGATTTTTGTTCCAAAGGATTATGTAATGTATATTAAAATTCTTCATGACATTAATAAATCTCCATACATCATAAAAATCATAGATATGAACTTATACAAATCGAAATATAGCAACTTCAAGCTCTCATAACAAGATATAGGGAAAATGGCACCATTTATGCATTGTTTGTTATTTTTACATAGTTTCACTTGGTATTTAGACCTGAGGATATTCTGAGAATCAAATACAAAGTATATATATTAGATTAAAAATAAATGGTGTATCTTGGACTCTCACAAATATATCAACATATCACCATGTGTGCCCTTCCTCCAAGAGCCAAAATATGCAGAGAAATGTGAGATAGAGATGGGAACAAGTTGAAGAAGAAAGAATCACGAGATTCCCTATAGATTCGAACTGAAACATATAAATCCATTGTAGATCCAAATTAAATGTTTGAATGTCCTCTCCAATTTCCAATTAGGATGGGAATCTTCCTCAAAATTGGTACTAAGGAAACTAGATTAAACACTCCACTAGCATGGACAAGCTAGAAGCTCTCCAAATTGCAAAGATGCAAATAAAAAATGATCAAAAAGTCCTTTCCTTCTTTGTTCTTTTCTTTTATAAACTTCTCAAGTCCTCCATGGGTCGAATTCCTTCCAAAATCCTCATTCCAACTCAAGTTGGGAAGAGATTCCAATGTGTGCCACTTGTCCAACAATTCCTAGTCTCCATGTTCCCTCAATTCGAATGGGGAATCTTCTTGGCTTCCATAACTCCCTTGTGCGTTATCTTGGAGGATATTTTTATCCTTGACATGTCATATATTTCATATGTCATAAATCAGGTCTGAACTTTTTCATAGGTGTCATATAATGTTCATCATTGTTTTCATAGGAGTTAGGGAATATAGCTCCAAGTGTCACAATTCTTCTAAGATGCCTCTTCCTCTTACATGGGAGTTATTATTCCACTCCAATTCGACCTTAAATGACTCATTCCATGAATAATACCTCTTAAAATCCCCCAAGTAAGTTACCCTTCATCTTGAACTCGGATTGGTGAGAGAATCATACCAAGTGTAGTGAGGAATCTTTCCACATGTGGGTCCCACAACCTCTTATGTCCCCTCATGATCCAATGCCACCTTATTTTCTTTGCATTATTATTTAATTGACCCATTTACTGTGAATTAGTAATTCTGAGGTCATTTTGGGTCTTGTAGCTCCTTTACTCCAACTTTTAATGCTTTCACCCCCAACCTAGGGAACTAGTAATTTTCCTCCATGTTAGTTCATTTCGATGGGAATATTACAAACTTTGAATTGATAATTTTCTCTTGATGTGACCCACCTTGTCTATTTGGATCTAATTTGGAATTATTACTAACTTGAACATCATGCTTGGCAATTATTTGACCGTTAGCATCAATTTGACAAACTATCATTACTATGGCTAAGGGGCTTAGGCCATTGTGACCTAATGTAAATTTTTGGGACATGACACCGTTATAGCTCTCGAAATCCCTTTTGGAAGGTTCTCTCAGCTTTCGGCAGCAACAAAATCTAAAAATTGTGTTCGAAGGAAGCCTTCTCTAAAGGCTCTTGCTCTTGGTGATGACGTTGACATGGAAGACGATGTGGAGATGGTAGAAATGGCAGTAGTGGTTCATTTATCTGGTAAGTTCATGAGCTTATCTAACTTCCGTAAATGGTTGTTTGATAATTGGATTGTCTCCTTGGGTTTTAGGACCCATCTCATTTCACTTGCTAGAGGATGGTTCAGTGCCATTTTCCAATCTCAGGAGGAAGCTACTTTTGTGATGAAGGGAATCTGGATGTGGGGTCATACCCCATTCAAAGTACATAGGTGGACCCCTTTCTTCGATGCCAGATGGAAGAAACCCAACATTCACCATGTGTGGGTTAAGATACTAGGGTTTCCCCCATAACTATGGTCTCTGGATTTTTTCAACATATTGGAGACGCTTTAGGAGTTTTCATTTAAACGTATATGAGCTTCAAAGATACTAGTCTCATGAGTGTGGGATTCATTTTGGTTGATGTTGACCTTAGAGAGGGCCTCTTATTGGACATAACAATTTCCATGGGTCAGATTTTATCTCTCAAGTCCTCAATTATTATGGCATCCCCTTCCATTACAACATATTCCATGTTTAGGGTCATTTGTCAAGAGAATTCTCTCAGTATTTTTCATGGCACACAATTATTACTAAGGGCCATAAGTGTTTATGTTCTCATCCTTTTAATTCATGCTCCCCTTCGGCCCCAACACATGACGTAGGCCATATGTCGGATGAGATAGAAAATCTTGGATCTTTGGTATTGGACCATCCCCCTCCAGTATTAAATAATGGATTGGCTTTCTCCGAAGATCTAGTGGTGCTGCATGAGGACATTGAACCATCCTTTCTAGATTCCTTGGGGGTTTCCCCTCTCATGGTATGCTATATGGTCTTGGATCTCTAGTTATAGGAGCTCCTTCGGGTGAAGGTTATTATTTTTTCCTTGGGTCTTGTTCACCTTTTGATCATTCTTGGCATTAGAATGGGATTACTGCAGAAGACTCCCTTGTCCATCTGGTTAATTTTTTGACCTCTAGGTTCCTTTTCCCTAAGGATGTTTTTGATTGGATTTTTGAGTTCAGTTTGTTGCATTGGAATCGGAGACATTGTCTGGAGGTGGATAGTCTTTTGAGGCACCTTTCTATTCTTCAGTCGAGAACCATCCCCTATCAACTTCCCCTTTCCCTGCCCTTTATTCTCTACTAGACTTCCCTTTCTCCATGTCGAGCTTTGTTTCAACTTCTCATGGCTCTCTTAATTCTTTGTGCCTCAGAGGCTCTTATTATTTTGGTATTGGTACGGTGGAACCTGTTATGCTACATCAGGTCAAGGGTTTGTCTTTATACATTGTTTCTAGGGCCTCATTTTTTTCTATCCCATCGACAGCATGTAGTGATGTTCTTGTTTCTACCTCCCTTGGATATCAAGTTTCTTTGTGCCCCAAAGGCCCATTTGATTATTGTGTTGAATTGGTGGAACTTGCTTTGTGGCTCCGGGCCAAGGTATGTCTTTGGATTTTGATTTTGGGCTCTTGGTTTTTTCTAGCCCCTTGGCGGTAAGAAGTAATGTTGTTGTTTTTTATCCATTCATGAGCACCCATTAGTATTTTTATCATAAGGATTCATTTCAGGGATACCAATCCTCCAGAGGAAGGTCTCATTACAACTTTCAATTCTATACTCATCTCCATCCCTGACTGGGCTTATACAGTGCTCCCTATGTTAATATTCTAGGTTCCTCCACAAGGATTAGAGGCTGACGGTATTCCCTTGCACTAGATCGTGATCAAGCAATATGGGACATTCTCTTTGGAAAGCAAAAAACCATCTAAGGGACTCTGAGAGCAAGAAATCCCTCTCGCAAGTGTTCTCAATGCTTTTTCTCTCCTACAACTGTCAAGCATTAGGGATTCCTGTCAAAAGACAAGCCATGAAATGTTTGGTGACTATTCAGAAGATGAAGATTCTATTCCTTGAGGAGAATATTACATTGGGGGATGTCATTATTTTGGACCTTAAATTTTTTCTATCGGGATGAGACTTTATATGTTTGGATGCAACAGGAAGGTCTAGTGGTCTTATCACTGGATGGTTGAATAGTTCTTTCCTCTGCAGCAACTCATGGGTAGTGGCCTCTGGATTGGGTGCTTCTCTTTTTCCCAAGGAATTTGGTCTTTCTTTCACCCTTCTCAATATTTATGTGCCTTACCATCACAAGTTTGAGTACTGGGAAAATATCTTTGACCTATCTGCCATTTCTCATGGTAGAGTGATCATCTGTGGGGATTTTAATTTCACTTTGGGGGATGCAGATATTTTGGGATCTTGTACGCACATGGATTCTCTCACATATTATTTTTTGAGGAGGCTAGAAGAAAAATAGATTTTTGATATTGTCTCGGTTAATCCTCTCCCTACTTGGAGGAATATGAGAGTTGGAGATGATGCTATTGCAAAAAGGCTTGATCGGTTTCTAGTCAATGAATAAATTCTATAGAATGGTACTAGTATCAGGAAATGGGTCGTTCCTATTGGAGAATCAGATCACTACATAATAATCTTGGAGATAGCCTCTGGAAGTTGTAAGCCTCCAAGTCCTTTCAAATTTTGTTCTCTCTAGTTACAGGACGAAATTTACTTGTCTTTGTAGGTTAAGAATCTGTGGTTTCCTTTTGACGAGTCTAGTAGGGTTTTTGTTTCTTTACAATTTATGCACAACCTCAAAAGACTAAAAGTTTCTTCTATGAAATGGGATGCAAAGAAAAGTGTTGAAAGAAAATCCGAGTTACTTGATGTGGAAATATCCCTTCAAATTTTTTATTTATCCAATCCCTATGGATTCACTTCTCAATAGACAAAGTCCAAGATTATGGAACTTGAAGCAAAGAGGAAAAATATACTTTTCGATAATGAGGAGATGTGGAGATTGAAGACTAGAGCCATATGGGTCCAAAGTGGATATGATAACACTAGGTTTTTCCATAACTTCATCAACCATAGAAATAACATCACATTGATTTGACAACTGCAAAATGAGGAGGGTGAGTATGTCTTTGGGTTTGAAAACCTTTCTTCTACTAGAGTCATACATTTTAGAGGTCTTTTCAAGGAAGATGACTCAACTTCTATTTCCCAGATGATGAAAGTAATTTATCTCTTTCCATCCTATGTCATTGGTCAACAAAATCAAGATCTTATGGAATAAGTGACTCTCAGGGATTTAAAAGATGTCGTCAAATCCATGCAGAGAAATAAGAGCCCTGGCTTTGATGGGTGGCCTACATATTTTTTTTTTTCTAGTTGTATGGACCTTCTTGGAACTGATCTTCTCAAAGTGGCAGAAGACTCTAGAATTTCAGGTAATATCCTTGTAATGTTTAATTCCACTTTTATTTCTTTGATCCCAAAATCTAATAACCCTAAGAGATTGGAGAATTTCAGACCCATTTCTCTTTGTAATTGTATATACAATATCATTGCAAATATTATTTTCTCTGAATTAAATGCATATTATCTCTCTCAATTTTACAAGAGCAATTTTCATTCCTTGATGGCATACAAATTCATGATGTCGTGAGAACTACTCAGGAAATCATGCATTCAGGAAAGGTTAAACACCTTCATGTTGTGATTGTCAAGACTGGCCTATCTAAGGATTATGACGGAGTCAAATGGCTCTATCTTAGGCTTCTCTTGCTGCAAGTGGGACTCAATATTCATGTTGTTAAGTGGATAATGGCTTGTGTTAGATCTATATCCACTAGTACAAAATGAGAGATAAGTGACCAGGCGACCAAAAAATTTGGTCACCGCATTTTTTTCAAGGGATAAACGACCAAACTTGAGAAATTTTAAGTGAGCCAACGAAAAACGACCAAGATAAACGACTAAACTTGAGAAATTTTAAGTGAGCCAATGAAAAATGACCAAGATAAACGACCAATTTGGTCATGGGATAAAATATATGACTAGATAACAAGTAACTAAACTAAAATTGACCACATAACAATAACAATAAGAATATGAATTGGGCGTTTATTTAGTCATTTTTAGTTGTGTCACTCCGATAATGGAAAATTACATTTTTGACAATGAATTTGTACAATTTACTAAATTTTAACATTGGAGATGGATTCAAAGACCCCCCTCTAGAGAAACCCTAGAGGGAGGTCTCTGAATCCATATGTAGTGTTAAAATTTAGTAAATTGTAACAGATGTGAATCCATTTAAAACGTTAAAATTTATTAAATCGTAAAATTTATTCCACGGGAGAGTGTGCATGCCTTATTTTGAAATTAAGGACATCACAACCCTTGCTAAGTCATAAGTTTCATGTTTGGAGCTTGCAGGCTACATGAAATTGGCCTATTGGTTATAGTGGTAGCTAGAACTGATTATCGATTCCTCTAGATTTAAAATATATATTATAGTTAATAATTATATATAGTATAGATAATATGTAATAGTAATATATAATAGTTTTTAATATACAGTATAATATGTAATAGTAATAGTAATATATAATATACTTAATATGAAATATTAATAGTAATAGATAATATGCAATAATAATAGATAATATTTTTTAATATATAAATATATTTTTTCAATCGAAAAGAAAGATACTACTTGCTATTTAATAAAATCAAAGAAGTAAGGTCAAAATACATAAGGATATTGATTTAAAATGACAACAATATAGTGTTAATCATCAAAAGTCATACAAGAATACCCTTTCATAAAAAAACTGCCACTTGAGACAAAAAAATACTCCACTAACCATCATACCAGCCACAGATGATACAGAAATAAACCTTGTATCTTGCAATCAAAATATCCTCCAAACATCCATAGCTGAGGAATTCGTGGCCATAGAAATTTCATAGTTACCCATCTCATAAGATATCAGAACAAAATAAGAGGATAGATTTCTTATGAACAAGTGAATCCTCAAAATATTCTTCAAGAAAGATAAGCCCTTTAGGTGAGCCAATTTTATCTTTTGATAAAGAATCAACTTCTGTGTTGAAGTCCCTGTATATTTGTGCAGAGGAAATACTGTTGAAAGTGTTGATTAGTTGTCTAACACATTGACACCAATGATCCAAAGATAATATCTGAAGTTTGTAAGAACCATTTTCCCATCATACGATAACTTGAGAGTCCCCAAATACTTGAATCTCATCAATACCAATCTTCCTAGAAAATTCCAGAAGAGCCCAATAGGCCAACAACTCTTCTTTGGTATTTTATCCTGAAACAACCCCCATCTAGATATTAAAGGAGTGAGCTTCATTAATTCTAAGCATCATACCACATCTTATTTTTCCATCCTAGGTAGCTCCACTGAAAAAACCAATGGCAGTATTAAAAACAAAATTAGGAGGAAGATATTGTTTAACCTTCTTCAAAATCTGTTCATATGAAAAATCCTTGTAAATTATTAAAGAGTTGATGTTGCATACATGTATCTCTGGTGATACATTTTCAAATAAAGAACTATTCCTTTCCTTCCAAATAGACCATCAAACAAATATTCGCAGATTCCTGTATAGTGGTACTCTCTTCCTCCAGTTAATAAAATTTTCTTCAAGATCCAAGGATTCCCAATCAAAATGTATATCCGGGTATCCATATGTCCTACCAAACCTGTTTGCAAAACAAAACATGTAATAAAAAGGTGAAAGACACATTCTTCTTCCTTTTTGCATAAAATGCAGTACCGAGGTGCATACCAACCTCTTCTTTCCATATTTTCCCATGTTAATAAGCAATTTTCCAATGTCAACCAAAAGAAACATTTCAGTTCCATAATTTTGAATACCACCATTTGGAAACAATATTGGAATTTATAGAAATAAGAGCCTTGTATGCTTCCTTTGTAGATACTGCTCATGTGGACTTATCCCAGCTCCAAACAAATTTATCTTCTTACTCACTAAGCCTGATCCCAGAGCTATTTAAAGCTTTGATATATAATGACCATTCCATATCCCATTGTCCATGAAATCCCAAATATTTAGTTGTATACAAATAGGAGGCATAAGGCCTTAACCAACCAAGACTTTTGACTTGACTCAATGTGACAAAACAAAAAATAGCTAGGTACTCAAGTAGATCAGGGGACAATATGTAACTATATTCACCCCCAATGAATGGGTCTATGCCAACCAAAATATTTTCCCCATTTCCAACTTTCTAAGAGATCCACCTATTGATTCCAAAGAAAACAGAGAGGAAAACCCTCCAAATAGCAGAGGCCCCAGCAAATGGTTTTTGAGCTATCCTAAACCATTGTAGTACTGTTTTTTTTTTTTAATGTTTAGATTTAAGAACTCTTCTCCACAATCCATTATAAAAAATCCCCTCCAAAAAATTTTCATGCATAGATCCATATTGAAGATATTTATATTTTTTTTGTCCCATCCACCAAATAGTTTTGGCCCAGCCAAATTCTCCAATTTCACCAGGTGGAATTTTCTTAATATTATTTGTAGTCGATCATAAGAAATGGAACATTTTTCTCCTCAACAGATTCAAAATAGGCTGTGGAATTTTAAATAAGGAGAACCAATATATCGGGATTCCCACAAGAACATACTTCAATAAATTTAATCTACCACCAATAGATAGAAACATGTATGACTAAATACCAATCATCTTCTCAAATTTCTTGACCAACCAAAACTAGTCTTCAATTCTGTAGTTGTTTGGTTTAAGATTATACCCAAGATACTTGAAGTTGAAATACTATATTATATATAATATAATAATATTAAAAAAATTTAAAAATCAAAATTTTGTTTTAATATATAAATTTATTATATTGAAATATTATATTATGTATAATATAATAATATTAAAAACTTTAAAAAACTCAAATTCAAATGGAGAGAAAAATATTGAGGAAAGAAAAATTGGGGGGAAAGCCCAAAAAGGGTTTTTGGAGGAAGGCAAAGAGGGAAAATAAAAAATGGGGGGAAGCATGAAAAAAGGGATTTTGGAGGAAGGGGAAGAGGAAAAAGATGAATGTGTGTTCAAATAGAAACACCGATGAGGAAGATAAAGAGGGAAAAGATGAGGGTTCGCTCTCAAAGGACACATGAATTAGGAGTTTTCATTGCATTTCATCCATCAGAAGGTCTGAATGAAGGAACCATCAGGGAAGGGAGAAGCAATATCTTCGTGTATGCAATATGGTCAAGAAGGTACCTTCTGAGAAGAAAGGATATTGCATCTCAAAGTTTAGAAAATGAACTTTCATTTAGTATTTCAGTGGTAATATGGGTTTTCGTAGGGAATTCTGGGTATTGTAGTTATATTTATATGTGCAGTATTTAGTTTTGTGACATTTGTCTGGTTGGGTCCATTTTCTATGCTCTTCCCACCAACGGTGTTTAGTTCCGAGTTTTTTTATTTTTAAGCCTTCTCTTTTTGGATCTGTGGATTTTTTTGGATTCATATTTGTTGGATCAGTTATTTTTTTTCTTTTGTGTGAATTTATCATCTACTCTATATGCTAGTGTTATTACATATAAAACATCTTAACATTTCCTTCCTCCTTGGATCAAGTGGCTTCACACTCCTTCCAACAACCCTGAGAAAAATAGACCCCCTACCTACCATGGGTGAGATCAATCAGAACTCATACTAGAGATGGATTCAAACCAAATCAAAGAAAGAAAACCAAATTTTGTATCTCATGTCATGCTTCTTATTATATTCCATTCTTCACCACTAACAAAATTTTCGTTAGGTTATTCCATGCCATAGCGTCTAAATACTTTCATAGGAGGGGGCATGATATGGTAACAATGGAGGATTCTAACTATGATATTATTCCAATTCATCACCTCCTTCCTCATGTGGTATCTTGGACCTTTCTCCCCCTCCTTCAATCTAACATGTATTTAGATATTTCTATATTGATCTTGGAATAACATGCAAGGGATGGTCTTCTCTTGTCCAGTTGCAGGTTGTACACTGCTCCTTTGTGGGATTATATTGGGTTCTCAGTTGGCTCGTGGTTCGTATTTTAGGATGATATTGAAATTATGCTGTAAATTGTTGTATATTTTTCTCTTTTTACATATACTTAATAAAGTATAGCTTTTTCTTCTTCTGGAAAAAGGGTTTTCAAAGGGCATGGTGGTGTGGGTGGGAAATTCCCGCTTCAAATAAGCAACAAGTAAGGTACGTATCTCCCCTATCATCTAGGATTCATTTGGTTATCCCTGTGCATTCTTATCCATTGTTGACAACATGTGTTCTTATTCTATTATTGACAACATTGGGAGTGGCCAAACCTGTAAAGGTGAGGAATGTTATTTCTTTTACCAATATCTAGAAATTAGAATGATTTTTTTGGTTGGACTAACTCTGGTGATGTTTGATGTGTATGCAATTTGCAGATGTAGATTTTTATCAAGAGAACTGAGGGATGTGAACGGAAAAGGGTTTGGATGAATATGGGTGTTAAGGTATGACATGATTTCGCCACAGTGAGTTTCTAGCTTGAATATGGAATTGTGAAAATTGTAGCATCACTCATTGTAAACATGGCTTTGTCAATTATTTTCATAAAATTTCTTAGCACAAAGTTGGATCTATTGAAGCACTTGCAATATTTTGTTTTCTAGGTATATGAATAAAATATAAAGTGCCTTGCAGATGATTGTTGAGAGAATAGATATAAGGCATGCATGGATCTATATTTAAAGATCAAGCTTCCTTAGTTTTCCAATAGATATGTTTGGTCAATCTAATTATGACATTGGATTTGAAAGGAAAACCATCTTTTGAATTGTGAGAATTTGCACTCCAAGTTGTGATTGAATATTGGCATCCAAACTTTCATGATTGTCTAAATTGAGTGAATTTGTACAAGACTAATCAATGATACGATATTCAAACGATATGAAACCAGGCGTGAATCATGGTGCAAACTTGGATACGATATTCAATTTTTACAAGCACGTGATTTATGCCACTCTACTATGCACAATGACTATTGCATTCTTGTTTATAAGTTGCAAGACAGTCCACCAGTTCCTACTTGACAACAAAGTCAAATTTCCAGTCACAATTTGCTTAGATAAATGATTGAATTGAGAATCCATACTTTGAGAATTGAGACATATGTTAATGGTGTTGTTAATTAACCCTATGCACTAGTGAGTAACACCTTGATCTTGCAGGAATCTATGCACGTAGTAATTGAGAATTGACATCTAACTCATTGACAAAGAAAAACGATGCACACATGCATTAGAGAGGAAGAAATCCACAAAGAATATGGCACAAAAAATTGGTGAAAAATCAGTAGT
This sequence comes from Larix kaempferi, assembly GCA_027924585.1. Taxonomy (NCBI): domain Eukaryota; kingdom Viridiplantae; phylum Streptophyta; class Pinopsida; order Pinales; family Pinaceae; genus Larix; species Larix kaempferi. Next base: position 10,379,173 of record BSBM01001023.1, on the reverse strand, counting down.
GCATGCTTCCTTCTAGATAGCGATCTATGCAATGATATTTCTTGGTTTGGCTAAGTCCATTGCATAGTTATTGCAAATCCGTGGACATGGGTGATTTGATAAATCCTATGACCTGCACCTCCTTCGAATGTAAGATAAATAATTATAGGGAATGATAACATACTTGAACAATATGAAAACTAAACATGACACCCAAAAAGAATGTCCATTTTCTTTCTATCGCTGGTGTGTACCCAAGCATATGCATAGAAATTGTTTGGAACGTTATGAATTATTATATTTTATGAAATTTTATAGCTCTTAAACCCCCTAATAATAATGAAATATTTGGAAGAAAAACTTGATAATCCCCTTAACCATACACTAGCCTGGTCGCATGAATGTCAGCATGTAACTTGTGTGGATTTACCAGTATGCACTAAATAATAGAGAGGTACTAAAAACCAATTGAAAATTTGAACCCCATAAGTTCTGTTGATGTATATGTAACTTCGGAATGTATTTCATCTGTATATTTATTGTACCCTTATAAGAGATGTGTCATTCCTCTATAAGGAAGTGTCGTCATGTGGATTGACAAGTGTCGCAAGTGTGTGTACTTGCCGATGGGTTATTAGACCACCATTTGGGGTCGGCCCGGAATTATATATAATATAATTCGGATGTATCTAAGTAGACAAGTCGGCCCCAGTAGGTCACTGGGCAAAAAGGTAAGTATAAATAGAGATAGGAGATCTCTATTTTAGTTACTCGGAAAAGTAACTCACTCTCTCTCTGAAAAGTGGCGCACTTGTGAGGAGGAGGAGGATCATCTGCTAGGAGACTATCTCTGTGTTATTTGGTTGTATTTTGGTTGAGCCATTGCTCTCTCTATCTCTGAGGAAGTTGTGGGGTTTTTCACCTTAGGGTTTTCCCCACGGAAACTCTGTGTCTCTTGTCTCTATGCTCTTGATTCTTGTGATGCTTGTGATGCTTGTCATATTATGATTGTCATGCATTGATATACTGTAGATGTTATTCTCTCAGCAAAGATCCTAGAGTATAATGAATTAATGCTCAAAATTTAACATGGTATCAGAGCTTAACTGAGAAGAAGACATTTTGCAGTGACGGAAGCTTGTATTCATTGTTTATTGGGTTTCTCTCCACATATTTTTGAAATTCAGTATAGTAGATTGGATCTACTCATCAAGGCGCATCTATCTGTCCAATCAGAATTTAGTTCCGAGCATTTTTCAGATTTGGCCCTAAAACTTAGGGTTTCCACAAAAATAGGAATTTATGGAAACTGAAGACACAACTGAAAGCTCCTTGCAAAAATCGAAGGTTAGAGCTTTGGATCGAGATTTTTGGCTCGGTAGATCTCCGGGAAACTCAAACCCTAATTCAGGGCTCTCCCCAGTGAACCCGGGAGAACAAAAAGGAAATTTTGAAGGGCAAGACTTTACTGATCTCAAATTCTGAATGTACTAGGCTGATCAGCTCTCCAAGGCGCATCTTTCTATCCTTTTGGAATTTTGAAATTCACATTTTGAATTTTTAGGGTTTCTCTGACAAACCCTAATCCGGGACCAGATCCAGTTTTCAGCACTTCAAGTGGTAAGTCCTAAATCTTTTCTATTTCAATTTGAAGTACTCTTAAAGATGTCTCTCCACACTAAGCTTGAGGATAAGCTTGAAGGGGCTGATAACTTCCGAGCCTGGAAGTATAGGATTGGGTTAATCCTGGAAGAGAATGAGTTGGACTCATATGTGAAAGAAGACATCCCTATCCCAGAGGATGAAGAAGCCAAGGCATTACACAAGAAGAACTTGGTCAAGGCAAAGAGAATCATTGCTGATTCTATCAAAGACCATCTCATACCCCATGTGTCTTCTCTTAAGACACCCAAGGAGATGTTTGAATCTTTGACCAAGCTATTTGAAGGAAAGAACATAAATCAGAAGATGACCCTGTGGAACCAATTGAAAGCAGTGAAGTTTCAGAATGGAGAAACCATTCAATCTTACTTTTCAAGGGTCTCCCAGATCAAGGAACAATTAGAAGCAGTAGATGAAATGGTGGAGAATGGTGAAGTGGTGATGACCACTCTAAATGGCCTACCCAGGTCATGGGATTCCTTTATTCAAGGAATTTGTGCAAGGAAGAAGTTGATCTCCTTCAGTAGACTTCGGGAAGAATGCTCTCAAGAAGAAGCTAGACTTATAGCTCGTGAAGAAAAGATGGGAGGTGAAGATCAAGCTCTTGCAGCCCACACCAGGAAAGGAAAGTTCAATAAAGAGCCATCTCACTCCAAGAGATCTTCACATCAATTCAAAGAAAGAAGAGCATGCTTCACCTGTAATGAGAAAGGACATATTGCCATAAATTGTCCCAAGAACAAGAAGGACAACAACATCTCAAATAAGAAGAAGAAGGGTGGCAAAAGAAGGTTTCATGCTCATGCTGCCGAAGATGATGAACCTCCAAATAAGAAGGCTAGGGTAGAAATTGATAGCAATGATGACTCATCAAGTGAAGAAGAGTATGTTCTGATCTCTACTCTCACAGGTACCGTCTACCATGGTTGTAATGATTGTTTGATTGATAGTGGGGCTTCCAAACACATGACTGGGTTCAAAGAATCTTTTGTGAACCTATCTGAACATGAATCACCCCATAAGGTGAAACTTGGGGATGATTATCAATACCCAATCAAAGGAAGTGGTGAAGCCTCCTACAACCTAGATTCTGGAAAATCTCTGAAGATGAAGGAAGTACTTTATGTACCTGGGCTCAAGAAGAACTTACTCTCCATTTCTGCATTAGATGCAAAAGGTATGAGGGTTGCATTTGTGGATGGCCAAGTCCTAATGTGGCCAAAGGGAAAGACCATAGATGATGCAGTAGTAATTGGAGAGCAAGAGGGAGGCTTGTATAAATTGAAGGGACAACCTGAACATGCCATGGTGCATGAATCCATGGAGCCAAGTGAACTTTGGTATAGAAGACTTGCTCACATGCACTATAGAGCACTTCCAATTGCAAGCAAGGCAGTAGAGGGTCTTCCTGAAATCAAGACCAAAAATGAAGGTGTTTGCAAAGGATGTGCAAAAGGTAAGAATATTAAGAAGGCTTTCCCAAGCAGTGAAAGCAAGGCAAAAGACATCCTGGAAATCATCCACTCAGATGTATGTGGTCCTATGTCATCCAGTTCCCTAAGTGGGTATGTTTACTATGTCTCATTTATTGATGACTTCTCCAGGAAGACTTGGGTATACTTCTTGAAGGGAAAAGATGAGGTGCTTGATAAATTCAAGGAATTCAAAACCTTGATGGAGAATCAAACTGTCAAGAAAATAAAGACATTCAGATCTGACAATGGTGGAGAATTCACCTCAAATGACTTCAAGAAGCTTTGCAGTGATTCAGGGATTAAAAGGGAGTTGACTGCTCCTTATAATCCTCAACAGAATGGAGTTGCAGAAAGGAAGAACAGAACAGTCATGGAAGCAGCAAGGGAAATGTTGCATGACCAGGATCTACCTATGCATCTATGGGCAGAAGCAGTTAGAACAGTTGTATATGTGCAGAACAGAACTCCCCACAAGATATTGGACAACAAGACACCAGAAGAGGTCTTTTCTGGGTTCAAGAAGATTGATGTCAGCAAGGATGAATATAAGTTCAAATTCAAGAGGGAGCACACTCCAGCAGCTCCTGAAAGGATGCAGATTTTCAGAGGGAGCTGACCATCTCCCTACATTCCACAACATAAAGGTGTAGAAGAAGCTACTGCAGATTAGGACTCCATCAGCTCCTGCAAGAAAGCGAAGACTCAGAGGGAGTCCACGCAACGAACAAACAAAGATAAGTATTTTAATCATCATTTCTTGCATATGTGTTTGTTTAAATAAAATTGTTCAATGATGTATATGCTCATGTTCCTAGACTTAGGATATGTATTGTGCATATTAGAATAGTTGCATTGATGAACAATATCCTACTAATATACATGGGTAAGTGGCCTATGGCACTGTACAACATTCCATTGCTACTTATCTAGAATGAAACCTCTTTGCTGACATGTTGGGAGTTGTGCACACTCTTAACAATGTTCTGGTAGAGATTGGAAGGCATCTAGAAAGTTACGGGATATGGATAAATGTTGTATTGAAGCATTGGCTAAGATAATTGCATGATTGTATGACATATTTCTTTATGTGTAAGAATTTGTTCTAAAAATTATGAAATGTTTCTAATCATGCAATTTAACTTGTTTTGTAGGAAAGACCGTATATATTCACCTACAAAAGGACTACAACATTTGTTCCAGCAACAAAGATATCTATTGAAGATATTGAAGTTCCCAGGATCTGGGATGAAGAAATAGAATGCCATGATCCGTCGATCATGAAAAATGATGTTTGGGATGCGGTCCCAAGATGTGAAGGGAAGTTTGTTATGACTTCCAAATAGATCTATCAAATCAAGCATGTTCCAGATGGCAACATTGAGAAATATAAAAGTGATGAAATAGAAGATGCACCAGATAGATTTCAAGACAGCATGGTGTAGTCATATATGTGTGCAGAACTTGGTATGGTAGGATAGACAACTTTCTATCCAGTTTGGGCTTTACCAAGAGTAAAGCGAATTCCAACCTTGACTACAAGGTTCAGGAAGGCAATCCAGTGATACTACTTTTGTATGCGGATAACCTGTTTGTTACAGGTGAAGATAGATTGATTGCCGACATGCAGCGGAAGCTTACTGCCGAGTTCGAGATGAACAACTTGGGGATGATGCATTATTTGTTTTTGGCATGGAGGTGTGGCAGAGTGATGGAATTTTCCTTGGACAAGGGAAGTATGCAGTAGAGATCCTGAAGAGGTTCGGGATGATGGACTGCAAGGCTATGGCCACACCTATGGCATCGAATCTGAAGCTTCTATGTGATGCTTCATCTGAGCCGATTGATGTCTCTATGTATCGTCAAATGATTGGGTCTTTGATGTACCTGACGAACACGAGACCAGACACTTGCTTTGCTGTGAACACATTGAGCCAGTTCCTGACGGATCCAAGGAGTGTTCACCTGGTTGCTGTTCTGAGGTACCTGAAGGGTACAATGGATTATGGGCTCAAGTATGAAGCGAATCAAAAGTTTAACCTACAGGGTTATGTTGATTCAGATTGGGCTGGCAGTGCTGCAGATAGGAAGAGCACATCTGGGTGTTGCTTCAATATGGGATCAGGTGTGATCTCTTGGTTTAGCAGGAAGCAGTCCTGCGTAGCACTGAGTACAGCAGAGGCTGAGTATGTGGCAGCCTGTTCAGCTAGTTGTGAGGCAGTATGGCTACGGAAGCTACTGTCTGAGCTATTTGATCTCCTGCTGGATGCTACTGGTATCTTCTGTGATAACCAGAGTTGTGTGAAGCTATCCGAGAACCCAGTGTTTCATGACAGGTCGAAACACATAGAGATCAAATATCACTATATCAGGGATATGGTGCAGAGAGGAGCTGTGAAGCTCATGTATGTTGCGACGGACGAGCAGATTGCAGATGTGCTGACGAAGCCACTAGCCAGGGTGAAGTTCGAGTACTTCAGAGAGAGGCTTGGCGTGCTTCAGATCGAGGACACTTCGAGGAAGAAGTGATGAACACATTTGCTGAAGCCATTCCAAGCATGTTGGAAGGGGGATCCTTCACATGGCTGTGGATGTAAGCGCTGAATGATGAACATCAGGAGGATGTTCTGGTTTCTGCTTGGATATGATCAGCTGGATCATTATATGTATTTTGTATGCATCATGTTGGATGCTGGATATGATCAGTTGGATCATTATATGTATGTATGAATGCATCATGTTGGATGTTGGATATGATCGGTTGGATCATGTGTATGTATTTTGTATATGCATCATGTTGGATGCTGGATATGATCGGTTGGATCATGTGTATGTATTTTGTATATGCATCATGTTGGATGCTGGATATGATCGGTTGGATCATGTGTATGTATTTTGTATATGCATCATGTTGGATGCTGGATATGATCGGTTGGATCATGTGTATGTATTTTGTATATGCATCATGTTGGATGCTAGATATGATTGGATGGATCATGTGTATGTATTTTGTATGAACGCATCATGTTGGATGCTGATGGATACATTGTGTGGATCATGTATATTTGTATGATCAGGTAGATCATGTATGCTGATGGATACATTGTGTGGATCATGTATCTTTGTATGATCAGGTAGATCATGTATGCTGATGGATACATTGTGTGGATCATGTATCTTTGTATGATCAGGTGGATCATGTATGTTGATGGATACATTGTGTGGATCATGTATCTATGTATGTATCAGGTGGATACTTGGATGATCGTGGATGACGAGCTTCTCCAGATGACATGCAGCAGGATGTTGCAGTGATGATGATCAGGATGATCATGTGTACATCAGGATGATGTTTGATGAGTATCAGATGATACTTTGTGGCCGTGGATTAGGTTGTGCAGGAAAGCATGTAATTTGTGCCCTGGGAGATTTGCAGATGGTCTTTCGAGGTTTTGCCTATGGCATGTAATTCGGTGCCCTGGGACATCTGGCAAATTCTCTTGCGAGGTTTTGCTTGGGAGGACATGTAATTTGTGCCCTAGGAGATTTTAGGTCGGAGTTGTGTACCCGTAACATCCTGAGATGCTCTTGCGAGGTTTTGTCCTATGGCATGTAATTTGCTCCTGGGAGATCTGGACAGGATGAAAAAGGCCTTAGATGCTTCAGCCAGGTTTTGCCATGACCACATGTAATTTGCTCCTGGGAGATCTGGACAGGATGAAAAAGGCCTCAGATGCTTCAGCCAGGTTTTGTGGTGAGATCACATGTAATGTGCTCCTGGGAGATCCGACAGGTAGAGCCGTGTGCTCGTAACAGCCTGGGATGCTTCAGCCAGGTTTTGTGATGGGTCACATGTAATGTGCTCCTGGGAGATCCTACAGGTAGAGCTGTGTGCTCGTAATATCCTGGGATGCTGCAGCCAGGTTTTGTGACGCACGTAATGAGTCCTGAGGATTCCACAGTATGGCCAGTGATGATGAAGACCTGCAGATGGCGGGCCTACATCCAGTATGAAAAAGGACTGGCTCTGTAGAACTTCCTATGACAAGTAGAGTCAGAGATTGGTTGAGATAGCAGTAGTAGTGAGGATGATGATGACGATGCATCGATGATGATGATCCAGAGAAGAAGACTTGTCTAGCAGATCTGTGTCGAGAAATACCTTCCTAGTTAAGAGGGAGTGTTGATGTATATGTAACTTCGGAATGTATTTCATCTGTATATTTTATATATATTTATTGTACCCTTATAAGAGATGTGTCATTCCTCTATAAGGAAGTGTCGTCATGTGGATTGACAAGTGTCGCAAGTGTGTGTACTTGCCGATGGGTTATTAGACCACCATTTGGGGTCAGCCCGGAATTATATATAATATAATTCGGATGTATCTAAGTAGACAAGTCGGCCCCAATAGGTCACTGGGCAAAAAGGTAAGTATAAATAGAGATAGGAGATCTCTATTTTAGTTACTCGGAAAAGTAACTCACTCTCTCTCTGAAAAGTGGCGCACTTGTGAGGAGGAGGAGGATCATCTGCTAGGAGACTATCTCTGTGTTATTTGGTTGTATTTTGGTTGAGCCATTGCTCTCTCTATCTCTGAGGAAGTTGTGGGGTTTTTCACCTTAGGGTTTTCCCCACGGAAACTCTGTGTCTCTTGTCTCTATGCTTTTGATTCTTGTGATGCTTGTGATGCTTGTCATATTATGATTGTCATGCATTGATATACTGTAGATGTTATTCTCTCAGCAAAGATCCTAGAGTATAATGAATTAATGCTCAAAATTTAACAAGTTCCACAATGACAATAGTGGATTCATGGAAATTCCAAAGTCTGATGACTCTTCATCTAAATTATGTACTAGATCAATTGTCAATGCTTCAGATAAAAACTAATCTTATGATCTATAATATTTATTCAATGTATTTTTGTTTTAGCTTAATAGCAATTAAGAATTTTTATCTTTAGTATTAAATAATATCTTATGCAACCATCCATTTGTGTATTGATGCTAAATCTTGAAATGAAATCATGTGCTACATTAACTTAGTGTTTTGGTAAATTTCAAAGGCTTCACAAATGCTAAGAGTATATAGATGGGGAGGGTCTCATGCAACAATGATTGGTGGAGATAATCCCAATATTCCACAAGCATTATGTTTTACCAAGTATGTTGAGGTTTTCATTGACACTTAGTAGTTCTGATGCAACCCTTATATAGCAACCAATAAGTGGAAATAAGTCCAATATTGGTGTTTTCTCTATAAATGAAGCAAAATTATACTATCCATTCTTTATCTTATTATCTCTTTCGAAAAGTATCATCATAGTGAAGCTTCATCCTTATGTAACCTATCTTTGCAAGTAATAATGTGTCACATCCCCTCCCTTCAATTCAGATCAAGGAAGGGAACATGACTAAAAATTTGGGCCATTTCTAACTCTACTTATCAGCCCCATTCATCATTAACAAATTCATGTAAAGAAAAAACACATGTGTGCAGATGCATAATGCAAGTAAACACAACATAAATAAACTCTACACACCTCTAACATGTATTTATCAACATAATCATAATAGTCAATAATTAAAGGCATTGCAAAATTAACACAAGAGAGTACTTATCTTGATATGAAGTCATCTCGAGCAAATGGCTATGCAACTGCAACGTTCCACCTATCCATAGGCCAACTGTACTCATAAATCTATCAGCACAGCTTCCACCCCCGAGCTGGGCATGATTTCCATAAGGAAAAGGGAACAATAACTAATACATAGCCAAGAATACACCACTTATCAGCCAAACCAGTTTACATCTGGGTTTATCGAGCTATTAAGGCAATAGAAAGGAAGAATTGTTATGCTAGTGAGCTCATCATAGAGCTATTGGAAAATCTCCAAGATTTAGATAGCTTTCTCCCCACAATACCTACACACCAAACACAAGGAAGTATCCCCTTCATTACTCCATAGTCCCTCTACCTTCCCTTATAGTGCTCTTTAGGGTGTGTTTAGAAAGGTATCCAAAGCCCTGTGTTCTTTTGTGAGGTTACACTCTTCACTAGGTTTATAAATCCAATTCTAATCCTCTTCTACTCCTGGTTGCTTACAAAAATTTCAAGCCAAAAAAAGGGATACATATAACTCAATTCACAACAATCTCCACACACACACAACAAACACCAAAATTGAGGATGGAAAAATGATTTCAACTGTGGGATGCACAAAACAATATTTCCATGGGTTTCCCAAGTCGTGGCACCCCAAAAACAAGTTGTGAGAGCGGAAAATAAACAACTAGGGAGAAAATCAACATTTCCCACAGGCATACCAATCATCAAATGGGAAAAAGACCCCTTTGAACCCCCATATCGAATTTCTCTTCCTCCCAATCATTCTGCAACACTAAAAACGACTTCCCATAATGAAAAATGGAGGAAAAATCAGGGAAAACGTGAGGGAAAATGCCCAGCAAGATCAAATTGTGTGAGAGAGAAAAGCATATGGATGAATGATGGGTTGGGGAGCAAATTCATGGGTCTTTTCTTTCCTAAGAAGAAAAGCACGATTTTTCCAAAAATGGTGGCTTTCCCATACACGAAATTGGACAACCATACCTCTCCATTTCCCAAAATAATAACTACCTCAACCACCTCTTGGAAGAATTAAATGATTGGGTGCATAAGTCAAAATGGGTAATTACTGGTTTATGGCTTCTCTCATTGACACTTGGATTGACACTATTGTTTCAAGGGTTTGAATATTTCCCTCTCTATTCCTTGTAAAAATAATGCCCCCATACTCTTGTTGCATTGCATAGCTGGTTGTGGGTATTTTATTTAAATATATATTTACATGATATTTGTAATTTCCATTATGCCATCCTAGCACACGATCCACACGCATATATTTTTAATTGTTGATACGAGAACAATAAATCGATGGTGGGGCCTTGGCCTTGAGCTCCTCACCACAATTTTATAACGATATTACATCATTTTCATGTTTAATGTAACGGGGTCAAAACTAGGATATTACATAATGTTGGGGTGGTCAAAACCTGTATACCCAATCATGCTCAATATTTGTACTACCCTCTTATTTTCCTCACTTAAAAATGGGCACAATTACCTTTACATGGCTTATTATATAAGTACTTGTCCATTGATACAAATTTGTTAATTTATGTTGAAAATCTCTTTATTGTCCATTGAAAATTGACTGGTATTGGGTGGAGTACCTTGATGATGGACATTGTGGATTTCTTTGAAGGGTGCAATTTGAAACCACAAGATATGAAATTTGCATACAATGGGATCTATGGTCCCATTGGTATGTAAGCTTTTCTCATTTTTTGTTTTCTCAACTTTTGTTAAACATATGTTTTGAAAGTATCAAATGGACCAAGGTTGTTGTCTTGAATAATTATTTATAGGGATAAAAAAATGCTAGTAAAATTTGGATCCTAATCATGTAACAACCTTCCTCATGCTATCATTATGCATATATATCAACAATTATAAATACATTTATTAGCATTAACTTGCTATCAACATTTTAGATATTTATAGTATGCTTTGCTGCAAGCACTTTGTTGTGGTGTGGACACCACTTTTCATTTTTGGTTCTCTTGCCAATAGTCTACCTTGCCTCTACTTTCTTTATCTCCCTCTCTCCCCTTCAATACGATGTTCTTTTATTGCACTGCAAGGTGCCATTGATAGTATATCATTAAATGAATTTAATTTAATTCTTTTGTTTTCGTCGATAGAGTAAATTTCCATAGAAGGTGGAAAAATTGTCTTATTTTTTTGTTTTGTTTGTTACAAATCGTGAATCATACAAATAAGCAACACTTTCATAGGTTATTTTTGTTGTTGAACAATTTCCTATTTTGTTGATGCATTAGTTTGTTTGTGACATATTTATTTTGGATTTTGCACTTTGTCTTATTTTTTAATGTTATCTTTATAATATCTTGTAAGTATACTATATTTTCCTCTTTCTCTATTTTGGTATTCTTGTTTTTCTTCATTAAAAATATCCTCTAGATGCTAGAAAGTAGATTACCTATGTCAACCATGTTTTTGATGAAGAGTCAATCGGCAAATGTAGGAATTGAGGGACTACAATGGAGAGGTGGGGGGGTTGAGGAATAATAGGCGTGATATAATGATGATGAGTTCATTGTAATGATATTTGGAGTGTTGATTTGATGTTATAGTAGCTGGAAATAGAATATTGGTCCTCAACCCAATTATTAAAGGGTGCTAGCTCAATGGAAGAGTGCCTTCCTTACAATCAAGAAGTTGGTGGTTCGATTCCGCTATGCCCTATTGATATTGAAATATTGGTCACTAGTACAAAATGAGAAATAAGTGACAAAAAATTACCAAAATTCGCAGATAAACGACCCCTTTTGAGTTGGATACTAGTGGTAGAAATTTTTCAGTATATTATCTCATGACAAAAAATGTAGTTGTATTTAGTTTGTTCATGTATAGATTGTCTTGTAGTCATATATTTGGTCGTATATATGATCAAATTAATGTGAAATTCTAGAACACAACAGATCATAGAGCTGAGAAAACCTCACAGTGAAAAGAATGAGCAAAAAAGCTGAATTATAGTGAAAATTGTAGTGAAATGAGTAGTAAAATTAATCATGCATTGGAACTCAGTTGGAATCATAAATGTGTGTTATGATCCATTAATCAGTATAGTCAATAGATATGTTACAATGTAGATAATTTGAATATCCTAGTAGAATTCGAATCCATGTTAGTCAAGCATAGGAATTGCCACCACTTGAGTGCTCCAGAAGTCCCAAACTCAACTCAACTGAACCAAAACTCAGTTAATTGAAGCTACTATCATTTAACTGACCAAGGAGGGAGCATTAGTGATTTTTGCATGCAAAGTAGGTGAAAAAGGGTGCATTGGATCACAACCAGTGGTGATCGAAGCTAAAATCCCTATTAGAGTTCAGGGACTCAGGTGGACTGAACTAGAAGATAGAGTTAGCTCCTAAAATGTAGGGAACTGACTCTAGTGGGACTAAAATCATGCATGCAGGGTGCATTAGGTGGATAATGGGTTCTAGATGACATCTACACACCATTAGGGGGAAAATAACATCATCAACTACTAGGAAAAGGTAAATAATGCTAAGTAGGACAAGGATGGAGTATTAATTATCCTAACACCCCCCCTTAATTCAAACGTGGACATCATGGGCCTTGGATACTGATACCAAAGGTCACCCATACAATCACATAAATGATTAAAAAGAACTGTTCATGAAACTAAGGAAATGGGGAGAACCGCATGGGAAAAATACCCCCCTTAAAAAATGAACAACAAGGAACTCAAGCAGCTTTCACATGTGCAAAAACTTGGAAAAAAAATTATGTATTATACTCCTATGTAGGACTGTAATGCAGTGTGTTGGAGTCCTTTATTCCTTTTCAAGACACTTATGATTGTCAGAATACTACATTTTAAGGATTTGCAGTTTTTCCTATAGTAGGGTTGCTTCACTAGATGTTGTGTCCTTATTATATTGCTTGGCAACTATTGGAGAATGGGTCATGGATTTTAATTCCAATAATTCTTCCCTGACCTTGGCTAATTCTATGATTTCATTTTGTAGCAGTTGGTCCTTTCTTTTTATCATCTCTTCTCCTACACTGCTTGATGGAACTCCCACTTCATATACAAGGTCATCCTCATTAACTTGAATGGGGTCCTATCTGATAGAGTTGTATTTGTTTTCCTCCTCTTCTTCATTTTCACTTTGCTTCTTTTTAAAGGCTTGTGCTTCTATCTTCAATCTTCTCTCGAGTCTCCTAAATTCATAATCCCTGGCATGTAGAGTCTGTTTTTCCTTGGTGGTATGAGAAGATTCATGCTTCTTCATCTTAGCTACAGTGTCTGCAATGTTTTCATCATCTTCTCCCATATTTATCTTCTTCTTGGACCTAGTCATGACATACATTTCTGTCACTATCTTTTAGTGCTTCAACACAATTTTTCACTAGCAGGATTATTATTACTTTTCTTTTTATTTATTTATTTATTTGAGAAACTGATATTTTAACTGGTAGTGAGGGCATAAGTGCCCCCAATCAGGGTCAAGTGCTTCTTGTACAATTTCTAAGTAAACTCATCCTTGGAAAGTGGTTGTTTATATAATTTGAGTCTATGCCCATTAACTAGTAAAGGTGTTTGAGCTTCATCAATCGCTCTGATCTTCACTGATCCATTATTGTAACAAGTATCAATTCCAATCCATATTGTTGTCAAATTTCCTTTAAAATCCGTAAATATTGATTCATAGAGGAGTGCTCAATATCCTTATTTGAAATTCATATGTAGTAGGGTCTGGATTCATACCTGGAGCACGAGGTTTCCATGGACTATTTTGTGAAATGAAGTAGGATTGTTCCACATCCGCGCTTGATTCGTGAAGGACTTCTTTAACTTTTGGCAGTGAGTAACAATCCTTAGTGTTGTAATATAAATCACATAGACCGCATACCTCCACCTTATCAAGTGGACATTCCCTTAATGGGTGTTGCTTCCTGCATTTAGCGAAAAATATGTCCAATGCCAACTCTACCTCGGCATGTGCAACCTCATCTTGTTTCCTTTTAATCTACATGGAATCTAGCTGCATGCCAAGGGATTGAAGGATATATGTTTTCATGTCATAAAGTAGATTTCCTAGTCCAAATTTAGTGAGTTTTGCGCTGTTGATTTAACTATTTGAAAAACAATATTTATGCCATTTCTTCCCTTCTTACTAATGGATCTGAATATTTTTTAAATATTTCCTTGATGTCCTCATAATATTGTTGGAATATGTCACTAATTTCTAGGATATTCATGATGTCCATCATATCTTCCCTTACTCCTTGGAGGAGTATCAATTTTAGTGGTTCTTCATCTAATGTGTAGTTATGGGCTCTCTTAGAGCTTAGTTGAAACATTTTCTCGTAATCCTCTAAAGGATCAATCTCCCCTTGCTACATCCTAAAAATTTCATCTATGGTGTCCTTGGCTTTGAACTAATCCCTATACTTATCTATGAAAATTTGCTTGATCTACTCCCATGATTCAATACTATTTAATTCTAAGCTCATAAGCCATCTCAATGCTAAATGTTTCAAGGTGTAAGGGAAGAGTTTAATATTTTAAGCATATGAGGGATATTCATAAGTTCTACAGACCACTTCAAACTCAAATAGGAAATTATTTGGGTCTTTTGAGGTTAGGCCATGAAAATTTGGGAGAGAAATAGGGTTAATGTAATTCATTCTTGCATGCTCATTGGATCCCGTGATAGGAAAATCAAATACTTCTTCTTTCCCTTCTTCCGCCATGGGACTATTGAGAGAATGATTGTTTGAATCGCTTCTTATTCTAGCAGTTGGATTTTTAATGTCATCTAGAGTGTTAAAGTGACGTTCTTCAATAGTTTCAGGGCCACAAAATTCAAAGTCTTTGAAATCCACTTATGTTGGTCCTGGTTCACTAATAATAGGTTTATTAGGTAGGAAACGACCCAATTCATCCCTCAGCCGAGGCATGCATATTAACGAAACCTTTTTTTTCTTTTTAATTTTTTTATGTTTTTTTTCTCTTATAGTTTTAGCACTTCCTCGACAATGGAAACAAAACGTGGCGGGTCACAAATTTGGAAACAATAATGGCTCAGATCAAGACTTCTTACTTTAATCTATCAACTCAAGGAACGTACAAACTTTAGAGGCGTTGTGCACAATATATGAAAGTTACAAGGGATCTAACCACTCGAAAACAAGAAGTAAAAACTAGATAAAATAATTCCTATGAAACAATAAAAGTGACTTGCTTAAAGATAAAATCTCTTGGGATCCCCCTCTACCACCTATCCCCCTATTCCTTCCTAGGATAACAAGGCTCACTTGCTGCTTCAATCTGATGAACTAATTGGGATCGCCACTTTGCGAGGAGTTTCAGAGTGCATGTGAAATAAATTCTTTTGGGTTTCATATTTTTGAAATGAGCCAAGCATCATAAGGTTTGGATGACCTCTTTGTGAGCATAAAGGAAGAATTGAAAAGTGCAAGAAATAACATGAAAAGAAGTAAATGCTGGAAAAATTAAAGTGCAGGAAATGACATGATAGGAAGTAAATGTTGGAAAAAATGCTTGTAACATAAAACTGCAAGAAGCGATAAAAGAAACTACAGAGACTACTTCTAGAATCTACAAGAGAAACAAAGCATTCATAATATGTAAAATAATTGCAACCTGATCTATATTGAACTAACACACTACTAATTAAACTAGAATACTACTACTAAGACCTCTATATCTCCTTGAGGGGTCCCTCCCCAAGGTAGGCAAATGAATCTAAAAGAAACCTTAGTTACTCAAATTATAAGATGAAAGTTGTTTCTTCATTAAATCAATTAATTGTTCATTATCAACAAATAATGTACCAAACTCTAGCTGTGAAATAGTATATGTCTCAAAAATGGAAAAAGATACTCAAACCCCTTAGGTTGTGCCCAAAGGACTTTATTTATACAATTCAAAAATAGTAAAAAAAAATCCATGGAAATAAATATTTATTACTTATAAAAGAAACTGAGGTCTATTTAAAAGGACTAAATGAAGGAATACCATTATACATAAAAATTTGAGAAAACAGTTAGGAAAACATACATTGCATGTATACATTATTTACATTGAAATCCAAATATTTTCGAAGGGTCAAAATGGGGACATTACATTTCCCTCCTCCTTAGAACAACACTGTCCTCGGTGTTCTAAAAAATGATCAAAACTGGAAATGCCTCTCTCATGGCATCCTCCAACTCCCATGTAGCCTCATCGGGACTAAGGTGCTTCCATTGCACATTCACCTATCTGATAGCTTAGTTTTGGAGCATGGTGACCTTCTTGTTGAGGATGCTTATAGGCTCCACTTGGAACTCTCCCTTGGGATCCACCTATATCACATTCCATCAATTATGTGATTATGAGCATGTACATATTTCTTAAGTAAAGAAACATGGAAAACAATATGATCTCTCATGTTAGAAGGCAATGCAATCCTATATGCAACTGGTCCTATCCTATCAAGGACTTCAAATGACCCACAATATCTTGGTGCCAACTTGGCACAACACCCCAACTTTAGGGAACTTTTCCTTGGTTTCACTCTCAAATAAACATGATCCCCAATCTTAAATTCCTTATGCACTCTTTTCAAATCTGCATAAATCGTTTTCCTGTCCTGAGTTGTCTTTAAATTCTGCTTGACTTTAACAATTTATTGTTCCATTTCCTTGATCATCTTTGGTCCAAGCACTACCCTATTCACCGGATTATCCCAATTCACTAGAGACCTACATCCTTTTCCATACAATACCTCAAAAGGACTCATCCCCACTAATGCTTGATGTCCATTATTGTATGCAAAATCTACCAAATTTAGGTAGTCCTCCCACTTGGATGGTTTTTCCATCACATACATTCTCAGCAGGTCTTCAAGAAACTGATTCACCCTATCAGTTTGAGGATGGTATGTTGTACTAAAGTTCAGTTGTGCTCCCAATCCTTGAAATAATACCTTCCAAAAATTGGATGTGAACTTTACATCTCGGTCTGAAATTATTTCCTTGGGAAATCCATGCAATCTGAATATCTCCTTCATGAATTGGCTATGTCACTTTTCGTATGAGTGGAATTGACTGGAATAAAGTGGGCTACCTTTGATAGCTTTTCCAACACTACCATAATTGAATCATGCTTCCTCACTATCATTGGAAAACCTATAATAAATTCCATAGAAATTACTTCCCACTTCCATTCCAGAATGGGAAAAGGCTTAAATAATCCTGCTGGATGTTGATGTTCTTCTTTGACTTGTTGGCATTTTTTACACCTAGAAATGTATTCTGCTATGTCCTTTTTCATTCCATGCCAAAAGTACTGCTTTCTTGCCATTGTTATTGTCTTTTGATATCCTGGATGTCTAGAGTATGGCATTTGATGTATCTCATCCACCACAAGCTTCTTCAAATCTGCACAATCTGGAATATACAGTCTAGAACCTTGATAAAAGATAACATCATATTCACCAAGATGATATCTTGCACATTTTTCATCCATGTTTCCCTACTGCAATTTCTCTTTAATTTGAAGGTAAGTTCCATCACTAGTTTGAGCTTCAAGAACTCCTGCCTTCAAATATGATTTGCAGATACTTACTGCTGCAACATGAAACTTTCTGCCGGGAGCATCTGCAACCTTATTCTCCTTCCCTTTTACATGTTTAATCTCAAAGTCAAATTCACAGAGAAATTCCATCCACCTTGCTTGCCTAGCATTCAAGTTTGGCTAGTCAAACAAATACTTCAATCTCATGTGGTTTGTCCTAAGCTCAAAACTTCTTCCCAAAAAATAATGTCTCCACATATTGAGAGAATGTACTATTGCTGATATTTCCAAATCATGTGTGGCATAATTCTTTTCATTCTATTTTAATTTCCTTGACTCATAGCAAATCACAAATCCTTCTTGCATGAGCACTCCACCTATCCCTTCAATGCAATCATATGTGCACACTAAAAAATCCTTCCTTGGATATGCAATCTTCAAAACAGGAGCACTGGTAAGCAACTTCTTTAACTGCTGAAATATTTTCTCACATTTTCATACCATACAAATTTAACATTCTTCCTCTACAATGATGTAACTAGATGAGCTATCTTGGAGAATCCTTCAATGAACCTTCTCTAATAGCCTGCAAGACCATAAAATATCTAACATATGTAACACTCTTTGGTGTAGGCCAATCCATTATGGCTTCAATATTTTCTGGATCCACTGCTATTCCTTCTTCTGAGATGACATGACCCAAATAATGTACCTTCTTCTGATAGAAATCACACTTGTTCATCTTTTCATATAGCTGGTGTTCTCTAAGAACTTGCAACACCATTCTTAGATGTTCATCATGCTCATCTTCATTCCTTGAATAAACAAGAATGTCATCCAAGAACGCTACCACAAACTTATCCAAATACTTGTTGAAGACATTATTCATGAGACACATGATTGTAGCAGGTGCATTGGTAAGACCAAATGGCACCAAAGTAAACTCATAATGACCATATCTTGTCCTGAAAGTTGTATTTTAAATGTCTTCTTCTTTTATCCTCACTTGATGATAGCTAGACCTTAATTCAATCTTTGAAAACATGCTAGCTTCCTTCATTTGATCAAACAAATCATCAATCCTTGGCAATGGGTACTTATTCTTGATTGTTACTTTATTGAGCTGCATGTAATCAATACACGTCCTTAAAGTCCCATCCTTTTTCTTGACAAACAACACCAATGCTCCCCAAGGATATACACTAGGCTTGATATACTTCTTGTCCATTAATTCTTGTAGTTGCATCTTTAACTCCACCGATTATGGTGTGCTCATTCTATAACGATATTTGGAAATTGGTGCTACCCATGGAACAAGATCAATGGTAAAATCAATATCTCTCTTTGGTGGCAGCCCAGACACTTCATTTGGAAAAACATATTGCAACTCTTGACACAATGATAAGTCTTCTATACTTGGCCCATTATCCTCTGATGAATCTGATATCTGAACTGCATATAATTGGAAACCCTTCTTATAAAAAAATTTCAACTGTAAGGCTGAAATATACCTCACTGAGACTTGTTTGGGAATTCCCTTTACCAATCTAGGTCTACCCTCTTCATCAATGCATTCAAGTACCTTTTCCTATAAATCTATGTTAGCTCTATGCCTTTCCAACAAATCCATGCCAATTAGGGCATCATAAGATCCTAATGGTAGAATATTTAATTTTACCTTTGTGAGGAGTCCATTCAAATCCATGGGGCACTCCATCACTACTTTACTTACTTTTCTCTTGGTCCCTGTGGCTAAATGAACTAGCCAAGACTCACTGTGCTTCATTTTTCTAACAGAACAACCTTCAACCACTTTTGGGGAAACTAACTATGAGTAGATCATGCGTCAATGAAAACAAAAATGGATTGCTTAGCAATCTTACCTTCAACTTCCACCAATGTTGACTAATGATATGCTTGATGATTATCTAACATGGCATAGATTTGAGGTGCTTCCCTTTCCATATCCTCCACTGCAGCTTCTCCTTTTAAGTGGTGCAAACTTCTGGGATTCTCCTTCCGATGTGGACAATCCCTAAGCACGTGGTTTCCTCCACATCCCCAACACTGAAGTTTCCCTTTTGGTGCTTTCTCTGCTACAACTTCTAGTTTGTTACCACTTCTTTCTTGCTGTCCCTATGGAAAATTCTTGGGATGAATTTTGAATGGTGGCTTGAATCTAGTTTTCCTTTGATCAAACATCCCATTTGGCTTTCCTTTTCATGTTGGTTGAGCCTATGATTTTCCTTTTCTCTTCTCATAGCAATGCATTGCCATCCTAATCGCTTCATCAAGACTTGGTGGATTAACAAACTCAATCATATCTCTGAAATTCTGAGGTATACTTCCAAGGAAACACTATATCTTAACCCTCTCATCCTTGATATAGTCCACATACCTCAAAAATTCTAAAAACTTATGGAAATGTTCATCCATAGATTTATGTCCCAACCTGAGTTCATTGAACGCTTTTCTCTTGTTGTCATAATACCTAGTTGATAGGTATTTTTTCTTGAAATACCTGTTGAATCTCTCCCAGTTGATCCTCCTTTCACTGATCCTTTTCACTTGCATGAGGTGCTCCCACCAAATTGAAACTCTACCACTTAGATTGTAAATGCCAATTATGGCCTTTTCATTTCCTGAGTAGTCATGTATATTGAAGTATTTCTTCATCCCAAGAAGCCATGCCTATGTCTCTTGGCCATTCTTACCTTCTCCATCAAATGTGGGAGGCATTGCCTTCCTAAATTCTCCCTATGGCATCCCTTTGGATCTATTTCTTCTTTTAAACCTGCTAGAAGTATGCCGCGAGATTCCGGGCCTCTTGAGTCACACGACCGACCAGAAGAAGATATTGAAGAGGGTGTTCTGCACTTTTTGCTCACCAAAATATTCCTTGGACTTGGAGTCATCTTCCTAGAATGATTTCTAGAGCAACGTTTGACACCCCTCCCTTCTTTACCTACGTTGTTTGGGTTGGACCCAAGGCTTACCCTTTGTTTCATATCAATAAGGCTCTGCAAAATAGCAGCATTGATCTGATTCTATTCTTCCTGAACCTTCATCAACCTTTCATTGAATCTTATCATGGTTTAAACCAAATTCAGAGGAGTTATTTTCTCCCTTCTCCCATTGGATTCAGTCTCAACATGATCTTCTTGCACATTTTCTCCTAACATGTCTTCATCATGCTCGTAAGGATCTTGTGAGTCATTTATGGTTACCATTTCCTTTGGATATTTGTTCCGCTTTCCTTATGCTCCTTGCTACACTATTAAAATGCTATCAGCTGCAAGCACTGTGCATCATAGAGGCGTTTATCAAACATCATAAGAACACATATAAAACATAGAACATCCATTTTAACATAAATAAATTCATGGAGTAATTTATAAAGCTATTGTGCCTTCTACTTTGGCCAAAGTAGCCCCAATGCTGCAACCTTGGGCTTTGATACCATTCAGTCACGTCCCCAATCCCCTCAATGCCCTTTGAGTGATGGGGGAACAAGCCTGATAATTTTTTTTCAAAACTTATCCCCAACTTTGATCTTTTTACACAACCGCAAATGATGTTGGTCAACAACTACGCAATCCGCAATCCACAAGTCAGAATTCAGAAGGATAGAATGCTCAAATCATAGCTTCAAACAAAATATGAATCTGACTTCTGCATTCCGTTGCGGGATTTGGAAAGTCGCAACTCCAAAAGACCCGGTTTCAAACAAAATGTGACCCTGACTTCCACATTCCGCAGTGCCGGAGTCAGAAAGTGAGGACACCAAATACACCACCTCAATGATTTATGCCCCCGACTTCTGCACTCCGCATCTGCGATGTGGGAGTCGGAAAGTCGAAACTCCAACTTCACTATCTCGATGAAAATGCACCTCCAACTTCCTCATTCTGCATCTGCAATGCAGGAGTCGGAACGCTAACTCCACCATTTCTATGAAAGCGAACCTTCGACTTCTACACTATGCATCCGGCATGCGGGAGTCAAAAAGTCGGGGCACCAACTCCACCACATCGAGAAAACTTGCCCCCTAACTTCTGAATTCTGCAGTGCGGGATTCGATAGGTCAAAATGCCAAAGTTCCTGGCATTGAATCAAATGCACCCCTGACTTCCGCATTCCGCACTGCAGATTCGGAAAGTCGGAAGCTAGCCATATCCCTGTGACCACCAACTTCTCAGGCTGATAACTTCTTCATCTTGAGTCCAATTTGGGAAAACTCGGTACCATTGGAAATCTATCGTTGAGATCTATGCAATGGTGTGGACCCCTATCACACCTAAGGAATATGAAATTTCCTCTTTTCCAACCAAATATATTCCTCGAAGTCCATCAAAACCTCTTTACCCCACTATCAAAACCCCTAGAATCACCTTTCCAAAGGCCCCTCACCTCATCTGATCACAAAGGGGGCATGCACACATCAAGGGGTGTCTAATTCATTCCCCAAGCTCATTTGATGAAGTGAAAACCTGTTAAGGATGTGCAATGCATAGTAGACATGCATAGTGGAACTAAATCTAATGAATGCATCTATAACATATAGGGTTAATAGCATAAAAACATACTTTACATACGCAAAATGATGAAACAAATAACCAATGCACCAGCCTCATGCTCAGGCTTATACATAGAATTCCTATTGGTTAATTGCATATGCTCATTCCATTCAATTAACTTGAAATAACAAAGGAACACAACATAGGAATTAGTATCATTGAGAGCAAGAAAAAAAGCATTTATATTATAAGGTGAAACTGCCCAAGCACCTAGCTATGTGAGAGAAACGCTCTACGCAACCATAGGTCTCTGTCTATCCTTTATTCTTTTAGCTGAGATACCACCCCCGAGATGGGTTGTGTATCCACTAAGGAGGGATGAATAGTCTCACTCATAGCCATGGCTTCACACAACAAACATGCTAATCCAACACACAATTGGGTTTATCAAGCATTTAAAGAGTAGTGGAGGAGGATGCTAATCCAGTGAGCTCATCCACAGAGCTAAAAGCTTCTCAATTTGACACTTAGGCAGTCTTGGCACCCACAATAACTACCACACCCAACCCAAGGAAGTATTCCCTTCAGTGCTACACAGTCTCTCAAGACATACCTTCCCTCCAATGCTCTTCAGGGTGGGAATAGAAAGGTCCAAGTTGTTGGTTCCTTGAGACTTTTTCCTTCACTAGTTTTATTAAGAAACCCTACCTTATGTCCTATTCTTTTCTATTATTTCCACTTGGATTTTCTCACTTTCTATGGTCAAACAACTCTATCCCTCAGCTGGTTTCATATCCATTAACTCAAGGTTTTCTTCACGGTTTTCTAAGCATATCTCATGTTGCAAATTTCCCTAGGGTTTAGGCTGACGAATCCCCTGTTGGATTGAGCTTCCCACACGAATTTCTGGGCAAGTTTGGCACTCAAAAATCAGGGTTTCTCAGAATCACGATTTTCTTCTTCTCTTCGTTGCTCGGCTTTCTGTTCTCCGTTCAAACTCCGGTTTCCCATCCCTAATTGAATGGGGATAATGGAATACAAATTTCGAGGGGTAGATTGACTTGTGGATCAAGGCAGACAAAGACCAATACCCTGTCATCCAAAATTTCGGGATTGCCCACACTCCATCAACTTCATGAACAGTTTCTTCAACCACCTTCTGCATCAAATTTAAATGTCATTAGGGAAGGTCAAATGGGTTCTAAGGATGACATTTGGGAATTCTATGGTCCAATCCCACAACCCCCTCACCTCTCCCTAGTGGATACACATGGTCCCCTTTTATTAATTTCCTCCATAGCTAGTTTTCTTGGTATTTTATTGCAATGTTAATATTTACATAATTTACAATGTCCCATGGCTTGATATCACATGGATAACATAATATAAACTACTTTTCTTTACATAAAAACCTATCATCCACTAGTGCGACCTTGGCCTTGAGCTCCAAGCTAGGAAAAAATACATCGCATGTATACATTATTTACATTGAAATCCAAATATGTCCTAAGGGTCAAAATGGGGACATTACAGATTCCATCTTTGGATGAGAGTTAGCACTTGTTTAACAACCAGGGTTGAGGAAACCATTTCTATCACTAAAAAGAATTAGATCAAGAAATACGTGAAATTATAGAGGAAACATATGTATTTGGATTTGATGGATAGCCACAATAATTATTTTACTTTAGTAATTTAAGTTCATTAACTAATGCAATTGGATTTGATAGAGAACTACATAAATTAATTAGTTTATTTTGATCAGTTTAGTAGTAGAAAATTTAGTTTTCTTGATTGAAAATTTTAAGGAATCAACTAGAGTTATGTGTTGGGCATTTTCTAGGAGTCTACAACTATTGAGAGAGTGGAGACGAAAAGAGTGGTTTTCAGATGTGCCTATTGATGCTATGTATAATGCATCAAGTTGAAAATTCCTAACAAATACCAACATTCATGTTATAAATTATAGACATCTCAAATAAAATATAAAAGAAGAAAAACTATCCACAATGAATGAGAGCTACTATGCACAAGTGCCAATGTTTACAATTGGAATAGAGGTGAGAGACAAGATTGAAATAAAAAACTGAATCTCATCAGTGTAACAAGCTGTATAAAAACAAATGAATGAATACAAGAAGCGAGACTATGCAACACAAGTAAATGAAAAATTTCCATTACGTACACTCAATGCAAAGAGACTGGCCTTCTCCCATCATCTACAGACAGTGACTGGGGACAACATTTCCTTTCACCCTCTGAGTTACTGCGCATTTCAGCAAGAAACCTCCAAATACTCTTACATACAAGAAATAATAATGCAGCAACTTGGAAAAATCATATCATGATTTCAACTCTATGATGAAGTTCAACAGAGACAAGGATTTGAGACAGGTATTCAAAAAAGATGTGGTGAAGCACAAATCATGATACAAGTAAAACCAGTGAAGCAAAAATTATTGATATTTGGCAGGATTTTTATGATGGAATTATTACGTTTCAATATATTAAACCACCAGTATGAAGGCGTGGTAGCTAAAAAAAAAGTAACACTGGTCTATTAAAATAAAACTTAAATAAATCAAATCATCAATAGAAAATGATGCCGGAGTTTGGTAGGAAAACATGAGGAAATTAATACACAAATAGTATCAAATGGGTGAGACCGAGAGGCTGCACACAAATCCACAAAAGGAGAGAAGGCAAGTGTAAGGGGGTCGTTACATTGATGGAAAGGATTACTGTCCAGAAGGTGTTTCACAATGTAAAAGAAAGCATGACACACCATCTGGCAGAGACTGACGCTCAAGCTGGCACACATTGACAGAAACCACATCAGGCTTGATAGAGAAGGGTCGTTTCTTGGAAATGAACATACGTAATTTTAACGTCTGAGCAAAGGTCCATTACACGCAGAGAGAAGATGAGTGAATACACCAAGACGACCTCCGGAAAGAGGTCATGTAACCAGTACACCACGTATGGAATTGTTCTAAATGTTCACGCATCAGAGGGATCCGTCAACTCGCATAAGTTACCAAGCATCAGTATAGAAATTTTCAGTGCATATTTGTGGAAATAACGCTTCCACACATACAACGAGTGGGAGATCAATTACAAAAACACCAAAGAACAGTGACTAACCCTAACATTGGAAAACTCATTTACAGAGAGGATGGGTACACATGATTTGCAGCTATTAGGGCTCATACACCATCATAGGACAAATCCAACAACACGCAAAATCCGATGTGTCAATTAACAACTACAACTCAATGATACCTGGGGTTATGGATTCAATTGGTATTTTCATAAGTTACTTAGGTACTCATATACATAAGTCACTAGAGCACCGCTCTCTTCCCATTTACATGCAACTCTATCCAATCATATAGGGATTAAGAGCGTAAATAATCTCAAGACTACAATTTTATTATTTAAATCCCTCATTACAAAAACACAAATTTATTAAAAGAGGTGTGGGGTCGGTTCCCTTAAAGAGAGGCCATCACTCTCTTCACTCCTGTGCAAACATGATATTTATTACTTCACAGAAGAAGAAATGAGCTTATGATAGGGTCTGTCTTTCTCAAATAAAGACACCCTTCAACTAATAATTAAATAACTAGATACTTAATGGCATCGTTTCAATATAAAAAAAGGTAGGGCTCTCCCTACGTGACCCAACTATCATAGATTTTATCCATCGCGTATATAGAATACTAATACAAGGCATGGCTCTCAGTAAAGGTCTTAATACTAACTCAAAATAATCTACATCCTATGGTTGTACACTCTGTGGCTGTATCCTCTATGACTCATCAATAAATATAATATCTAACATCAATACAATCTATTATCCAGGGTTGTTCCCTCTATGCAGTAAGTGATATGTTGAATCTGGGATAATGCCCTTCTTTTATAGACACCGACGTCTGAATAATGCAAAGGAATATAAGTTCAATCGTAGCAAGGACTAAACATAGGGCACCCAAATATACAGGGAAAACTTCCCTTTTATTTTTCTCTATGCAAAAAAGGAAAATAAACATTAATACAACGAGATATTAATACTTATCATACATTTAGGTATATATTCTCATTGATTTGTACGTCTATCTCTTTTATAATTGATAAGAACATCCAGCTCTCAGCATTTACATTATTCCCATTGCTCTCGACTCCTTCTTGTGAGGTCAGCGCCCTCCAATTCAGAAAAAGTGAGCCGCACTCTTTCCAATGGAGTTTTGTATCGCTCGGCTCCCTCAATGTTGGATCCATTGTCTTCTCCCAAAGGAATTCAAGAACTCTCTTCATTCTTTCTGAAGAGTATTGAATAAATAGATGGGAGCAAAATTATATTATGCAGAATGAGCAAGATTATCATGCCAAGATGATGCATGAATATAGTGAAACTCCAAACCAACTGAAACTGAAAATCGGACTTCCACAAAATTCATCTGACAGTAAACATCCATTACAGTGCTCTAAGTAAGGTGTTCATGTTTCTGTTTGCAACAATGGCTACCATGGCTCATCTTAGACAAGCAAATCAGGGACAAAATATTTGAAGGAATTCGTACGAAAATTGTATCAGCTTCTGGTTTATCTCAAATTTGTATCAAGGAGTACTTGAAGCATGAACCATATAGTACGTCCAATACACATTGATCTAAATTAAATCTACATGGCAGCATGGACTCGAATGATGTAAAAGTGTAGAATGGCATTATCTTACGATAGATTTATAGCATAAATGAGTAAATAAAATGATGAGCCCTCAAGTCCAAGCATTTGAACCAAGCTGTGATACCAAATGTAATAAGCTCTAACTCATAAAAACAAGTAAACAACAAAGAACCAGCATGTAAAGGAGATCTGAATACAAACAGTGGATCCATCAACACTTAAAAAAAAAGTTTATGAAAATATAAAGAGCCTTACTTGATTAGATGACCTGATAGTTACCTTGACAACTCCAATGCCTGCAATTGAAGGTGGGGGTACGACTCTCCGCCCAACCAACCCCTATCCAATGGTTGATTCCCCCGAGCCCCCAATAATTAACCCTATTCCAGATCTTTCTTGATTCCCTCTTTCTGTCAGCCTCTTTCTTCTTTCTTTTACTCCTCCAAAACTCTCCTTCCAAAATGACAAAAGACCCAAAAAAAATGATCCTCCTCTCTTCTTCTTCTCGTCCTTTTATCCCCCATATCCCCTTTTTATTAATTTATTTTTATGTAATTTTTTTCCTTCATTTTTCTTTCATATTCCTTTTTATTATTTACCCCTTTTTTATTATTTTTCGTTTCATTATAAATATTCCACAAATATGCATACATGAGGGTTGTTACACTTAACTTGCGATAGAAATTTCTCTCATTCACAAGTTAGTAACTTTATATCATATGTTTTCAACTAATAAACCTCAAATTTGACATTCATCCTTTTACTTGGATGAATTTTGCATTACCTATAGTATTAATTGCATACATAATACTTAAATATTAGGGAAGTCAATAGCTCATTTCCTTGATAGCTTTTCACCCTATGTTCCATTGTTATATCATGGAAATTAAAAGACCTCAACAACACTTTGTTGAACACAAAACTCTCCCTTGAGTTTTGGGACTTCAACCTATTGAACACAAAACCCTCCCTTAAGATCTTCCACCAATTTATGTGTGGTCTTACAGACTTTCATATTTTGAGATTAATTCTCTTTTGATTGCTAGCCAAAATTTTTCCTTCTAAAAAAAACATAAAACAACATGTTGTCTTCTAGATGTTATTTTTAATTTGTGTGCCTAGGTCTTTCCATTGATGATCACTGCCTCTTTCTCTCTTCCACTCAATCTCCCTTACTTGAGTCCGGGAATTTTTTTTCACTCAATCTCTCTTGCTTGAGTCCAGGAATTTTTTTTCACTCAATCTCTCTTGCTTGAGTCCATAAATTTATTTTTTCCACTCAAGCTCTCTTGCTTGAGTCCATGCATTTTTCCACTCAAGATATCTTGCTTGAGTCCAGGAATTTTTTTTCCACTCAAGCTCTCTTACTTGAGTCCAGAAATTTTTTCACTCAAGCTTTCTTGTTTGAGTCTAGGAATGTTTCCACTCAAACTCTCTTGCATGAGTTTAGCAATTTATTTTAGCATAGTAGTCCTGGATCATTAAATTTTTCACTTGGTGTTTTTCCTTTTTGATATTGTATTTCTCTGTTTCATGACTCATTAATAATTATCATATTATTATTTTTTGTCTGCATTTACTGTCAATCACAACATTTGACTACTTGCGACACATAGACTTGGTTCTCATTGTGGCGTCATTATTTATTGACATCACCAAGTCTTCTGAATCTATTACAACTTATCATATATGATAGTTATTCACAACATTACCTCATTCATTCATCAATAATAGGTTCACCTATTTATCGATCAACTATTACTCATAAACATTTCATATGCTTTTGTGATTTAACTATCACTATACCTTAGTCTTTAAGTTTGATCTTTATTCAAACCCTTGCAATAAAATCCTCATATTTTATGCACAACCATTTAGAATTCCCTTGTTTTCAATAAGTCCCACAGATTCTGATGATCTGCCACAACGACTCGTTAGTGCAACTTTTCATAATACAATCAAAATTTTAAGAAATCCTTTCCTAAACATGGTTTTTAGTTTCCATACAGCCTTGTAACCAAACAAATATAATAAGATGTCGAAAAAGCAACACTCAATATCGAGTGGTTGAACTCTAATATTCGTACTAGAGTATTTATAATCAACATTCCATTTTGATAATGATTTTTATTTTCCATACCTCATGGACCTGATCCTGCAATGTTAGCACATAAACACTTATTGTTCCCTTTTCATAACCTATGTTTTCTTATAGAGCATAGTAACTTTATCCACTTGCTAGTTTTATATTATTTCCAATAGTTCTAAGTTACAATGGCCATTGTATTCAAATATTTTATCTTTACATTTTCATAATAAAAATCGTAATAATAGAGTCTTATCGACTAGACAACCTTGTCTATAATTATATATATAAAAACAATTCTTGAACAGCTTATTTCGAAATATATATTATAACTCAACTCCATTATTTTGTATATGAACATAATACTTCAAAAATAAAATAAAATGAAGTACTACCTGTAAATTCACAACTTTCAACCCAACCAATTTTTTTGGGCAGTATAATAAACCACATCGTCATAAATCTCTATTTCATTGGTTACCTCTTGGAGAACTTGAAGATGAATTCATCTCTTCGTCCATTCCATTCTTGCATACAAAACAAAATCGATTCGTTAGTCCAACAAAAATTATATTTCCTGACTTCATAATGAGCCCAAATTGGATCGAGTGCTGCAATGTCAGCTCCGATGCCACTTGAGACAACCCAATACCCGCAGTATACCCTTGGTCTATGGGGTGCGAAAATTTTCCTTAAACTCATTCAAAATCTCGAACATGTTAGTTTCATTAATAATTTGGCTTTGAAAATTTTTGAAGATATGCAATATTAAAAGTAACTAACATGATCATTTATAGGTTTACTATTAAGAGCCACCACTTCTATATTATTAAGTAAAATCCCCAATTTTACTTGGAACTTAGTAAGTACACTCTTCCAAATAATTCCTTAATTTGGTCTTTTCAACAACAATTGTATATATGCATAAAACATATAAATCTTCATCTTTAAGTTCCCTCCTTGAGGATTTAGTCATCAAAATTTTAGAATTCATGCTTGTGACTATCTTGAACACTTGAGTTCTTTTGCATTTAGTAAAACATACAATAATCTTAACTTGATATTTACCTAAAGATCATAACTAAGTAACACTTACATAGTTACAGATATCTAACACCTAGAGCAATCGAGTGGGCTCCTCACCTAGATGTTAAATTACTTTCCTTGAGCTCCTCACCAGTAACACTTACATAGTTACATTTTCAGTTACAAAGAATAGGGGTAAAAGAAGGATGTTATAGAATTTTTCTCATATAGCAGTAGAAATACAATTTTCAGATCTTGACAATTATTTCAAACTTTCATTTCATGCCACAATTTTCATTGAATAATTGCACACTGGAAATTTCAAATTAAATTGCAATGAAAACAAAAGATCATAGAAACAAAACCATGCACAATAGACACAAGAATTTTTACCCTAGGAAACCCAAACTTGGGATAAAACCCAACCAACGTTTCTTAGAAGAAATCAATCCAATTCAAGTACATTACCATTCTTGAAGAGAAACCCTAGCACATAAAGTTCATCCTCTTTTAATGAGGAACCCCTAGCCATAAGAGAGTGTGACCTTCACAAAGAAACCCTAGATAGGGATAGTGATCCTCTAGACAAGATAAGAACCACAAAAATTAGCTTCTTGGGCCTTTGCTATGCCTTCTTTAAAAGTGCAAATTATCTAGAAGAGTTGTTGTGATGTGTTAGCTAGATTGTGAAAATGAAATGTTATCTACTTATTTATACACTTCAATTCACCCTGATTTTTTTTATGGGGCCAACTTGTACTTTTGTTTTCCACTTTTCTTTTTATCTTCAGGGTCGATTTGTCCTTTCTTCTTCTTCAATATTTCCTAGGCTTCTTCAATGTTATCTGGGACTTCTTCAAGGGTTGACTTATCTTCTTGTTTATTTCTTCATCATAGAAAAGTTGTCCTTGTGTATGATCATCTCCTCACATGCACGTCTATTCACCCATAGAGATCTAATGTTTATTTGACCAACACTAAGAAGTCTCATACACTTCTTAGAGCCTATATCAAATTCAACATTATATTAGGCTTGTACATTCCACAATGGAATGAAATCCCCTATCAAATAAACACGTTGAATCACTCTAATATAGAATAGATCACTATGTTCTGGAGCAGGAAATGTAAGAGAATATTGGGGCCTATCTCCAAACCATATGACCTGCGAGAAACATTGCCCCTGCTTGGGCCATTCACCTCTAGCCATATGACATAGGCTCCGAGGGTGAATGTATCAATCTTCTTTGGTCAAATTAGCATGACCAATCTGGAAGAATGTATTCTTGATGCTGCAACTTGGAGAAACATCAACAATATTAAATATTATAGATGAATATTTTTTCAATGTGACAAGTGAATTGCTATATGTTAGATCAAGTTCAAAAGTCCAAATCCAACATTCAATCCAATTAATGATGTTGGGAAAAAAACATGTTTCTAGTTAGATCAATAAATGAGGATTAAGTAGAGTTAATTTGAATATCAATAGCCACTACAAATATGTTCCAAATGATGAAAAAAACTCTTTGATGGTCTAAAAATTACAACAAATGAGTAATAAATCCATCATGTCACTTTAATCATCATCTTACTGTTCCTACAAAGTTATGAGGTGCTTTAACTATATATGCAAACTACAAATGTCTAGATTGAACTCTAAAATATGTGTAAAGGAAATTCTCAACCTTGTCAGTTTATTCTTCTTAGTTATTCACTTTTACGGATTAGTGACCTTCACCTCTATCTCCATTGATATATCTCCCTTGTCACATTAATTAATTTATTTTTGTTTATTTTCCAAAGACCTTTCACACTTAAGGAATTAATTAGATGTAGTAAGAACTCCATGTAACATACCCTTTTTGCTGGAAAACATTTTGTGTTAACAAACATTATGATAACTTTTATTGTAAAGTTTTATGTTGGACAGGTGTTCAAGGATGACTGTAATTTGCACAATATATTATTATTAAATAAATAAAATAGGAGACAAACACCTAAGAGGACTATTGAAAGAGTGGTTACTGATCCACTAGGTGGAATGGAATCTGGGGTAGAAGGCAATGGAAAAATGGCAGCATCATGATGCAACTAACTAGTTGTTGGTATGGGACAACTCCCATGAAATGTGGTCATAGTGCCCTGAAAGATGGGACTGGAGCTTGAGGCTCATTTATTCCAAACTGACCACTAAATACCTAGGCAGTCTATATAATAGCTATCAAATTTTGAACTGAGGTTCATCACTTTTCCTGACGAGGAAATTTACCTTGGGGTTTTGTTGTATTTGCACCCAAGAGATTTAATGAGGGGATATGCTATGTTGTTGATCATGTTGTGAGTCTGCCAAACTCTTATTGAGTTCAGGAGGTTGATGCTGAGTGGAGAAGGCATGTTATTTCAAGAGGTCGATGCTCAGTGCTGAAGTCATTTTGAGTGCCTTGCTTCTACACAAATTCCATCTACTTAGTGGTTCAGTAATCAGGTTTGGGGGTTCACAAGAAGCCAGCAGTTGAGCTGCTTTTTCTGGAATAGGTTGGGAGGAACAGGCCTCCTTGGGTGTTTGCCGACCCTATCCACATTTACAGGTTCTATTTGTTTTTCTGTTATTAGGTAGTTAAATCTTTTTATTGCAAGTATTTAATTTTAAATTACAAAATGTGTTCTGGTTTAGATACCCTTACTTTTAGTGTTTGAAACAAATTAAAATTTTGAATAGAAATGATGAATAAAATAAATAATATCTGCATTTTTCCCCATGCGATAGGAAATGCATCGTACTCCAGTACAGAGACAAATTAAGTTGAATAGATAAATGATAGGCAATTAGCCAAGTGAATGAGAAAATAAAAATTATTATAATTGGGTGGAAACGCGAAGGTGGGTTACACTTTGGTGAGAATCGGGCGCCGAAGAACCATAGTGGAAGTTATTCGGCCGAATAAATTTAATTATTCAGCTGAATAATTTAATTATTCGGTCGAATAAATTAAGTTATTCGGTCGAATAACTTATACTTTATTCGGCCGAATAACAATTAACGAGCCACCGTTAGACCCAATGGTGGCCTCGATGTGTGTGTGAGGTTTTAGTCGGATGAAGAAAATGCACGGCGTTGTGCAATTGTTCAGCCGAACAATTGTTCGGCCGAATAATTATTCTGCATAAAAGCTTGGCTGCGGCCATTGTCTGTCACTTTCTGCTGATTTCGTGGACCCCTTCCAGAGCTATTGTTGGTCTCGCCTCCACGTCACCCATATCGTCTGTTTCCTGTCCACCCACTCATCCGTTTAGCTAGCTGTCGTCGAACTCCTCCACCGACTTCCCTGCTGTTGTGTCTCACTTCTCCGCCACCCTGTGCATCATGATTTGCTTGGCAGTTGGTCGTTGCTCAGTTGGACGTTTCGAATTTTGTTGTTGGAGTGTTCGGCCGCCATCTTCTGCCTCTCCCATTCACTCATCGGCAACCTTCTGCTTCTCCCATCCGCTCGTCTGCCAGGTTTTGCCTCTGTCGTTGGTTCGTAAGCTTGTTTGGACGTCTGGACGCTTTTTGGTGGAGTCTGCGTCTGGACATCTGTAAGGTTAGTGTGCGGCTGCACTTCTGTTGGTGGAGCTTTGGCGTTGGAGTGTTCTCCTGGGGACGTTTGCATAACAGCAGGGTGATGTAGCTGGTGACCTGTCGACGCGAGGCTGTGTAGAGGTAATTCTTTTTGCTTATTTATGTGTTTATTTTTTTTTAATTTCTTATATTAATTTCTAATTGTTATTGCAGGTTCTGTTTTTCTTGGCTGCTTGGCTCGTTTCGTTTCGGCTGTGTCCAATTCCTCTTGGGCTCTCTTCGGCCGGATCTAAATTCGTCTGCTTTCATTTCGGCTGGATCTAAACAGGTAAGTCGAAATTTGTTTTTTTTAATTCAAGAATTAAGTATCGGTTTGAAAAGTTTTGAATTTTTCCCTGTAAATGAACTCTACCCAATTGGACAGATTTCATGAACTCTGCCCAAATGGACAGAGTTCATGAACTCTACCCAAAATTGGGTAGAGTTCATGAACTCTGTTCAATTGGGCAGAGTTTGTGAACTAGCATAGGTAATGATACTTATTACTCACAGATAGTGTGGATTAGTATTAAGAGGTTTAACATGAACTCTGTCCAATTTGGCAGATTTCATGAACTCTGTCCAGTTGGGCAAAGTTCATGAACTCTGGCCAAATCGTATGTTGAAAATGATTTAAATTTAAATATAAAAAGAGAAATATATGCAGTGTTTAGTTAGTTGTTTTTGTTAAATTATTAATTTTGCTTATGTGTATAGAAATGAAAATAAAAGTAGGACTGTAATTGTATTTGCAAATGATATATTCCTTTTATATATAGGCTTGTCTTATTGGCTGAACTCTGTCAACCTGGACATGGACAGAGTTCATGAACTCTATCTACATTGACAGAGTTCAGAGATCAATATATTAATTCTATTACAAATTGTGTTAATGCATAGCTATATATACAACAAAACTTTAAACGATTAAACTCTACTTGGGATACAACAAAACTTTAAAATTGACTTTAGGTACAACTAAACTATAGACATGAATAGACTTTAATTTAGATGTACTATGAAATAATAAAAACACTTAGAAGATTGGTACAGTAATTCCTTATACATCCGAACAATAATAGTCATAGTCATTTTAAAAACTATTAGATGATATTATGCCACAACGGTCTTGAGTTTTAGCCTTGTAAAGGTGGCCATTCTTGGTATTATGTTTTTCTTTGGTTGCAACATGGCAAACTTGGAGAACATAATACCAAGAATCGTTACCGTTATCAAGTTGAAACTCAAGACCATTGTGGAACATGGCAAATTTGGGAAACATGTCAAACTCGAAACATAATACCATGAATTGTCAATTTTTTTTTATTCTATGGAATAATGAAAATATTTGTAGATATAATTTATGTTTAAAGTATTAAAATATCAATTAAGTTATTAATTTAAGATTTAAATTAAAAGTTAACAAGTTCATGAACTCATTCTTTGACATAAAGAAATGAACCCTTCACTTAGTATTTAACTATATTGGTTCCATTCATTTTAAACATCAAAAACACTTAGAAGATTGGTACATTAATTCTTCACACATCCAACAATATTAGCTATACTCTTTTTAAGAACTATTAGATGATATTAGGTAAATCTAGGTCCTTATTAAATAACTTAGTCTCTTTAGCATCTAGGTTTTAGAATTTGTAGAATTAACATGAATTAACATGTAGAATTTGAATATGTAATCAGTTGATATTTGTGCAAGTGTAGACATTATATC
This sequence comes from Larix kaempferi, assembly GCA_027924585.1. NCBI lineage: Eukaryota > Viridiplantae > Streptophyta > Pinopsida > Pinales > Pinaceae > Larix > Larix kaempferi. Next base: position 10,344,196 of record BSBM01001023.1, on the reverse strand, counting down.
AAATGGAAAGAGAGGAGTCTTTGAGGTGAAAGCATAGAAAGTCTTCACAGTCTTCTGGCGTTGGTGTTACAAGTGATAATCGGAGGTTGTCAACTTCCCCTCGGGATTCTAGTTTATTGTATAGTTCATATTCACTTGATCATCGATGAGGTGAAAGGGGTACAAATGATTCCCCTATATCTTTTGTGGGAGAACGCCGATCTCGACCCTATGTTGGTATATAAATATTGATCTTTTAATGTGTACATACAAATTGTTTTTTTGTGTACGCAAAAATTGTACTTGTGTTTAAACAAAACTTTGTTTTTATTTGAAGCAGAGCATGGTTCAGAAAATGCTTGTAATTCTATAGGGAGGGAGACAGAGCGAGAAAGGGAGATGGATGAGGGTGCAGAGCAAGGTTCTCAAGAGGCTCATCATTCTACACAAGGTGATGAGGGTCGAGCCAGGACACAATATGTTGAATTAACTGAGGTTTGTACACCCATTACAACATATCCATCTGATCTACCTCGGAAGCTTCCATGGGAAAGTGGTGATCATCAAATGACTCTTGAAAGACGTAGATCCCACTACGGCAAGTTGGAAAATGATTTGTCTACTATGGATCTCCCTCTAGAGAGTAAACAAAGTTTGGAGATTGTTTTGGGATCACTACAAAAATTCATTCAGACGTATGAGAATCTAGGACCAACTACAAATGGTTTTGTTGATTTGATGTGAAGACAAATGGAACAAGTGATAGGTCCAGACAAGTGGGTTGTTGTGAAGGAGAGAGTGACGAAAGAACAGGCCAAATCAATGTTTAACTTCAAAGAAGGTCTAAAGCGAGAAATGTTGAAAGTGCAATATTTCAAGCATCCTGATCTTGCACATCTACTCTATGATTGGTTTCTCACAGCCTATGGTCGGTTTCCATGGAACGATGAGGTTTCTCAATATGTTGCTAGATTTTTTTATGCTGAGTTTTTCTTAAATATGAAACCAGACTATACTGATGTTCATTCAGAATTTTATGGAGTTGAAAAGGGTCGAATATATAATCGAAAATGTGCTCTTAGAGACCCTACAACTCTTCGACCTCCACCCCAGATATCTCTCCCACCCAGGTTGGTGGCATTAAGATCAGAGATAGAACCCACATCTCAACTTGGGACAACTATAAGGAATTTTGTTAGCGATGGTTTATCGTCAACATTAGTTGGAGTAGATGTGGGATTGGTTCGAGAAATGGCTCGTTCTTCTATTCATCAAAAGCTTGTTTACAAAACTAATGATGAGATATATGGAATGAGCATTGAAGATCTCAGGGCGTATTCCAAGGTTTGTCACGACCTAGCGGAAAATGTTATATCCAATGACACATCAAGTTTGAGAGAGGTTTGTTGATTATGATATGACTTGATCTTAATTTAATCTTTTATTCATTTTGAATTGATTTTTTTGTTACATTATATGAATGATAAATTATGTTTTTTGATGTAAAGTAATAGGTACATTATGTAAATGTTTATTGGTTGCAGTTTTCAAGAATGATGAATGAACATTCTTTCCATGATTTCACTAGCGAAAATCTAGAGCATATTCGAGAGGTATATTTATTATTTACATATTTGTAATTATGTTTGAATTTGATATATATATATAATATATATATATTTTGAATTTTAATTTAACTATGTATCTTATTGTTAATTTGACTTATCCATGAAGGTTTCTTTAGATACGAACTTTATAAATGATTTACCATCTAGTGTGAAATAATGTTTTTTTAATCTTTTTGTTTGAGTTTTAAGTTAATTAGCACAATAATTTTTTTGGTTTGTATTATGTTTTATTTATTAACACAATTTAAATTTTAGGGGGGGAGAGATAGGTTCTTTGCTTCATGCAGCAGATATTGGCACGGAGGTAATTTTGTTCATACTTGAATTGATCTTTGATATTAGTTTAATATTTTAATTTTTATGGATTTAGCTAAAATTTGTTCAAGTAATTTATGAGATTCATAAATTGATTTTATACATGTTGCAGCTTGGGTCTCTTAAATCTTTTGGAGGCAAAGGGAAAACTCTTTTGGAGGATGGTGGTGGACAAGTATTTGGAGAATTTGATGTAATTTTGTTAATAATTGAATTGTTTTTTGATATATAAGTTTAATATTTTAATTTTCTGAATTTAGTTTAAATAATTTAAATGATATTCATAATTTGTTTTTATACATGTTGCAAGGTGGGTTGAGTCCAGGGGGAGGCCCTAGTGGAGGATAACATGGTGGACATTTTTTTTTTGTTGATATGCATAGATTGCAAATATTTGTTTTGGACATGTCGAGGAGATTTATTTTTGGACTAGATACATATATGTACATTAAACTCACATGTTCACGAACATTTTTTTGAAGATTATATACATGTCTTTTGAACTTACATATTTTGTGAACTTGCTTTAAATGATCTACTTATTTTTGTTTATTTTGCATATTCGGTGTGATTTAAAGGTTTAGAATATGTATTTGCATGTTTAAATGAATGAATGAATGTTAAGATCAAGTATGTTAAGAACATGACATTTTTGAATATTATGAAGTTTATGAATGTTAAAGGAAGTTTAAAAATGGATAAACACAGGTTTAAAGTTCTTGAATGAGGAAGTTTTGATTGAAATATGAATGAATATTAAGATTGAATATATTAAGAACATGAATATTATCTTTGAATGTTAGGAAGTTTAGGAATGTTAGAAGTTTTGATGGAAATATGGATGAACTAGGAAGTTTAAAAATGAATGTTAAGAACATGAATGTTATCTTTGAATGTTAGGAAGTTTAAAAATGTTAGAAGTTTTAATAGAAATATGGATGAACTAGGAAACTTAAAAGTGAACATGTTAAGTTCAAATTTTATGAATGTTAGGAAGTTTAGGAATGTTAGAAGTTTTGATGGAAATATGGATGAACTAGGAAGTTTAAAAATGAATGTTAAGAACATAAATGTTATCTTTGAATGTTAAGAAGTTTATGAATGTTAGAAGTTTTAATAGAAATATGGATGAACTAGGAAGCTTAGGAATGTTAGGAAGTTTAGGAATGTTAGAAGTTTTGATGGAAATATGGATGAACTAGGAAGTTTAAAAATGAATGTTAAGAACATGAATGTTATCTTTGAATGTTAGGAAGTTTATGAATGTTAGAAGTTTTGATAGAAATATGGATGAACTAGGAAGCTTTAAAATGAACATGTTAAGTTCAAATTTTAGGAATGTTAGGAATTTTTGATTGAAATTTGAATGTTAGGTTTAAATTTTGATAGGAATGTTAAGAATGAATGTGATGGTAAAAATAGATGTTAAGGAATTTATGATAAGGTGCAACGAATGAATGAATGTTAAGATTGAATGTTAAGAATATGATTGTTATCTTTGAATGTTAGGAAGTTTAGGAATATCAGGAAGTTTTGATAGAAATATGAATGTTATGAAGTTTAAAAATGAATGTTACCTGAGAACAAAGTTCAGGAATTTGTTAGGAAGTTTTTAGTGAAATATGAATGTTAGGAAGTTGAAAAATGAATATTAGGTTCAAATTTTGATATGAATTTTTAAATAATAATTCTTATTTTCAATGTCCAGATACATTTGATGCGACTGAAATCATGGCAAATGGGGATAACGATTTTTTTATTTTTAATCATAAGCGAAGATTACAGGATTGTGAAGCTTGTGCTAAATTAGAGCAATAATTTTAGACAACAATTTAATGAATTTTCATTGATTTATTGTAAATAATCATTCATCTAATTTAGCATAAGCTTCACAATCATGGAATCTTTTTCTTGTGATTAAAAATCAAATGATCGTTGTCTCCATTTGCCATTATTTCAGTTATGTGAACTTACACAAGCGATATTTTAAATTAAAGATTTGGGGTGTAGAGTGGCGACAGCCGCAGATCCGTTATCTCATCCCTTAAGTGGTTTAATAGACATATGGGGACCCGAATAAAGTATTTTATATAGAATTAAGACAAAAATTTTACACATTGAGGTTTTCATTACCAAATAATTTTTGAATTCAAATTTCATCATACTAGAATACGATCATTTAAACTCTTATACTCCAGTTCCTTTCAAGATCATAGACATAAAAAGAAAAAAAAAATATATTGTATACAACATTTGACAATGACATGGACAAAACCATTGATCTATTAATTTTTTATATAGTTTTAAAAACATCGCAATGGAATGTCGTCCTCAATTATCCGTTTATGGTCATATTTGGACAGTTTCCATTTTTTATTTTTTAATTGTTTTTTCAATGGAACTTGAACCAATTTTATTCGGGATGCACATATTAAATGGCTATATTGATAACATATAACATCAGGTTCATAATCCTAAAAGTAGACATAATTTTGAGTCATATGGGTTTGCTGAAAAAATAGTTCTTTAAAATGATGGATCCTCTCCCGTATGTATATCCGTTGTCATTGTAGTCTTCCAATAACTTCATTTTTCCTTCAGTGCATCGCATCAAATAATACTTCACATTTTCATTATTGTTTACAGGTGCAATCACAGCAAAAACATCTTCTGTGCAAATTACAATTAACGTTAGGATTTTTAATTCAATTAAATTGACTAATATACATGTGTATAAGGTGATGGAAAAGAATGAACAATCGACAAAACAGTGGTATTTGATTATTACCTTCTCTAACGAGATCTGAAATTCTGTCGCCATCAGATGATATTACTATTTCTTCTTATTCTAATTCTTCTATGCTTGCTAGTGGCATTTTTCCTTTAGGATTAATCTCTGTGTGTTTCCAATGTTTTACGTAGTTGTTCGTTATGTTTTCACAAACTTCTGTAGATTCAATATTTTCAGTGCAAATATGACAAAAGCATGATTGCTTTCTACTGTCAAATGCATAAATGTTTTGGAAGGATTTTGTTTGAATAGAGTGAAAATCTCTAGTCCCGTATATGGTTCTAGCGTCGTATGGTATTGATCTATTTATATCTTGGACCCCAACAAGCCAAAAAAATCTAGTACACAAATGACAAATTTTGATGATATGTACATACTTTTTTTTAAATTGACAATAAAATATAAATTAAAACATTTGTGTACATGCCTGCGCACATCTTTTGATTGTTGATTATAATCATGGTTTAGATGTGATTTACACAATTGGACAACCTCTGTAGCTGAATGGAATCGTGCAGAACTATGCTTCATTTTCCATCTTCGAAGTGCTCTTTTTACGCATGCTCCTGCACCATCATGTTCACTTTTTTCATGACCAGTTTCAAAGAAATTCCAACGATGTTTAACGTTCAATGCTTTATGAAGTCAACATAACCAATAAAATGATCACGAAGATTTAAATTGTCCTGCACATCCATCCGACCATATCCAATGCTCATTGAATTTAATGTTATGTCCCTTTAGTGAATTGTAGAAAACACTTTCAATACAATGCTGAACAAAATGTGTATCATGTGTACGATCGCCGCTGATATAAAAGTGATATTCTTTAATCACATCTCAATTGTCACACATGCTTTCAATGCCATCAACATCCTGTTGAGAATGTCTATATAAAACATGGACAAATATCGAAACTTGGTCAGAATGATAGTATTCACTCTGTATCTCTTTTTGTGCAGCAAATGTGTAATTTTCTGCAAAATCAACCACTGACAAAATTGTTCCTAGTGGAAAATTTTCACTAGACTGTTTGAATTGAAGGTCTTGCCATCGTGCTCTATGTGAATGCTTGGTGTATTTATAAATTTCACTTTCGAATTTCTTGAGAAAATCTGTCACACCTATTTTATCTTATCACAAATGAATCCTTTTGGAATGTACATCACTAGTACTTGTAATGTATTCATATCTTCTCCAATCAACAGTGACATTTGACAGAGAGTGATCAATATCGATAGGATATGTATTGTGGAATAAAACCAAATTTTCACAATGATTACAATGTTTTCCATTGACACATTTCTTATTATAAAATACTTTATCGTGATTTCTCTTACATAGGGTTTGAGATATGAATTCACGTATTGTGGGCAGAGGTGGTGAATTTGTCCAAAACATTTTACCAAATTCAAGAAATGTGTCGTAATATAACTAAAATTGCACATGATAACAACAACAACATGTGTCACAGATAGTAATAGGTCTAACATACCATGGTTTTAGTTACACAAATGTAGTGATTGACACATTAATTCCACGATGATCTTCCTTGAATTTATTGAATAATTGTACTTGTGTCATATCCATTATATGTTTTGGACTGCTTACATATACTCCTCATGATACTCTTTGTCGTATTACATCTCTTGAATTTGGTGAAACTTGAGCATGTGTCAACCAATATTCCCGTACAATATCTTTAACACCTACTCCCATTCTATCTTTGTAAGGCTGTCTACAAATAATTTCCCAGCAAGCAAGTTCATCATTTTCATCTATTTGCATTCTGAATTTGCTATGTTTATATAATGTCTTTCTTGAGGTTCCAACTGCTTTTGCTAGTTGTGTTGTCAAACGTTTTTGTTTAGTACTAGTCGAAATAATTGCTGTATGAATTGCTCTTCGTGCAGCACTGATGTCTTTCTTCCTAGATTTTCCAAACTTTTTTATTAAACCACCTATATTTTCTATCACATTATGTTTTAGTTTCAACTCTTTGGTCACCTTGTGAATACCCAATAATGATGTAGCATCTTCTAACTTCTTGGTCACTAATAAACATCTCAAAATTTGTGCTTGTCCTGTTGCTAAATAATTCTTCAGAACATCATCATAAATTTTTTGAGCCCGATATTGTGCAGCATGTATGGGTATTTTTTTTCCATATTTGTTGAAATCAACGTTTTCTAACGTTTCATCATCAATGGTGAAAGTACCTATACATCAAGTTAAATTTAATTTAAAACATGTATCCAAAAATAAAATTCATTATAAAAAATGAATTTGGAAAATACATGATATATACATACCTGGTCCAATTTCTGGTTCTTGAACTTGATCTTCAATTTTGACTTCATCGACATTAGTATCTAAATCACTATTTACATCTTCAACAATGGTTTCTTCAACTTCAATTTGTTCTTCTTGTACTCTATTTTCAATTTCCATTTCATCAACATTATCATATAAAACTATATTTGTATCTTCAATAATCGTTGCTTGCGTTTCTGCAAGGCTTGCTTTGTTGGCATGATATTTAAGTTTTTTCTTTTCTCTATTATCATCATCATCAGCACGTTTACGATCATAATTTCTTTGACGGTTTCTCTTACTACCCATGATTGTTTAATCTATAAATGATAAATTAAAGAATTATCATTTTATTGTAAAAAAACAAATTGAAGATTTAAAAACAGTTACGAAATTTATAAATACATGAACTGAAATTTACTTCACCTTATCAAAATCTTGTAAGAGTCTTTTGAAGAAAAAGTCTTCAGAAACAAATTTCTTTTGAAAAGAACCTTCTTTGAATGAAATAAGAACTCTTTGACAATAAATCACCTTTGAAAAAACCCATTGGAAAAGAATAAGAACACTTTCTAAATAAATCTTTTTTATAAAACCACTGAAAAAAAAAAAAAAACAAAAAAAAAAAAAAAAAAAAAACTTCTTCTTCTTGGAAAAAATACCCAGGAAAAAGATTTCTTTGTAAAAACCCTTGCAACGAAATAAATTTTTTGTAAAAATAACTTGGGAGACTTTAAAAAAACCCATTTTCAAATAAATAAAAAGGAAAAATACATCTCCTTTGTAAAAATAACTTGAAATAAAATCTTATTTGCAAAAATGCCTTGGAATAAAAACTCTGTAAATGCACACTTTGGGAATAAACATTTTCTGAAAAAACCACTTGTAAAATACTTTGTAAAAAAAATGTTTTTTGCAAAAATACCTAGAAAAAAAAACTTTGAAAAAACTCATTTGAAAAAATCATTTTCAAATAAATAAGAAGGAAAACGACAACTCCTTTGAAAAAATAACTTGGAATAAAAACTCTTTAAAATCACCATTTTAGAAAAAAAAAACCCATTGCAAAGAAATAAGAAGTGCAAAAAGCTTGGAATAAAAACTTATTTTGCAAAAATGCCTTAGAAAAACATTCTTTCAATATATTCCTTATAAAGAAGTAAGAAAAAAAATACTTCAAAAAAAAAACTCTCTTTGCAAAAAAAACTCCTTAGAAAATCCTTGGAAAAAAAAACCATTGCAAAGAAATAAGAAGTGCAAAAAGCTTGGAATAAAAACTCATTTTGCAAAAATGCCTTAGAAAAACATTCTTTCAATACTCCCTTTGCAAAAAAAACTCCTTAGAAAATAAATCCCTTCAAAAATATTCTGACCAGAAGTATGAGAAATTAAAATGTGCGAAATTAATTAAAGTATTTAGTTTTATTTATATAAGTTTAGACAAGAACTTCTTCTTTTTTTTTCGGCCTACGAGTTTTTTTTTTACGTTTGGTTATTTGGCCGAATAACCTTTGCTTTAATTGACGTCACCGTTATGGAAAACAGTGATTCAGCCGAATAACCTCTGAAACCTGAAAATCTGATTTTCTCTCACAGTTTTCAAGTTTCTCTATTTTCGGAAGGTAAAAAGGATCTCTTACACTACAAAATGACTGTTGGACTTGATACCATTAGTTTCGTTATTGAATCTACTTTCCGAATATATAGATTTTGTTGTGTATAGGTAAGATCTGATTTTTGTAATTGTTTTTTTTAACAGGTGTTGAGTTTGGTTTTATCTCTTTCAAAATGCGGTGAAATGAAAAATCCATAACTTTAAAAATGCACTATAAAAAAAATTGAAAAAACTATGGTGCAGTTAATTGGTGTGTCTACTTCAAAAAGGTATTCATAGAATTTTTAGTTTTACATTCAATTGAGAGAAAAGTTTTGCGACAAAAAATATGTTGAAAATCGACAAAGTTTCTCCATTGATCGAATTCAAATAAATATGATAATTAGCATATAGATCAATTTATTACAAACGTATAGTCATGTAGTAGTATATTGTGTGTAGATTATCGTAGCATATTTGTTTTTTGCAAAAAACAAGTTTAACAATGATTTTACGTGTGCGACAAAACATGACTATTTTGTAGTTCTTTCATTTTATAAGAACACACTGTCAAACATTTTTCGAATCAACATATCAAATCTCAATATAAAAAATTGAAAAAAATATGGATAGCAAGCTAACATAATTCTCTAAAAGTTTGTTTTTTAGTGAAAAGTGAAATTCCAAACAAAAATATCACTTTTATTCGCCCAAAAATGGAAAACATGAAAAACTCAGAATTATTTTTTCACGAAACCCCCCAAAATAGACACCCATCTTCATGGATTCACCCAATTCCTCAAGTTTTATGCTTACTGTTTAATTCTTGTATATACATTTACAATGTCCTCATTATCATTTATTTTATAGATAACTGTCTTCCTAATCAACATGTAATGTTTTCTTTGTTTATAAACATCTTTGTCTCAAAATAAATAGATTTATGTTCTAACAGTATAAGAATTGTTTCTCTGTATTTCAGTATTTAAAATGTACATGTTTATATTATGATAGTTATAAATTTAATTTCAGTATGCAACAGAGTGATTTTTCCTTTTGAAAACAGTGTACAGTCAGCAAGAAAATTCCAACTATTACATTCAACAATTTACATATTGTTTTATATTATATATTCCATAGTGGAAATCAAAACAATTATCGAATCATGCTATAACCCTAAACAGTGTTATCAACTTTCAGCATATAGTCAACATTTTCATTTTAAACAATTTAAACTCTATATCTATCTATTGCATGATTTTATCTAAGGTATAGAATTGTCACAATTTAAAAACAGAACCAAGTTATGTTTCAACATCACACAGTGGAAATTTTAGTTAATATTATCAATCCTCATACAGATTTTAACTTAGCATCTTAAAACCCTCGGAACACAATCAGTTTGACGATTAACTTTTGAAAGGAGAAACTCAAACAACACATGATATATTTCATTGCCAGTAAAACAAAACACATAAGTTTTCGTTTACCCTGTAGATCGAACTAAACAACATTTTGGTGTTTTTATTTCAAGATTTCTTTTATTTCTTTAACAGCAGCACAAACCAGACAGAATCAACTAGAAGGGTAAGCTTGGATACCGACATCTTATCGAAGAGCAACATCAACAACTATACTTTCCAAAACGAAGACAAACCCTAACCCTTGGAAATTTTCATGAGTTTGAAACGCAGCAACACTTGTTACAAATCAACGAGTTTCATACAAGCCGCAAGCCTTCCATAGATATAAACATCTACCCATTAGCAACAGTATTCTCATTTGTACAAACTTCATATGATTTATCCCATCGATTTTACATTTCAACTTTCACCGTTCACAAAAGAAAAATGATAGCAGCAGATTATTGAAAACACAATTTATTACATTATCCCAAGTCTGTGAGAAAGAACAACATCACACGACAGTTATCAAACATAACAGGCTCGTGCCTTTTGGGTCGAGGAACTATCCTCCCCAATCTTTTACAAAACCCTAAGGTTGATGAAATACAAACTTGCCGAGATGAAAACAAAGACCACAGAATAAACAGTTTGGCCATCACTTCCATCTAACCAGGGTACAAGGCAACCTCCGAGGCTTACCGGTTAGTGTAGCCGTAGCCCACCTTCAATGCCCAAACTGGAGAAGCCATTGAATCTCTTCCCTGTAACAACAACATTAACAATGTTGTCAAAAACAATTATCTTTTCAAGAAACGAGACTCAGCATTAAACAAATAAACTACTACTGTGTTAATTGTAAAGTATGAAAGCTACAGGAAGGAGTTTCGAATCACATTACCTTTAATTCGTTGGCAAGTAGTAGCAACAAACTCCAGACATGCGCAACAACAACTGTAAAATCTCATACTATCAAATGCTGAGGTAGAAGGAAACCACACCGAGTTCCAACTACTAAATAGTCCAACAATGCCAAGACCTGAACCAATTATGACAAGGACCTGGCCTCTCACATTTAAACCCGGTTTAAAAGAAAAACCCACAGCTAATCTGAGTATCGAACCCCATCTAGAACTGACTTCAAGCTGTCAACCATGACATTATCCACTATACAAAGAACTGGAAGAGTTCGGCTCTAGATTTTTTCCACAGGTCACGGGTTCAAAACGCAGGAGCTACGCCTCTACAGGCGAAACACTAACCCTACAAACCCTCGGCCTCTCGGCCATTTGCAGAGCCACTACCACCGAATGCCAAAGATCACAATAAACACAATGAATGTGATGGAGGTAGGGTTTAATCCTTGTCCATCAAACTCTGCTAGAACAACGGTGGAGATCACCGGTTAGATTTACAAAACACCAAGTAGCCTACCACATTAATTGAGCCATCATTGCAATTGCCACGAATGAGCCACAAAGGAGCCAGCTCATTAACTAGTGAACCAGTATGTCTACACATCATCACAAGAATGGTTATAACCACGGTAATGGCACGTGATCAAGCTCTCTATACCATCCACGATGGAATTCCACTATCCACGATAGTTGTATGCATTCAATGCATAGGTAGCAATCATATCCTCCAACCTGTGATATGTATTAACGTTCACATCATAACATTAATACAATGGATATTGTATATATTAAAGGCGTATTGCACCACCTTGTCACCACATGCTAAAGGTTGGTTAGATATTAGCTAGGTTTACATAGTATCACATGGTTGCATATGTATCACATAGAGTCACGAAAAGTGCACACACATATATTATATAAAGTTTGTTTATATATTATTTTGTTAATATTTCAATACATTGCAAATAGATTATAGAATTAATCTAAGAAAACGCACACACATACACTTTATTGTATAGTGAATAAAAGACATGTCAATAAATCGAATTATTATCAACATTGTAGAGTATAGTCCCTAGACATATTATAAAAACAACTATACATAGAATTTCTACAAATTGCCATGGGAAAATATAGACAGTTACGTACAGCTCAACATGAAACTTAAATGAAAATTATATATATTTATGAGTACAAAACGGAGACACGATCGATACAGACCTTCTCATGATTCAAATAAAAGTTATAATTCACATTATTTAAGATGAACTGTTTGCATCAGTAGTCATTTTCAGACTTCATTATCTTGAACGAATTTAAGTCTCGAACCAATATTTTCACCGGTAGAATGCCCAAAGTTTTATCTCTTCAAATAATGACAAAAAAGATTTACAAAAAAATTGTTTGGTCACTTGTTGCAACTTTAAATCCTTACCTGTAAACTACCACAAGTACGAATTCAAATGCTTTAGCATGAATGCTAAGTAAGCCTTGGGGCATCCGTAGGACCGCTTGATCAATCAACAAATGCATATTATTCAAAACAGTTGATGCATAATTCATAATAACAACATTAGAAGTTTGCAATAGTACAGCCGAGTGTGAATAACCTCAAGACATAATCTGAAATCTTTTAGTCACAAATTCTTATATTTTAAACCAGCATGGCATTTCGTACAGCAAGAAGATCTTTATACATTATTCTATTTTCCGCATATATTAAATAGAAAAATTTTAATTTTTTGTGATTTTTTTGGGATGTTACACTCCAAAAGTTCATATCATTTTTCCTCATAAATTCCTTAAAGCTTTTTGAAATCATTTTTACATGATTTTTTCTCAAGAAATTTACTTCAAAATTGTGGTGTTGTTACTTGACACACACATGAAGAACCTAAAGAGTAGCCCCATTGGTTCATGACACTAGTGTTACCACCATAAATATAACTAGTGAAAATATCTAACTAACATAGATCCTCCCACGAGAGGTTCACTCAGTGAACTTGTTACATAGCATGATCGTTCGCATGATATTAAAGAATATCCTTAATTTCACTAAATATTGGAAAATGTCTCCTAAATTTTTATTGTTGAACCCCCTTCCAATATGCCTTTCCAATTAAAAAAACCCCTAGTTTCACCAGATATTGTGGGTATCCATTTTTATCAACCCATTTTTAATACCCCCTTTATATTATATTATCAAGTTGTAACAAACATGATCTCTAACACATCTTAGTATAAGCAAACAAGATGCTAAATTAAATAATAGTATAATGCTAATAATGATCCCACCGGGATTGTAAGGGGTGACTAATCAATTTGTAGCATTGGATAGTGGAATACCCAACAAAATAGTATTGGAGAAGGAAAAACATGTAAAAGGAAACCAAATCAAGATATCCACATAACAAAGAATGTAAAATAATGATAATCCAATCGTTAGTGCAATGCTTAGAAAAGATGAGAATTGTAAATGTTTCACACCACAACCTGCCAATCTACCAATTTTATATCATGTAAACACAAGCATAGTCGTAGAGAGATCATGTTTTCTATAAGCTTAATAAATTAAACTCCATAAAAATGAAAAATTGAAACCCTTTCATGGATGGACTCCGCTACCTTCCTATCAAAGCAAACATCTTGGTTCCAATTATCCAAGAAAGATTGATCTCACTTTTCTTGGTTTTCTTGGAACAAGGTTTGATTGAATCTCAATACCCACCTAAACCCCAACCTAAAAAAATGAAGAGTTGGATCTTTTACTCGAATGCCTACAAAAAATAAAATACAGTTGTTCAACTTTGGAAATCCCAATTAGATACAATCTGAACTTAAAGATGAAAAACAATATAACATCAATTCAAACTGAGCCTAAATAAGATATTAAATGAGGATTGCACAAGTCCAGTAATCCAAAGAGATTTCCATCGATATTATCATTGGTGCACTATTATCGGATTTATGCAAAACTTAGGATAATAAGCAATATCAAATAAAAATGGAGGGTCCATAATTTTTAGGTGGGTATGAATTGAGCCCATGATTTTGAGGTATGAATCCATCCCACGATTTGGAGGTTATTCCTCGGCCCACCCAAATATAATAACCCCAACATTTATATTACTATGTCAAATTAAAAAAACCCCTTGACCCCTTAATATAGGGCAATATATTTTTGAGGTTTTTAAGAGTATTCAAACCCCCAATATGAATGGACGTGATATGATATTGCCTCGCTAGTGAATCCCCAGTGGATCCTCCACAAGACATAAACAAATAATTTATATCTTAATTTAGGATTTTGGGTATAAGCATCCAAATAACTCCCCATAATTGTTTCTCATTTGAAGCATCATTATTTTCCAAGGGATATTAAAATCCTTTCATCACAACTGTGCAAAAAAAAATCCGAGGAGATATCCTATGGGGTTATATGTTGAGGTCAAGTGGTTTTTGTTAATATCATTGTTCCATTAAAATATCTTCTCATTGTTCCCTTTAACTTCTTGAGGCTGAGAGTCCATGGTCCACTCTTGCGAAAGGTAAAATAGTCGCAACAATATATGATACCTACCTAGGTGGCATTTGTGGATGCATTTGCACTTGGGATAGATAGTGTTGGCCATTGAGAAATATTTATAGTTCAATCAAGACATGCCCCAAATAATTGCCACTATAATTGGCTTTTGCATACCTCCACTTTCCATATTTAGTGGATCTACACCCCATTCATTAAGAGATTTTGGAATCCTTCAATACATTTGAGTAGAAGGATATTACAGTCACGGGACACATACTTTCCTTATTTCAAAACCATAATATGAAACTCCACATACATCAAACAATACATGTTGTGGTTTATTGAAATACATTCAACATTGTTGCACCATGCAAAACTTGATTTTAGGATACACATATTTTCTTAGAGTAAATCATGATTTTTTGCATTACCACCATTTTATAGACTTATCACCTTTACTCCAAAAATCCCCACTATTATCACACATGAGAATACTACACCATCTTATTCATTACAATTTATCCAAAATTGCACCCCCCCCACCATCGCATTGGGAAAATACTACTATGGTAGAAGAACATGTAATCCCCACCAGAACAATGGTCGAACCTATCATACATATAAAACTCATACTAAAAATAATCACCCTTGCACCCTTCATGAGATTTATGTTCAACCACTCCATTAGTACCAGTATGTCAACCCGGAGATAGTCCAAGAAGTCAATTTAGAGAACATAATATGTAATAAACCTAGGGGTAGTCATGCAATTCCCCCTCCTTCAACATGGACCAATTTTTTGCATAGATAATATTTCCCAAACCTCGGTCTTAGAGTTTACCTCTTATGAGGGTAACACCTTCTCCACCAGATCTACTCCTTGGATGAGACCTAATCATGTATACTAGGGGGGTTTCCACCTAGAGTGACGTAATGTTCAACAAATTTGAAATCCTTATAAGTAAAATGAAAATTCGTATCAACAATCATCACAGGCCATCCTCTTAATAGGTATTGACATATTTAGGCATGTCTTCCCTATTCATCCCCATTTCAAATGTGGGACATTTTTAAGAAATTTATGGTTCATTTACGTATTGTAGATGATCGAGCCTCCTCATGCACTATGTCCTTCTCAACCTAGAACCACCTTGGTTGTACCACTATCACCCCATCAATGATTGAGTTATGAGACTTTGATGGTATACTCTATTCCCCCTTTGGGATCCTTCTCAATTTCCCCATTGAGTTAGGTGGTAAGACTATTATGGTCAATTTTCTTATCATGATTGATTCAATGAATTATAACATCCTCCTTGGGCACAATTACATATATCCCATTAATGTTGTGGCATATTCACGCTTTTATATCATGAGATTTCCTCATGAGGGACACGATTACATCTATACCATTAATGTTTTGGCGTCTTCACAATTTTATATCATGATATTTCCTCATGAGGGACACATCCTTAGCATTTATCAACTCTCATACTATGCTCCCACCATCACATACTTCACAAGATAGAATTTATCTTCTATCTCTCACATTGATTCCATTAGTGCATTACAATCCCACATATATTAATAGTGAATCATCCACTCCCATTGAATGTAATAGCATGGCTAAAAAACTACCTCCTCGTCACTTTGATTGAGAGTTTAGGTCGATTAATTCACCCCTTGGGGTCATCCACACTTATTTCATCCACAAAAAGAACTATGTCTCCTCAACCACATTCTTCCTACATAATGAAGAATTACTTTATGCCATCACTTCCTTCACTATCATTAGTAATGACCTCCATATATGTTATCATATTAACTATCTAGAGGGTCCTAATAACTCAATTGATACACCATCTAATTCCATCTCCCTTGGCACTATCATTTTCCCCTTTCAAATAATATTGATATCTTCAGTCCAATAAGGACTCTAAGGAATCCAATTCTATGACTACCGATCATACCCCATGAAAAAATGTTGTTAAATAGTTTACAAAGCCAACCCCTCCCCATGGATGCTATACCACATTCTAGCAAATTTGATACACTATTTCATATCTTCTTCTATGGATGCCCATCATTAAACTACTTGGATTTTTACCTATGGTCCATAATCTTTGTTATTTGGCAGCAACACTTCTTTGAATTTCACTACAAGGAAAAGGCCCTTTAGTGTAGGTTATAACGTATTCTCCTCCCAAAAGATCCCAAATATGTGTTTCTAGCGGAGGTCACTAGTGGAGGTGAGCGGTAGGAGGTTTTAGTGGATTTGTTATTTTTGGTGTGTTTTTTACCTAATCGCACCAGTGCGTTCGAAACACAACCGCATCGGTATGTTTCCTTGTATGTCACACCACGACTAAAAAACAGCATTGGAAAAACAAAATAATATCCAAATAAACATATTGGTGCATTAAGTAATACACAACCGCACTGGTGCGTTTAGTAGAAACCACCGCACTGCATACTCTTTTATTAAAAATTAAAATATTAAGGTAAAAAAATCAACTCGGTGTGTTCATTAACACTAACTGCCTCGGTGCATTATCTCAAACATAATGCACAGACCATTATTTTATGAAACATAATAACCTATTTTATTACAAAAATTATCTCAAAAGTATACGTAAAGTCTATAAGCAATGCATCCGTTGTTAAATGGCCCGGTGCGCTAAGGAATGCTAGATGCCCCGGTGCAGGAAATAAAAAGCACCAAAAAGTATTTTGTTATTTTATTAAAAAAATTATGTTATTTTAACACCAACTCATTCTGGTGCTCGCGACTGTGGAACGCACCAGTGCACCCGACTGTCGATCGCACTCATGCAGGGTTTAATAAAAATAAATAATTGCGTGGGGAAACACATTTTTACCCTATTCAATGTGTCTTAGCCTCTGTGCACCAATGGTGCACTTCACCCACCTGGATGCCCTAACATCTGTGGTCCATGCGGATACATTATTCTTTCCTATTGGTTGCTGCTTTTGGTTTGAATTTTTCCAAATAGTGGGAAAAATTTTAAATTTCCTATACATCGCCAATATGCCTCCTTGGTGGGTCGTTCATCAAGTAAAATGATTCTGACTTCACAATTTAATTTTTAGCGGATTATTTTTTAAAATTCACCTTGAAATTGTCTTGTATAAAAAAAATTAAAAAAATTTGGGCAGTGCATTCAAGCCATTCGGCTCACACCATGAAATGGTACACCCTAAAAAAGTTTACAAGGCACACCGCCCACATTGTGATACGAACATTCTAATTCTAGTTTAATATGGTTGTTAAAAATAAATAAAATAATAAAATAAAATCATAATGATGTAATCCTTATTTTGAATTATCAAAATTTAGTAAATGAAAAAGGAAAGGGGAGGAAATTGTTTTATAGAAATTATAGAAAGAGGAAACACACAACAATAGTGGTTTAATAAGTAAACCATATTATTGTATAAGTGAATGATTAATCATTATATAAAGGGATAAATATATATATTGTTTGCTAGCTAAATATTACATTAATATATGTTGATATAAATGATGCCACAAGATATTTATATCATTATATGATTGGATCATTATGGGGGGGGATATTCATATCACTATGTGATGGAATGGTTACATAATGTTTTTCAAGTAAGGTATGGTGCGGAAACTTTGGTAAAAATGGTGAACGGTACTAAGATATATATTGTAGATATTTTAATAATGTATGAGTATTATTAATACTTGATACAAGGAATATTAACATAAAGTATAGAGACAATTAGCATGATAAACTGAACTCAAATGAAGCTAACCTTAGGTCATGGTCAAACGTTAATGAAAGTAACAACTAACCCTCGAGATGAAAACTCGATGAGGTTAAGAAAACATACTTAGTATGATTTGATGAGATTGTCGAAGTAGTCCTATGACAAAAGAAATGATGAAATGAAGTAAAGATATGATAAACTCATTAATCTGGACATGATATTATTTAAGAAAAGGACTGAGAGTTAAATTTTAAATGTTTGTCTAAGTCACTAAGTTTCGATGCCTCAAATCCTATCAATTTGAGAATCAACATTTAGGGGGTTTTGGAAGTAACCTTATGGAAATTGGTTTTGAAATATTTGAGGGTCTAGATCTCTCTTGACTTGTTAAAAATGTGACCATGTCTTACCCATCTTCGATTGACGGAATATGTTATGATGTTTACCTTCTCATCTTTGAGGGAAGGATGACCAAATAGATTTGGAGTCTTGTTTGATGGGGATTTGATAACTAATGGGTGGCTATTGATGTTGTATAGCTTGTAATTCATTTTGGATATCGTAGACCTTCGCAGATCTAGGTTGGTATTGACAAATAGGAAGGCATTATTGGATTTACAATACGCAAGTTACGATTGAGTTCATGAGGATGTATTGGAACCATGTTGCATGAAAAAGGAAACTTACGATTAGAACCACTAGTGCTTAGAGCCTTGATTGTTGGAGAAAAATAGAAGAGAATGACAAGAAGAGGAGAATAGGAAATTAGAAAGTTAAGTCTAGCATCAAAAGTACAAGAACAAAAATTAACTTCGGGACGAAGTTCTATACAAGAGGGGGTGTATGTAATGCCCCTAAAATGACTATGGACTTTAAGAGCACCTGTCGAGTGACCCGGCGAAACAGACTTCAATAAAGTGGCCCTTCAAGTTAGGATGTGTCTTAATAAGGCAGAATCACCTGATGGTGTGCATGACTATAGTTGATAAATGAATTAATGAATTGAATTATATGTGTGGACTGGGATAATTGATTGATCAGTTCTTGCTTAAATGCTTAGCCTTGATTGGTCAAGTCAAAGTATAGTAGGACAGCTACAACCCTAGCTTTGTGACTTGGGAGGACACAACTGAGATGCGTCATAGCTTTCCGCATTTATTCTGAACTTCGGGACGAAGTTCTAAATAAGTAGGGGTGTATGTAGTGCCCCTAGACTACTATAGACATTGAGGGCACCTGCTGAGTCACCGACTATTTGAAACATTAATAAAATAACCCTATGATTTTATTTTGAGTATATTTATGATTACGATTGATTGATATATGTGCTTTTGGGTAGTTATTGTGAATGGACGATTTTATGTTTAACGATTAACTTTGATATGAAAATTGTACATATGGATAATGCTTAACGACTAGCTATACGGTGATTATGTATTTGTCGACGAAATGTATATTTGATTAGAAGTTTGAATAAATCATAAATGTTTAACAATACTAGATTTAGAAATCAGATGATGATTATTGAGGACAGTTCTACTAATAAATTGTTGTGAGAAGTGTGTGTAGAAACAAGTGAGACGGTTCACCAACAGACACACAAAGGAACATGAAGGGTCGTAGAGTACGGGTAAATCACACACAGGGAGAGCGACGACGATGTCGACTTCCAACGGAATACCACGCTTGAGAAGATAAGCACTGATCCGCTTGCTCAAGAGGAAAGCGTGAGGGCGTACGAGGTGGGCCACGACGGAGCTGGTCACGTACGAGTTGAGGGGCGCGCAGTGAGAACAGACTCACTCCTCAGCGCCATTAGTCCCTAGATAGCGTGTAGACGGAGGATGGAAGGTAACGGCTCCTGAAATCCCTACATGAAGTTCCCGCAAGTCAAAACGGAAGGATGACGGTAGAAGGGCCCGACGGTGCGGTACCCTGCCGAGAACGGAAAGAGTGAATGCAAGGACCCAACGATGTGGTGCCTTGCCGAGGAATGGAAACTATGGATGACTGGACTCGACGGAGTGGTGCCATGTCAGAGAAATTAAATTAAGGAACTAGGAGCCCAACGGCGCGACACCGTGATCCTAGTGAGTTTGATTGTTAAATTTAACTGCATAAAAACTTATGAGAATAACTCTAGATTATTACTTAGCAAATGCATAAAAATAATTTAGGCATTTGCACATGAATAGTTATTTTTGTTGAGCATTTAAAATAATAGAAATCATTATTTAGGAGCAAAATAGAATCCTAAGATTAGACACCTAGTCAACTAAAATCTAGGAGTTAATTAAAATATCTGGGGGACAAACTAGAGCAAACTTAGGGGTGTTGGTGCACTTCCCAGAGAAACTGACACTTGGATGGGTGAGTGTTTTAATTAAATAATTAATTAAAAATATGTAATTATGCATGAAGCGACATGTGTCGCATGAGATTTTCCTTTATAAGGAAGGCTTGGGGAATGGGTAAAGGGCCCATAATTTGGACGATTGTCGTAATTTTCAAATGCCTCAAAGACTTGCTGCTATCTAAGGGTTTGGCTTAGAAATCCTAGTGGGAAGGGAAGCCCAAGCTGAATTTCTGAACTACTTGTGTGAGCTCTACGACCCAAAGCTCGGGGGAGGCCATGCGACTGAAAGCATGAGCCTATGGTTGGGTGGCGAAGCTAACGATTGCTTCGCCAATGGTTAAACGAGCTTTGTTGGAGGGATCCTACGGAAGACGAAGGCGACAATGGACCAACCGGATCGGGTTGACAGGTTAAAGTTTTGCTTATTTTTGTTAAGTTATTCACGCTTTTTATTTTTATTTTTCCAATAACTATGATGGCTAATTTGTTGGTATGAAGTTTTTAAAGTTTCAGGTTCAGTTCAAGGGGATCCTAAAGGAGGGGCCCTACATTTGGTATCAGAGCCGGTCGAGCCTTGAGGGCACCGGACTCATATTTCTATCAGGTGTTCATCGGTAGATTGTTGAAGGCAAGGAGATCAAATGGAAGCGACATTGAACTTCGACATTACCGTCAGCTATGGAACCATTCATCCAGGTTGGTAATTCCGTTTATATAAATTAATTTCTGTTGAATGATTGGTATACAAAACTGTATAAGATTTATATGTCATCTGTTACAAAAAAAAGGCGGGGGTAGGGGACTCGAATGTATGTCGTAGATTTTATTTTCAAATATCATCAATACTTATCCTGCAGGAAATGTGTTAATATTTTATGTTGAAAATATGGTAGCTGTAGATCTATTTTCTATAGTGAACTTGAATCGCGTAATCTCGATCTGGTTCTCAGAACGCCACATTTTCGTTGGCTTATGATGAATGCAGATCCGTTCCCATGTTACATTCAGAGTTGTATTTATGTCAATAGAAATTCCCATACTCTGTTGGATTGAAGAAATTCGTGAATCCGTTCCCATACTATGTTCAGAGCTATATTTCTGTCAATAGAAATTTTCATACTCTGTTCAGATTGATGAAACCATTGACCAATTCTCAGATTGCATTCTCCATTGTAATTCTGATGAGAGATTCTGTATACCCTGTTTTACAGCACTAATCCCTAAATCCAGCGTTGTCCATTGAATTGATTTCCCCGTTGTGTGAGATCTGAAATCTTAAAAGATTATGAACGCAGTCATTTAGCTGATTCCCACGCTGTACGGAGATGCGAGTTTAATTATCCATCGGTGTCCCTGATTTACAGGTCTATTGATCCCTAGCGACTGTAAAATTTTAGCGATCCACAATCATCTCTGTGTTTGCAATTGCGTATATCAGTTCCAAAGCTTATAGCTTCCATCTTTGAAATATTATGTGCTTCATTAACCTTTGCGATAGCACATATATGCGCTTTATGTTTACGCCTAACCCTTAGACTCCATTTAACCCTGCTGGAATGTTCGATGCCGTCTGAGTAGATAAAGCTTGTTCCCCAACCTTTAAAACCAGCTCAGAATGAAACAACAGTTAAAAACTAGATAAAGTCATTTCTATCATTCGTTGTGAGCATGATATTAAGTCCATTGAAACAAAGTTGGAGGTTGGGATCGCTAATGCGGGCAATTTGTTTGTGGAAGGGGGATGACGCAAATGCATAAAGTCAGTATGATATAAGTCGAATATGTTAAAGAGTTCTCATCAACATCGAATAAATCTTATTTATCGAGACTAATTATACCCATAAGTTAAATGATACATGTCAAATTGTGATGATATTATTATCTCAAAGTCGAAGCATGGTAAGGGTGAATTGTTGATACGAAGAAAGGGGTAGTGACTTTCTACAAATAAATTAAATCGCGAGTGATTATTGTTGCGACTGAATTGGTACCACTACATGATTGGCCATCATTACATCAGCATGTAGTCGATGTTGTCGATGACTGGACGATAAACCCGGTGCAAGCTTGGCGCTCTGCTTGGTGTATCCAATCTCAGATAGTGGGATTTAAAGCGACCAGAAGGGGATAACGCCAAGCAATTGAATCTGCGTGTTTGAGTCGGGCAGGAGTGGAACTGTTTGTTCCATCATGATGGAGGTAGTGACAGTAATGGGTAATTATTGGCGGTGGGAGATGACAAACCCTGTTTCGTTGGTATCGCTCTACTTGGGTTTCTATATTGAGGTTGGAACGGCCACAACTAGATCCTAACCCTCAAGTTACGCTTCAAACTCTGCCCAACAAGGATCGTAGCATCCGTATACCTCTGGTTGTGACCGGGATATGTTCTGTCTACTCAGCGAACAGTAACAACCTCGAGAATAGATCGCCTTCCTGTACGTGGAGAGGAGTCCGGTCCATCTCTGGCGTACTGACTAAAACCACGTCCTTTTATCCCGGCGTCAATGCTCTTATGTTTGGTACAGAACTCAACGAACTCCTCCTTAATCCGCGGCAGCACCGTGAGCGGAGTTCCAGAGGTCACTTATTAATGACTCTGATCATTTAGTTAATGTGTGGAACTAGTCCAAAAGTTAGAGTTAGCATATGACGGGTACTAATTGCTGGGATGTTAAATTAATATATATCTTTTCAATATTATTGAGAAACCCGATACTAGAGCAGCTCCTGCGTCTTCGCCTGAGTGATCAGCATTCAGATTGCTAAAACATTTATGTTGCTGGAGTGCCGCCGACATTTCATCTAACTTGGTTTTATTTATCTATTTTTATAAATCAAACACTGACTAACTCCTCACCTTTTTAAATATATTATTTAATTACAGGTATATGAAGTTTAGAATAGCGGAATTATAGGGAGTTATCGTAATCAGAGAGGAACTCTCTACCGGTAAAAAGATTATTCATTCAACACATATGGAGTTCTATGTATGCACGGCTACAAGTTAGAATCCACGTCTATTTGTTCCCATGCAAACTAGGCACATTGTTTTCTTAGATATTGAATAAAAAGATATATGAATGGAAGTGAACTTATTATACCGTAGATTATTGTATTGTGAACATTTTACAAATTTGACCATTCTTATCTTATTGAAATGATATTTTTTAAATGGAAGTAAATATATTATAATTTAGATTATTTTATTCTCATCATTCTTATCTTTTTGAAATGATATATTTAAATGAAAGCAAACATATTATAATTTAGATTATTTTTAATTAGTCTTATCTTATGGAAAAGATATATATACGTGGAAGTGAGTGTGTTATAATTTAGATAGTTTTATTGTGAACATTTTATAATTTGATTATTTATCTTATCGAAAAGGTGTATATAAATATGGAAGTGAACATTAGTTTTATTGAAAGGATGTGTTGTTAATATCAAATGGATTTTTGAAATAAAACCTGTATTAATGATTAGAGGCGATGGTTAGATATAGAAGTTATTTAGAATCGAATTATCACTATATATACCCACATAACATTATGTAAAGTTGTAGTTAAAAACAATGGAATAAAATTTAACTATTAATATGATAATCATGGTTATGAAGGGAAGGAAACTTTATAAATTATGTCGATATAATAGTTATAATTAACATAAAAAAAAAAGAAGAAAAAAAGGGAATTATATAGTTGTGTGTATGTATTGTTAGAAAAGAAATGGATATGTGAATTCTATATATTCATATAGAAGAAAGGAATTGAATTAAGAATAAAAGGAATTATTAGAGTAGAATCAACATTCATTTAAAGAGAAAATTATTGTGAAAGGAAATGAGTTGATTTGTGAAATGAAGGAATTAGCTAGTAGAAATAGATATGTAAATTCACTTATTACTATTTAAGTGATGATGTGTAATAGAAATATAATACAAAGAATGGAGTTGTGAAATAAAGGTTTGAGCTAAGTGGAATGGATACTCAACACCCTGTTATTGGTATTGAATTAATCTTTCTTTTAAAAGATAGCAAATAGCTATATAATTGTGAAATTAGGTATAGTATTACTTATTCTTAAACATAGTTATTATTATTAATTAATATATAAGAAGATATATATATTGTCAAATGAAGTTTGCTAACTTCTTATTTAGATCATAATATTATTTTAAAAGTCCCATACTTTGAAAGGAAGTTGGTTATTCTAATTCTAGTTTAATATGGTTGTTAAAAATAAATAAAATAATAAAATAAAATCATAATGATGTAATCCTTATTTTGAATTATCAAAATTTAGTAAATGAAAAAGGAAAGGGGAGGAAATTGTTTTATAGAAATTATAGAAAGAGGAAACACACAACAATAGTGGTTTAATAAGTAAACCATATTATTGTATAAGTGAATGATTAATCATTATATAAAGGGATAAATATATATATTGTTTGCTAGCTAAATATTACATTAATATATGTTGATATAAATGATGCCACAAGATATTTATATCATTATATGATTGGATCATTATGGGGGGGGATATTCATATCACTATGTGATGGAATGGTTACATAATGTTTTTCAAGTAAGGTATGGTGCGGAAACTTTGGTAAAAATGGTGAACGGTACTAAGATATATATTGTAGATATTTTAATAATGTATGAGTATTATTAATACTTGATACAAGGAATATTAACATAAAGTATAGAGACAATTAGCATGATAAACTGAACTCAAATGAAGCTAACCTTAGGTCATGGTCAAACGTTAATGAAAGTAACAACTAACCCTCGAGATGAAAACTCGATGAGGTTAAGAAAACATACTTAGTATGATTTGATGAGATTGTCGAAGTAGTCCTATGACAAAAGAAATGATGAAATGAAGTAAAGATATGATAAACTCATTAATCTGGACATGATATTATTTAAGAAAAGGACTGAGAGTTAAATTTTAAATGTTTGTCTAAGTCACTAAGTTTCGATGCCTCAAATCCTATCAATTTGAGAATCAACATTTAGGGGGTTTTGGAAGTAACCTTATGGAAATTGGTTTTGAAATATTTGAGGGTCTAGATCTCTCTTGACTTGTTAAAAATGTGACCATGTCTTACCCATCTTCGATTGACGGAATATGTTATGATGTTTACCTTCTCATCTTTGAGGGAAGGATGACCAAATAGATTTGGAGTCTTGTTTGATGGGGATTTGATAACTAATGGGTGGCTATTGATGTTGTATAGCTTGTAATTCATTTTGGATATCGTAGACCTTCGCAGATCTAGGTTGGTATTGACAAATAGGAAGGCATTATTGGATTTACAATACGCAAGTTACGATTGAGTTCATGAGGATGTATTGGAACCATGTTGCATGAAAAAGGAAACTTACGATTAGAACCACTAGTGCTTAGAGCCTTGATTGTTGGAGAAAAATAGAAGAGAATGACAAGAAGAGGAGAATAGGAAATTAGAAAGTTAAGTCTAGCATCAAAAGTACAAGAACAAAAATTAACTTCGGGACGAAGTTCTATACAAGAGGGGGTGTATGTAATGCCCCTAAAATGACTATGTGACCCGGCGAAACAGACTTCAATAAAGTGGCCCTTCAAGTTAGGATGTGTCTTAATAAGGCAGAATCACCTGATGGTGTGCATGACTATAGTTGATAAATGAATTAATGAATTGAATTATATGTGTGGACTGGGATAATTGATTGATCAGTTCTTGCTTAAATGCTTAGCCTTGATTGGTCAAGTCAAAGTATAGTAGGACAGCTACAACCCTAGCTTTGTGACTTGGGAGGACACAACTGAGATGCGTCATAGCTTTCCGCATTTATTCTGAACTTCGGGACGAAGTTCTAAATAAGTAGGGGTGTATGTAGTGCCCCTAGACTACTATAGACATTGAGGGCACCTGCTGAGTCACCGACTATTTGAAACATTAATAAAATAACCCTATGATTTTATTTTGAGTATATTTATGATTACGATTGATTGATATATGTGCTTTTGGGTAGTTATTGTGAATGGACGATTTTATGTTTAACGATTAACTTTGATATGAAAATTGTACATATGGATAATGCTTAACGACTAGCTATACGGTGATTATGTATTTGTCGACGAAATGTATATTTGATTAGAAGTTTGAATAAATCATAAATGTTTAACAATACTAGATTTAGAAATCAGATGATGATTATTGAGGACAGTTCTACTAATAAATTGTTGTGAGAAGTGTGTGTAGAAACAAGTGAGACGGTTCACCAACAGACACACAAAGGAACATGAAGGGTCGTAGAGTACGGGTAAATCACACACAGGGAGAGCGACGACGATGTCGACTTCCAACGGAATACCACGCTTGAGCAGATAAGCACTGATCCGCTTGCTCAAGAGGAAAGCGTGAGGGCGTACGAGGTGGGCCACGACGGAGCTGGTCACGTACGAGTTGAGGGGCGCGCAGTGAGAACGGACTCACTCCTCAGCGCCATTAGTCCCTAGATAGCGTGTAGACGGAGGATGGAAGGTAACGGCTCCTGAAATCCCTACATGAAGTTCCCGCAAGTCAAAACGGAAGGATGACGGTAGAAGGGCCCGACGGTGCGGTACCCTGCCGAGAACGGAAAGAGTGAATGCAAGGACCCAACGATGTGGTGCCTTGCCGAGGAATGGAAACTATGGATGACTGGACTCGACGGAGTGGTGCCATGTCAGAGAAATTAAATTAAGGAACTAGGAGCCCAACGGCGCGACACCGTGATCCTAGTGAGTTTGATTGTTAAATTTAACTGCATAAAAACTTATGAGAATAACTCTAGATTATTACTTAGCAAATGCATAAAAATAATTTAGGCATTTGCACATGAATAGTTATTTTTGTTGAGCATTTAAAATAATAGAAATCATTATTTAGGAGCAAAATAGAATCCTAAGATTAGACACCTAGTCAACTAAAATCTAGGAGTTAATTAAAATATCTGGGGGACAAACTAGAGCAAACTTAGGGGTGTTGGTGCACTTCCCAGAGAAACTGACACTTGGATGGGTGAGTGTTTTAATTAAATAATTAATTAAAAATATGTAATTATGCATGAAGCGACATGTGTCGCATGAGATTTTCCTTTATAAGGAAGGCTTGGGGAATGGGTAAAGGGCCCATAATTTGGACGATTGTCGTAATTTTCAAATGCCTCAAAGACTTGCTGCTATCTAAGGTTTTGGCTTAGAAATCCTGGTGGGAAGGGAAGCCCAAGCTGAATTTCTGAACTACTTGTGTGAGCTCTACGACCCAAAGCTCGGGGGAGGCCATGCGACTGAAAGCATGAGCCTATGGTTGGGTGGCGAAGCTAACGATTGCTTCGCCAATGGTTAAACGAGCTTTGCTGGAGGGATCCTACGGAAGACGAAGGCGACAATGGACCAACCGGATCGGGTTGACAGGTTAAAGTTTTGCTTATTTTTGTTAAGTTATTCACGCTTTTTATTTTTATTTTTCCAATAACTATGATGGCTCATTTGTTGGTATGAAGTTTTTAAAGTTTCAGGTTCAGTTCAAGGGGATCCTAAAGGAGGGGCCCTACACAGTGTGCTTATGTCGCGTCGGTGCAGCGTTTGTTGGTGCAATGATGTGCATTAGGCGCACCATTGAGATGTTTTCATAAAAATTAAAATTTCATAAACACCACTACTTTTAAAAAACATTGAAATTCTTACCAATGCGTTTCAAATTAACGAGCACCGGATTTAAGATGACCTTAACTTTAGTAAACACATCAGTATTCATATATTAAAAATTATAATAATTTATACAGTGCGCTCATGTCACTTCAGTGCGCTCATGTCACGTTAGTGCATTGGGTTCGGTGCAATTCCATGACATAGGATTACTGTTGACACATTCTCATAAATCATTAAAATTTTAGAAACACCAGTGCTTTCAGATCCCGTAAACCCACAACCAATGATACTCCCATGGCACGTCAGTGCACCATGGTACGATGCGTTGACGCACCATAGGTGCACCGTGAATAGATTTCAATTAAATTAGGTCTTTTTTAAAGGCGGTGAATTTGAATCACCAGTGCACTAATGAGATTTAGGCGCACCGTAAAATCAATTTTAAATTTCTTGAAATATAACTAGCAGTGCGGTAGACATATTTTAGCTCATCGTTGTTAGGTGTCTTTTGTATATAAGCGCACCGCCATGGTGCATTTTATGATATTTTTGGTGCACCAGTTGTCGTTTTTTTGGGAAAAAATTAATAATTGATTTTAGTAGATATAATTATGATATAATTATTTTATATGTATGCTTATGAGACTGATTTATATTATATGTGAAACAGAGACATGATCTCCGTGAGGCTAGGAAATAGTGTGAGTCATAGGTAGATCAGTATAACTTCTGCAAAGAGTGGGAGGCCAGGGAGAGGGAGAGAGATTTATACCCTTGTCCCATTAGGCCTCAGACCAGGAACCTCTTGATTTGTTTTTCCTACTCAAGTTCTATGAGGAGGAGACATCACTCAAGAGGAATAGTATGTTCCTAACCCAATTGATCGCATGATGGGATCATCATAGGGAGGCCTTTTGGGTTGGTCCTAATGATTGGTTCCAATCAAATGAGGAGGACATACACTTTATCACTGGGCTCTCTAGGAGAGGTGAGGACCTTCCTTGATACCCCAAGGTTCCAGCTAGAGATGTAGCAGTCACTCACCTAGTATATGTTCAGAGATATGTTGATCCCAACATTTTCAAGCCTTCTCAATTTCAGGTCAGCGGTGGGCATTTTTCCATTGCTACTTTTGGTAGAGAGGATGTGAGGTGCCTCTCTTTGTTGGTGACGACCATCATGCATTACACCAGTGATGGGAAGCGCATTAGCTACCCTTTATTATATTATGTTGATTATTTAGTGCAGGAACCTAGATGCATTAGGTGGTCTGCTATTTTTTATGATGGTTTTTTTAATCTCTCAATTAATGTTGTGCATGTATTCAAAGAAGGGGGAACTTACCCTTCAGTTCAAATTTTTTTTGTCTATTTTTTGAGATATTTCCAGTGACTAGGCCATATTTTGACTAGTGCCCTCATAATTTGATTACAGATGTGTGTATACGCATGTGGGGGTAGATGATTCCCAAGAGAGGGAAACCAAAATTTCCTGCGAGGATTACTGTAGATGTGCTTGACATGCTAGGAGGTGAGGACCAGCCTCGGTTAGATATGGTTACATATCCACATGCAGGGTTGGATTGGAGAGGGTGTACCAACATCTTCTTCACCTAGGATGAGCCACTTGATGATAGAGGTAAATTTAGCATTATGTTTAATTTAATCTAGTTTCATTTTATTCTCTTTATACTTAATGCAAATGAAATATGTTTTAAGTTGTACTATTAAATTTATGTCTAATGAAATTGTCTAATTATTATTGTGTACTATATATTTTACAGATAATGGAACATTTGATGGCGAAATGGGGCTCCTCCACCACAGGATGAGGGTGAGGACATAGAGATGCATGATCAGTTGTAGGTTCCTCAACTAGACAGACTTGGCCTTCGACGGAGGCCAAAGAAGAGGTTCCGACAAGACATTGTAGATAGGTTGTCCAAATTATTTGTATATCGAGTGGTTTTTCCTGTTACAATCAGGGAGATTAAGAGGTAGGACTGGTACCTTGAGCTATGGAGGATGCTTCCTCTTGATATGAGGATCTTGATATAGCACATTGTTGGTGCTTCCATTATTCTAGATTCCATCCCAGATGGCAGTGAACATCATTTGATGAGATCGAAAATCCTTGGCCTCCTATTCCACCTCCTTCTCCATCAGCTGCTTCGACTAGTGGCGCAACCTCCACATCCACTGCACCTCCTCCTCAGCCTCCACCTCCTCCTCCTCCTCCTCCACCTCCATCACCTCCTTCATCATCTCCTCCTCCCCCTCCTTTGACTGATCCAACATTTGTTCCATTATACCTAGCTAACTGACCAACCCCTATTGATCCATCATCTCCCCATGATCCTCCTCCATTATTCCCCTTAGCTTTGGAGATGATATTCAGATTGGGTGAGATGATTTAGATTCCTAGAGATGTCTTTCCTACAATGTACATGATAGTTTTTTTCCTGACAGAGGTATTGATCATGCCTCTAGCTCTATTGTTGGAGGTGTTGAGACATTTGGTGGGTTGATAGATAGTGATGATGATATGGTTCTGGGGGTGGACTAGACATGTATATTTGAAATTTATCATCAGTTTGATGTTATATATATATATATGATGATATGGTTCTGGGGGTGGACTAGACATGTATATTTGAAATTTATCATCAGTTTGATGTTATAGTTATATATATATATATATATATATGTTTATGTTTATGTTTATTTATATGTTGATGGTCATGATGGTCTAATGGTTGCTTTGTTACATGTTATTGATAGATAATATGTGTGTTATATGATGTTTAAATATGTAAGATGTATATGTTAGATGAATATGCACTAACATAATGTGTATGATGGTACATTCATGCTTATAAATATTATTAGTCTTATCTTAATGATGGTATCATGTTGTTTATTTTTATGTTTGTTAGATGGTGACAATGATATTAATGATGATATGTTTATGTTTACATAATATAATTGAATAAAAATATTTTTGAATTAAATATTTTTATGAATTTTTATTGATAATGGATGAAGTTGTGACAACTAGATATATGATTTATGTTTGTTGTATAATTTGTCATAGTATCATGTTTATGATCAACATCACAAAAAAAAACTACATTATATGAACATGAATATGACCTATCAATGTATCATTCAAGATTTTTAATTTTTTAACAATAGCTCACTTTACAATCACAAATAACAAATCTTTAATAGGAAGAAAACAAATAGTTAATTAAAAGATGACAGCCTATTTCCCTCTAAAGGCCATCATAGAGGATCATCTATCAAGTGTATATAAACAATACACTATCTCCCAGATTTAGCACTTTTTACAAAATGTAAATATCATTGGAAATTACTTCTTGGGTCTGCTATAACCTGCATAAACAAAAATTATGTTGATACACACGACCAAGCACCTTGAGCAGGACCCCATCGCATTCAATGAAAAGGCGCTTACCATAGCCTTGCTTCTACAACGTCGATCTAAATATTCAACGCTCAATGACCATTGATCGACTTTGCACAAACATGTCATACCCTCTGCGCATTCAAACAAGGATCTGCCTGCAATTCTTAACAGGATTTTGACATATTCTTCACCATCAAGCTTACAGGATCGTTATTCCGGCCTTTTACATTGTCGATCTACCTCATCAATGCATAATATTTGTTGATTTATTGCATCCAACCTTCATGCGTTCTTCTGCACACTCAAAGCACAATTTTCACTTGCAATTCTCGTATTATATCCTGCGTTTTCCATCAATGTCAATAAATTTCGATTGATATCAATAACATGATGTTACTTAAAAAAGAACTATTCCTAATTATGCTTTGAACCTTCATCAATTTATATAACTTGTGCACAGTTTTCCATATAGATAATGAAATCTCTATACCGAATAAAGAACACACTAATTTTAAAACAATAATCACACTTATTGACGGAATTGATTCTCTGTTCATTAATAATCCCTTCGAGCTTGAATTTCCACTTAGGTCTTTACAAACAGAGCAATATGTCTCTATACATGCTCCAGGAAAATTAATTCCGAGCCCTCCTCTAACCTCAAGCTTCCTTGAGCTTCTACCCAAGCTCTATTGAGCTACCAAAAATCTTCCTAACTAGATAATCGAAACTGTATTAAATAGATCTTTAGTTTTGTTTCTTGATCCTAAATAAAAGGAACTAATTCCTTATTGAACTCAACTAACCCCTATGACTCACTTGATAGATCACTAACTAATTACTATAATCACTCAACTAACTACTAATGCTATTCTAACTAATACATGTGGAAGGATCAAGAGAGTCCTTATCCACTCTTATTTAGCTTTTACAATAAATCAAATAAATTACATAAGAGAGACCCTAGGTCTCCTTGACTCATTTGACCATGATGAAGTCATGGATGACTTCATTTCTATGAGCCTATGCTCCTGCATCAGACTCCCCATCTTGAAAATTTTCATGGGCTCCTATCCATGAGCTTCCTCCCTGCTACTTTTTCTATAAGCTTGCAGCAGATACCCAAGAGATAATCCTGAGCAGTGTTCTCATTTTGAACAATCCTTTCAGACATGTTTTCCAATACTGTGTTTGCAACTAGTCCTTTGGTTCTTACAGCATGTGTTCAGACTTCTTTGAACATTCAAAATCCTCTTTCCTCTGGCCTACAAACAAATTGTCAACAGGTTCTTCTTTATCTACATATAAACAATTCAGCTTTATTGTTCCAACAAAAAACAGAAGACTTATTAGCATAACGATGTTTGATATCCAAGAATTTTCTACTTGAATTCTTTGGCCTTCTTCCCTTCTTCTTGCCTCTCTCACATCACTATCCTTAGTGATTTCTTTAGCCATAAAATTTCCATCATCCTTTCTGACTTCATATCGTGCTTCCTCCATCAATGCCATGCTTGCACTTGATATTTCCTATTGATTAGTTCTTTCCTTCAGCCAATCACTGCATACTATATTAGTAATTTCATTCTCAAAATCATTTACTTGTGAAGTTACTTTTACCTCATCTTCAACTTTCTAATAATTCATTTTCCTCTTATCAGTCATCATCAATAATTGATTATTGATTTCCTCTTGCTTACCTCTGGATGGATGAAGAATATGTCTCTTCCCATTCATTTCAAAGGAATAGACATTCCTCTTTCCCTCATGCACTGCTTCTCTATCAAACTGCCAAGGCCTACCTAATAAAACATGACAAGCATCCATCTCTATAATGTCACATCTTACCTCATCCTAACAGCTTCCAATCTGAAACTTTAATTGCCATTGTTCACTCACAATAACTTGATGACCTTTCTGTAGCCATGAAACTCTGTAGGGTTTTGGATGTACTGTCTTCCTCAACTTCAATTTGTCTACCATTTCTGTAGACACCAAATTATCAGTACTACCACTGTCAACAATTAATTTACATCACTTACCTTCAACCTTGCAAACTGTCTTGAACAGGCTCCTCCTTTGGACTGACTCATCAATTACCTTCCTCATCAACAAGGCTTCACTTTGTTCAGGGTAATTCTCAGTCACCTCTAGTTCCTTTGGGGCTCCAGGTTCATCTTGCACTACTTGTGCTCCTCTTTGTCTTGCAACATTCTCAGGACAATTCCATGACATATGGTCAAGTTGTCCACATGTATAACACCTTACTTGTCCACCTCTACCTCTACTTCTTCCTCTTGAAGCAATTATTCCACCTATGTTATCATTAGTTCTGTCAGGATGTACTTGTTGGTTTGAACTACTAGCTTCACCTTTCTGCTGCTGTTCCTTTCCTCTCAAGCTTCTTACCCTAGTTCTCTGACTCTGCTTTCTCATCATCTTCTCCTCAACCTTCATAGCAATCTGATACGCTCTTCAATAGATCTTAATGACAACAAACTCAATTCATCTTGTATACCAAATCTTAACCATTGACATACCTAGATACCCTCTCAGGTGTGTCTTCTATATGCCCAGATCTGATATTTACTTTATAAAATTCCTCAGTATACTCCCTAACTGTCATTGACTTTTGCTTAAGGTTTTGCATTTGCCTAAAAAAAATCAACTTGTAGTCTTTAGGAAGAAATTTACCTCTCAACTTAGCCGTCATTCTGCTCTAGCTATTGATCCTAGCTTTGTTCTTCAAGATTCTCTCCTCTTGCACACCATCCCACCACAAGGAGGAATGCCCTGTTAACCTT
Organism: Larix kaempferi; assembly: GCA_027924585.1. Classification (NCBI taxonomy): domain Eukaryota; kingdom Viridiplantae; phylum Streptophyta; class Pinopsida; order Pinales; family Pinaceae; genus Larix; species Larix kaempferi. The sequence goes on along the minus strand of BSBM01001023.1, from coordinate 10,309,693 downwards.
GTGACAGCAAATTTGACTTGCTTGTCCTCCTTCACTTCAGCATAATCGATGTGTTTGTTCATAGCATTTATCCAATCAATTAGTTCTTCTGGATCCAATCTTCCACTATAGAATGGCGCATTGGCTCTTGAACTAGAACCTGCACCAAAAATGGACCTCAACACTCTTACCTTGGGAGTTTCAGCAGTTGTCTCCTCCTCCTCTTCATGTATCTCTTCATCACTTGTGTCTCTAGTGTTCTCATGATGTATTCCAGTTTCTAAGGCTTACAACCTTGCTCTCAGATTCCTTATCTCACCTCTCAATTCTGCATTGGCAACAGGTCTTCCTCGCCTGCCTCTACCTCTTCCAACTCTGACCTCCATCTTCTGGAAAAAAAAATCACTCCTCGACACAATTTGACTGTCAGTACTATCCTTTCCTGAATCTGTTAGTAAATTAGGAGTAAATACAATCTTGCTTTTCATTCAAGAAAACTACTTCAATCCTTAACACTAACAATTTAACAATATCAGAAAAAAAAAAAAAAGACTTTTTTTTTACCACACTCTCATACCTTCACGTAGAATCCCTTTTCTGCTCTGATACCAAAAATGATAGCCTATTTCCCTCTAAAGGACATTATAGAGGATCTCCTATCAAGTGTATATAAACAATACACTATCTCCTAGATTTAGCACTTTTTACAAAATGTAAATATCATTGGAAATTACTTCTCAGGTCTGTTATAACCTGTATAAACAAAAATTATGTTGATACAGAGCTAAATTAGTAGACCCTGTCTAGTTTAGCTACTTCTCCATATATGGAAACCACCGCTATCTCTCTTCTATATACTTGTGCGCAGATTCTTTTGTATTTAAGACTTTAGCTCTTAGCTCCTTGCCTTTATACACACGACCAAGCACCTTGAGAAGGACCCTATCACAATCAATGAAAAGGCGCTTACCAGAACCTTGCTTCTGCACCATCCATCAATTTATTCAATGCTTAGTGACCGTTGATCGAATGTGGACAAAAATGTCATACCCTCTACGCATTCAAACAATGATCTGCCTACAATTCTTAACAGGATTTCAACATATTCTTCACCATCGAGCTTATAGGCTCGTTATTCCGGCCTTCTACACTATCAATCTACCTCATCAATGCACAGTATTTGTCGATTTATTGCGTCCAACCTTCATGCGTTCTTCTACACACTCAAAGCACAATTTTCACCTACAATTCTCGTATTATATCCTGCATTTTCCATCAATCTCAATAAATCTAGATTGATATGAATAACGTGATGTTACTTAAACAATAACTATTCCTAATTATGCTTTGAACCTGCATCAATTTATATAACCTGTGCGCAGTTTTCCATACAGATAATGAAATCTCTGTACTAAATAAAGAACACACTAATTTAAAAGAATAATCACACATACTGACAGAATTGATTCTTTGTTCATCAATAATCCCTTCGAGCTTGAATTTCCACTTAGGTCTTTACAAACAGAGCAATATGTCTCTATACATGCTCTAGAAAAATTAATTCTAAGCCCTCCTCTAACCTCAAGCTTCCTCGAGCTTCTACCCAAGCTATATTGAGCTACCAAAAATCTCCCTAACTAGATAATCGAAACTGTATTAAATAGATCTTTAGTTCTGTTTCTTGATCCTACATAAAAGGAACTAATTCCTTATTGAACTCAACTAACCCCTATGACTCACTTGACAAATCACTAACTAATTACTATAATCACTCAACTAACTACTAACTCTATTCTAACTAATACACGTGGAAGGATCGAGAGAGTCCTGATCCACTCTTATTTAGCTTTTACAAGAAATAAAATAAATTACATAAGAGAGACCCTAGGTCTCCTTAATTCATTTGACCATGATGAAGTCGTGGATGACTTCTTTTCTATGAGCCTATGCTCCCGCATCAAATCGGAACACCCTTTTCTCTCAACTAATGTAACGCCACAACTTACATTCTCCAAATTAATAGATTATTATTATTAATCGTGATTATTTTTTTCATGTTGGAAAGTGGTAGTACCCACTGACTAGCAGGATTCGCCATTGGTTGAGAGACCACGAACTAGGGGCATCTAATCCATTAAAATCACCCGGGGATTGCACCCGGCCTGGACCGCACCAACCCTTATCAAGGTTGGATTTTAGTATCCGCGGGGTTTCGAACCGGTGACCTTTCCGCTTATGGGTGTCTTAACCATCACCCACGACCAATTGTTCTACATCTCACGGATTTATTAATCATGAAGTTGATTTGATTATCTTCAAGCCATTTTTTTATCTCTTCTTGTCATTCAGAAAAAATTTGCAAACATGTGCAATTATAATTCTTAGCATTATTTATAACAAAACATAATGAAATAAAACATTCAAATATTGATGTAGAAATATAGAGCACATTAAATTTTGTTGCGAATTTCATTGTTATCAAGGCCATAAATTAAGTCATTGTAGAGCTCAACACTGGTAAAAAAATTGTTGGATTTACAATCTCCAACAAGGTTACAAATGTGTCATTTTCTATGTTGGAGTTAACATTATAAATATACTAAAAAAATCGAAAAACATTACATTATATCAAAAATTCAATTTAATCGAATCATATAATAAAAAAACATTACATTATAACATAAATTTCATAAATTAATGCAATTATAATTCTTATCACTATTTACAACAAAAACATCATGAACTACAAGCATTCAAATATTGATGGAAAAATTAGAAAGCACCTTAAATTTTGTTGTACATTTCATTGTTATCAAGGCCATAAATTAAGTCATTGTAGAGATCAACACTAGTAAAACATTTGTTGGATTTTCAATCTTCATCAAGGTTGTAAACATGTCATTTTCTATGTTGGAGTTAACATTATAAATATGATAAAAAAATCGAAAAACGTTACATTCTAACAAAAATTCAATTTAACCGAATCATATAATAAAAAACCATTGCATTCTAACAAAAATGTCATAAATTAATGCAATTATAATTCACAACATTATTTATACATCATGAAATACAAACATTCAAATATTGATGGAGAAATTAGAGCACCTTAAATTTTGTTGTAAATTTCACTGTTATCAAGGCCATAAATTAAGTCATTTTAGAGCTCAACACTAGTAAAAGAATTGTTGAATTTTCAATCTCCATCAAGGTTACAAATGTGTCATTTTCTATGTTGGAGTTAACATTATAAATACAATAAAAGCATTGAAAAACATTACATTATACCAAAAATTCAATTTAATCGAATCATATAATAAAAAAACATTACATTCTAACAAAAATGTCATAAATTAATGCAATTATAATTCTTAACATTATTTATAACAAAAACATCATAAAATACAAGCACTGGAATATCAATATAGAAATTTGAGACCACCTTCAAGTCAAGAATAATATGTTAGCCTTTACATTCACAAAATTAAAATTGACTCATGCAAGTTGTTTTTCATATTGTATTTATATGTATACAGAAAACATAATATGAGTAATTTGGACAATGACATATAATAATTATATACAATCATAAATTACTTCATAGACATAAACCATATTTCTCATCATATAAATGGTCCTTAACCAACTAAAATTGTTTAAACACTGCATCCAGTAATCAACTTTCCATTTCCACTGTCATAACATGAAAAATAGACAATATAATTAGACAATCAAAGTTAACAGTAACAAAATGATATATCAATCTGTAAATGACGAAATAAAACATCTACATATCACTCTTCATTTCCATCACTCTCATTATCTTCCTCGGTTGGCATGATAGTAGTCTAGGGTATTTTTTAAGGATTCTAATATTATACTTAGGTATAGTATCCTAGGTGATTAATTTGGATTGAAAATAACATCTATATAGATAGGTAGGTGAATAATAAATATGAAACATACAATTTAATAATGAAATGTGCAAATTTTGGTGAATATTATGATAAAAAAACATATTTTATGTAAATATAGGCGATATTAGACTAAAAATGACCAAATAGCGAATTTATTTTTTGAAAAAAAAAACCGAAAATAGCCAATTGACGAAATTTCACCCTTAAAAATTACCTTGGATAGCACTATTGCTCGTAGAAGCATGTTTAGATATAGGCTCATGTCTTAATATGAACCACCAATATATATCCAACACATCTGTGTGAAAGAACACTTGGTTTTAGTGTTTTGGTAAAACATAAGGCTCTTTACTTTCATCCCACATATTTCTAGAGTTGATACATATCACTATCGCAATCTTCCTTTACATTATTCCTGCCAAATGTGTCCCACCACCTGCACCTAAAAATAACACATTGGAAAGATGAGAAGTCCACTTGAATGATCTCTTGTATCTCTCCGACATAACTCAACATCCCTCCTAGCAGGTTTCGATCTCGGTGGCTAACACAACTAAAAATTACCCTAGATAGCATTGTTGCTCTTAGAAGTATGTTTAGATCTAGGCTCATGTCTTAATATGAACCACCAATATCTATCCAACACATCCATGTGAAAGAACACTTGGTTTTAGTGTTTTGGTAAAACATAAGGCTCCTTACTTTCATCCCACATCTTTCTAGAGTTGATAAATATCACTATCACGATCTTCCTTTACATTATTCCTGTTGAATGTGTCCCACCACCTACACCTAAAAATAACACATTGGAAGGATGAGAAGTCCACTTGAATGATCTCTTGTATCTTTCCGACATAACTCGACATCCCTCCTACCAGGTTTCAATCTCGGTGGCTAGCACGACTAGATTGGTCGAACTCAAATTCCACTCCACGGTCTTGTGTAACATGCCCATCATCAGCATCCTGGGTGCGAAAATGATGTCCATAAGCTGACATAGATGGGAACAAATGCACCTGTAAGAAAAGTTAACAAATGATGATGTCATATGTCTATTAACCCAACCATTAATATATTAAACATAGATGTCATAATTCAAAGTTGCATTAAAAAGTTAGAAATTATGTACATAAAGATTTATTACCGAGTGGCTACACCCGATCCCAATGTTTAGCGCATCCTCCTCTTTAGGAGGGTAATGAGAGAATGCACCATATTTCTCTCTGACTTGGTTTGCAACCCAACTGTTGGGATAGATCATTGGCATATTTTCTTTTAAATGATCTAGAAAAAACATGCTTCTATCATGCAACCACTTGAATTATTTTCTGTCAATGTCCAATTTCTTCCTCTTCTCTTCATACAATGCTACCCAGACTTTGTTTCCTCCTCATTGTAAATAATGAATTTATTGATTGCATCAATTTTTGAATTTTCTATTGTATTCATGGAAACAAAAACACATTCAATACGTATGGGATCAAATATAGATTTTGAAGTTTGTTGTGAATAATTACTATGTGAAAATTGAAGATCGAAAGATAAGTGACTTACTCTTTATCATGCTCCTTTTTCCATTCGTTTCTAGTACCTCCCCTTCCCTTTTTTCCTCATCACATTCATCATCCCAAATCACTTCACCTGGTGTGTGGTCGATTTGCTTGATGTACTCATTGGAATAATAGAACAACTCATATACTATGTACCCCTCTACCATAGAGCCCTCATGTTTTCCCCTTTGTTGAACAAATCCATTCATTTTTTTCATGAACCTCTCTAAGAAGAAAATCCAACAATAGAATACCACCTCGACTAATTCAACCTCATCAACTAGGTGAATTAGAACATGAACCTACAAGTCTAGGAAAATCGATGGCAATTCCTTCTCAAACATACAAACAATCTCAGCTATCTCTTCATGCCATCGTGGAATGTTAGCGATGTAAATCTCCTTTGATGTGATCCACCGTACAAATGCAGATAGTCTAGATATGGCATGCCACGGGTCATCGGGAAATTCATGGTTCACACACCCATGCACGAATAACGGATACTGACACTAAAAATTAAACACAAAAATTTAATCGCATTTTAAATTGTGTGGTAAAAGATATAAATAAATAGTAATAACAATTTTTTGGCATTATACGTACCCTTAGAAGGTTGAGATGTTCATGTGAATTCAAACCCGACAAATTTTCATCTGCAGTGAAGCAACGTCGTAGAGTAGACCCATAAAAAGAAGGTCCCTTCACGCCCAATATAACTTATTTTTACAAATTAAGATCATCTTTCTTCAAAATCCATGGGGCATCACCTTTTATAAATGAAAAAGAGGGGCCAACCTCTCCTCTATTTTCTTGTCTTGGCCAATGCTTATTTTTAGTATTTGAAGAAATAACATCTTTCTTGAATTTCATCTTGTCACTTTTTTTGGATGATATGTGATGCCAAAAAGAACATGAAACATTTTTAAATATATGCATGGGATCAAGTAAGTGGGAAATATTAAGATGCTCCCAATATGGGAGCTCATAAAATATCGATTTCCTTTTCATCCCTTTGGGCATTTTCTCAACATAGGTGTTGAAGAATTTAGGAGCATCGATCATAGGTTGGACATTTTAATCTAACATCTCTATGAATTCCTTCTCCTTCTATGTACCATATTCCCTAAGGTAGTCAGTCGATGTCATTATTTAAGGCCTTTGGGTTCTCTCTCGTTTACCATTGAAAGCAGATTTTGCTCTTCTATAAGAGTGGTTTTCTGGGAGGAATACCCTAGAGAAGTCGTGCACTGACTTTTGTAGATATTTGGACCACCTAGCCTTCATAGAAGTTCCATAACATTTACATCCATAATAACCTTTTGTTACAAGACCTGCGGTGTTATAGTAAAGAGAGCATGTTAGTGTTGAAGATGAAGAAAGTCACACCGAATTAAATATGTCAAAAGTATTGATTTGAATATAAAAACAAATAAAACAACATATTTACCTGAGCAAACTCCTAGCCCCCGATAATCATGTGTGGTGTACACACATATGCCATACAGTGTAAAATTCCTCTGTGATGGGATGGGTCTCGACACATCATATACCTATATCCCTTCCCATAATTCCTTGAATTCATCGATGAATGGTTGTAGGTAAACATCCATATTCTTCACTTGTATTTTACCAAGGAATATAGGAGCCGACATAAGATGTTCATTCTTCAAGGAAAACCACGGGGGGATATTGTTATTGATCACTACTACAAGAAAAATAGTATAGATGTTGTTTGGTTGGGAATATGGGTTGATGCCATCAATGGCTATGCTCAATCGATGGCTACGCACTTCATCCTTGAATTTATCGGGCCATGTATCCTCTATATGATTCATGGCTATTGAATCTGTTGGGATTTGCATAACTACCTCCTCGCTTCGGTTCGTTGCATGCCATTTCTAAAGCATAGATAATTATTTGCAATGAAAGATCCTTTGAAACCTTGGGATTATTGTCATGTTCCTCAATATCTTATGAGGAGGACCATGTGCTTTATCCTTGTTATTCGATTCTTTGTATCCGTCATGCCCACATTTTGAACATATTTCTTTGTCTGCATATTAGCCTCTATATAGAATACAATCAATGGGGCATGCATGATATGTTATGTACTCTTTCCTTTTCCTCTGCGCAACTGCCGGGAAAGACATTATCATTTGAAAGTAACTTATCTTGGAATAACCTACAGTTAGTGGGAAATACAAATGTACAATGTCATTTAACGTTCATAAAATCGACCATTTTCAACGATGATTGTGTCACAAGATTCCACAAAATATAATGTAGTTAATGGTTAGTTACCTCAACATTGTCGATAAATATGCGTCTAACATGCCATACTTTGCTTTCAAGTTGTATAGTAACATTGTTGTCCCCAATTGTGTAGACTTTGATCGAACATATTTAAATAGAGGTGTGGTGGAATCTGATCTAAGTCTTTCAAAGAAGGCTTCAGTAATATGGGTGTCATCCCCTAGCTCATTGTCTTAGAATGCATGGAACAACATTGCATCCGTTGCACTCATTTTTCGTAATAACTCATCCATACAAACCTCTACAAGTCATTTCCTCCATTGCAAACATGTGAAGAACTACTATTACTATAGCCATTCTTGATTGGTGAGGATGGACACAGTGAGAATTGAATAGGTGGTTGATTCAACCATGCTTGGTATGATTCCTCTCCAAGTTGCGCTCTTTTTTCAGCCTTCTCTCAATTTGACATTGTACTGGGGTGCAATGGAAGATGGTAGGAAGGTCGCTCATCATCAGAAACTTGATTTCAAAAATATTGAACATTACATCAATGATGTTAGTAAGCACAATGCAATTGCTTTGATCTAGCATTATAGAAAATAATTATTATAGAAGCATGAGAATCACTTCCAATAGAAAATGTTAAGTTGCAAACAATTTATAAAGCAGACATTTAGATTAAGTGATAAATTAACATCAATTCCACATTAAATATGAAAATTTAAACTTGAGCAACACATTTTCAAATTGAATTTATAAATTAATTTAACAATTTATAAAACATAATTTCAAACTGAGCAATTCATTAACATGAATCCATTGAAAATTAACAAATATAATTAATCAATATTTTTTTTCTTACGCCCCAAGGGAACGTCTAAAGGTAATCCCAATGCAAGGACTCTCTTACGAGTGGTCGGTGGTCTACAGAAGTTGTAGTTTACTAACAACTCGTCACTAGGACATAAACTACGTATTGCATGTACAACACAAAATATGGATGCTTTCCTTTTCATAAAGAACTCCTGGTCATTGAAGTGTTCCTCAAATGAACAATTTGGAGAAAATAAAGAGCACATAGAACTATTTATGAACCCTGCAATGTTCCCATGAGTGCATGGATGACCATATATATACAATAGGTTCTTCCTATTAAAATTTACAGAAACATAACCATTCATGCACATACTATACAAGGAAATGTCGTGCTTGTATTTAACAATATTCAAGTAATTATATCGACAATAGTTAGGACCACAAAATGGCATACATGCTACTGACTTTTTGAGAGGAACAAGTACATGTGAAAGGATAAACAACCCAAGATTTGGAGCATCTATATTAGACTTGGTAATCATAAAATGATTACCACAAAAGGAGAATTTGGTTCCAACATCAGGAACAGGTAGAGAAGACAACCAAGCGCCATATAAAGCGCGGTTGTAATAAGTTTGATATTTACTTTACAAATTCACAGGAAGGTAAAAATCATTGCTACCCTCCAACAATTTGACGGATCTTGATGTGTACTTGGACATTTTTTCTCTCAACTTATGCAACTTTTTGGGTCTTCTAGTAGAGATGGGTTGGGTGGAATTCATATCATACTTTGGATCAGTAGATATTTTAGGTGATTGAACATAAGCATAGGGGTTCGTCAATTTAGGATGAGACATAGTTGTTTTGAATTCCAACTTTTTAAAAAATGAGCATAGGGAAGTGCTCTTGCGTGTTTTTTCTATATCACCTATTGGAATTTTTACTACAGTAAGGGGTATTAAACCATCGACATTGGGTAATATATCATTGGTCTAATTGGGGTGATTGTGAAATGTCGAGGGTTATCCTTCAAATCTTGAAATTTTGAAAAACCACAAACTATTGGGGCACTGTCATAAAAGAGTTCAAACTCATGACTAATTACCGTCGATGAACCAGGATAGTGGCTTGAAGATGGCATGTTACAGTTGGAAAGGTAAAGTGGCTTCCCATTTTCATCCACGAACTGCTTGCGATATCTTTCTCCTGATAAGACCTTCTGACATTTTGAAAATGGTGGAATGTCTTGTGCATCTGAAATCGAACCTGAATCATGAGCTTGCAATATAGAATAAATCGATATTCATATTCACATGGATAAGTAACATAAATTCAAATAATTAGTCAAAATATAAATAAAACTTGAACTTACCGGGGATGGAAAGGGAGAACTCGTCGAACTTTGAAAAAAAAGGAATGAGATGGAATCTGAAGAATTCGTTATTTGAAACTACAAACTTTTCTTCCTACATTTGAGCCAAATCAACAATCAATATACGTCTCTACAGTCCTAAGATATTTTCTAGAACTATATCACATTCTAACTTCCAATATAGTTTGGAAACCATTTTGTAAGAATAAGGTGAGTTTAAGCAACATATATATACTATGAAATATTGTAATTTGCATGTTCAAAATGCTAAAAGAACATTTGGGATGAATATATAATTTTAAGTGGACACATAAAACCAGATAATTTTCAAATTAAAGTGGTGCATTTATTCATATATAAGCACACCGATGCACTCGCATATACAAAATGCACCAAGGCGCAAGAATTATAAACGCACCGTCGAGGAACATCGCTAAATCCCCCACAATGAAAAATATCCACTACATTCGGTAGTAGATATTTCTACATGCATTTTTTACAACATAATTCATTATAGTGCGTTTCCTACACATAAGAACACTGGAGCATCCGAAATTTACATGCACCACCATACAGGTTTTTAAATTGGTGTTAGAGCAATGCTTTTTACTTAGGTACGCACCAGTGCGATTTGAAGACATGCACACCGAAAATGCCGAAAATCAAAATTTAAAAAAATTGCTCAAACCCTTTTTGCCATAAATTGAAAAAAGGGTGTCAATTTTAAGTTCGGAAAGTAAATCTAAATAGTGTTTCAAAGCCAAAAACATAAACATTAATTAATTGTTTTGCCAAAATTTTCAAGCAAGCATTTTGGAAGAGATATTTACATGGAAGGAGTTTGGAGCAACTGGAAGGAGTTCTGAGAGATGAAATTTGTTACGTATGGTGAATAAAAAAAAACCTGCATTATAGAAATTTCAAGTATGTAAATATTACTGTTGATCTTATTATCTTATTTAGAATTTAACTAGATTTAGAAAAAAAACTTCATACTTACCTTCAATGACGGTTGCAACCCTTATTTTCTTCCTACTTCTTTTCGTTTCATGTGGCTGCAAAATTTTACATTAGGGTTTAAATCCCTCTATTGTTATACAAAATTACGATTTCACCTTTTAAGGATTTTGGATTTACTGAGCTTGTGATCATATATTGAAAGCATACGGTGATATGGGGTCACTTTCTTGGTCGAATCAGTAACCATGTCGGCCCCGTTAATTTGTTTTTTCTATTTTTTTTTATTTTTTATTAAAAAACGCAGGCGTCGTAATCGGTGCATTTGTATTATATGAATGCATCGGTGCATCCATCAACATAACACACCAGATATAACCTGAGTCACGTCATTTTTTATTATTTTATAAAAAAGCAAAAGTTGATTTTTTTATCTTGGTTGTTTGTTCTTAGTGTGTTGAAGTTACTGTAACCCATCGGATATGACCTACGTCGCGTCATTTTTTATTATTTTACAAAAACAAAAAAGTCAATTTTCGTATCTCGATTATCTAATCCTGGTGCGTCCTATTTGTTGTAACACATCGGTGTGTTGTTGTTACGGACGCACTGAGGTGTTTTATGTATTCAAGCGCACTGATATCAGATTTATTCCTTTTAAATATTTTTTTGGAATATTTTCAAGGTTTGTAATTTGTTTGTATAATATATTGATATCCTATTTATTTAATGGTACATGTTGTTTATAGATAGAAAATGCATGCTATGAGTTCAATGAACAACAACTTTAGTCAACGTGATGGGAGCACATCTAGAATTACGAAGAAAGCAAGTGCTTTTAATTAATTTTTGTATTTAAATTAATTTGTTTGAATTATTTGTAAAGTTAACTAATATGTATTGGTTAATGTGTAACATGCAGAGCCAAAAAATGAGGAAGCTCAATAAGATTCTTACCAAACTAAGTCCAGAAAAGCGTAAAATGTTGATGAAAAAGTTGCAGAGGGATGAATTAGGTGAATAAAAAATAAGTCAATATGAATTATTTATTGAAATTTGAGTAATAATCCACTTAAGAATATTCACTAATATGTTTCAAATAACGTAATTCACATATTTTGAATGTTATGCATGGATTGACAACAATAGAAGTCAATGTCATCATAAGAAATTTTTTTATGGAAGATGCAAATAATGATCAATTGATCCTTAGCTCATCTGGAGTGGTGCTGGAAGTTAATAGAAGGGGTAAATAATTTTGTAATACTATGAGGGATTTAGTGGAAAGAATGTACAGACGTAATTTTCACTTACAATACATAAACCAATCAAATTATTCGAAGAATCATGTCATATGTAAAATACACAGAGGCATGCCTAGAGCAATTTTCAATGAGACCTGTCAGTCTTGCAATAGAAAAAAACATACAACAACAAAATATAATCATTCAAACAGTAATATTCCTAAACATTTTTATGTAGAATATGTATCTATAACTATTACAAAGCGTCATTCATTTAATAATTTTAATTATGTCATATTTATTTTTCATATCAACAGAAAAATAACTTAATGTCATTTTACATTTTTAGGAAGATTGTGAGAATCCCAAATGATGAACGAGGTGATATGTGAAATGCGCCAGTAGGGATGTCCAAGAAAGTGTACAAGGAGATGGTCAAGGAAATGGACATACTTGCATTGCAGGAAGAGCCATCTCAAAAACAATGTGCTTCAAATGTATGGAATCATTGGTTTTTAGGTTTATATTATACATCTCATTAGTTAATTCAACATTAAATAAATATTTTCATTTTTCTTGTTGCAGAAAAGAAAAGAAAATGGAACCCATGCAACACATAAGACGGGACAACAAGGAAAAAAGGGGTTGATAGCAAATTTTGTGAGTATTTCTGATTTCGTTGTAAGAAATAAATAATTTGTAGTGGTTGTTGTTACACCAAAATGTCGTCACCCTTGTGCAAGTGTTGCAAGTGTGGCAAATGTCATCATCATGACCCAGTGTCGTCACCATGATCGTTGCAACTATCGTCATTATGACCAAGTGTCGTCATCTTGACCATTGTATAGACTCTTTTCTCTAATCCCTAAACTCATTCTGGGCTAAAACACATCCAATTGAGAGATTTTCCCTGTCTAGTTGACCTCTTTGAGTAGGTTGTCTCACTTCTCCTTCATCTAGGGTGTGACATCGCAGTTTCTGGTTAGCTAGGGTGAGACACTGTCACACTTTGTCTTCCTACAGAGTGCGACGAACCCCCTCTGTCGCTCTGTGTCCTCTACCAGGGTGCGATGAGGTCGGTTAAAGGCTATTTTGGGGAGTCTCGAGGTCTTTCTAGAAGTTTGTCGAGGTGGAGGCCTATCCCTAGGCTCTAGGTGAGGTGGCATTTCGGTTCCTAACCTAATGGGAGGATCCCTTAACCATCTCCCCCTAATCCTCAACCTACCCTATCTCTTTATCCCTATATAAACACCCACTCTTTCCATGAGAGGGGGGAGGAAGCCTATGGTATCTACATGCTGGTGAAATCACTCTTAGAACACCTCCATTCACCTATTGTAGAACTCATACTTCCTTGGAAGGACGTGGCAATTGGCTTGGTCGAAGAAGGGCTACTACGTTAAGTCTTGGTTGTAGTTCTATATCTCTATCATGTACTCCTCTATTTACAATAATACAAATGCTTTCCACCAATATTGTTCATGTGTACAATGATATTGAGTAGTTTACCTGCTTAACTATTTCCCTTTGGTTTCAAGCATAGTTTCCCTTTGGTTTCAAGCTTGCATAAAAATGAAACCAATTATCCATTAGAGCACAGTTTTATTCTATTTCAAGCTCATTAAAAAATGAGATAGACCCCTCTAATCATAGTTTACCTTTGGTTTCAAGCTTGCATAAAAATGAAACCAATCCACTGGAGCATAGTTTTATTCTATTTTAAGCTCGTTAAAAAATGAAATAGACTCTCCCTAGCAGATTTTACCTTTGGTTTCAAGCTTACATAAAAATGAAACCATCCCCTTGAGCATAGTTTTATTCCATTTCAATATCGTTAAAAAATAAGATGGGCCCCGTCAAGCATAGTTATTGTCTATTTCAATCTTGTGTAAAAATGAAATAGATCTCCCTCCCATCAGTTCGAGTCTCTCGCTAGAGTTAGAACTTGAACCTTCATTTCCTCTGATTCTCGTTTCCCCCCCCTTGGTGAACATTTTTATATTAGTATCCAGGTTGGTAGTTGGGTTAGCAAGCAGCATTTTTAGACAAAATGAAGCTTGGGGGGCATGCCACATGTCGTACCGTCAACAATCATGTTGAGGGAACACTACCATGTTAAGCCACTAGCAATCATGCTGGGGGAATTTACCAACCTCTGGACATCATGTTGGGAAGGAACCCGTCAATGGGACTTAACCTATGAGCATAGTTCCCTTTCTATGCCAAGCTCGTTAAAAAATGAAATAGGTTCCCGTGAGCAGAGTTCTAATCTTGTGTCAAGCTTGTTAAAAAATGAAACATATCCTTTCCCTTTGAGTTGAGTCTCCTCGTAGACTTATTACTTGAACCTTCTTTTCACCCACATATGCCTTAGGCGGATGAAATGAAGCTTGGGGGCATGTATTCAACCTCTAGAAGTTATGTTGAAGTCAACTCGATCGCCTCTCCACACCATGTTGCAGCTAAGTCACTTACTTCTAGCAATCATGCTGGGGGCATGTACCAACCTCTAGATTCCACGTTGGGTAAAAGTTCACCATTGGGAACATTTTCGACCATACTTTCCTTTTTTAGGTTTCAAGCTCATTAAACCATGAAAATTATCCCGAGCATAGTTCATTTTTTGTTACAAGCTCGTTAAAAAATGAAACAGACATCATGAGCATTCTTCCAACCTATCTTCGAGCTCGTTAAAAACAGTAAGATGGCATTCGAGCTTACGTTTCACTTTTTTCGTGCTCTGGTTGAAACATGAAAACTGGTTTGAGCTTAGTTTTTACTTTTTAATGCTCTGGTTCAAACATGAAAAGGATTCTGAGTGCTTTTGATACCATTATCGTGCTCGTTAAAATTTTGAGTAAAAAGGTGTGTCTAGTGAGTATAGGTTTATCACTTTATCCCTCCTCGCTAGACTATTTATGGAAAAGGAACTGTGCCGAGTTTATTTTTTCCTTTGTCATGCTCGGTTATCAACCATGACAAAGTTGTTCATGGAGTCTTTTTTAAGCTCTTTTTAGACTCCCTAAATAGGAAAAGATTGCCAAGCGAACTTGATGCTTTCACGCTTGTAAAAGCATTTGAATGATCATCTTTCTGGTGATAGTTTACCCCTTTTTTGGACCAGGAGGCACTAATTACGAAAAAGGTATACTCCAGCCAATCATGACTGGAAGATTCCTCTCCCGCGTTGTTTTACCATTTTTCGGGCGATGAGGCTAACTTTACGAAAAAGGACCGTTGGAGTCTCCTTTAGTTCTTTTCAGACTCTCTAAACATGAAATGACGCCGAGTTTTCCTTCTCTGGACTCGTTAAATTTTAAACATTGAAGGGCCCATTATGGGACGAACCCCTCCTTTCCTAGGTTCATGAAACATTTGGGATTGGACTCATCTATGAGATGAGCTATACCGAGCATCTGGTTACCCTCATCAAGCTCGTCAAAAACACATGAGGCACTCATCAATCATGATGGGGAAAAAGGGAAGATTTTGTGTTACATCTTAATTATGGCAGTACGTAGTCACTCTTGAACATGGCGCTCATTTGCATTTGGATTTAGTACTTGGGTAATCCGTTTGTCTCCGGGTCCTATCAATTCCATGAGTCGTGTTGCTCCTTTGGGTCAGCCAAAGAATGATTCCACCATCAGTTGCATTGGGGGTTGGTGTCATTCTCGTCATGTCAATACTGCTAAGTCATGCCATGCCCATGTTCAAGAGATGTTTGTTAATCATCACTTGCAGTCAGTATACCTTCGATCATGTTGGTCTACCTTGAGTCAGTCTTGCACATTACTCTGCCATCCGATCTACTTCAAACATCTGTTATCGAGTTTCATGTCGATGATGGGGGATTCATAATGGCCCTCCTTCGACGAGTTCATCCTCGTTGACTTCAAATCATCATATGAGGATTGAACTTAGAAACCAACCAAGTACCTTGGGCCTGCATGCCTCAATGGTAGGTTACCTCGCTTTCAACATGAGTTTACATCATTGACTCTTGATTGAAATATTTCATCTCGAATTCAACTTCAACTCATTCATTCACGCTTGATGATATGTACTATGATACCTTGGGAATCATTGACATCAATGGTGATTTCCCTCACGCTTGTTAACGGTATACATTAATGACCGGTAATCAAGTGGTTTCTACCATGTTCGACTCCAAAACATTGTAATCACATGGATAGATTCGTATCATTGCGGGTTCAGCTTGAAGACCCTGGGGAAGTTATTTTCTACCCAGGTTGTGATGGAGATTATTTGAGACGCACAGATCCACTTTGTATTTATCATGGATGTGTTGTCAGTTCAGAGTTACACGGATCCACTTTTGTATTGGTTGTGGTTGTGTTATCATCTCATCATGGATCTATGATTGTGTCTAGTAGCCATGATTGTGTTCAGTCGGTCTTTACTATCATGGATCTGCAATGTATTGGTCCGCAGGCATGTTTTGTGTTGTATGAGACTTTTGGATCTCGGGTCATTTCTGCAGTAACCAGCAAGTCCTTGCCATTTTTCTTATTACAAAGCATTTCACCTGTCTCATTCCGTCAGCTTCATGCTTTGGCGGGCATTATGTTACACCAAAATGTCGTCACCCTTGTGCAAGTGTCGCAAGTGTCGCAAGTGTTGAAAATGTCATCATCATGACCCAGTGTCGTCACCATGATCGTTACAACTGTCGTCATTATGACCAAGTGTCGTTATCTTGACCATTGTGTAAACTCTTTGCTCTAATCCCTAAACTCATTCTGAGCTAAAACACATCCAATTGAGAGATTTTCCCTGCCTAGTTGACCTCTTTGAGTAGGCTATCGTACTTCTCCTTCATCTAGGGTGCGACGTCGCAGTTTCTGGTCAGCTAGGGTGAGACACTGTCGCACATTGTCTTCCTACAGAGTGCGATGACCCCCCTCTATCGCTCTGTGTCCTCTACCAGGGTGCAATGAGGTCGATTAAAGGCTATTTTGGGGAGTCTCAAGGTCTTTCGAGAAGTTTGTTGAGGTGGATGCCTATCCCTAGGCTCTAGGTGAGGTGGCATTTCAGTTTCTAACCTAATGGGAGGATCCCTTAACCATATCCCCCTAATCCTCAACCTACACTATCTCTTTATCCCTATATAAACACCCACTCTCTCCATGAGAGGGGGGAACGGTCTATGGTATCCTTATGCTGATAGAATCTATATTGGTGTTTGGGAAGCTTGTACCATCTTGGAGGCTTGGCTTGGACATGTTGGATGGAGGATGCAATGTTGAGGCTTTGGTTGTAGCTTCATCCTTTCTATGTATTCCCACTTTTTATACAATTAATATAATCTCTTTCCATAAATGTTGTCTCGTTGATGATGTTTAGAACTTTCTTCCTCAACTGTTAGTTTAGATCAGTTATTGTTTAGATATCTTGTATTGCTTGTATTGTTTCTATATTGTATTGACAGGTCTTGCAGCTAGAGATCTGACAACCATGAGACTTGGAGCAACAACAAGGAGAAGGATCTGTGATCTGAAAGGTATGATATCTAAGTACTCGATCTGTAACTAGATCTAGGAAATGAGTTTTGTATTCTGTACTATTTGTTCTAGATTCACTTGAACTAGGGAGATCTGGCTCGCATCCGCTCGAGTGGATTGTCTGTTAACAGTTGTGATTGGTATATTTTTTTTGTTTTTGTTTTCAGTGGAAATCCTTGTATGTCTTCAAACGGGTGTTAAAATATAAAGAGGAGCCATAAGAAGAATTGATTGACATTGGGTTAAGAAAGGGTTGTGAGTATATGTTGGTGTATCAAAAATTAATTGTGGATTTTGTAAGTCTGTATGTTTTTTTACTTCTCTCATTTTATAATTAATAAAACAAAAAAAATATTGTATATTAAATCTATGATTTGTGACGGGGCATAACACTTGTAGGAAACAAAGGATGGAGTGGAGCCAACGGAAGACTTGTTGATATGAAGCATGAGATTTGGTTTTGAGGAAATGTGTATCATTCATGAGTTGATTAGTTCTATGGTATGTCACTTTTCAATTTACATTCACGCATACTATCTATTTATTTTTCATTATCCCCACTGGTAATGTAGATACACTCAATACACTTTATGTTTATGTTTGCAGATGGAAGCTAAAGAAGAGGAAAACAATCGAGCCAATCAATAAAACATTCAACCAAATAACCCAATTGATGCAAGTGGGTCGAGCACCGATAACAGTTCCATTTAACAATTATGCTCTGTATTTAATTTTGATGTTAATGCAAGTTGATGTAGCTTGTTGTATATTTTGAAATAATTGTCTGTAAAAATGAAACATTTTGTATAATAATCTATTGGACATAGTGTCCGGATTCAAAGATGAGTTACCAATAAGTGTAACAATAATGACATGCATGTTGAGATTTTGATTATTGTTGTCGTATTTTGTATGACAAAGGAACTGTTATTGATATATAATAAAATTAATTTTTTTATTCTATTGCATTCTTCAATATGATTGTCAAATGTTACATGTGAAATGGTACATTGGTAAAAAAAATTCCAAGAAAAAAATGCGTATTTTCATTCACGATGGATCAAAAATACATTCTTCAATGCCATACAACAGTCATAAATGGTACATTGGTAATTAAATGTATGTATGATTAAATATTACACTAGATTCTTGCATCTGTGATATAAGGAATTAATCCAAATAAACAATTTTAATAATTAAAATTGAAATGAATTTTACTATAAACAAATATTTCAATTAAATTCAAATGAATAATGGAATTAAAAATAAATAAATAAATAACATAATATATATATTTGAAATAAATATCAGTATCCATTCTTCAAATAATCATATTCGGTGTATTTACCAATATATGTCGCTGGGGCTCCTATACTAACATTGCGCATTGGTGCATATAAACAAAAATTACGCACCAGTGCGTGTATAACATTAAGCATAAGTTCTTTTCATTATATGAATCGCACCAATTCATATAGATGGCTAATGCGCACCGAGAATGATCAAATATTATACCCATCAATTTTAAGTTTTTAAGCCTGAAGGTGCATTTTATGTGTTAAATTGCACCGAGTCATGTTGATAGTTTGTAAGCACCAGTGAGTTTGAATAATAAATGCACCAATGCGACCTGATAAATGTACAACAACATTAAAATTAAAAATAATGAAAAAATGTACAGTGTGTATGATGTAAAATATCACATTGGTGCATTTTTGTTGTAAATGCGCACCGGTGCGGATATTCTATATGCAAGCACTGGTGCAACGTTGAAATTTGATTCTTTCTGGTGCTTGTGTTGGTTGAGTGCACTGGTGCATCTTTTCTAATCATACAACACCGATGCGTCCTAGTAAGAAACGCACTAGGACGCATAAATTCAGTTGTGCGCACCAATAAACAAACATCCACTAAAACCTCTCGCCACCAAGTATTTTTTAGTTATAAAATGTATCTGTTATGGCCTCCGTAAAAAAATCCGCTACTATTGGTGAAGGTCACAACAGAGGTTTTTTTGCTAGTTTTTTCCAATATTGTAACACTAAAAACATCTTCTATGACCTCCACTACAGCCTCTTTTCCTTGTAGTGTTTTTGGATAGCAATGTTAGGGGAAAAATTATTTCCCACATTGATCCCATATGACTTATCACACAAAACAACATAGACATGCACTACACTCTTTATGGGAACCATAATTACACCTCCTTATGTTTCATGCCACAAAACATGATCCAATTACAAGACACGTGGCCTAATTAGAATAACCTACCAACTAGATTCATTATTTCATGTGGAGAGGCCATTTCAACATCCATTATGATTAACCCCCAATATAGGATACCTAGCCTCCTTTCCTTCCTTGGGAACTCTTCATCCCCTAGCCTCCTTCAGGTAATCCCATATTTGGAAAGTCTCATTCCCTAGCCTCTTTTAGGGAGTTCCTTCCCTGGGAATCATTTATTCATTGGCCTCCTTTAGGGAGTGTTTTATTTTTGAAATCTCCATTCCCTAACCTTTTTCAAGGAGTGCCTAGAAAAAAATTGTTACTATATTGTTGTGGATGTGACCGAGTGAAAGAACAATACTGATGTAGAACCAATTTCTTAACAACATTTTGTAATAGTAAATTGTGGAACATGACCACTTTGCTTGATGTTTCACTGCAACGGCATTTGAAAAAATAATAGACAATATCAAATGGTGAGAATCTCAATGGTTCCATAAAGAAAAATGCAGTTGTATAAATATAAATAAATATTGTTATGCCCCATGAAAAAACATTGCTAAGCATGCGTTCCTATAAACTTCATCATGATGGTTGAAGAGGAGAAAATAATTTAAATTTATTATAACAGTAAAACTATTGAATAGGAATTCAGTTTTAACTCTTTTAAATCCCAACAACAAAATGAGAAATGGATTCGTACATGCTTGGGTGGATTAGACTTCCCAACCCTAATAAAACCTACCAAATATTTACCAAGGAAAAAAAAACCTACCAAATATTTGGTGGCAAGCCCCCTCAACCTCTTAGTGACTGAATCTTCCATCAAAATACCTATCTCCTACCTTTCGTACTTATTAATGGAAATATTTTTGAAGGAAAATATATTCATTTTGCAAAGAGGATGAATTTTTAGGGGAATGGTTGTATACCAAAAGAAAGGAGAAAAATCAATAGGAGGTTCTTCTTAGGAATACAAATTGAATTCTCCAGCAAAAAAAACGATAAGAAACCACCACATCTTCAAAATCTTAATGAAGGGATTGGCCCTAAATTTGTCAAACAGGTAGGCTTGGGAAAGAATATTGGTATCCAGTTTAGGAGGGTAAGACACACTATGGGTTATGGTGATGCTCTCTCAATTGTAATAATGCTAAGAATGGATGGTGAGTGTTGTTTATTATGACCATAAATAGAATTCTCAGTGATCAACAACACAAGCCTCCCACATTGCCCAAAATATTTGTATGAATTTAATGCTTACAGCCTCGATGAAATAACTCTTGTAAATAAATTATTATCCTTTCCTCATTCCACTGCCATCTCAATAAATAAAGAAAACTCTTTGTGGAGACCATGTACCTCAACCATGCTTCTTTAAATAGACTATCCCACATGCTCTAAAGTGGGAACCAAATCCTTTTGATTCAAAGGTAACGTGTCCAAGACAATATATGCCCACATTGCACTAATCGAAAAGTGACATTACATGAGGGTGGCATTCTTATGAGGAATACAAGTGGCATCCTCTAGCATTACGACTACCGTAAATTTCTTAAAACTTGAAAGTGTGTCTTAGTGAGTGTTGGCGATGTACATGCCTCTAGACTTTGCTAGAGAGTTTTTTTTTTTTTTACATTTTTATCTAAAACCTATTAAAAAATAAAAGATTGGTTATAATTAAGGAAATTCGTTGTTAAGCTTACATAATTGAATGTAACAAAAGTATTTAAGGATGTTGAATCTATTTACATATTGAAAAATACAATTTCTCCAATAAAAAGTTGCAATTTTACACAAGATATATATAATTCAATTACACTAATAATAAATAAATAAAAATTATATAACCCAAAATATATAATTTAATTTCACTAATAATAAATAAATAAAAATTATATATATGAAGAGCACATGATGACCATTTATAATAATAGTTTCAGTTTTTTAAGAGAAAAAAACAATGCTTTTACTATCCATTGAATCAAAAAGTACATCAACTTACACACCTATCCATAATGATTGATTTGCTATCCATTGAATCAAAAAGAACATCAACTTACACACCTATCCATAACGACTGATTTGCTATCCATTGAATCAAAAAGTACATCAACTTACACACATATCCATAATGACTGTAAAATAAGAATCAAATTACTACAGACAAAAACAAAAGTCACCAAAGCTAATAAACTATAATAATAGCTTCTTATTTCATTGTGCAATTAGATATGAAAAAAAAGAAGATAAGTTTCCATAAGCTATAAACACATGACGACCAACTTAAAATACTTAAAATTAGTTGTGTGAGTGTGGTAGGTTAGCCGCGCCACCCCCATATCATATATCATATCTTTAAAAAGGATTAATATGTAGCGTAGATTCATGTCGCCGTTTAATTATGTTGCATTTATCGTGAATATATATATATATAGCTTGTTATGGTTTAGATGATTACTTGTTATATGGTGACTTTACATTTTTTTTTTCAACCGAAAAAAAAAAGTAAGCTTGTTATTATTAGGGATAATACAAGATTACATCGCTGATGCAAAAGAAGCCATAACAGCCGGATACTCCGGAGAAGAACACCGACTCATACCACATACAGAAAAACTGAGGACAAAGCTCAGTCCGTCAGCCAACCTGAGCAACAGATTCTTAAGGGCGATCGTAGCCTTCACCCAACAAAATGATCTAAAGCTAATACGACGCCTGAGATTGAGCAACCTCCAGTGTGTTCAGAAGCACCGAATCCTGCCTTGATCAACTGTGACCATCTCCATCTGTTCGCTGAAATGCATGAAACCATCCAGCGGCCCAATGCCAACCTTTGATAAATGATCTGCAGTAATATTTGCCTCCCGATATATGTGGCGACAAGTGATATGGTCAAAGGCAGCTCTCAAATGGTTCACCTCCTCCATCCAAGGATCAAGGATGATGGCTCGAATGGCAAAGGTCCCATTGAACAGCTCACCACCACCAGCGAATCACCATAGATGTGCAGATTTTTTATCCCCTTTCTCCGTGTAAACCATAGCAGGCATCTGAGGGAAAGGAGCTCCTCCTTTAACCCATCACCAACAACAAGTCCAACTTGTAATTGAAAACTGTGATTGTTGTTGCAGGAAATTCTGATACCACCTCCACAGATGCCCCTTTGAGAGGCACCATCAAAGAACCCAACGACATGGCCTTCCTCCATAGCCGGTTGAATCACCTTTCGGATCTTGACCATGTATTTCCTCTCAGGAAACTCAGACCAGTGATACAAAATGTTGAAAGCTGTGTTAAGGGCGTCCGGAGTTTTTTTTTCAAATATCCCAGCGTTGCGCACTTTCCAGATGCCAGCAATCATAAAGAAGGGAATCGTGTTGTTAGGTCCATGAACCTTAATCCAATTGCAGATTCATCCTTCCAGATCAAGACCCTTCCAATCGTCCAGAGCATACACCTTATCACGAATGGCCTGCCAAACAAGATGCACAAACCTACAGTGGATGAACAGGTGATGAATGTCCTCATTTTCATATCTGCATAAGATGCATCTGCCAGGACCTGTAAATCCGCGCTTCTGTATGTTACACCAGGTAAGGATTTTGTTGTGGAAGCACAACCAAATGAAAAGACGAAGCTTGGGCGAGATGTTCCATTCCCATAATCTCTTATGCCACCAGCAAGGCTGGTGAGGATTGGGGATGTTCCTTTCGAGGACGTTATAAAAAATTTTGACACTCAAAACGCCTTTAGCAGCAGTCCCATCCCATGTCAAGGAGTCAGGAACCGAATTGAGCTTGATACCAACTGCTGATAAGCTGGCGATGTAATTCCCCCAACAATCGTGCCATTGCAGGGGCAGATTTAATTCCCCAGCCATTAGCCAGCATTCACTGGATAAGATGCTGCGATCCAAGAAGAATTGAGACAGAACAGTCACTTGTCTCTCCTGTAATTCCTTTATAAGTGAAGCCGGGAGTCTATATCCCCCACCGTCACCAATGAATGGATCAACCCCAATGAAACGCTCTACACCATTCCCGATCTTCCATTTGAGCCATGGACCAATGAGATCAAAAGTTCTATAGATACTGGACCAAACAGCAGAGGCCTAAAAGAAGCCCGGCTAATGGTTCCGCAACCAATGAGTAGTGGAAGAAGTTTTAAGATATTTGATGCGAATGACCAGGCTCCACAGGCCCTTGTCCGTCTGAGATCTCCATAAACTTTTAGCCAGCATGGCCTCATTGAAAAGTTCCAGATTTTTGAGACCCTAACATCCACGGGTCTTGGCCCAGCATAAACTTTGCCAAGAGCTGAGATGCCATTTCCTCATCTCTGGTTTTCCTAACCAAAGAAAACAGAAGAGTTTGCTCCACACTCCATTAAGAACTGAAGATGGAATTTTATGTAGGCCAAACCAGAAAATAGGGGTACATTGAATCACCGATTGGGAGAGAATCAGCCTCCCTCCCAAAGTCAGCCATCTAACCGCCCAGCACTGAATCCTGCGGTCAACCTTCTGCAGCAACCAATCCCAATCCGCCTTCCCGTAACAGTTGGGTTTGAGATGGTATCCAAGATATTTAATGCTCGAGTCAAGAGGTTCGAAGTCATAAGGGAAAAGGCCCTTCATCGCCTCAATTAAAGAGTCCTCGACCCCATTGTAGAGGAAGGAAGACTTGGTTAGGCTGATGGCCATTCCAGATGCCAGGCAAAAGGAATCGAAGATGTCCTTATAGTGCATCCACTCTCTGACAGTGGCAACTCCAAAGATCATAACATCATCCACAAAAAGTAAATGCGTGATAGACATGGTCCACGAAATTCTTACCCCTTTTATGTGTCTGTCGATTTTTGCTTCCTGAATTAATTTGTTGAGCCCGTCAATAGATAAAATGAAGAGGAGGGGAGAAAGCGGGCATTCCTACCAGATTCCCCTACTGCAAGAGAACGATTCTGTGGCCTCACCATTGATAAGCACACCGAAAGTGGTTCTGGAAACACACACCATGATCCACTGAACAAAGTTGACGGGGATACCAATATGAGTGAGAAGAAGGCAGATGTAAGTCCAGTCTAGCCTATCATAGGCTTTCACTAGGTCCAACTTAATAATGAAAGCGCTGAGTTTCTTAACTTGTATAGTGTGCATTCCTTTCTGCACCACGCCCATAGCATTCAGAATCTGGCGATTGAACAAAAATCCAAACTACTCCATCGAAATGAACTTATCCAGAAAAGGCTTGATGTGAATGCCAATGACTTTAGCCACCAGTTTGTAAAGAGTATTGCATAAAGAGATAGGTCAATATTCAGAGAAGCCCTCAGGCTTGTCCAACTTAGGGATCAGGGCTAAATAGGTAGCATTGAATCTTTTTGGCACAGTCGCTTTCCTTCGGGATTCTTCCACAGCCCTCAGAATATCCTGCCCCATAATGTTCAAGAAATGAAGAAAGAATTCCGAATTCCAGCCGTCGGGACCAGGGATTTTCTCTTTGGCCAGCAACTCGAGGGCCACCTTTAGTTCGCTCATGGAAACAGGTGCATCAACCTTCGATCCTTCCTCGCTGCTGATGAACCAAGGGAAGAGTTTAGTAATTTTAAGCCGATCCAACAAGTTGTTGACCATGGGCTGTTGGTAAGCCTCCTTGAAGTAATGGACAGCGGGCTCATGAATGAAAGCCTTTTCAATCCTAAAAACACCATCAACCCCTTTGACCTCCCAAATGGAATTCCTATTGCAACGATGGCTGGCATAATGATGGAAAAACTGGGTGTTACCATCCCCCTTAGCTAGCCACACGGCCCGACTTTTAAGGCGCCAATAGTTCTCTTTCTGGTTTAAAATATGATGTTTGTGCTTACACAAGTCATTCATAACCCTGCACTGCTCCTCATCAGCAAAGGCCCCTTCCGAAATGGAGTCCAAACTTTGAATCTATTGTTCAATCTCCCAGAGCTCCTTGTCATTGGCCTCTTTTTTGTGATTTGGCCTCTTTTTTGTGATGATCCCACCGCACAGCCTCCCAATGAATTTTGTCCAATTTATTATTAAGAATGAAGAGTTGGGATAGACCATCTTTAGTAGGCATTGATTGCCACTTATTCATGATAAGCTCATAGAAGTCAGGTTCCTCGAGCCAAGAGTTGTTGAACTTGAAGGGATAAACAATCTTATTGGCTTGAATGAGAAGTTCTAGGCATATGGCTTTATGATTTGACGCCCCGGTCGCCACCCCCCAGGACCGAATGCACTTGAAAGATTCATACAGCGAACTGTTGACGAGGAAGCGGTCCAGCCCCTTCGCTAACCCCTGATTACCCACCCGACCATTGCTCCAGGTGGGGACTAATAAAGAAGGCATCACATCCACTAGTGCAACAGCCTCCAAACGATCCTTCAAGAACCCTTCCAGGGGATCATCCTTGCGCCCCTTCCCCCACACTTCAGAAGAGGAGAGCGTAAAATTCAAGTCACCACAGAAGAGGAGAGCGTAAAATCTGCTCCCAGAAGGCTTGCCTATCACGATAGGGCCCATAGAGATTGACAATGCAGAGATTCGAGCTGAGCCCTTTGAGGTTCCCACTCAGAACTATTCCTGAGCTAACAGAGAAGGGTTTCATAACAGCCTGAAGGGGTTTCCAAGCCGCCAGGATCCCTCTAGACTAACCGATGGCATCAATGGCACAACATTTACATTCAGGCCGAATACTCAAAAAAATAGAGATCGCATTAGATTCAGTGAGCATAGTTTCCTGGAGAAAAATGATCAAAGGTTTCGCATTATCCAAAAGGTGGCGGATTGCAGCCTTTTTTGATCGGCTGCCCATCACACGAATGTTGAAGGAACGTAAAAGCATCACGTAACCATAGAGGGGTAGTTGCTTGCTCTAAGTGACCCAGAAGAGGAGGAAGAATTCAAACCCTTTGTGATGTCCGAGGCTGAAGTGTTCTGTGATTTTATATTTTTGACATATGTTTTTATCTTTCCTTTAATTTTATATCCATGTAATATGGTGAATTTTTCATTAACTATATATAATCATAAAATTAGAGTTCCAAACTTTTTATACAGTACTGTATATATTTTTGAAAACATAAGAGGTATCAACAATATTTATTTATTAAAACAAAGCAATATCGTGTTTTTAATCTAATTTGATACATTAGAATTTAATGGTAAAAAACCATAATAAGTTTAAGAGATAAGGTGAATTTTTTTTTTTCCAACAGAAAAAATCGTATTATTGCTATTCAATCCGAATCAAATAGTACAATGATAGTTCGAGTACAATGAAGATTCAAGATGTCATGTTATGATCTTGATCTCAAAAAGAAGCATCAAGCTTAACTGCTATACAAAAAAGGAATTTTCCCATCAAAAAGACTTCTCAAAATGTCTTACATCAGTACAAAATAGAACCCAAATTAATAGAAAAACAAGTTACCCCTGTCCAGCCGACAGGATTCCATCCATTCCTCCCAAAACAAAATGCCTTTTGTCCCTTCAAATGCTTGTTTGGAGAGTTGATCAGGAAGAGAATTATGTTCTCTGAATATATGCTCAAAAGTAATGTGTTCATGTTTAGAAATCTCATGACGAGTTCGAAGACACCAGTTCCTGAGAGCAGTATTATTCAGATTGTATTCATTTGATGCTCATTTGATGGTCACCCGTGAGTCACCAAAAATTGTGAGGTTGTCCAGACCAAATATATTTTCCACTTTTAGAATGACCCACAATGCCAACATCTCTGCCTTCATATTAGTCCCTCTGCCTCCATTAAGACGAAGAGAGAAATAATCACCTTCATTTAAGAAAATGACTCCACCTGTTGCACACAAACTAGCTTGAGCTGCACCATCGAAAAATAATATTGGTTGTGATATCTTGTAGGAGAAAATACTATCTCTTTCACTTCTCTTGAAATCCTCCTCCTCCTGATAAGTTTGAAGCATCTTAAGCACAGTCCTTACACTAAGAACCACTGCTGGCACCCTGTTCTGAAAAATCAATTCATTTCTAGCATACCAGATGACCCAGGAGACAAAAATAGGTAGAAACATAGGATTTTTAAATTCCGTGACCCAATTGAGCAAACCAGAGACAAATCCAACTCTCCCCAAACCATATTCAGATTTAGTTCTTTACAACATAAAGACTAGATTTCTTGCATATATGAACACTTCACAAATAAATGGTCTATAGATTCAGAGCTCTGCTTACACAAACAACACCAATTCGGTCCATACCAGCCACGCCTGAGAAGATTATCCCAAGTCTTTAGGCTGCCATTGAGAGCATGCCATAAAAAGCATTTAACCTTAATTGGAAATGACCACTTCCATATTTTCAAATACCACCAATGCCTAGGAAAAATGCACACATCTTGTATCATTATGTCATATGCAGATTTAGCTATAACATACCCGTCTTTGGAATTACCAGCCCACAATAATTTATCAGAGTTCTCAGATATTACTATTCCAGCCATTATATAGCGATCCCATTCCTGATGAGACTGACATGTGAGTTCCAACTCCGAAGCATTTAACCAAGCATTCTCAAGACGATGTATGGGATTATAATTTAGAACTTTATTCAATGTTGAGCAACCTTTAGAATTCAACTGTGCAATCAAATTATCAGAAATCTTGAACACTTCCTCCAACCCAAGAATAGGATCCACTCCAATAAGAATACTGCTTCCATCACCTACCTGCCAGCATATATCACTTGCGATCCAATCATAAACCTTAAGAAAACCTCTCCAAATTGGAGACAGTATACCATTAATAGACTTTGGTTTCCTCAACCAACTAATTAAGTCTGTATTAATATATTTAAGATGGAGAACCTTCATCCACAAAGTATCACTGAAAAGACCACGCCATAGACTCTTCAACCGTAGAGCTTTGCTAAAAATACTGATATCCTTGATTCCCCACCCTCCAAATTTTTCTGGGTGTGCTAAAACCTCCCATCTTACCATCACTAGTTTCGAACCTTCAAAATTACCAGACCAAAGAAATCTGAACATGAGTTTTCTGAGCATATTTAAAATGTAGACCGGTATCTCCAATAATGATAACCAGAAAACATGAATGCTTGAGAGGACCGCTTTCACTAAGATGAGTCTACCTCGAGTAGAGAGAAGCCAATATGTCCAATGATCAGTACGGCTTTCAAACTTACGAATAATCCACCTCCAATCATTAACTTGATAGGAATTAGGATTTAACATAAAACCTAAATACTTTAGACCATCTACCAGATTATGACATTTGTAGGGTAGGAAGGATTCAATATCTCTTCTTTTGGCTTCTTCCACATTATAATGATAAAAACAAGATTTTGAAATGCTGAGCTTCATCCCTGAGACTTTACAGAAGAAGTTGATGATGTTAGAGAAGACTCTCCATTCTGTAATAGAATCAATACCAGCAAGCAGCACGTCGTCAACAAATAGAAGATGAGATAAAAATCACCCATCACCCATCTTGACACCTTTAATCATCCCCATCTCTTTGGCTTGTTGAACTAATCTGCTGAGACCATCAATGATCAAAAGAAAAAGAAGAGGAGGCAGTGGGAAACCCTACCGGATCCCTCTAGAACACTGAAAAAAGGAGGTAGGATTCCCATTTACCAAAATAGCAATGCTAGGAGTAGAGACACAAGCCATGATCCAACTCAACACTAGAGGAGGAGTACCAATTTGAATCAAAACCAACCTGAGGAATGTCCAATTGACTCAGTCATAAGCTTTCTCTAAGTCCATATTTAATAACAATGCTTTCAA
This sequence comes from Larix kaempferi, assembly GCA_027924585.1. Classification (NCBI taxonomy): domain Eukaryota; kingdom Viridiplantae; phylum Streptophyta; class Pinopsida; order Pinales; family Pinaceae; genus Larix; species Larix kaempferi. The sequence goes on along the minus strand of BSBM01001023.1, from coordinate 10,280,038 downwards.
CTTCTTGGATTTGATTGTATGCAGCAGCTCCTGAGTAAGACCAATCGAATCATGAATTTGTCGATTCTTTAAGAAACCAAATTGTTCTGGAGTGATGAAAGAAGAAAGAGCATTATTAAGCCTTTGAGCAATGATTTTAGAGACGAGCTTATAAATTAGGTTACACAAAGCTATGGGTCGATATTCCCCAAAAGAAGCTGGCTTGTTGCTTTTAGGAATTAAAGTGAGGAACGTAGAATTAAGAGCTCCAGTGACAAAACCATGAACTCTAGTAAATTCCACTAAGCTCTGGATATCTTTCCCCATTACATCATAGAAATGTACATACACTTCCACCGTCCAACCATCTGGGCCAGAGATTTTGTCCCTGGCAAAATTTTTCAAATTTTTCTCAATTTCTTCCAACGAGACCTCCTTCCCCAACTCATCGGCTTCCCTTTCATCAAAAAACCATGGATAAAGTCTTGCCAATCGGATTTTATCTAAAAGGTCACAGCCACCTTCATCTCTATAAATGTTACCAAAGTACCTCACGGCTTTAGCAGTTAAGGATTCCAACCCCTTAATAGAATTACCAGCTTCATCATTGATATCCCAGATCATTTTCAAATTCCTCCGAGCAGAAGCATATGCGTGGAACAATTTAGTATTCTTGTCTCCATGGTCAATCCACACCGCATGGCTTTTCAACCTCCACTCCCTTTCTTCCATTAAAAGTAATTCCTCCTTTTTTTCTCATATTTCTTCAAGACTTCAAAATCTTCCTGATACAAAGTGCCTTCGAAATTCATCACAAAGGCTTCCTGAATACAATGCTCCAAATCCTTCAGTTCTGCAGCATCTAACTTTTTCCTTACCTTTATCCATTCGATAACAACATCTTTAAGCTTCTTCATCTTATGACAGAAAAAATCAACTGGGTTTAAATTTTCAACATCAACATTGATCCAGAAATCTCTAACCATCTCACAGAAATCTTCCTCCATGAGCCAAGTACTATTAAATTTAAACGGATAGCAAACCTTTTGTCCATAATCATCAAATTGAAAGACTATGGGCCAGTGATCGGAAAACTTCACTTCATGGACCCAAGACCGAGTTTTCTGAAAAATACTTAACAGGGAAGACTTCACAAGAAACCGATCAAGTCTCTTATGAACACCACCAAGCCGACCATTTGTCCAAGTTGGAATTAATTTATCAGGAACCACATCCACCAGATCATAAAGACATAAGAAATCTAAGAAAAAGTCTACCATCGGATCCATTCTAGCCACAGAACCCCAAATTTCAAGGGCTGATTTTGCAAAGTTTAAATCGCCTGCAATAACCAAATTTGATCAACTTAGAATCCTAGACACAGCCAAAGCCTCCCACAAATTCCTCCTATCATCATAAGGAGCATAATAGTTTAGGATGGATAACTGAAGATTCAAACCAATGCACTTTCCTTCCAACAGTAAACCCCAAGGAGATGTAAAAAATTTGAAGGAGAACAAGGCAGGTTTCCATGCCACTGCCAATCCCCCTTGGAACAGCTAGCCGCGACTTCCCAACTGGGTAGAAAACCCCCTAACTTTGAAATAGCCACAGCACTCGAACACATAGTTTCTTGAAGTAACACAATACTGGGGAAAATAGCAGCAAAAAGTTTAGAGAAGAACTTTGCCCTAGAAACCTTCCCCAACCCTCGAACGTTCAAAGATAAAATAGACATTAAGAACCAGAATTGTAGGGAAACCTTGCTCTGAGACCCTCATCAGAAGTAGAAAGAGTTCCCCTATCAACAAACGATCAAAAACTAAGGGGGGGGATCATATCGGGACAAATCTTACCCCTAATTCCATCTTTCTTCTTTTTCCCCCTCCGAATAGTAACATTTAGAAATTTTACAGAATGTAGGGGGAGTGCATCAGAATCAGCTATCAGAGACTTGGAATAAGAGGGTACAGGAGTTAGGGTTTTCAAAACCCCATCAATATTGAACCCACAGCTTACCCCCAACTCAAAAACCCGAATATATGAACTAAAAGAATTCAAAACCCTAGGTATCCCAGTACCCATACCAACATCAGAAGGAGGAATTTGCCTTTCAAGCATCTGAGGCTCGGCACAATTGACAAGAGCAGCAGAAGAACCCTCTCGGACATCCTCCCCAACTTCAGCAGAATCTAAATCAAAAGAAAGATTGCGGGCTACAACTGGTTTTTCTTTCTCTATAGATGCAGAGGTAACATGATGACTCTCTATGGAAGGCACAAAGGTCCCATGTCTCAGGATAACTTCCCCAGAGGCAATGCGAACATCTAAATCCTTCTCAGCAACTTCCACCAAAGCAATATCATCTTTTGAGACATCAGTATAAACGGAGTCAGGTACAGGAATACACTTACCAGGGCCAAAATGCATAGAAGTGCGTGGTGGAGTAAATTCCATGGAACCGTCCACATCCGACCCCGACTTCTTTAATTGAGGGCATTTGGCTTGGATATGTCCTGTTTCCCGACAGGTGAAACAACAAAAGGGGATTCTGAAGAAATCGAGCCTCTGCTTCCAAATCCTTTGCCCCCAAACAACCTCAACTTCTGCCAGAAGACCAAAATCAATTTCAATTTCCACCATGAATTTGGCATATCACCTATCCATGCTGAATAATGTCTTCCTATCTAATCGAATGAAACGGCCAACCGAATTTGCCAACCCAACAATAATCTCTTTTGTCCAGAGTTCGATAGGCAGACCTGGGTGGAAACGCGAAGGTGGGTAACACTTTGGTGAGAATCGGCGGGGCAAAAACTCTAGCGTATGTTATTCGGCCGAATAACGTTAATTATTCGGCCGAATAATAATAATTATTCGGCCGAATAATTAACGTTATTCGGCCGAATAATATAGTATTTATTCGGCCGAATAATCTTTAACGGGCCACCGTTAAACATAACGGAGGCCTCGGAATATGTGCCATGGGCTAGCCAGACGGGGCAAACTCACGGCGATGGAAATAATTGTTCGGCCGAACACTTGTTCGGCCGAACACTTGTTCGGCCGAATAATTATTCGGCCGAACAATTATTCGGCCGAATAAACGTTCGGGCCGAACAATTATTCGGCCAAACAAGTGTTCGGTCCGAACAATTATTCGGCATAAAAGCTCGGTCCCGGCCCCTCTCCCGTCACTTTCGCTGGATCTCGTGGACCCCTGTTGTGTTGGTAGTTGCCCGTCTGCTCCGTCGTCCCTCTGCCCTGTCGCCCGTTAGCCATCCTATTGGTCGATGGCGTGTGTTGTCGACCTGTAAGCCTACGTGTAAGTCACCCGTTCGTCGTTGTTTCGCCTCTCCTGTTCGTTTGTCAGAAAGCGGCTGGTATCGCCACCTGCACGTAAGTGATATCGTTTGCTGCTTGCTGCTGGTATGTAATATCGTTTCGGCTGTTCAACATGGTAACATTTGTAGCAGATTTGGGCTTGTAGGGCATCATAGCGCATGGTCGAACGTCGTTGAGAAGTTGCGGGTGGTGACAGATCGACACGGCGTTTGCAGAGGTAGAAGGTATCGTTTTTCTGTTTTGTAAATGTGTATTTTATTGAAGGTGTTATCGCTATTTTTTGTTGTCTAAAATGTTAGTGATTTTACGCAGGTCTCCCAGTTCGTCTGCTACGGCTGCTCTGTTTCGGGTGAAAGAAATTTTTATTTGCGCTGTCCTCGGCAAGGTTTCAGGTCGCGCTCATTTGTTTTGGCTGCGTTTTAGAGGTAAGGTGGATAAAGCTTTCTAATTCCCGTTTATATAAATTGTTTTCGATCGTTTTGTAATTCCCATAGACTTTGTATATTGCACTCTGTCCAACTAGGCAGAGGCCATGGGCTGCAACAGGACAGAGTCCATGGACTCTGCCCAGTTGGACAGAGTCCATGGACTCTGTCCAACTGGGCAGAGTCCATGGACTCTGTCCAACTGGGCAGAGTCCATGGACTCTGTACAGTTGATTGAGTTCTTGGATGTTGGTCGAATTGAATGTCCAGAATGTCTTAAATTAAAATATGAAGAGGAGTATTTAAATTTAAATATAAAGAGAAATTTTTTGAGTATTTTTTTAAATTGTTGTATTTTTCTGTGTTTAGAAAAGAAATTAACAGTAATTTTAATTGGAAAGAACATTTTTAAGTTGTATGTAGGCTTGTTTTACTTAAGAACTCTGTCGACTCGTCTAAGTTGACAGAGTTCATGAACTCTGTCGACTCGTCTAAGTTGACAGAGTTCATGAACTTTGTCTGTTTACAAAGTGCAGAGATTAAGATATTAATTATATTACCAACTTTGGCAATAGATAGTTCAGATACAAACAAATTTCAGATAGTTAACTCTATTTCTGATAAAAAAACAATGTAAATGGACTTGAGGTACAAGGGAACTATAGACATGAATAGATTTTAATTTATAAGTATTATAGTAAGTCTTATGTAATTTAACAATGATGACATGAACTCTTTCAACATATCTTAGTTGACAGAGTTCATGAACTCTGTCAACATATCTTAGTTGACAGAGTTCATGAACTCTGTCAACATGTCTTAGTTGACAGAGTTCATGAACTCTGTTAACATATTTTAGTTGACAGAGATGAAGATATAAGTTATTTAACAAACTATGTGGATAGATAGCTTAGATACAAACTCTATTTTTGATAAAACAATAATTTAAATGGATTTTATGTAAAAGGGAACTATAGACATGAATAGGCTTTAATCTAAATGTACTGTAGTAAGTTTTATAAAATACTAGGTGATGTTATGTCGGAATGTTTGAGTTTTATTCTAGTAAAGGTGGTGATCTTGGTATTGTGTTTTCTTTTGTTTGCAACATGGCTGACATGGAGAACATAATACCAAGAATTGTTACCATTATTAGATTGAAATTAAAGATCATTGCCAAACGAGGCCAATTTGAGAAACATGACATTTAACTCAATCATAATACTTTGAACAGTAATTGTTTTTTTGTTCTATGGAACAATGAGATTATTTGTAGATATAATTTATGTCTAGAGTAATAAAATTTCTGGTTTAAATTTGAAGTTTAAGAAACTGAAAACGATTATCAGAAATGGCAAATTTTGAAAACATAATACATGAATTGTCAATTTTTATTTTATTGTCAATAATGAAAATATTTTCGAGACTTGATTTATGTTTCAGATATTAAGTTATGTATTAAGAAGGTGAAAGAGATTCATGATTTATGCTTAAGGTATTAAGTTATGTATTAAAAAGGTAAAAGAGATTCATGATTTATGTTTTAGGTATTAAGTTATCTATTAAAAAGGTAAAATAGATTATTGATTTATGTTTTAGGTATTAAGTTATGTATGAAAAAGGTAAAAGAGATTCATGAACTCATACACATAAAAAAAATAAACCCATTACTTAGTACTTAACTATATTGGTTCCATTCATTTTAAACATCAAAAACACCTAAAAGATTGGTACATTAATTCATCATCTAACAATATTAGCTATACTTTTTTTGAAAATTGTTAGATGATAAATTAGGTAAATCTAGGTACTTGTTAAATAACTTAGTCTCTTAAGTAGTTGGTTTTTAGAGTTCATAGAATTAACTTGTAGGATTTGAATATGTAATTAGTTGATTCGTCTTTAGGTGTAGGCATTATATATCAAATGGAAAGAGAGGATTCTTTAAGGCGAAAGCGTAGGAGGTCTTCACAATCTTCTGGGGTAGGTGGTACGAGTGATAATCGGAGGTTGTCAACCTCTCCTCAGGACTCTAATTTATTGTATAGTTCACATCAACAAGGTGGAAGGGGTACAAATGATTCCCCTGTATCTTCTATGGGAGAACGTCGATCTCGACCCTCTATTGGTACATATGAATATCAATCTTTGAACATTTATATATGCAAATTGTTTTTTTGTGAGTGCAAAATTTGTAGTTGTGTTTAAACTAGACTTTGTCATTTGAAGCAGAGCATGGTTCGGAAGATGCTCCTAATTCTATAGGGAGGGAGACAGGGCAAACAAGGGAGACGGATGACGGTGCAGAGCAAGGTTCTCAAGAGGCTCACCATTCGGCACGAGGTGATGATGGTGGAGCTAGGACACAATATGTTGAATTAACTGAGGGTTGTACACCCATTACGACATATCCATCTGATCTACCTCGGGAGCTTCCATGGGAAGGTGGTAATCATCAAATGACTCTTGAAAGATGTAGATCTCACTATGAAAAGTTGCAAAATGATTTGTCTACTATGGATCTTCCTCCGGAGAGTAAACAAAGTTTGGAGATTGTTTTGGGATCATTGCAAAACTTCATCCAAGCATATGAGAATCTCGGGCTGACTACAGATGGTTTTGTAGATTTGATGCGAAGACGAAGGGATCAAGTGATGGGTCCAGACAAATGGAATGTTGTGAAAGAAAGAGTGACAAGAGAGCAGGCCAAATCAATGTTTAATTTCAAAGAAGGTTTGAAAAAAGAAATGTTGAAAGTGCAATATTTCAAACATCCTCATCTGGCACACTTACTTTATGATCGATTTCTTGCTGCCTATGGTCGTTTTCCATGGAACGATGAGGTTTCTCAGTATTTTGCTAGATTTTTTTATGCTGAGTTTTTTTTAAATATGAAGCCAGATTATACTGATGTTCATTCAAAATTTTATGGAGTTGGGAAGGGTCGAATATATGATCGAGAGGGTGCACATAGAGATCCTGCAACTCTTAGACCTCCGCCCCAGATATCTCGTCCACCTAGGTTGGTGGCATTAAAATCAGAGATGGAGCCCACATCTCAACTTGGGACAACAGCAAGGAATTTTGTTGGTGATGGGCTATCATCAGTATTAGGGGGAGTAGATGTGGGGTTGGTTAGAGAAAGGGCTCGTTCTGCTATTCGTCAAAAGTTTGTTTATAAAACTGATGATGAAATAGATGGAATGAGCATTGAAGATCTCAGGGCATATGCAAAGATTTGTCGTGACTTAGCAGCAAATGTTATATCCAACGACACATCGAGTTTGGGAGAGGTTCGTTGACTACATGATATGATTTGATTTGAATTAAATATTCTATTTATTTTGATTTTATTTTTTTTGTTACATTATCATAGGTACATTATGTAAATGTTTAAATTGGTTGCAGTTTTCAAGAATGATGAACGAACATTCTTTTCACATTTCAACTAGCGAAAATGTAGGGAGAGAGGTACATATTTATTATCAACATATTTGTACTTATGTTTGAATTTGATATATATATATATATAAATTATTATTTTTTGAATGATAATTTAACTATGTATTTTATTGTTAATTTGACTCATCCATGCAGGTTTCTTTAGATACCAACTTTATAAATGATTTACCATCTATTGTGAGCTAATGTTTTTTAAACTTTTTGTTTTAGTTTTAAGTTTTAATTGGTATAGTAATTTTTTTGGTTTGTATTATATGTTTTATTTATTAATACAATTTAAATTTTAGGGTGGAGATATAGGTTCTTTGCTTAATGACGCAGATATTGGTAGAGAGGTAATTTCATTGATTGCTTTAATTTTGCTTTAATTTTGTTTACTGTTTTAATATTTTAATTTTTGTGGATTTAGATTTATGAGATTCATAAATTGATTTTATATATGGATTGCAGCTTGGGTCTCTCAAATTTTTTGGAGGCAAAGTAAAAAGTCCTTTGGAGGATGGTGGTGGACAAGCATTTGGAGAATTTGATGTAATATTGTTAATATTTGAATTGTATTTTGATATATTAGTTTAATATTTTAATTCTTTGATTATAGTTTAAATAATTTAAATGATATGAACATAATTTTTTTTTACACATGTTGCAGGGAGGGTTGAGTCCAAGGGGAGGCTCGAGTGGAGGAGGGGGAGGCCCGAGTGGAGGATAGCACATGCATTTTAATTTTATAGTTCATGGTGGACTATTTTTTGTTGTTGATATGCATTTAGATTGGAAACATTTGTCTTGGACATGTTGAGGAGGTTTATTTTTGGACTAGATATATACATATATGGATGTACATTGAATTTGCATGTTCATGAGTATTTTTTTGGAGATTATATACATATAAATTTGAACTTACATATTTCGTGAATCATGGTTTTTAAATGATTTTTAAGTTTATTTTTGTTTATTTGACATATTTGGTGTTAAATTTAGTTTAAAATATGTATTTGCATGTTTGAATGAATGTTTGAATGAATGTTTGAATGAATGAATATATGTAAAAATGAATGTTAAGAAACATGACATTCTTGAATATTATGAAGTTTAAGAAATGTTATTTAGGAAGTTTAAAAATAGAATTTAAACATAGGTTTAAAGTTCATAAATGATGAAGTTTTGATTGAAGTTTAAAAAATGTTATTTAGGAAATTTTTAAAAGTGGATGTTTACATATAGGTTTAGAGTTTATAAATGAGGAAGTTATAATTGTTCGACATGAATGAATGATAAGATTGAGTGTATTAAGAACAAGAATGTTAGGAAGTTTAATAATTTGTTAGAAAGTTTTGATAGTTATATGGATCAGGTAGTTTAAAAATGAATGTTGTCTTTGAATGTTAGAATGATTAGAAATGTTAGTTTTTATACACATCGATGAATCAGGAAGTTTAAAAGTGATTACATTCAAACTTTAGAGATGTTAGGAAGTTCAAGAATGTTTGAAGTTTTGATGAAAATATGGATGAAATATGAAGTTTAAAAATGAAATTTAAGTAAGGTTGAATGTTATCTTCAAGGATGTTATGAAGTTTTAGGAATGTTAGAAGTCGATAGAAATATGGAAGAAATAGAAAGTTTAAGAATGTTATATAAAGTTTTAGAGAATGATAGAAGTTTTGATAAAAATATTGTCTTTGAATATTAGAATGCTTAGAAATGTTAGAAGTTTTTATACACATCGATGAATCAAGAAGTTTAAAAGTGATTACATTCAAACTTTAGAGATGTTAGGAAGTTCAAGAAATGCTTGAAGTTTTGATGAAAATACATGGATGAAATATAAAGTTTAAAAATGAAATTTAAGTAAGTTTGAATGTTATTTTCAAGGATGTTATGAAGTTTTAGGAATGTTAGAAAGTCGATAGAAATATGGAAGAAATAGAAAGTTTAGAAATGTTATATAAAGTTTTAGAGAATGATAGAAGTTTTGATAAAAATATTGGATGAAATGGGAAGTTTAAGTTTATGTTATGAAATTTAGAGATGTTAGGAAGATTATGAATGTTAAATATAAGTTTTGATAGAAAATATGGATGGATTAGGAAGTTTTAAAGCAAATATATGTTAAGTTCAAATTTTGATATAATGGATTTTTAATTAATTTAATTTTTATTTACAATGTTCAGGTACATTTGATGCGGCTGAAATCATGGCAAATGGGGGTAACGGTTTTTTGTTTTTTAATCATAAGCGAAGATTCCAGGATTGTGAAGTTTGTGTTAAATTAGAGCAATGATTTTAAACAACAATTTGATGAATTTTCATTGATTTGTTGTAAATAATCATTTCTCTAATTTAGCATAAGCTTCACAATCCTGGAATCCTTGCTTGTGATTAAAAATCAAATGATCGTTGTCTCCATTTGCCATGATTTCAGTTATGTGAATTTGCACTTGAGCGATATTTTAAATTAAAGATTTGGGACGGAGAATTTGGTGACAATTTTAAGAGCATATTTATGGTGAAGTACGTATTAAAGAAACATGTTCGATGGATTAAAATAATACAAAATTTAATAGGTTTTTTTTGTGATTTTTCGTTTATATCAATCAGTTCCAAAAGTAAAAATTCGGGGCGGATTGGGGATAGCCACATCCGTTATCTCATCCCTTAGTGGTCTAATAGACATATGGGGACCCGAATAAAGTACTTTTGAATTTTCAAATTATATTTGAATTCATTTTTAAGCATATTAAAGTACAACCATTTAAGCTCTTATGTTTGTTGTCATTCAAGAAAATATTCATAAAATCTCAATGAAAAAATATACTGTGCACAACAATTTTGATAATTGGACAAAAAATATATTGCATACAACAATTGACATGGACAAAAATATAGATCAATTTATTTTTGATATGTAGTTAAAAACATCGCAATGGAATGCCATCTTCAACTATCCGTTCATGGTCACATATGGATAGTTTCCATTTTTTGGTTTTTAACTGTTTTTTTGATGGAACTTGTATCAATTTTATTCGAGATGCACATACTAAATGACTATATTGACAACATATAACATCGGGCTCATAATCTTGAAAGTAGACATAATTTTTAGTCATATGCGTCTGCTGAAAAAAGTAGCCTTTTAAAATGATGGATCCTCTTTCGTATGTAAATCCGTTGTCGTTGTAGTCCTCCAATAATTTCATTTTTCCTTCAGTGCATTGCATCAAATAATATTTGACATTTTCGTCGTTGTCTACAGGTGCAATCACAGCGAAAACATCTCCTGCGCAAGTTATGATTGGTGTTAGCGTATTTAAATGAATTAAATTGACTATACTTATGGCGATGGATTAGAATGAACAATTGACTTAAAAGTCAAAAAGAAGTTTATTACCTTCTCTTACGAGATCTGAAATTCTATCGCCATCAGACGATATTGCTATTTCTTCTGATTCTAATTCTTCAACACTTGCTAGTGGCATTTTTCCTTTTGGATTAATCTCTGTGTGTCTCCAAGCTTTTACGTAGTTGTTTGTTATGTTTTCACAAACTTCTGTAGACTCAACATTTTCAATGCAAATATGACAAAAGCATGATTGCTTTCTACTGTCAAATGCAAACACGTTGTGAAATGATTTTGTTTTAATAGAGTGAAGATCTCTAGTTCCATGTATGGTGCTAGCGTCATATGGTATTGATCTATTTATATCTTGGATCCCAACAAGCCAAAAAAACCTACACAATAAATAGTGTACATGTACTTAAATGTTAGTATATACATTTTTTTTTAATTTTAAGAAATAATATAAATTAAAAAAATAGTGGACATACCTGCGCACGTCTTTTGATTGTTGATTATAATCATGGCTTAGATTTAATTGACACCATTGGACAACCTCTGCAGCTGAATGAAATCGTGCAGAAGAATAGTTCATTTGCCATCTTCGAAGTGCTCTTTTCACGCATGCTCCTGCACCATCATGCTCACCTTTTCCATGCCCAGTTTCAAAGAAATTCCAGCGATGTTTAATGTTCAGCGCTTTATGAAGTCGACATAACCAAAAAAATGATCGTGAAGATTTAAATTGACCCGCACATCCATCAGACCATATCCAATTCTCTTTGAATTTGACTTCGCGTTTTTTCAGTGAGTCATAGAAAATATTTTCTATACAATGTTGGACAAAATGTGTGTCGTGTGTACGATCATCGCTGATATAGAAGTGATATTCTTTAATCACATCTCGATTGTCACATGTGCTTTCAATGCCATCGATATCCTATTGAGAATGTCTATATACAACATGGACAAATATCGAAACTTGGTCAGAGTGATAGTATTCACTTTGTATTTCTTTTTTTGCAGCAAATGTATAGTTTTCAGCAAAATCAACCACCGACAAAATTGTTCCGGGTGGAAAAATTTCACGAGACTGTTTGAATTGAAGATCTTGCCATCGTGCTCTATGTGAATGCTGGGTGTATTTATAAATTTCGCTTTCAAATTTTTTGAGAAAATCTGTGACGCATATCTTGTCTTCTAGCAAATCAATTCTTTTGGAATGTGAATCACTAGAACTTGTATTATAGTTGATGTATTCGTATCTCTTCCAATCAACATTTACATTTGACAACGATTGATCATTATCGATAGGATATTTATTGTGGAATAACACCAAATTTCCACAATGATGACAATGTTTTCCATTGACACATTTCTTTGAATAAAATACTTCATCGTGATTTCTCTCACATAAAATTTGAGATATGAATTCACGTATGGTCGGCGGAGGTGGTGAATTTGTCCAAAACTTTTTACCAAATTCAAGAAACGTGTCATAATATAATTGAAATTGCACATGATAACGGCAACAACATGTATCACGTATAGTTATAGGTCGAACATACCATGGTTTTTGTTGCACAAATGTAGTGATTGATATATTAATTCCACGATGATCTTCCTTGAATTTATTGAACAATTGTACTTGTGTCATGTCCATTATATGTTTTGGTTGGCTTTCATATACATTTCGTGATATTCTTTTGCGTATCACATCTCTTGAATTTGGTGAAACTCGAGCATGTTGCAACCAATATTCTCGTACAATATCTTTAACACCTGCTCCTAATCTATCTTTGTAAGGTTGTCTACAAATAATTGCCCAACAAGCAAGTTCATTATTTTCATCTATTTGCATTCTGAATTTGCTATGTTTGTATAATGTCTTTCTTGATGTTCCAGCTGCTTTTGCTAGTTCTGTTGTCAAACGTTTTTGTTTAGTACTAGCTGAAAGAATTGCTGTATGAATTGCTTTACGTGCAGCACTGATATCTTTCTTCCTGGATTTTCCAAATTTTTTTATTGCATCGCCTATATTTTCCATCACATTTTGTTTCAATTTCGACTCTTTTGTTTCTTTGTGAATACCCAATAATGATGTAGCACCTTCTAACTTCTTGGACACTAATAAACATCTCAAAATTTGTGCTTGTCCTGCTATTGAGTAATCCTTGAGAACTTCATCATAAAATTTTGTAGCACGATATCGTGCAACATGTATTGGTAGTTTTTCTCCATATTTGTCGCAATCAATGTCTTCTAACATTTCATCATCAATAGTAAAAGTACCTATACATCAAGTTAAATTTAATTTAACATATATCAAAAAATAAAATTCATTATAAAAAAATGAATTTGGAAAATATATGATATATACATACCAGGTCCAATTTCTGAATCTTGAACTTGATCTTCAATATTGATTTCATCGGCATTAGCATGTAAATCACTATTTACATCTTCTAAAATGTTCTTTTCAACTTCAATTTGTTCTTCTTGTACTCTATTTTCAATTTCCATTTCTTCAACATTATCATGTAAATCTATATTTATATCTTCAATAGTTCTCTCTTCCGTTTCGGCAACCCTTTGTTTTTTGGCAATATATCTGAGTTTTTGTTTCTTTCTATTATCATCATCATCACGTTTACGATCAGCTTTTCTTTGACGTTTTCTCTTATTGTCCATGGTTGTTTAATCTATAGACGATAAATTAAAGAATCATGTTACTTTATAGTAAAAATAAATAAATTAAGATTTAAAAACATTTACGGAATTTATAAAAACATGAACTGAAATTTACTTTACCTTATAAAAATTTTGTAAGAGTCTTTTGAATAAGATTTCTTTGGAATTAACTTTCCTTTGAAAAAACTCTCTGAACAAAAATCTTCTTTGGAAAATAATAAAAACACCTTGTGCCAAGGCAAAAAATAAAAACACCTTGTAAATAAATCTTTGTTGTAAAAATCATTGCAAAAATACTTCTTTGAAAAAATATCTACGAAAAAAACCACTAGAAAAAAGTACTTTGAATAAAAACTTATTTATAAATATATCTGGGAAAAAATCATTGTAAATAAATAACTCTTTGAAAAAAAAACCATTTTCAAAGAAATAAGAAGTAGAAAATTACCTTGCAAAAAATCCTTTGCAAAATACCTTAGCAACATAACTATTTGAAAAAACTCATTTGAAATAAATAAGAAGTGCAAAATTACTTTGGAAAAAAATCATTTGCAAAATACCTTAGCAAAACAACTATTTGAAAAAACCTCTTTCAATTAAATAAAAAGTGCAAAGCTACTTTGAAAAAAAACCATCCTTGCAAAGAACCTCCTTGCAAACATGTCTAAGAAAAGAAATATTTGGAAAAAACTTCTTGCAAATATGCCTTAGAAAAAAATCACCTTCAATGTGCCTTTGGAAAAAAGAAGAAACATACTTTGTAAAAACCTCCTTTTGCAAAAAATGTCTTCTTTGTAAAAATGCAATAAGAAAAGGGATATTTTGGAAAAACTCCTTGCAAATATGCCTTAGAAAAAAAAAACTCCTTCAATGTGCCTTTTGTAAAGAAGAAGAAGAAACATACCTTGTAAAAACCTTCTTTTGCAAAAAATGTCTTCTTTGTAAAAATGCAATAAGAAAAGAGATATTTTGGATAAACTCCTTGCAAATATGCCTTAGAAAAAAAAACTCCTTCAATGTGCATTTTGTAAAGAAGAAGAAGAAACATACCTTGTAAAAACCTCCTTTTGCAAAAATTATCTCCTCCTTCTGAAATTAGTTTGACAAAAAAATGCGAAGTTCAAACATGTGAAAATAATGAAGTAACTTTAGGTTTATTTATATAAGTATAAAAAATAGATATTTTTTTTTTTTCCGGCCGACGTGATTTTTTTCCGTTTAGTTATTCGGCCGAATAAATTTCTCCATATTTTACGGCGCCGTTACGGAAAACCGTTATTCGGCCGAATAATTATTCGGCCGAATAATTATTCGGTCGAATAACCTCTGAAACATGACAGATTCAGATCTCTGCAAAATTTTCAGGTTTCTCCATTTTCGGAAGGAGAAAACCACCTCTTACACAACAAAACGAATGTCGGACTTCATACCAGTAGATTCATCATTGAATCTACTTTACGAAGGTATAAATTTTGTTGTATATAGATGAGAACTGATATTTTTTATGTTTTATATTCGTAACATGTGTCGAGTTATGATTCAGCTCTTTAAAAAAACAGCGAAAAGAAAAATCCATAACTTTGAAAATACAACACCAAAAAAATCGAAAAAAGTGTGGGATTCTTTATTGACGTGTCTACTTCAAAAGGGTGTTCGTAGATTTTTTGCTTTTATAGCGGATTGAGAGAAAAGTGGTGCAACAAAAAGGTTGTTGAAAATCGACTGAGTTTCCCCATTGATCGACTTTAAAAAAATATAATAATTAGTATAGAGATCCATTGGATGCAAACTTATAGTCAGGCTCTAGTACATTGTGTGTAGATTGTCGTAGCATTTTCTGTTTTTGCAAAATACAAGTCTAACAACGATTTTAGTGGTGCAACAAATCATAACTCTTTTGTAGTCTTTTCATTTTATAAGAACACACTGTCAAACATTTGCGAAATCGACATATCAAATCTTAATAAAAAAAATTGAAAAAATTATGAGTAGAAAGCTAACATAATTCTACAAAAGTTTTCTTTTTACGGCAAAGTGAAATTTTAAACAGAAATATCACTTTTGTTCGCCCGAAGTTGAAAAACAAGAAAAAACCAGAATTATTTTCTCACGAGACCCCCCAAAATAGACACCCATCTTCATTTTTTCACCCACCTAGAATCAACATCCAGAGATGTCTCAATCTATGTTTCTCCGAAAGAGGGTCAGATGAGAGATGCCAACGCTTCAGAATTAAGGACCCATCCTTAAAAAGCCAAGTTTCATCGAATATCCTAGATAGAAGGGAAGCATCCGGAAAGACAAAAATAATCCAATGTTTCATCAAAAGGTTAACCCTAGGAGCCATACCTGTTACCGACATCCAATTTTCCCTAACCCATTCCAGAATTTCATCTTTCGAACCAGACGTATACTCTAATCGCCCAACTAAAGCTCGTTCTGCTAGCATTTCCACTCTTTCAAGGTTTGAGTCTTCAGCTATCACGAACCTAGAAGCATTGAACGAGCTTTGAAGGCTTTCAACCGCCTTCTAACCCTAGCCTTCGCACCATATAAATTATGATTCCTCTGTCCCAAGGCACTAGAATGCATGGTTGTCTGCTCCGGATGGACTATAGGTTTTTCCAAATGAAACGAGGATGACGCACCACGAAAGTGAAAAGGTGATGCCATAAAGGCCCTTCACTGGGCAGACAAATGAGACCTACACCTGTCCACCCCCAACATGGATGAGGAGGGACCTGCGAATAGCTGTAATCCACTATCACAACCTCCCACCAAAAAATCAGAATCGAAACCCTAAGGTAGAGAAAAAAATGAACCAAGCCACTACAAAAATGTTACTACATACCGAGTGTAAAACGATTCGGAAAGAACAAATTTTAAGCATCATCGAAAGCCTCACTTCCCACTTTTTATATACTAGGCTGGTACTAGACTGGTTCAAGTCGAACTAGCTTGACTCCAAGTCAATGATAACTCAAAATTCTTCCCTCCGGACTCCAATCACAACCCAGATCTGTAGCAAGGAAATGGTCTCCTCAATCAAAACCCTAGCCATCACTCTCATCTTCCTTTTTTTTTTAAAGGTGGTTCGCCATTTGTTAAAGGGCTAGTCCACCTGAGGAAATGGATATCATGATCCATGAAGTAACTCCAAGTTGAAATTTATTTTTACTATAACATATGTAAAACAATAAATTTATTAAAATATAATAAATATTATCAACATTATAGTTTTTAAAAATATTATTGTAACTTTAGTAAATCTAAGAATTAAGAATATATATATATATATATAATTATATTCTAATTTTATTTAACTTATTAAATTTTAAATAGTAAAAAACTATATTAAATTAAAAAATGAAATAAAATTAATTCCTTATCTCTCTACCATCTTGATTGTATCCTCTACCATCTTGATTGTAGAAAAACAACATTAAAAAAAGTAAATTTCATTATTTATTCTTTTACCACCTTGCTCATGGATTTATTAAATCTTTTTCCACAATGTGAGCCACGTTACGTCCTTGAAAACCATTGTGGAACTTTGGGATTGAGATAAAAATAAATAATTTTTTTGTAACTTTGTAATGCTATCAATCATTTATGGTTGTGAGGTTTTGGTTTGAAGTATATACTAGGAAACTTGGAACATAATTAAGAAAATCATAAATCAATTCATTATTTATAATTTCAAAATTATAATCAATATTCTCTAGTATGCATTCTAGTATGTTAGTATATTCATTCCATTGAAATCATGTCTAACCCATCTTTGCCTGAAAAAATGGAAAATGGACATTGACCAATGATGAAAACTTTGGGACATCTAAGACTATATAATCATCTAAAAGTTAAATTTTAAAATTGAAAATTGAAAATAAAGTATCTAAACTTGTATAGAGTGATAACATATCAAAGACAAGAAAACTATATTATTTAAAAACAATATTAATTCCAAGTTAGAGTATCTTTCCTATCTTTATATCAAGTTGCAAGTCTAAAGAAAAATTGAGAATAGTTATATTATTAAAAATTAAGTTACATAATGCAACCAACATATGGACAAAACAGAAACTATGATATATGTAACTTAAAAGTGATTAAAGAAAACACTCATTTTTTTTCAATATGTTCATTACTCAATGATATTAGATGTATTTGATGTGCTTATGGTGAAATCTATAATCACAATTTGGTATACCCAAAACTAAATTTACATCAACACAAAGGTCTAACTTTAATATGTATATGTCAACTTTTTGTTTTCTTTGTTTATTTTTTTATTATTATTAATATGTAAAATAAATTAATTTTATTAAATTAAAATGAAAAAAAAGGAAATTTATAATAAAAAATAAAATCATGATAAACATTAATACAAAATATACAAACATAAAGATATAAAAAATAATACATGATAATTTAAAATAAAAATAAAAATACTCCTTATATATTCTCCTTATGGAATATTATTAATAAATGTGTAAAATGATGTGATGTGTTGAATTTAAATATTATAAAAAAAACTGATCAACATTTTGAAATGTGATATATTGAATTTAATATTTTAAAAAAACTTATCAAACGTTCTGAAATTTAGTGTATATTTTACTTTTAGTTTTATGATGACATTATTTATTTAATTGTGTTGTATATTTTATTTTTTAAAACTAAAAATTATAAAAAGTAAAATAGAAAATAGAAAATATCGATAAAAATATATTTATAATACTACAATGACAAAGCTCGGATTAAATTAAACTTTAGTTAACTACGATTTAATAAATAGATAATTGACTACGGTTTAATTCTTCCTTAATGTGTTGAGTATACTAGATGTAAATTACAGTGATTAAATTTGAAGGGTGGGTATTAATTTTGATTGGAAGGGCATTTGTTTTTGAAGTCTTTCAAAGATGAAGGTATAATATAAGTATAAATTAATTAAATCCTTCTCTCTAAAAAATACAAAACACAAATATTTCCCATCCAATTTTTTATAATCTTAAACAATTGAGCACTCCTGAATATCTACATGATAAAATGGTATCTTTTTAATAAAACCAAATTTGAACACATTAATTTGACATGTATGTCACATTAATTTTACAGTTCATTAAAATAACAACTATTTTGTTGTATTTTTCTGGGTTAGACCACACTTCATTATACAAAAAAACTACTTAGACTATGCAATAACCATATTGGGGCATCTACATGATGTTATGCATACTGGTGAGAAAATTACTTGCTGTTAACTATGTACAAAAAGAAGCCACTAGGCAAAATGAGGCTATAATAAACCTACAACCAAAATCTACATATAAAACCAACCAAAACCTTAATTCAAACTTGAGAGAGGGAAACCATCCAATCTTGAGAGATGTAAGAATGAGGGACACTAGGAGCCTAAGAAAAAACAATGCATAGCTCAAAAAAACATTAAAAAATAATCCTCCATACCAACCAAGTTAGCAACACTAGCATCATAAGGGCCTAGGCATCAAATTTTGTTGTTCTTGGTACTTGTCACGACAACATACAGGTATGGGATGGAGGGGAAATGGAATCAATCCTAAGTCAACTAGAGCCTTGCAACTCGCTACATGTTTGAGTCTCGACAATCTACCTTTTAAATTGAACCAGAACAACAAAAGAAGTTTGTTAATGGCTCGATTTGTGAAAATTCTAGATACATGAGTAATTGAGCTCGAGGTTCTAAAATTTGATGTGTTTTTTACCAATCCACAATTCGGTGAATTCATAGTCACTGGCATGAAATTTAAGTTATTTAATGAAAGAATTAATGTATCTAGCTCTATGTCGAAACTGTTTTCCATGCTAATGCAGGCCACGTCCCTCCTTATTGTCTTACCAAAAGGCATGATAATGAGGAAGAAGACTTAAAATTATGGACCTCACCATCAAAGAATCCTTACAGTCACATTGGTAAGGAGTTATAAGAAGATCACAACAATCCAACGTGTCAAATATCAGATGATAGTGCAAATTAAAGACTTATATGGTAAATTTAATATAAGACTTACTTATAAATGTCTCTTACTCTTTGCGTCTTGACACATTTGATAATTTATGGTTGTCTTTGCGCCTTCAACCAATTGATATTATAAGGTGAGGATGTGCATGCATAATAATCCTTAGTCATGACTATGCGATGAGGATTTAAATGGAAGAGGATGTAAAGACATGTAATTTTTATACATATTTTGGTGGCGAGTGTCGAAGAGAAACGCGGTGAGAAACCACATATTTTTGGAAGGATGGAGGGAGATTACATGATCATGATCATGCCACCCATCAAATTGAAGACAATTCCTGAGCCAATTTTTTTTTTTTAATTTTATTAATAACCATTGTGGTACTTTGGTCCAAATGTTTTTTCTAACTCATTGTTTCTCCATATTGTGTTCCTAGTGCCACCTCTCTATATCAATGCATAAATCAACCTCAGCTTGGTTTGTGGTTCTAGTTGCATGCCATTATTTGTAGTTGCATGCCATTGAGTGTTGTTTAGAGTTGTCGTGAGTCTGTGACATTCATGCAATAAATGAAGTCTTGTAGAGGAGGACTCATAAAAGGGGAAATTTGAATTTCATTTTGACGAAAAACTAGTGGACATTGGTATCCAGGTTCACATAGGTAGTAGGCACAATGTTTCAATGTTGTTTTGGGCCTAGTAGTGGTTCTATTATTACAGCCATAGTCATTGACGCATTGTCACATCTTAGATCTCAGCCCGAAGTGAATCGTGATTCAGAGTCAAATCCCAGTGGCTAGTACATCATAGTCGTCAGTCATCTCTTGTCACCTTGCAAAGTTAAGCAGTGAGTGCATGACATGAGTGAGTGAATGATTATAATTTATGATATTTCCAATATTTTGAGTGACGAGTCGAATTTTATAGAATAGAAATTTCAACATATAAATTGAAATTTATATGGATGGGTAATTTCAAATGTTGCTCTTCTTTTGAAATGTTGATATATAAATTATGTCCTTCCTATTGGAAAAATAAAATTCGAATTTTAATTTTATTTTGAAGGACAATTTTAACTTTACACTTGTAGGAAGGGCTAAAACCCTTTGGAAGGGTCGGGAAGGTTCAAATTTGAACGCTGAAATGTGTCAATTATTATTATAAAAAAAGTGTCAATCATTTTGATTGATATAGGATGACATTACTATTCAATAATAAAGTTCACTCTATTTCTAAAAACGTAAAACTAAAAATATCATATTTCAATGTAAAAATTATACATAATAATAAAGTAAATTGCGTTCGCCCTAATTTAAAATTTCGTTGACCACCATTAGACATCGCGGAGAACCATTAAAATAAAATTTCCTCGACCAATATAGACGCGTAATCTAGTTCGTGTGAATCACAAAGTCGTAATCTAAACGCGTTTGCTATTTTAAAAAAAAGTATCATGCGCAGAAGCCTGATTAATGCACGATACTTGTCCAAAGTTGCACATCAATATCAAGTTTAATTCAAAGGCGGTTGAAGTTATCTATAAATAGGAAGTGTACATCTCCTCTGCTTCATATCAACATGTTGGTGAGAGAGATACAGTAGTATAACTGCTCTATAATGGCTTTCTCTCTCTGCCTCCTACTTACCATATTATTCATCGCCGTTTCTATTTCATAAGCAGAAGCTGCTGTAGCAACACCTTTCACCAAAAGTTCTATCGATCCTCCGTTTGGGAACTCGTACTAATAATTCTCCAACTCTCAATGTCATTTATTTATATTTCATTTTGCCATTGGCTAATACTTTTGCATTAGAGAATAATCCAATAGTATAAGTTTAAATTAATTATATATGGAATAGGCTAATAGCTATCTTTGCAGGGGATAGGCTCTCTCTGGATCTGTCTAATAAGCAAATGCCCATTTTTTTTTCAGTCTTCTTCGAACAGTGAATGGATCTGGAGTTCAAATTTATGAATGCGAACAAAATACCAATGGAAGCGGGCTGGTGTATACTTCGGTTGGGGCAAAGGCCACGCTATATCCTTCTGATGGTTCTGGTGTATCAGCGGGCTATCGTTATTTCCTGTCTCAGCCTCTTGCTGAAGGTGGGAAGCCCACTTTTGCGTTCACCATCAACGCAGGAGATCCCGTCTCGGCCATCCCTCAATCAACTGTAACAGGTAGTGGTACCCCAAAAGGACTATAATTCTCCGAAACACTTATTTCAACAGGAACTGCCATTTGGAAGGATTGATCCTGCTGCCAGAATAGATATTGTGCCGTGTATGGAATATCTACTTGATTTCCAACCTCCTCACATGAAGAAGATGGAGCCACTCCGCCCTTCGGATTCATCCGTTGTACATAAGATACCGTGCTCTCCTCGCCATGCCCACTGTGTGAAACGGCCTTCAGTAGGAGCTCAGCCACATCCTCACTACTAACTGCCTTCTTGGCAAATACAATTCTTGTGTTAAAGCAAATCAATTATTATTTTTATTATTTTTCCTGCCTTTTTATTATTTGAAAGGCAGGAAAAATAATAAAAATAATAATTGATTTGCTTTAACACAAGAATTGTATTTGCCAAGAAGGCAGTTAGTAGTGAGGATGTGGCTGAGCTCCTACTGAAGGCCGTTTCACACAGTGGGCATGGCGAGGAGAGCACGGTATCTTATGTACAACGGATGAATCCGAAGGGCGGAGTGGCTCCATCTTCTTCATGTGAGGAGGTTGGAAATCAAGTAGAAATTCCATACACGGCACAATATCTATTCTGGCAGCAGGATCAATCCTTCCAAATTGCAGTTCCTGTTGAAATAAGTGTTTCGGAGAATTATAGTCCTTTTCTGAGTTTTTACTCGGAAGGAATCCAGTATTACAGATTCAATGGCTCTTCGTGGAATAATTACAATGTATCAGCAAATCTATACACTTCTCCGGGCCAGGAGGTTGTAGGTAGCCATTATTTGTCTACATGGGAACTGTTGATGCTTTGAGTGGAGTGACCGTAAACGTCGTGAGTACAATTACGGTGGATTCAGGGAGTATTGGTTGGTCCAAAATGGAAGCTACGAGTAGTGCTGGAAACGGGTGAGTGATTGTTTTTATTTCTTCATTTTTCGTTTATTCTACAGCAGTGATGATGAGAACATAATATTAAAATTGTTTGTCTCTGCAGAAATGGATTACTTGAGAAGGTGAAATACGTGCAGCGTTTGTACTGTGGGAGGACTTCCTCCTCAAATAACGTCGGGACCTACCGTGGTAGGAGAGGACTACTTGTCACCCTTTTCAGCAATCTATTGGTTTTATGCATGATGCAAGAATCTGCCAAAATTGAAGCAGGATAAATCTTGTAATCCAATAAGGCAATGCCAAATTTGGAGGATGATAATTCTTAGGACCCAATAAATCAACCCCAAATTCAAAAGTCAATGTTTTGGGCTACGTTGATTAGATTGTTATAAGTCAATCAATTTGTAGTCTAGTTGGCCATGGTTTCTATTGGAATACTTTGTGGCTAATGGAAAAGAGAAATACCGTTCATACAATGTTTTGGCTTTTAGCTTTTTTATTTGTTTCGATCAATACCGTATATTTACTTAACCTTGAACTTGCATGTATTAAGAAGCAGTTTATTAAAATAACTTGCATGTATTAAGAAGCAGTTTATTAAAATAACTTTATAGGTGAATAATATTAGTATTTTTTTATTATGCATCAAATCTTTAAGATAACATAGGGGTTAGGGATTTTAAGGATTATAGATAAGTATCATGTGTTACGAGTTAAGTGTTTTAAGGGTTTTGAGTTAAAAGATATTCAAGGAAATATAAAGCTCAGTATATATAGATGTTATAGGTTAGAGATTATGGAGTTAGATGGTTATGAAGATTAATGCTAAAGTGATAAGATGGATCATGTTTGTATTGATAGTGGGATAAGGATTAGTGGTTTTAAGATTTAGAAGATATCATATGAGGATTATGGTTGAGGATCATTATAGGACTAGTTAGATGTTAGAGGTTTTTATGGTTAGATGTTATGATTATAGTTATAGGAATTAAATTTTAGGGGTTGGGAATTAGAGGTTGTAAGGGTAAGTGACTAAAACAATAAAGGATTAGAGGCGAGGCTAGATGGTTTGGAGGTTAAGAGTTTTAAAAGGTATGTTAGTTGGTGGCTAAAGTGGTGAGGTTAGTGGTTGTAGGGGTTTGGTTTATATGGGTAAAGGGTTAAGGGGTTACTGATCGTTGGTGTTCAAATGGGTTGACAGTTGAAGGGAATAGAAGGAAAGGGATAAATGGGTTTGAATATTAGGGTTTATAATGTTCACACAATAACATATCTAGCGCGAAGTATATACATCTAAAATATGAGTTCATAAATCCAAATTAGTGAGTTAATAATGTTGAAAACCAATTCTTTGGACAAAGCCATCATTTTAGCTAAGTGTAGAGACTCATGGTGAAACTATAAGGTGTATATAGAACCACATATAAGGTGTACATAATAACTACCTTTACAAAAATTATCATTTTTTATAGGACCACATATAAGCTAGTGTTTATGAACACAATAACATATCTAGTTTGAAAGATATACATATCAAATATGGGTTCATAAATTGAAAGTGAGGTAAGAATGGTGAAAATAAATTCTTCAGAAAAAGTCATTATTATAGCTAGAAGAAGGGATAGTATTAACTCAACACCCTAAAAACCTAATACACTATGACTATTAAATACCACATTGGATGAGATCATTCCTATGAATTTTGAGCCTATTACATTTGCATTTTGAGATGTTTAACCTCTTTTTATTCTCCATATTCAATCGTTGTAGAATCATTGTAGCATCTGTCTTACATACTAGAAACATATATTTTACTCAATATGACCTCAAGGTGCCCTCAAAATACAAACATATAGTCAACATATCACATATATTCAATAGAGTAGATTAAACAACATCTTGGGGGCATATATATGTGAATATTTTGACCTATCACAACTCAACTCACTTGTCAATGTACGGCCCCTCCTGTAGGGTCCTCACGAACTGAATCTGAAACTTACCAACTTAATACAAAACATATTAGATACCATAATTACTAGAGAAATAAAATAAATTAACTAAATAACTTAATAAAGATAGACAAAACCATAACCTGTCAACCCGATCCATCTTGTCCATTGCCGTCCGCGTCTTCCATGGGATCCCTCCGATAAAGCTCATTTAACCATAGGTGAAGCAACCGTTAGCTTCACCACCCAACCGTAGGCTTATGCTTTCAATCGCATAGCCACCCCCAAGCTTCGAGTTGTAGAACTCACACACACCAATACTAGAGACTCAGAAATGGGTTTGCCCCCACCAAAATCTCTTTCCAAACTCCAATAGCAGCAAGTCACTCTCTTGCAAAACTTACGATAACCATCCAAAAAATAGGTCCTTTACCCAATCCCAAAGCCTTCCTTAAATAGGAAAGATGTGAACATAAATATCATATTTTTATATTAAAGTATTTAGTAATTGAATATTTGCATGACATTTTTTCTAACATCTATATATAATAAAATACAACATATTTTGGAACTATATCATATATTCCATTCAATTCTCAACCTCTAAAGAGATCAAGAGAGTATGATAATATGAGTATGACAACATCAAAAGAGATCAAGAGATCATGAGATGTAGAGCAACAAACATTACCATACAAAATAGAGAATTATTCCAATGGAGGGTTAGGTTTAAAAACAATAAATTAGAACAATTACCTTATATATTTCCCTAGCCAAGGGAAAACAACTAAGGTTCCAAAAATCTATATATTTGATTATGTTGCACTAGTTTTGGGGATGGGGGGACGAGTTTCTCGGAAATCTAGAGTGCACCCCGAAAATTTCTAGGGGCCTTCTCTGTGGCATACCTATAACAAATATTCCTTTGCATCTCGAAAGGAAGTGGGTCTAGAGAACAATGCAAAAGCAAGAAATTGTTTTCAGATTATGGTTTCTTTCTCTTGTACGGTATGCATATTCTCTATGGCCTCAATAAACCTTTGTTTTACTTGAGGATCATCTATTGATGCAACTCTACCTTTCCTTTGTACATATCGCTTTGGATTAAGTGCATAAGAAACCATATGAAGAGGTGGGTTTAGCTTGTTCTATCTCTTTTTCTATCAACTTTTGGAGTTCTTTAAATAACTCTAAAGAGTCTTCTGAGGAATGATGGACTTGGTCTTTCTAATCATGCTATCAATTGACTCCTATATTTCTTCATCTTTACGTTTTAAGTGAACATCTCTATCACCACAACTTTATCAGTTGAAATGATATTACTAGAACCCCCTGTGAATCTACTTGGTCACTTTCATTGGTTTCTCTTTGAGAGGACTCTACCTAGAATTCTTAGTTTTTTAAACATGGTAGAATTTTCCTCCTCCATATATACAATGACACCTTTAGAAACCATATGATTTTTAGTACCCAATTACACTCCTCGACACAATTAGACATTCCCTATCCATTTCTAAGTCCCTTAAATGTCAAAACACGGGGGATGAGGGGTTTTTCAGAGGGAGGGGAGGTGAAACATAAATAGATCATTGTAATACCCACATTTTTCACTTGGAATGTATTTAATCAAAATTATGTAAATGATGTAAATATGCTCATATGGATTCCTAGCATTGAGCTCAAGACCAAGGCCCCACTAGCGAATGGCTAGGAATGTATGATTTAAATATTTTATTTGGACCGTACAGTTGGATTGTCATGCTAACTCAAAATAAATGTAAATATTATGTTGGAAAAATAATATATGGGTCTAAGATGTCTATGTAAAGAGCACTAGAGGGGTTATGATTCCTTTAGAGGGGAAGAGGAAAGAGGGCATATGGGAGACTAAATCATTTGCTACCAAGTGTCAACCTTACAACTCATCCAAATTCTACCATGTGCTTTAACTAAGTTAATTACCTCCTTTTGACTATTTAATCCAATCATTGAATGAATGTGTGAGGTTGGTGGGAAATGTCACCTCACGCGGTTATTGAAGCATGGGGATGAATGCACTTTTGTGGCAGTTCTATCAAATGTTAGAAGACAATTTTGCAGTTGTCAAAAGTCATTTTCTTCTATGGTTGGATGTTATGTTAGTTGTCTTTTCACCATCATCTGATATCCTTTGGATTCAACACTCATTCTATCATTCTCTCATGCATATCTACACTACATAGAGCTTCCTATGGTTGTTCATGAACATTACCAAACTATATTTAACCCATAAATTTGAATTTAGAGACAAGGTTATAGATTTGAAGGAAAAATAGATGGTTGTAGGTGATCATAGAGGTTCAGAAATCTAGGAACCTTTACCCAATCAGTTTTTCTACTCATAAATGCTTGAGAATCCATGATTTATCCTACATGAGGTTCTCCAATAGTATATAATAGGTTGAACTCTTACTGCACACATTGGTAGGCACTGTAAGGGTTGGATTTCTTGAGGGAAGTGTGGACCAGTGAAGGGGATTTCCTTCCTTGTGTAGTGTGGGGAAGTTGGAAGGAGTGCCATGGCAATGATGGCTATGTGAGATCCCTATAGAGATTTGGCTAAGCATTTGGCTAAGCATAGAGAGCTTAACATGTTGTGGTATAAGAGAGAGAGGCCTATAGATGTTTCCTTCACCCTAGTGGCCTCATAGCTCTACTTGGAGGTGGCCTCACAATAAAAAGAGTATATGCTAGATAGAGTGCCTATGGTTGGGTGGAAAATCGCTCATACACAGACAATTGCTTGGATCTTCTTTGTTTAAAGATAAATATTCTCTTGGATTTTAATCTGAAACGTTTTCATTTGATGCATGTGATTATTATGCTAGTATATGCATTCTATGTGTGTCTGGATAGAGTTTATTTCCACTGTGTATTTTTGTTTAGGAATAGGCACACACATTTGAATATTTATGAATTCATAACATGACCATGGGGTGAAATTTAGAATCCCAGAACTCGTTTATGTTCCCCTTTGTTTTCCGGATTGATGGATGGGGGCGTGACAATCATAATAAGAAAAACATCCAACATGGTATCTCTAAAGAGTAATGGATTAGAATAAGAGGGAAATGAAAGAGATAATAAAATATCTTTTTGTACTAGATAAATTTATATTAACAATTGATGAAATTAGTGATACACAATCATTGAAGGCATCATCACTAATTACTAATTATTTGTAGAAAATTATTATAAATATTAATTCAAACATTTTCTAAATATGACTTAAGTTGGTGTTTAAAATTGAGAATAAATTCTTAACTTCATAAGATGACATTGAGATCAATTTTAGAGGCCCAATTGTCTTAGCATGACTAGTTGCATCCTGCAACCTCAAGCTCTTTTCGACTTGTCTAGCAAGGAAATTGCAACATACCCAATACCGTCATTAACTATTTGGGGTATGGGGTATAAATTTTTTCTTTTATCTTCTAATCAATACATACCTAAAAGAGATAATGAGTTAACCCGATTCACAAGTTGTGCACATTTGTTATGTTGTTATAAACCATTCGTGGAGATAACAATAAAAACTCTTAGACCTATCTATATATGAAAGACACATTCTTATCAACAATAATTTACTTTGCATGTAACTTAATTAAGATATTAAATTATGATCTATGATTATCATACATGATCACTAGGTTGGTGAATCGTAACATAAAACCATTAATCCTTACTACTATAACCCACCTATATCAATGGTGATATTAAGCTAATATCCTACTTCAGATCACACAACATATACATAAATGTGACAACATTTATAAAAAAGGAAACAAACACATTTTTAATAAAAAGTAGAATCACAATCTTACATTACCAACATGTTATTTTTGTCTTAGTACAACGTTTACAATTAGACATAAACTTTTATCCATTCAGCCATAACCATTTTAAATTAAAATATAAAACATACCTCCAAATCACTTATTTTTTTCAATTATAAAGTGTTTTTTTAAATTCATAATTCATTTATGTTTCACTCATGTTAAATACAATTAGCTTACCATTTTTACAATATACTTTTAGCTTAATAGTACATTTATTAAATGTTTAGGTTAGTTGATCATAATAACTTATATAGTCTCAAATACTTATACAGTCTCAAATACTTAACACGTCTATCTTGGCATTATTATCAATAAATTTTAATCATTTTATCCATTTTATCATGACAATATCATCACATGTCACTGATTAATAAATGGGCAACTGCAATTTTCCATCAAATAATAGACATTTTATCCACTTTATACTCTTTCACTTGAGAGGCCACCCTCAAGCTAAACAAAGTATACACTAAATTGGAAAAATGAAAAGAAAAAAAAATCTTCACAAGATTCTACGCCCACAACCACTATGGACTTATGTGATGAACAAAAACAAATTATAACATAATAACTACACTCCCTATTATTATACACAATGATTCATCTTAATTTACGAAGTAATCTTAATTTACGAGGTAATCCTCCTTATGAATATATATATTGATGAGGATTTTTCTCTTGTTGATATATAAACAAGAGAAAATTCCTCATCACTCGGAACTCACTTGCCACATACACTAGTAATTAGTGAAACTCTTATTGCACCCCTATGCGTATTGGGACTGCACCTCTTTTGCTCGGCACCATATAGAAGTAATATCTTTCAACAACTTAATAATAAAAAGGGTGGAATATTTTCAGTACAGAGATCACGCATCCTTTAATTAAAAAGAAACATAAGTATTTCTAAAGGTAAAGACCGACCTGGTTTTCTATCGAACCCTTGAATCCAGGGAAGGGCGTGCTAGTGAACACCGAGTGTACGCTTGAATATCCATCAGTTTCACTTCTGTTGTATAACAATAACTAAAAATCTAGTGTAAACAAGATTCGGATCCAGCGCCTGCCTTTGGACTGGAACCCTAGACTCATGCATTCAACACTAAAGTCGAATGGGTATTTCATAAGATACAATGTCACATGGCCCATGCTACGATTCCTTGATACGGCTATGTGCCCATTCATTTCCCTCTGCCAATTCTAACTCATTAACTCGATAGACTATAAGTTTTTCAAGAAAATAAAACAATATTTAACATGGGAGTGAGTGAGCCGATCTGTTGCCCCTCTTCCCAGAACACAATTCACATCAAATAGGAGGGAATGAGACGGTCCTCACTCATGAGCCCGCTCAGCCTCCACACAGCCATACAATACAAAATCATTCCAACGGTTTAATTCCACGATAGATATCAATCTGGAGCTATCTTCTCCCACAGAGAGACGCTATCAGCACTAAGTTGTTTGATCAATGATAAGTAACAAATTCGAGCCGTCTTCTCTCCAAAGAGAGAGACGCTCTCTGCACTAAATAATCTTACCAAAAATAATTAACAATTGGATCCGTCTTCTCTCCAAAGAGAGAGACGCTCCCTTCACTATACAATTTTATGAACAATAATCTTTTAATCTCGAGCCATCTTCTCTCCAAAGAGAGGCGTGCTCCAGACAGTTTTATCATCAATAACTATGGATTGGGAGCCTTCTTTTCTCCAAAGAGAGAGACGCTCTCTTCCAAAACAATAGCAAGAAAATTCATACAAAGAGTCTAAACCAAGGATCTTGCTTACCTCTTGTAGCAGTCACCATACCAAGGTATTTGGGTTGAATATATAATTTTAAGTGGACACATAAAACCAGATAATTTTCAAATTAAAGTGAAGTCACCATACCAAAGTATTTGGGATGAATATATAATTTTAAGTGGACACCTAAAACCAGATAATTTTCAAATTAAAGTGGTGCATTTATTCATATATCAACACATTGGTGCGTTCACATTTACAAAACGCACTAGTGCACAAGAACTAAAAACTCACCATCGAGGAACATCTGCAAAATCCCCCACAATGAAAAATATCCGCTACATTTGGTAGTAGATATTTCTACATACAGTTTTTACAACATAATTTATTACATCGCATATCCTACACTAGTCCAAACTTTACACGCATGGTCGTATGGGTTTTTAAATTATGGTTAGAGCAATGATTTTTACTTAGGTACACACCTGCACGATTTGACAACATGCCCACCGAAAATGCCCAAAATCAAAATTTTAAAAAATCCCACAAACCCTTTTCGTCATAAATTAAAAAAAGGGTGGCAATTTTAAGTTTGGAAAGTAAATCTAAATAGTGTTTAAAATCCAAAAACCTAAACATTAACTCATTGTTTTGCTGAAATTTTCAAGTGATAGTTTTGGAAGAGAGACTTACGTGGAAGGAGTTTGGAGCAACTCAAGAGACTTACGTGGAAGGAGTTTGGAGCAACTCGAGGGAGTTCCGAGAGTCGAAATTTGTTAGGTATGGTGAATCAAACAAAACCCTGCATAATAGAAATTTCAAGTATGTAAATATTACTGTAGATTTTATTATCTTATTTAGAATTTAACTAGATTTAGAATAAAAAAAATCATACTTACCTTCAATGACAGTTGCCCCCCTTATTTTCTTGGTACTTTTTTTTGTTTCATGTGGCTTCAAAATTTTACATTAGGGTTTGGGATTTTAGATTTACTGAGCTTGTGATTATATATTGAAAGCATAGGGTGATATGGAGCCACTTTCTTGGTCAAATCCATAACCATGTTGGCCCTGTTAATTTGTTTTTTCTATTTTTTTAATTTTTATTAAAAAAAACATGCGTCGAAATTGGTGCGTTCATATTACATGAATGGACTAGTGCATCCATCAACATAACACACCATATATAACCTGTGTCGCGTCATTTTTTATCATTGCGCCGAGAGGCGCTCTATAGCCCAGTATGGGAGAGATCTTGTAACGTGATGTAACGTTAGTAAAAAATAATAGTGATAGTGAATATTACGAGAGAGATCTTGTAACGTGATGTAACATTAGTAATGTTTGTAACATTAAAGTAAAAAGTAGTAAATATTATGTCGGCCAAAAATAATAGTGATAGTGAATATTATGGGAGAGATCTTGTAACGTGATGTAACATTAGTAACGTTTGTAACATTAAAGTAAAAAGTAGTAAATATTAAAGTAAAAAGTAGTAAATATTAAAGTAAAAAGTAGTAAATATTATGTCGGCCTAATAATGGACTCTACTGCCCTTGCCCTGTTTCCCGATATTAAAGTAAAAAGTAGGCAGTGTCATATATTTACTAAAAGTAGTAAATATTAAAGTAAAAAGTAGTAAATATTATGCCGGCCTAATAATGGACTCTACAGCCCAGTATGTGGTAAAAAATTATGGAAAGTATTTTAAAAAAATCCATGTTGGTTCATAAAATAAAATATTATGAAAAATAATTAAAAAATATATGTTCGTTTATAAAATAAAAACTTAAAACTTAAACCCGGATCTATCAATCAAGAGAGATCAAATTTCTTGAGTTTAAATTTAAAAAAAGAAATACACCTCAAGAAATTGGATCCCTCTCGGTGCTTGATAGATACGGGTTTAAGATGGATCTATGTTGGTTTTATAAAAGCGCAAAAGTCGATTTTTGTATCTTGGCTGTCTATTCCCGATGTGTCGAATTTACTATAACGCACCGGATATGAGTTGCATCACGTCATTTTTTATCATTTTATCAAAACGCAAAAGTCGATTTTCGTATCTCGATTCTCTGTTCCTGGTGCGTCCAATTTACTGTAACACATCGGCGTGTTGTTGTTACAGATGCACCAAGGCGTTTTATGTATTCAAGTGCACTGATATAATATTTATTCCTTTTTAATATATTTTTGTCATATTTTAAAGGTTTGTAATTTGTTTGTATAATATATTGATATCTTCTTTATTTATTGGTACATGTTGTTTATAGACAGAAAATGCATGCTATGAGTTTAATGAACAAAAACTTTAGTCAACATGATGGGAGCAAATCTAGAATTACGAAGAAGGCAAGTGATTTTAATTAATTTGTTTGAATTATTTGTAAAGTTAACTAATATGTATTGGTTAATGTGTGACATGCAGAGCCAAAAAATGAGGAAGCTCATTAAGATTCTTACCAGAATAAGTCCAAAAAAGTGTAAAACATTGATGGAAAAGTTGCAGAGGGATGAATTAGGTGAATAAAAAATAATACAATATGAATTATTTATTGAAATTTGAGTAATAATCCACTTAATAATATTCACTAATATGTTTCAAATAACGTAATTCACATATGTTGAATGTTATGCATGGACTGATAGCAATAGAAGTCAATGTCATCATAAGAAAAAAAAATACATGGAAGATGCAAATGATGATCAATTGGTCCTTAGCTCATCTGGAGTGGTGCTGGAAGTTAATAGAAGGGGTAAATAATTTTATAATACTAATGAGGGATTTAGTGGAAAGAATGTAAAGATGTACTTTTCACTTACAATACAGAAACCAATCAAATTATCCGAAGAATCATGTCATATGTAAACTACAAGAAGTGTTCCTAGAGCAATGGTCAATGAGACCTGTTAGGCTTGCAATAGCAGAAACATACAACAACAAAAAATAATCATTCAAAAAGTAATATTCCTAAACATGTTTATGTAGAATATGTATCTATAAGTATTGCAAAGCGTCATTCATTCAATAATTTTAATTGTGTCATATTTATTTTTCATATCAATAGAAAAATAGTTTAATGTCATTTTACATTTCCAGGAAGATTGTGAGAATCCCAAAGGATGATCAAGGTCATATGCAAAATGTGCTAGTAGGGATGTCCGAGAAAGAGTACAAGGAGATGGTCAAGGAAATGGACATAATTGCATTGTAGGAAGAGCCATCTCAACAACACTGTGCTTCAAATGTATGAAATCATTGGTTTTTAGGTTTATGTTATACATCTCATTAGTTAATTCAGCATTAAATATATATTTTCAATTGTTTTGTTGCAAAAAAGAAAAGAAAATGGAATCCATTCAACACAAAAGACATGACAACAAGGAAAAAAGGAGTTGATAGCAAAGTTTGTGAGTATTTGTGATTTCGTTGTAAGAAATAACGATTTTGTAGTGGTTGTGATTGATGCATTTTTATTCTTTTTCAGTGGAAATCCTTGTATGTCTTCAAACAGGTGTTAGCATACAAAGAGGATCCATCAGAAGAATCGATTAACATTGGGTTAAGCAAGGGTTGTGAGTATATGTTATCGTATAAAAAATTAATTGTGGATTTTGTAAGTTTGTATGTTGTTTTACTTCTCTCATTTGATAATTAATAAAAAAACAAAAATATTTTATATTAAATCTATGATTTGTGACAGGGCATAACACTTGCAGGAAACATAGGATGGAGTGGAGCCAACATAAGACTTTTTGATAGAAGGCATGAGATTTGGTTTTGAGGGAATGCATATCATTTATGAATCGATTATTTATATGGTATGTCTCTTTTCAATTTACATTCATGTATACCATCTATTTATTTTTCATTATCCCCACTGGTAATGTAGATACACTCAGTACAAAACATTCGGCCAAATAACCCAATTGATGCAAGTGGTTCGAGCACCGATAACAGTTCCATTTAAGAATGATGCTCCGTATTTAATTTTGATGTTAATGAAAGCTATTATAGCTTGTTGTATATTTTGAAATAACT
The DNA here is from genome assembly GCA_027924585.1 of Larix kaempferi. Lineage (NCBI taxonomy): Eukaryota > Viridiplantae > Streptophyta > Pinopsida > Pinales > Pinaceae > Larix > Larix kaempferi. The sequence continues at coordinate 10,246,095 of BSBM01001023.1, read as the reverse complement.
GTTTGTGAAAATCAAACATTTTGTATAATAATGTACTGGACATAGTGTCCAAATTCCAAGACGAGTTACCAATAAGTGTAACAATAATTACATGCATGTTGATATTTTGATTATTGTTGTCTCTGTGTTGTCATATTTTGTATGACAAAGGCACTCTTATTGATATATAATAAAATTAATTTTTTTATTCTATTGCATTCTTCAATATTATTGTCAAATGTTACATGTGAAATGGTACATTGGTAAAAAAAATTCCAAGAAAAAATGCATATTTTCATTCAAGATGGATCAAAAATACATTCTTCAGTGCCATACAACAGTCATAAATGGTACATTGGTAATTAAATGTATGGATGATTAGATATTACAATATATTCTTGCATCTATGATATAAGAAATTAATGCAAACAAACAATTTTAATAATTAAAATTGAAATGAATTTTACTAGAAACAAATATTTCAATTTCAAATGAATAATGGAATTAAAAAAATAAAAAACATAATATATATATATGAATGAAATATCAGTAGCCATTCTTCAAATAATCATATTCGGCCTGTTTACCAATATATGTCACAGCGGGGCTCCTATACTAACATTGTGCATCGGTGCATATAAACGAAAATTATGCACTAGTGCGTGTATGACCTTAAGCATCAGTGATTTCATTATATGAATCGCACCAGTTCATATAGATGGATTATGTGCACCGAGAACGATCAAAGATTATCGGTTTTTAGTTTTTAAGCCTGATGGTGCGTTTTATGTGTTAACTGCACCGAGCCATGTTGATAGTTTGTAAGCACCGAAGCATTTGAATATTAAATGAACTGATGTGTTTTAATATTAAATGCACCGAAGCAACCTAATAAATGTACAACACCATTAAAATTAAAAATAATGAAAAAATGTACAGTGCATATGATGTAAAATATCGCACCGGTGCGTTTTTGTTGTAAAGGCACACTAGTGTGGATATTCTATACGCAAGCTATAGTGCATAGTTTAAATTTGATTCTTTCTGTTGATTGTGCTGGTTGAGTGCACTGGTGCGTCTTTTCTAATCATACAACACCGATGCATCCTAGTAAGAAATGCACCAAGGCGCGTAAATTTAGTTGTGCACACCGATAAAGAAAAATCCACTAAAACCTCTAGCCACCGAGTATTTTTTAGTTATAAACTATATATGTTATGACCCTTCATAAAAACATCCGCTAACATTGGCGGAGGTCGTAGCGGAGGTTTTTTTTGCCAGTTTTTTTCCAATATTGTAACACTAAAAACAACTTCTATGACCTCCGCTACAAGCTCTTTTCCTTGTAGTGTTTTTGGCTAACAATGTTAGGGGAAACACTATTTCCCACATTGATCCCATATGAATTATCACACAAAACAACATAGACATGCACACTCTTTATGGGAACCATAATTACACCTCCTTATGTTTCATGCCACAAAACATGATCCAATTACAAGACACATGGCCTAATTAGAATAACCTGCCAACTAGATTCATTATTTCATGTGGAGAGGCCATTTCAACATCCATCTCTATGATTACCCCCCAATATAGGATACCTAGCCTCCTTCAAGGAGTTCCTTCCTTGGGAACTCTTCATCCCATAGCCTCCTTCAAGTAAGCTCGTATTTGGAAAGTCTCATTCCCTAGCCTCTTTTAGGGAGTTCCTTCCCTGTGAACCCTTTATTCATTGGCCTCCTTTAGGGAATGTTTTATTTTTGAAATCTCCATTCCCTAACCTTCTTCGAGGAGTGCCTAGAAAAAATTATTACCATATTGTTGTGGATGTGACAAATGAAAGAACTATATTGATGTAGAACCAATTTCTTAACAACATTTTGTAATAGTAAATTGTGGAACATGACCACTTTGCTTGATGTTTCACTATAACTGCATTTGAAAAAATAATAGACAATATCAAATGGTGAGAATATCAATGGTTACATAAAGAAAAATGTAGTTGTATAAATATAAATAAAGATTGTTATGCACCATGAAAAAGCAATGCTAAGCATGCGTTCCTATAAACTTCATCCCGATGGTTGAAGAGGAGAAAATAATTTAAATTTATTATAACAGTAAAACTACCAATATTGAATAGGAATTCACTTTTAACTCTTTTAAATCCCAACAACAAAATTAGAAATGGATTCCTAAATGCTTGGGTGGATTAGCCTTCCCAACCCTAACAAAACCTACCAAATATTTGGTGGCAAGCGCCCTCAACCTCTTAGTGACTGAACCTTCCATCAAAATGTCTATCTCCTACCTTTCCTACTTATTAATGGAAATATGTTTGAAGGAAAACATATTCTTTTTGCAAAGAGGATGAATTTTTAGGGGAATGGTTGTATACCAAAATAAAGGAGAAAAATCAATAGGAGTTTCTTCTTAGGAATACAAATTGAATTCTCCAGCAAAAAAAACGAGAAGAAACCACCACATCTTCCAAATCTTGATGAAGGGATTGGCCCTAAATTTGTCAGACATGTAGGCTTGGGAAAGAATATTGGTATCCATTTTAGGAGGCTAAGACACACTATGGCTTATGTTGATGCTCTCTCAGTTGTAGTAATGCTAAGAATGGATGGTGAGCATTGTTTATTATGACCATAAATGGAATTCTTAGTGATCAACAACAGAAGCCTCCCACATTGCCCAAAATATTTGCATGAATTTAATGCTTAAATCCTAGATGAAATAACTCTTGCAAATAAATTATTATCCTTTCCTCATTCCACTGCCATCGAAATAAATAAATAAAACTATTTGTAGAGACCATGCCTCGACCATGCTTCTTTAAATAGAATATCTCACATCTTTTAAAGTGGGAACCAAATCCTTTTGATTAGGAGATAATGTGTCCAAGATAATATATGCCCACATTGCACTAATCGAAAAGTGACATTACATGAGGGTGACATTCTTATGAGGAATACAAGTGGCATCCTCCAACATTACGACTATCGTAAATTTGTTAAAACTTGAAAGTGTGTCTTAGTGAGTGTTGGCCATGTAGATGCCTGTAGACTTTGTTAGAGAGTACTTTTTTGTTACATTTTTATCTAAAACCTACCCAAAAAAAATCAGAAGAATTGTTGTAATTACTGAAATTAGTTATTAAGGCTACATAATTGAGTGCAACAAAAGTATTTAAGGATGTTGAATCTATTCACATATTGAAAAATACAATTTCTCCAATAAAAAATTTCAATTTCACCCAAAATATATATAATTCAATTACACTAATAATAAATAAATAAAAGTGTATATATAACCCAAAAACATATTATTTAATTCCATTAATAATAAATAAATAAAAATTGTATATATGAAGAGCACATGGTGGCCATTTATAATTATGTTGGAGGCGTTCACCAACGAGAAGTGTGACCTTCCACCTCGGATAGATTCCTCGTCTATAGAGCCAATGGAATCCTGGCACGTGTTTTGCTGCTTTTGCCTACGCCGACCAGATCACGTCGATCTTATTTGCATTACTTTGCCCCTTTCACACAAACCCCTGTCTGTGTCACAGCGATTTGCAGACTTCACGCCGACTAAAGGGTGGATTTAATCACATCCTCCACTGTGGCATCTTTGGAGAGTAATGCACACATGGGACCAGTGCTCCATGCAACTGTGACGTTGCCCAACAACTTATTAGTGCTTAACGCGTCTACATCCAATCACTTATTCATCAAATCTGAGTGTCACCATTGATCCCGATTGAGAAGTTCAAGATGTGTATTTGGCCTTCTCATTGTTGTAGTCATATTCTTCTTCGATTTGGAAGATGGAAATGAAGATAAAGCCTCCAAAGTATTTTGGGTTTGCAAAGATGAGCGTTCACAGAAGCTCGGGGGCCTGCAGAAGCTTTTCTCATTTTGTTGTTCGAGATTGAAATTGCGAGATAGTGGTCCTCGAACTGCTACAGAGCTGCTAATGTGACCATGGCTATGCGGTAATCCATTTCTCGGATTCGACATGTTGCCTAACTCATTGGCCGTATTTTTCTCCATCTGATATTTAAGTAGAATCATAATAATCTGACCATACCAAAAATACTTGTAATCACCAATTCCAGTGCTCAGCGCGTTGGCTATAGCAGATGTCCACAGAGCGGCCTCAGTCAAATTCTATATAAGAGATTTTAAATGAATTTAGAAATGATACATGTAAGAGATTTTAATACCACCCAAGGAATCACTTACCGAGTCACCCATTTTGGAATGGTACTATCCATCGTTACAACAATGGCTTAATAGAATGGAAGGAACCTTGTGGCTATGGAAACTTTCAGTCCTCCTCGGCAGCGAATTTCGTCTTGACAGATTCTCGGATCTCTGTCTGGTTTGGGTCTTCTTTCTAATTGAACGCAACCAACCAAAGAATATTTTGCTTTAAGTCGACCAGTTTGTCAAATCGAACGCTCTGTTGAACATGGACGAACAATGGACGGAAATTGAAATCAATTTGAAGACGAGATAGACATTACAAAATCAGATCGTGGTATTTAGACTATTCGCAGGTAACGTTAGTTCAGGAAATTTATGTTTCGGTTAATAAATTCTCCCCGAATAGTCGGCTTTCGACTAGTCATGGTCCAACCAACCCCTTTCTGTCGACCCTTCAACAAATTCTGCTAATGTCGATTGCCGACTCGAACGACGATCCATTCATCCTCGACAAGTTCTAGACGACAAGGTCATCTCGACATGTCGGTCTACACATTGTTGTTAGGTTTTTATTTTCCTGTTAGGTTTCTATTTGCTTATTGGGTAATAGATAGGTATTTTTGGTAGCCTCTGTTCGTTTCCACCGTTGGTTGCATCGATAAAAGCACGACGACCTTAGAGCGGAAACACACTATACTTCAGTGCTTCACTGAGCTCTCCAAATCAATTGATCCCTTGGAATATCGCTACAGTTCTTCCACTCAATTCAAGCATTATACTGTCTTTTTTCTCTCACCATGAATCCAGAAATTCCTGCAGAGATCTTTGGGGAAAAGGCTGCGGCGGCCAAGAAGTGTTGAGTGTACGTAACTTTCTTGGCGGGATGTGGTGACTACATGAAAGGTGTTGTTGGCCTTGCAAGGGTCTGAGGAAGGTGAAGAGTCAATATCCTCTTGTTGTTGCCATGTTGGCCGATGTTCCAGAGGATCATTTCCTGCAATTGCGAAGACATTGTTGTATTGTTCGCCAGATTCAGCCCATCCATCCCCGAGAGAATGAAGTGCAATTCTCAATGCCTTACTATGTCCTTAACTATTCCAAACTCTTTATTTGGGAGGTATTTTGTTTCCTTTTTCTGCAACTCTCGATACATAGATTTTAACATTAATATTTTCATATAGTTATTAAGAATCTTGATTTGGGTGGTGAGTAGTTTAAAGAGTACAACACGATGGTATATTTGGATGCAGACATCTAAGTCTTTTAAAATATTGATAACCTATTTGACATGCTGGATGGATATTTCTATGTTGTTATGGATTGCTTCTGCAAGAAGACTTGGAGTCACACTCTGTAGTACAAGATCGGATACTGCCAACAGTGCCCAAACAATGTGTCACGACCCATCGAACTAGGGCAGCGACCCTCTCCATATTTTAACGCTGGCATGTTTGTGTTTGAGCCAAGTCAGCTTACCTTCGACTGCCTTTTAAAAATTCTCATGGCCATTGTACCAACGCCCTTCACAGAACAGGTCTAGTTCTATAATCGATTTTTAGATATGATATTTATTGGGTTTACTAGATCCGATTTTGAATAAATTGTAGTATTTGTAGGATTTATTGAACATGTTTTTTGAGAAGATATACAAGCCTATCCCATTGGTGTACAATCTGGTTCTGGCCATGCTATGGCGACATCCCCAGAATGTGGACTTCGACAGAGTCAAAGTTGTCCACTATTGTGCAGTTGTAAGCTTTTCTTTTCATATGTAAGCAATAGACAGAAACAATATGTTACATATTAGATAGACAATCTAACCATTCAGGGTTTATGGATGGATGTGCATGTGTAGGGATCAAAGCCATGGACACATGCTTGGATGGTTGAAGACAACATCTGACTTGTTCCATCATGAAGAGTCGACCAACAGGATATTTTGAAATCTCTAGATTGTGAGATTATTAGTATGGTCGATGTTACTAAAATGAGGTTGATGTCCATTGCGACTTACACGTCGATTTAGTATGGTCGATGTTACTAAAATGCATCTGAGCTTTACTCCAAAAATTGTCTCCCACTGTTGGAAATCACAAAGCTCCTTCATTCCACAACAATCTGCCATGACTTTCTGCTTGCTAGATATAAAAAAACTGTCCCCTACTGAAGATTTGCATGTATATAATTTGTATCATACATGCCTTTTTCTAACATGGCAGTTGCAGATGCCGACATGGACGAGGCTTCATGAGTTGCAAGTGGCTTTAATGCACCTACCTCTCCTTAGGCTAGTGACTGATGGAAAATGCCAGTACCTGTGCGAGGTATAGAATCAAAATCCCATGAATTGAACTATCCAACAATCACTAAAATACAGATTGGAATTGGTGGGCCAAATGGAGTAGTAATCTGGCATGTAGTTCAAAGATGATTAAATAGCAATATCTTATTAGGAAGGATCTGAAGCTGCGCTAGGGTTTCACCTTTTTCTATTCTTTGCACAAGCTTTTTTTAATTACAACTTCAGGCTCTTCTCCCCTACGAGAACCAAATTATTCTTCTTAACTTTTAGAAGGATTTCTATGAGTCTTCTAATCTTATCATTCTATTACTGGTGGCTTCAGCACCAACCCTAAACATTGAAGTAGCATCCAAGCAAGCCTAGCACAGATGGCTAGCACGGGTTGCCAAAATCGTCGCAGGTTCTGTTTAGTATAACTGATATGGCATGCTGAGAATTTACAGAATCACGTCGCGTTTCGACAAGTACTATAATCATAAAACTTTTATTGTCCCTCCTTGACCTCCTCCGACCTCTCCGACCCCCTTGACCTCCTCCGACCTCTCTGACCCCCTTGACCTCCCCGACCTCCTCCAACCTCCACGACCTCCAACCTCCTCCTACCTCCCCGACCTCCAACCTCCTCCGACCTTCTCGACCTCAACCTCCTTCGACCTCCTTGACCTCGACCTCTTCGACCTCCTCTGACCTCTCTGACCTCCTTCGACCTCCTCTAACCTCCTCGACCTATTGATCTGGCAGATTGTCGTGGAATGAAGGAGCTTTGCGATTTCCCACAGTGGTCGAGGCTTATATTTGGTTAAAATATTGGTTGACTTAGCACTATGGTCGATCTTGAAAGTTGGTCGAGTTCAATATTATATTTCAAAGTGGTATTGAATAAATTAGATAATTTGTAAAGGTGTTTATGATATTCTTTGCTTGTGCGGAAAATCATATATTACATGAAAGATAAAGTACTTAAAAGACATGAATATAATGTGAAATTTGAGTACTTAAGAATTCAATGCCGCGTGGAATAAAAAATAGTTTTGTTAAAAGATTAAATATTTTTAAATAAAATTTAAAGATTTTAGTAACTTTTTGGATGATAATAGATAAGGTTAAGAGTTTTTAATAATATTTAAATATTAAATAAATTTATTATAAATATTATCCTATATTAAATTAGGAACGATATTAATAACAAGTTTATAGTTAGTGTTTTGTCTTTATAGGAACGATATTAATAACAAGTTTATAGTCAGGGTTTTGTCTTTTTATAATAATGTTTAGGATTTTTGGGGGTTTATAATGAGATACATGCTGAAAAGCCAATGCCATAATAATGTTTAGTTAATTTTGTTTATAATGAGATCATAAGTTGAAAAATCCTTTAAATCAAAATTCATTCAAATATTTTGACATAAGATTTCTTATTTTCCTAGAAAATGCTAGAAACCATACTCATGTCTATGGTCTCAACAATTTCCTTCATTTTACCATTTTATGTGCCACTCATGTCATTCTTGTCATTGTGTTTCCAAAACCATTGATATGTATTCTGGGTTTCCTAGTGATGATTTTTCTTTAATAGATGTAGCACAACAGTATTGCCATATGCTATGATACACTACTTGTCTCTCCCTTGCACCTCATAGCATTGTTCCATTTGCATGTGCATATTGACCTTTCATGCTATTTGTTGAAGGGTTACCATGGTGATTTTCTTTTCATTATTATTCCCATGGAGATGAGATCTAGAGATCTACACAAAGTCAGCATTGAAGCATGTCAATCCATGATATCACATAAGCCAATAATCAATCCAATGTGAAAATGATGTCAAGGGTAATCTTATGCAAGAAAAAGGACATGCAAGTAGATGATATTAAAACATAAACATGCAGAAGTTAATTACAACAAAATCATCATAAAAAACTATGAAAGTTTCCATCAAATGGAATTGAGCATTTAATGAGAGTCTTGATGTAAAGTATCAAAAGCTGACATTTGAGAGACCAAAGAAAAATTCAGTCCATGAGAATTGTGTATGTGCCACCTTGTACATTTCTTCTAACTAATTTGGCATCCATCCTCTTGATTTTGATGAATGTTCTTTGTTTGAAAGCAACCACCTTGCCTCCACATTGTCAATCCCATGATTGAGGTTTAAACAACCTAGACACTAATATGGATTTCAAAAGGTGCTAAAACCATTCACTTACATAAGCTATAAATCAATAATTATTCGAGAAAACAAGACTGTAAAATCCATAAATTATCATTCCCATGCAAGAAGCAAGAGAATGCAATCAAAGTTCAAATTCAAATATGTCATGCTTAGATCAATGTAAATCATTAATAAACCTTGTGTTCATGAGTGTAACGAGGATTAATCCATCTGCAACGTTATTAGATTGTCATTGTCAACCAAGAAACAACGAAAATGAAATTAGAACAAGACCAAAATCAACCTAGGATAGCTTGAAGCAAAGTACCAAAGATATAACATTTAATATCATAAACCATGAGACGACATGAAAATGTTCCTGGTCATAATTTTCTTGCAACATTGCTACATGTATTAAGTTGTTACCTTACTATACTTCTCATTTGGTATTCCAACCCTAAAGTCAATAAATCTTGAGGTGCAACCTTTAATATGCTTGTTTTATTAATATGCTTGGTTTACACATCTCATTGCATTTCAATTGTGTTGAATACTCATTAGTTGCTACGGGAAAGATTGAATTCTCTATGACAATTTCATGAGAGTAGCATGTAAACATTATATGTGTTTTGTTATTAAAACATGTTGGTGGCCGAATAACCTGAAGGTAGGCGCTAAATGGACTGCTACCCGGAATAGTCGGATTCTGACTAGTCGTGGTCCAACCACCCCCTTTTTGTCGACCCTTCATTACTATCGATTGTCGATCTGAACAATGATCCCTTTCCCCTGCGAGCCTTCGACAGGTTAACAGTGTCGACAGGCCGCAACACGTGACAGCTTCATCCTCGACATGTTCGCGACAACAGGGTCATCTTGACATGTTAGCGATCTCGACAGGCTCGTCCTCGACCGGCCAGCAATTTCGACCAGTTCGTCTTCGACGAAATTCACAACCTCGACAGATTCCGCGTCTCACAGCTCAACAACACTCTCCTGGATCGTAGATCTAGATCTTAGATGAGATATTGGTCGTCCATCCCTTGCACGACGATATTTCTACGACACAATTAGGCATTCCACGCGATTGACCAGAGAATCAGCCAATCCGGCATACGTCGCTCAGGCTAACACATCTACGTAGGCAGCTAATGCTTAATTCAAAGATTTCAATGCCAATACAGCTCTGGCATTCGAAGACAATTATTCATTCAATCATTCAACGACAATGTGAGCATTCAACACACAACTACTCTTCTATTAAACTTTAAAATCAAACACACAGTTCGGCTCTCACAAACTATTTACAATGGGAACCAACTCCCGGTCATCCAACTACTCTTCACTTGAGAACTCCTTATTCGACTCCTACTCAGCCTATTTAAACTATCTCCCACCGCCCCCACAGCAAATAGTCCCAAACAAAAAACAAAAAACGACTCTCGTCCATGATGGAAGAGTCACCATCTTTAGCAAAATACCCGCAACTTGCTCTCCTCACATGGAGTCATCATTGGCACAATTTCCTACACTAACAACTTCGAACTAACAAACTCATGACTCAGCAAATCCGAAATAGACACTGCATGTGACCATTGTGTCACATTTCTGGCTCCACGTCGATGCTCCTGCATCACATGTGAAACCAAGCATCAACCCATAAGCGAGGAGGGAAACCAAAGGATTATCACACAACATCATATCCAAGAAATGCAAAAGTTAAAACCAACTTAGGGAAAACAATAAACAAGTCATGACAACTTAATGTAAAGAACCAAAGGTACTGCACTCAAAAGCACAAGGGAAAAAACCAATTGATTAGTACTCTCATTAGTGAATCAAACCCTGAAACAGGAAAGCATCATTGAACATTACATGCAAATCCCATTCGAGGACAAACCTTGACATAATTTTGTGTTTTAAGTGGGGCGGATCCTTGACCCTGGTGACTTAGGGCTAATTGAGGTCTCAACAACTACCTAACCCAACTAACCCCTTCACCCACCTAATACATGACCTTCGCCACTAACCCAATACCTAACGAATGTAACAAACCTAACCCATATAATGTAGTAGGTCGAAGAGCTCGAGGAGGTCGGAGGTTGAGACAACTTTTATCACCTAACTTAGAGTTCTGTCGACTTCTTGTCACCATCTATGCTATTCAAATCCATCCAGAAATGTTATGGTCGATGAGTCGACTAACTATTCCAATCAGCAACGCATGTTCCAAGATTATTACAAACTTTTTTCTTTTCCTACCGACGTTCACTTTTGCCCCTCAAAGGGCAAATGCTAGTAATAGTTTCTATTTTATTAGCAAAAAAAAACAGTGTTTTTTCTATCCATTAAACCAAAAAGTACATCAACTTACACACCTATCCATAATGACGGTAAAATCAGACTCAAATTACTACAATAATAATAGCTTCTTATTATTTCATTGTGCAATTAGATATGAAAAAAGAAGAAGATAAGTTTCCATCAGCTATAAACACATGACGACCAACATGAAAAGTCTTCGCCAACTTAAAATTAGTTGTGTGTGTGTGTTAGGTTAGCCGTGACACCCTGCATATCATATATCATAATGCAGCGTAGATTCATGCCGCCGTTTAATTATGTTGCGTGTATCGTGAATATATATATAGCTTGTTATGGTTTAGATGATTGCTTGTAATATGGTGACTTTACATATTTTATATTTTTGATGTATATGTTTTTATCTTTCCTTTAATTTGGTATCCATGTTATATGGTGACTTTTTCATCCAACTCTATATAATCATAAAATTAGAGTTCTAAACTTTTTATACAGTACTGTATATATTTATGAAAACATAAGAGGTATCAACAATATTTATTTATTAAAATATAGCGTGGTTTTTAATCTAATTTGATACATTAGAATTTAATGGTAAAAAACCATAATAAGTTTAAGAGATAAGGTAAAATTTATTTTTACTATAACATATTTAAAACATTAAATTTATTAAAATATGATAGATATTATCAACATTATAGTTCTTAAAAAATATTATTATAACTTAAATGAATCTAAAAATTATATATATATATATATATATATATATATAATTTTATTTAATTTATTAAATTTTAAATCTAGTTAAAAATTATATTAAATTAAAAAATGAAATAAAATTTATTCCTTATCTCTTTACCATCTTGATTGTAGAAAAACAACATTAAAGAAAAAGTAAATTTCATTATTTATTCTTCTACTTCTACTACCTTGATCATGGATTTATTAAATCTTTTTCCACATTGTGAGGCACATTACATGCTTGAAAACCATTGTAGAATTGTAGAACTTTGTTCATTAGGTGGTTGGGAGGAAAGATGTTTCCCTCCCTACCCAAGTTCAATTATTGTAAGTGACATGACGCTCTTGTTAAGCCCTATTGTAATGATTGTATTTCAAGCTTTCCTTGATTCCTTCGGAATAGCAGAAAGTGATTTTTCCGCTGAAAAAAAAAAAAAAAGAATTGTAGAACTTTGGGATTGAGATAAAAATAAATAATTTTTCATATCTTTGTAATGCTATCAATCCTTTATGGTTGTGAGGTTTTGGATTGAAACATATATTAGGAAACTTGGAACATAATTGAGAAAATCATAAATCAGTTCATTACTTAAACTTCAAAATTACAATCAATATTCCTTATTGCATTCTAGTATGCTAGTACATTCATTCTATTGAAATCATGCCTAACCTATCTTTAACTGAAAAGATGTAAAATGGACATTGACCATTTATTCTATTGAAATCATGTCTAACCTATCTTTGACTAAAAAGATGTAAAATGGACATTGATCAATGATGAAAACTTTGGGACATCTAAAACTATATGACCATCTAAGAGTTAAATTTTAAAATTGAAAATTGAAAATAAAGTATCTAAACTTTTATAGAGTGATAACATATCAAAGACAAAAAAACTATGCTATTTAAAAACAACATTGATTCCCAGCTAGATTATCCTTCCTATCTTTATATTAGCTTACAAGTCTAAAGAAAAAATGAACTTACAAGTTTAGAGTTACATAATGCAACCAACAACATATAGACAAAACAAAAACTATGATATATGTAACTTAGTCCAAAAACTATGATATATGTAACTTAAAGGTGATTGAAAAAAAAAGCTCATTCTTTTTCAATATGTTCATTACTCAATGATATTAGATGTGCTTATGGTGAAATCTATAATCACAATTTGATATACTCAAACTAAATTCACATCAAAACAAATGTCTAACTTTAACATTTATATGTTGTTTTTTTTGTTTTCCTTGTTTACTTTTTTATTATTATTAAACTTTTTATTATTATTAATATGTAAAAGAAATTAATTTTATTAATTTAAAATAAAAAAATACAAAATTATAATAAAAAAATAAAATCATGATAAACATTAATACAAAATATTTTTTTCAAGCCGTAACATTAATACAAAATATACAAACATAAAGATATAAAAAATAATATATGATAATTTAAAAAAAAAAAAACACTCATTATATATTCTCCTTATGTTATGTTATGTTATTAATAAATGTGTAAAATGATGTGATGTGTTGAATTTAAATATTATAAAAAAACTTATCCAACATTTTGGAATGTGATATGTCGAATTTAAATATTATAAAAAACTTATCAAAAGTTTTGAAATATTATGACATTATTTATTTAATTGTATGGTATATTTTACTTTTAATTTTATGATGACATTATTTATTTAATTGATTTAATTGTATCGTATATTTTATTTTTTAAAACTAAAAATTATAAAAAGTAAAATAGAAAATAGAAAATATTGATAAAAATATATTTATAATACTACAATAAATAAGGTCAGATTAAATTAAAATTTAGTTGACTAAATAGATAGTTAAAATGGAGATATTCTCCTTTAATGTGTTGATGTGTTGAGTATACTAGATGTAATGTGTTAATTATAAATATTATAAAAAAATTGTCATTCATTTTAATGTGTTGAGTATATTAGATGTAATGAGTTGAGTATGTTGATATGAAGCCACCTCTAGAAAAGAGGGTTTACTGGACTCAACATTTGCCCTGAAGAATTTCTAATTCACTTTTTTGTTCTTTGACCATTCGTTGTGAGGATTTATTTCTATTTGGGTGATCCATTTTCCCATACCAGTGTTGGTGGCGATTTCTCTATTCAGCAATGGTTCCTCGATGTGTTCAAACAGAGTAAGAAGCTGGGTTGATTTGCTTGTTTATTATCTTGGGAAATCTTGAAATCTCGTAAGAGGCTTATTTTTTAGAATGGTATTTCGGAGGCAAGCCGGGTTGCATGTGCTATTCAATTATCTGCTAAGGACTTCGGTCTTTCACATTCTATGGTGCCTCGTATCTCTGATCGACACTCTTGGCCTTCCTGTCTTCTTAGATTTGGTAATCGAGCATGCTTTGATGGTGCAGCTACTGCTTCAAATGGTATCTGTGGGGCCAGAGCATTCATTGAATGTTCAAATGGTGATCAGTTTCATCTTTGGTTTCATGGTGGTGTGGGGACGAACAACAAAGGCAAATTATTGGCTCTATGGCTAGTCCTTTTCTTCTTGTCCAGGGCCAACATCACCCTGGTGCAGATTGCTGGTGACTCTTTATCAATTGTGAATTGGGCCAATTCGGTGTCTACTATCAACACTATAGCACTGTCCTTTTGGTTGGCCCATACAAAGATCCTTCTCGGCAATTGCCCCCATACTTCTATTATACATATCTTCCGTGAGCATAATGCAGTAGCTGACTCCCTATCCCGGCGGGGTCTTGATGCGGTGGAAGGCAAAATCTACTAAGAAATCATGGAGGGCTCTCTACACCCTTCCAGGGGTTTCTGGAAACTTTTTTGATGTATGATATGCTATTTTTTTGCGGTGATATGGTCCCTTTTGACTAGTCAATGTCGGCTCGCTTTCTCCTTTTTTTTGTATCTTCTGTGTTTTGTTCCGACTACTCATGAGGGATTGGTATATCCCGGTCATTTCTCTAAGCATGGGACATGGTTGCCAAGTGGTCCTTTGTTTTTATGGTTTGTTGCTACTAAAGTGTTGGGTTTCTGGTTCATGTACTATTCTTCTTGGTTTTCAGATTGTAACACTTATACGTTTAAATATAAGTATGATCTTTTCATATGTGAAAAAAAAAAATTAATGTGTTAATTATTATAAAAAAAGTGTCAATCAATTTTATTGATATAGGATGACATTACTATTCAATTGTAAAGTTCACTTTATTTTTAAAAAACGCAAAACACAAAATATCATTATTTTAATGTAAAAAATACACATAATAATAATAAAGTAAAATGCGTTAGCACTAATTTAAAATTTCGTTGACCACCATTAAGACATCTTGGAGCAACATTAAAATAAAATTTCCTCGACCAATATGGAAGCGTTTACTTCAAGTCGTAATCTAAACGCGTTTGCTATTTTAAAAAAAAGTATCATGCGCAGAAGCCTGATTAATGCACGATACATATCAACAATATAAATATCAAGTTTAATTCAAAGGCGGTTGAAGTTATCTATAAATAGGAAGTGTACATCTCCTCTGCTTCATATCAACAAGTCGGTGAAAGAGATACAGTAGTACTGCTCTATAATGGCTTTCTCTCACTGCCTCGGCCTACTTACCATATTATTCATCGCCGTTTCTATTTCAGAAGCAGAAGCTGCTCTAGCAACACCTTTCACCAAAAGTTCTATCGATCCTCCCTTTGGGAACTCGTACTAATAATTCTCCAACTCTGAATGTCATTTATTTATATTTCATTTTGCCATTGGCTAATACTTTTGCATGAGAAAATAATCCCATAGTATAAGTTTAAATTAATTATATATGGAATAGACTAATATCTATCTTTGCAGGGGATAGGCTCTCTCTGGATCTGTCTAATAAGCAAATACCCCCTTTGTTTTCAGGCTTCTTCGAACAGTGAATGGATCTGGAGTTCAAATTTATGAATGCGAACAAAATACCAATGGAAGTGGGCTGGTGTATACTTCGGTTGGGGCAAGGGCCACGCTATATCCTTCTGATGGTTCTGGTGTATCAGCGGGTTATCATTATTTCCTGTCTGAGCCTCTTGCTGAAGGTGGGAAGCCCACTTTTGCGTTCAGCATCAACGCAGGAGATCCCGTCTCGGCCATCCCTCAATCAACTGTAACAGGTACCCCAATCTTTTCTCTCTGTTATTTGCTTTTAATCTTCAAACTTGCATTTTGAATCTTTATATTTTAGCTTCAGTAAAACTAAATTTGGAACATGGAAAATCTAATCTTCCAACTTGTTTATCGTTTATCCAAATAACATTTGGAAGCCAGTAAAAATAATAAAAATAATAATTGATTTGCTTTAACACAGGAATTGTATTTGCCAAGAAGGCAGTTAGTAGTGAGGATGTGGCTGAGCTGCTACTGAAGGCCGTTTCACACAGTGGGCATGGCGAGGAGAGCACGGTATCTTATGTACAACGGATGAATCCCAAGGGCGGAGTGGCTCCATCTTCTTCATGTGAGGCGGTTGGAAATCAAGTAGAAATTCCATACACGGCACAATATCTATTCTGGCAGCAGGATCAATCCTTCCAAATGGCAGTTCCTGTTGAAATAAGTGTTTCGGAGAATTATAGTCCTTTTCTGAGCTTTTACTCGGAAGGAATCCAGTATTACAGATTCAATGGCTCTTCATGGAATAATTACAATGTATCAGCATATCTATACACTTCTCCGGGCCAGGAGATTGTAGGTAGCCATTATTTGTCTACATGGGAACTGCTGATGCCTTTGAGTGGAGTGACCGTAAACGTCGTGAGTACAATTACGGTGGATTCAGAGAGTATTGGTTGGAGCAAAATGGAAGCTACCAGTAATGCTGGAAACGGGTGAGTGATTGTTTTTATTTCTTCATTTTTCGTTTATTCTACAGCCGTGATGATGAGAACATAATATTAAATTTGTTTGTGTCTGCAGAAATGGATTACTTGAGAAGGTGAAATACGTGCAGCGTGTTTGTACTGTGGGAGGACTTCCTCCTCAAATAACGTCGGGAACTACCGTGGTAGGAGAGGACTACTTGTCACCCTTTTCAGCAATCTATTGGTTTTATGCATAGATCATGATCATTCCAATAAGGCAAGAATCTGCCAAAATTGAATATGATCAATCTTGTAATCCAATAAGGCAATGCCAAATTTCGAGATGATCATTCTTAGGACCCAATAAGTCAACCACAAATTCAAAAGTCAATGTTTTGGGCTACGTCGATTAGATTGTTTTAAGTCAATCAATGTTTTCGGTTTTGTTTATTAGATATAAAAATGATTTTTTCGTGGATCTATAGTTAAAATATTTTCTGTTTAATTTGGAATGACATTTGGATTCAATTTGTAGTCTAGCTGGCCATGGTTTCTATTGGAATACCTTGTGGCTAATGGGAAAAGAGAAATACCGTTCATACAGATGTTTTGGCTTTTAGCTTTTTTATTTGTTTCGATCAATACCATATATTTACTTAACCATTAACTTGCATATATTAAGAAGCAGTTTATTAAAATATTTATAGGCGAATAATATTATTATATTTTTTATTATGCACCAAATCTTTATGATAACATAGGGGTTAGGGATGATAACGATTACTGGATAAGTATCATGGGTTAAGAGTTAAGTGTTTTAATGGTTTTTTTGTTTAAAATATATATAAATTAAGTTTAAGGAAATATAAAGGTTAGCATATATATAGATGTTATAGATTAGAGATTATGGAGTCAGATGGTTATGAAGATTAATGTTAAAGTGATAAGGTTGATCATGTTTGTACTGATAATGGGGTAATGGGGTTAATGGGTTAAGGATTAGTGGTTTTAAGATTTAGAAGATATCATATATCATGATTATGGTTATAGGACTAGTTAGTTGTTAGAGGTTCTTAAGGTTAGATGTTATGATTAGGGTTATAGGGTTAGGGAGGTTGTAAAGGTAAGTGACTAAAACAATAAAGGATTAGAGGCTAGATGGTTTGGAGGTTAAGAGTTATAAGGGGTATGCTAGTTGGTGGCTAAAGTGGTGAGGTTAGTGGTTGTAGGGGTTTGGTTTATATGGGTAAAGGGTTAAGGGGTTACAATCACTGGTGTTCAAATATGTTGAGGGTTGAAGGGAATGGAAGGAAAGGGATAAATGGGTTTAAATATTAGGGTTTATAATGTTCACACAATAACATATCTAGTGCGAAATATATAGATCTAAAATATAAGTTCATAAATCCAAATTAGTGAGTTAATAATGTTGAAAACCAATTCTTTGGACAAAGCCATCATTGTAGCTAAGTGTAGAGACTCATGGTGAAGCTATAAGGTGTATATAGAATCACATATAAGGTGTACATAATAACTACCTTTACAAAAATTATCATTTTTTATAGGACCACACATAAGCTAGTGTTTATGACCACAATAACATATCTAGTTTGAAAGATATACATATCAAATATGGGTTCATAAATTGAAAGTGGGGTAAGAATGGTGAAAACAAATTCTTCAAAAAAAGCCATTATTGTGTATTAACTCAACACCCTAAAAACCTAATACACTATGACTATTAACTACCGCATTGGATAGGATCATTACTATGAATTTTGAGCCTATTACATTTGCAATTTGAGATGTTTAACAACTTTTTATTCTCCATATCGAATCGTTGTAGCATCTGTCTTGCATACTAGAAACATATATTTTACTCAATATGACCTCAAGGTGCCCTCAAAATACAAACATATAGTCAACATATCACATATATTCAATAGATTAGATTAAACAACATCTTAGGGGCATATATATGTAAATTGACCTATCACATCTCCACTCACTTGTCAAGATGTGAACATAAATATCAGATTTTTATAGTAAAGTATTTAGTAATTGAATATTTGCATGACATTTTTTCTTCACATCTATATATAATAAAATACAACATATTTTGGAACTATATCATATATTCCATTCAATTCTCGACCTCTAAAGAGATCAAGAGAGTATGATAATATGAGTATGACAACATCAAAAGAGATCAAGAGATTTGCGACAAACATTACCATACAAAATAAAGAATTATTCCAATGGAGGGGTAGGTTTAAAAACAATAAATTAGAACAATTACCCTATTTATTTCCCTAGACAAGGGAAAACAACTAAGGTTCCAAAAATCTATATATATCATTATGTTGCGCTAGTTTTGGGGATGGGGGGATGGCAAGGATAGGGCAACGAGTTTCTAGGACATCTAGAGTGCACTCCCAAAATTTCCAGGGGCCTTCTCTGTGGCATGCCTAGAACAAATATTCCTTTGCATCTCTAGAGGATGTGGGTCTAGAGAACAATGCAAAAGCAAGAAATTGTTTTCAGATTATGGTTTCTTGCTCTTGTGTATGCATATTCTCTATGGCCTCAATAAACCTTTGTTTTACCTGAGGATCATCTATTGATGCAACTCTACCTTTCCTTTGTACATATCGCTTTGGATTAAGTGCATAAGAAACCTTATGAAGAGGTGGGTTCAAATTGTTCTATTTCTTTTTCTATCAACTTTTGGAGTTCTTTAAATAACTCTAAAGAGGAGTCTTCTGAGGAATGATGGACTTGATCTTTCTGATCATGCTATCAATTGACTCCTATATTTCTTCATATTTACATGTTAATTGAACATCTCTATCACCACAACTTTATCAGTTGAAATAGTATTACTCGAACCCCCTTGTGAATCTACTTGGTAACTTTCATTGGTTTCTCTTTGAGAGGACTCTACCTAGAATTCTTAGTTTTTTAAACATGGTAGAATTGTCCTCCTCCATATATACAATGACACCTTTGGAAACCATATGATTTTTAGTACCCAATTACACCCCTAGACACAATTAGACATTCCCTATCCATTTCTAAGTCTCTGAAATGTCAAAACATGGGGGATGAGGGGTTTTTCAGGGGTGGGGGGTGAAACATAAATATATCATTGTAATACCCCCATTTTTCACTTGGAATGTATTTAATCAAAATTATGTAAATGATGTAAATATGCTAGTATGGATTCCTAGCGTTGAGCTCAAGACCAAGGCCCCACTAGCAAATGGCTAGGCATGTATGATTAAAATATTTTATTTGAACCGTACAGTTGGATTGTCATGCTAACTCAAAATAAATGGAAATATTGTGTTGGAAAAATAATATATGGGTCCAATATGGCTATGTAAAGAGCACTAGAGGGGTTATGATTCCTTTAGAGGGGAATATGAAAGGGAACATATGGGATACTAAATAATTTGCTACCAAGTGTCAACCTTACAACTCATCCAAATTCTACCATGTGCTTTAACTGATTCAATTACCTCCTTTTGACTATTTAATCCAAACATTGAATGAATGTGTGAGGTTGGTGGGAAATGTCACCTCACGCGGTTATTGAAGCAAGGGGATGAATGCACTTTTGTGACAGTTCTATCAAATGTTAGAAGACAATTTTGTAGTTGTCAAAAGTCCTTTTCTTCTATGGTCGGAAGTTATGTTAGTTGTCTTTTCACCATCATCTCATATCCTTTGGATTCAACACTCAGTCTATCATTCTCTCATGCATATCTACACTACGTAGAGCTTCCTATGGTTCTTTATGACCATTACCAGACTATATTTAACCAATAAATTTGAATTTAGAGACAAGGTTGTAGATTTGAAGGAAAAAGAGATGGTTGTAGGTGATCATACAGGTTCAAAAAGCTAGGAACCTTTACCCATTAAGTTTTTCTACTCACAAATGCTTGAGAATCCATGATTTATGCTACAGGAGGTTCTCCAATAGTATATAACAAGTTGGAATCTTACTGCACACATTGGCAAGCACTGTAAGGGTTGGATTTCTTGAGGGAAGTGTGGATCAGTGAAGGGGATTTCCTTCCTTGTGTAGTGTGGGGCAGTTGGAAGGAGTGCCATGGCAATGATGGCTAAGTGAGATCCCTATAGATATTTGGATGAGCATTTGGCTAAGCATAGAGAGAAGAACATGTTGTGGTATAAGAGAGAGAGGCCTATAGGTGTTTCCTTCACCCTAGTGATCTCATCGCTCTACTTGGAGGTGGCCTCACAATAGAAAGAGTATATGCTAGATAGAATGCCTATGGTTGGGTGGAAAATCGCTCTTACACAAACAATTGCTTGGATATTCTTTTTTTAAAGATAAATATTCTCTTGTATTTTAATCTGAAACGTTTTCATTTGATGCATGTGATTATTATGCGTGTATATGCATTCTATGTGTGTGTGGATAGAGTTTATTTCCACTGTGTAGTTGTGTTTATGCATAGGCACACACATTTGAATATTTATGAATTTGTAATATGACCATGGGGTGAAATTTAGAATCCTAGAATTTGTTTATGTTCCCCTTTGTTTGTCGGATTGATGGATGGGGGCGTGACAATCATAACAAGAAAAACGTCCAACATGGTATCTCTAAAGAGTAATGGATTAGAATAAGAGGGAAATGAAAGAGATAATCAAATATCTTTTCATACTAGATAAATTTATATTAACAATTGATGAAATTAGTGATACACAATCATTGAAGGCATCATCACTAATTACTAATTATTTGTACAAAATTATTATAAATATTAATTCAAACATTTTCTAAATATGACTTAAGCTGGCGTTTAAAATTGAGAATAAATTCTTAACTTCAGATCAATTTTGGAGGCCCAATTGTCTTAGCATGACTAGTTACATCCTGCAACCTCAAGCTCTTTTCAACTTGTCTAGAAAAGAAATTGTAACATACCCAATACCCTCATTAGCTATTTGGGGTACAGGGTATAAATTTTTTCTTTTATCTTCTAATCAATATTTACCTAAAAGAGGTAATGAGTTAACCTCATTCACAAGTTGTGTGCACATTTGTCATGTTGTTATAAATCATTCATGGAGATAACAATAAGAACTCTTATACCTATCTATATATGAAAGACACATTCTTATCAACAATAATTTACTTTACATGTAACTTAATTAAGATATTAAATCATAATCTATACTTATCATACATGATTATCATACCTGATCACTAGATTGGTCAATCATAACATAAAACCATTAATCCTTACTCTAATAACCCACCTACATACATCAATGGTGATATCAAGCTAATATCCTACTTTAAATCACACAACATATATATAAGTGTGGCAACATTTATTTAAATGAAACAAACACATTTTTAATAAAAAGTAGAATCACAATAATACATGTTATTACATTACCAACATGTTATTTTTGTCTTACTACAACGTTTACAATTAGACATAAACTTTTAGCCATTCAGCCATAACCATTTTAAATGGGAATATAAAACATACCTCCAAATCACTTATTATTTTCAATTATAAAGTGTTTTTTTAACATGCATAATTCATTTTATGTTTCACTCATGTTAAATACAATTAGCTTATCATTCTTACAATATACTTTTAGCTTTTTAGCTTTTATAGTTCTTAGGTTAGTTGATCATAATAATATATACAATCTTAAATACTTAACAAGTCTATCTTGGCATCATTATCAATAACTTTTAACCACTTTATTATGACAATATCATCACATGTCAATGAACATCTATATTTGTTATATAAACAAATGATAATGATAAAAACAAATAATAAGTACTTAAAAGTCCTTCGTGATTAAATGTGCAACTGCAACTTTCCATCCAATGTAAGCACTTCCAACCTATACTCTTACTCTTTCAATTGAGAGACCACCCAAGCTAAACAAAATATCCACTAAACCCACAACTATTATGAACTTATATGATAAACAAAAACAAATTATAACATAATAATTACACTCCCTTTTATTATACACAATGATTCATCTTAATTTACGGGGTAATCCTCCTTATGAATATATCTATATATATTGATGAGGATTTTTCTCTTGTTGATATATAAACCAGAGAAAAATCCTCATCACTCGGAACTCACTTGCCACATACACGAGTAATTAGTGAAACTCTTATTGCACCCCAATGCGTATTGGGACTGCACCTCTTTTGCTCGGCACCATACGACAATAGAAGTAATATCTTTCAACAACTTAATAATAAAAATAAAAAGGGTGGAATATTTCCAGTACAGAGATCACCCATCCTTTAATTAAAAAGAAACATAAGTATTTCTAAAGGTAAAGACCGACCTGGTTTTCTATCGAACCCTTGAATCCAGGGAAGGGCGTGCCAGTGAACACCGAGTGTACGCTTGAATATCCATCAGTTTCACTTCTGTTGTATAGCAATAACTAAAAATCTAGTGTAGACAAGATTCGGATCCAACGCCTGCCTTTGGACTGGAACCCTAGACTCATGCATTCAACACTAAAGTCGAATGGCTATTTCATAAGATACAATGTCACATGGCTCATGCTACGATTCCTTGATACGGTTATGTGCCCATTCATTTCCCTCTGCCAATTCTAACTCATTAACTTGATAGACTATAAGATTTTCAAGAAAATAAAGCAATAGTTAACATGGGAGCGAGTGAGCCGATCTGTTGCCCCTCTTCCCTGAACACAATTCACATCAAATAGGAGGGAATGAGACGGTCCTCACTCATGAGCCCGCTCAGCCTCCACACAGCCATACAATACAAACAATAATTCCAACGGTTTAATTCCACGATAGATATCAATCTGGAGCTATCTTCTCCCAAAGAGAGACGCTATCCGCACTAAGTTGTTTGATCAATGATAAGTAACAAATTCGAGCCGTCTTCTCTCCAAAGAGAGAGACGCTCTCTGCACTAAATAATCTTACCAAAAATAATTAACAATTGGATCCGTCTTCTCTCCAAAGAGAGAGACGCTGTCTTCACTAGAAAATTTTATGAACAATAATCTTTCAATCTCGAGCCATCTTCTCTCCAAAGAGAGGCGTGCTCTAGACAGTTTTATCATCAATAACTATGGACTTGGAGACTTCTTTTCTCCAAAGAGAGAGACGCTCTCTTCCAAAACAATAGCAGGAAAATTCATACAAAGAGTCTATTCTAAACCAAGGATCTTGCTTACCTCTTATCGCAGTCACCATACGAAGGTACTTCGAGGAGAATCCTTCATCGAATGGAGGTCGAATCTCCAAGCCTGCGCCTCATTTCTCCTTTTCTTGCATGGTAATCTAACTGACTAAAATACCTAAGCGAGGCTATCTCTGCTATTGGATTCTATCAAGAGAATGGAGTGGAGTTTGGCTCTTTCCCCATCAGGCCACGCTCTTCTTCCTCACCGATCAAGTTATATACCCTCGAGCTGCGCCATAGAGGCATTTTCACCTGCATGTCTTCAAATTCTTACCCCAAAGGTATGTAATACTCGTCTTCTTTAACGCAGTAATATCTAAGAGTGAACGGACACAACGAGCAGACAACGAGAACATCAAGGTAATGGGGATTTTCATTTTCCTTCCCAAGCAAAACCCTAACTATCTCTTCTACACAAAGTAAGAAAAGAAGGCGTAATCCCTTCTCCTCCTTCTCATCAACATCCAATTTTTTCTCTCAATCTGGAGGAAATTTAGGGTACGCTTCGCCAAGACAATGCGTGCTCTAACTGAATGTCTACAGCGCGTTGGATCGCATGGGAGGTGCAACCTTAAATATGGCAAATAAGCTATTTTGCTGGGTCGTGCAAATAAGTCGTCGTGTAGAGTAGTTAGAAAACGAAAGCTCATAATAAGTGGTGTCTTATTATATACGTAATAATAGAAAGGTGATTCTTAAAGAATATAAATGCCGAGCGGATGGTTGGGAGAGGTGTCTGTGGGTCATCATTTATGTGAGAAAGGGCGCTGAGGGCAATAAATGCACCCATGCCTATGGGTACAATCCCAGCGTCCGTGGCACCTGCAAGCATGATGTCTGCTTCACCTCTGCGAATATTGGACTTAAACTGTTCTTTACTTGCTTAGCTATTGATTCATAAAAATTTCGCTGGTTTAACTTATGTCTTGTACGCGATGGTAGGTTGTATCGAGGTTACAAAGGCGGGGCTCCCTACCGACATCGAATTGAGACTTGGATTCTTGCTTCTGGTAGGTTTGCTTACAGTGAATCATACACTTAAACTATTGTTTACTCAGTTATCTATTGATTCATAAAAATTAGCCGTTTAACTTATGTCTTGTACGTGATGGCAGGCTGGATCAAGGTGTTGAAACTGCGTACAAGCAGGTGCTGCTCCTCGGGTAAGAAACAAACTCTTTACTGTATGTTTTCTACGTTCGTTGGAAATGAACTCAAGAGTGAAAAAGACGCTTGAGTTGTGAGGATGCCACAACGGTTGGTAGCTGCGGTCCAACTTGTCCAATTGACAATAGTTCTGTAGGCTCTGAACCTGGTTATTTGCCTATTATTCTAGGCTGTTGAACGTAGAAATTTACCCTAGAGCTATAGTTTGGATATAGTTTGAATATGCTATATTAAATGCAGTTTTTTAAAATGGCATTTTTTAAAAATATCGTTGGTTGTAAAACAATGACGCCAGCCTAGTTTTTCCCAGCCCAAGAGGGGCCCGCAGGATGGCGCCATGCTGGTTTCTGGCTTCTGTGCAAGGAGTTGCAAACTTCGTAATGGAGAAAATCGTTTTCTTTTATCGTTTGATAGCGAATAAATTTATTGTTGATAGCGAATACATTTATTGCTTGTGTAACCACATTATAGCCCAATGCATTGAGCGTATGGGTGGCGAGTCGGCGAGCTTATCCTAGCCCTCACACCATGGGTTTGGAACTTAGTTAAAGCAATTTCGATTGCATACATAGTAACTTGGCATCTTATTATTATTATTACCATATAACTGTACCATATTGATACTAATACCTAACACACAGATGTATATAATCAATGCATTACATAATCAAAGGATTAGACATGAATCGGGCCTGCCGATAATTTTCAATGTCAATTTGTAAAGTATTGGGTACTACAAACCATTGAATGTACTATATATGATTTGATTTGTCTATATTCAATCATTTATAATTATAAACATACTGGTTACCATAAAAGGTTACATGGCTCAACGCATTACATGGATTATTCACAATTTATGCATGGTATGGCCACCAGTAATAATTGAATTGTTGTCGATTCCATATATCGATGCCTTGCATTAATAATGGACAGAGTTATTGGTATAGGTTAGAGCCTTATTAATGAGCGCTTTAATTGTTCTTTATTGTTTATTATTATTGTTAAACAGGTGGCGTAAGTCGTCTTGGGCTTTTATAGTTTGATTTTATCATGCACATTGCATCTGGTAATAGACAAGGTCTTGATAACAATACAGAGTTTAAACTCGTAAAATGTGAGCGAGGATGTGAGTCACCACCTTGCTGCTGGACTTTTTAATAAATGTTAATAAATAGTGTTATGATGGCAGTGTCAAACCTTTGTACTCCCATGACCTTGGGCTGTGCGAAGGGGCTCTAGCCTGTTGTACTATATGCGAGCCGTTAACAGGTGGATGGTAGAAATTGTAAGCGATAGTTCTGTGGAAGACAAAGGGCGTGAAAGGGTTTATTCTACGATTTTGTTCTGGTGGATCTGGGGTTGGGGATCTATGAATTTTTCTCATACAATCGAGTCACAGTCTTAGCAAATAAAGCTTCTAGCACCAGCTAGACGCAGGTTGAAGAAGCCCATGTCATAGCTTTGGGACTTGGCTGATTACAAAGGTGTAGCTTCATACTGACATCGATTTGAGACTTCAATTCTTGTTTCTGATAGGTTTGGTTACAATGAATCATACACTTAAACTGTTCTTTAGTTAGTTACCTATTGATTGATAAAAAATTTCGTGGCTTAACCTATTGAAACATGGAAGTCTCATGTTGACTATAGTCATTTTTTACACAGTACGTGGGGTATGGTATTAACGGAAGTCTTAAATATATAGTTGTGTTTCAACTATTACGGCACCAATTCGTATTGCAGATTGGCCATAGCGTACTAGAGGGTTAAAATCTTAAATAGTTAAATGGACGCCCTCTCAAAACTAAAAACTTTCATCTGTAGGGTTGACAACTTAACTACACAATAAAAGATCAAATAATGCGAGATCAGGTCTCAAAACTATTAACCATAACTTATATGAGATAAAAAAAAAAAACAAATTGCTTGCAATGCACATGGGATGGAGCTCAAATCATGAAGGGAGGTGCCGAGTGAGTCCATCTAGTAAAGAAATTAATCGAACTCCAAAATTAGTGATATTAATCGTTTCACCTGGATATATTTATAGATATATATTTTAGCATGTAGCGTTAATAGGTGCTTTCATATATGTATTTTTTTGCTATGCGCCATTAAGAGCTGCATTTATATATATATATATATTTATATAGCCATTCTCAACTGTGCATGGCAATCTCGGCTTTAAAAAGACCAATTGTGGTTGCCAAGCCATCTGAAAACATCCAAGTGGTAAAGGTGCTCAACATTGCACCTGTGTTTTGATAGGCAAATAAGCGTAAACAGGGGGATTTTCAACATAGAGTCTCTTCACGGATAAACAGAGAAACCCCTGGTAGAATTTTCATAAGGATGCCAACGGCTGGCAGGCTCGATATCTTGATAAAATTTCATACTTTATTCTTTTTATTTTCGGCGGAATAAAATTTCGAAGGGCTGCCAGACTCAAAACCCTCAGAAATAGTCTATAAAACATTAACGGAACATCTTATACATTTTAACTTCAGGCTATAAGAAATTCTCTTGGCGATAAACCAGAATTTCCTGATAGCAAGGACAGTTACTCTAGCTCGAATAATATTGAGTGTAATACGAAGATGTTATTGCAAGCCCTATAAAGAAAAATATGGTTGAACAGAGAACAATAACGAAGGTTAAGTAAAACTAAATTCTAGGTTTGGGAGGATGTAGTTGTAAACATTTACCTGCGCAGACGTAAGAATCCATGTACCTGGAGGAAACTGTCGTCTCCTATCGAAGCCACAATCCTCCACAAATTTTCACAGTCGGCGCAATGGATTGTAGTGCTTCGCTCAAGCTCTAAATATTAAAAAAAAATTGAGTGTCTGCGGTCCTCGACCTTTCTGTATAAACACAATATGTTGAAATAGGGACATGCACTAGATGAAGTAACGCCGGTACCAAGATTATGTTGTGTCACAACGATTACAAAGAAACAGGTGTCAACAAGATACACCGCGCATGCTATCTTCTTACAGGTGCTATATAAGCTGGAAAATTAGCCTCTGCATGCAACACAAGGCTAATTGTTTATAATTTCTTCCTTGTGGGTAGTGTAAATGCATTGGTAGAGTGCGCTCAAGATTTTAGACGCTAAATAAGAAAGGTGGCTACAACAGCCAAATGTAGCGTATGCATGAAATCATTGTTACTTGATTAATACTATGGCATCGATACACGACCAACACGTGTTTATACGAGTAGAATCTGATTATGTTTAGTCTCTGCGGTCGTATAGCTATCTGTATAAACACAAAATGTTGAAGTAGGGATGTGCGCTACACGGACGAACGCCCGTAGCAAAATTATGTTCTGTCACAACGATTAAAAAGAAACAAGTGTCAAGAAGATATACCGCCCATTCTATGTGCTTACAGCTGCTATATAAGCGGGGAAATTAGCGTCTGCATGCAAGACAAGGCTAATTGTTTATAATTTTTCGCTTGTAGGTACTGTAGATGCATTAGTGAAATGCGCTCAAGATTTTAGGCGCTAAATAACAAAGATGGCTGCAGCAGCCAAATGTAGCATATGCATGGAAGCATTGCTACTTGATTGGTACTATGACATGGATACACGACATGCGTTTATATTAATTGAATTTGATTGTATTGAATAGATATATTCATAGCTGTTCAGCTTCTTGAAATATGTATGCTCCTTTTTCTACATCGGTGGATACGATCCAATTCTTAAAAATATATTTAGCAAAAAAAATATACTTTAATCTGGTACGAACATCGATTCACTAATTTTATTTAAATACAACAGGGTTGTGCTGATTCTCTCTATGAAAAGTTTCATGTTGATCCCTGGACTTTGAAATGATTAGTGACAAATGATCATAGGATCAATGCCTAGACATTTTCTATGTTGAAGCTAAAACTTACTGCTTGGACCAAGAAGACTCAAGCTAGTGGTGTTAAGGCTTGCTGTACAGACTAGTCCAATAAGCGCTTTAATTTTGACTCTTCCTCTCCAATGAGAGATGATTTCTGGATTGACTCAAACTCCAATAGAGATATGATTTGTGATATTACTCTCAAGTAAGAGGGTTATATTATAAAATAAGGTCATCTAGGCAGGTTGATGCTAGGCTGTCCAGTTGAATCTTACTCACCGAAGCGCGAAAATATGCTTATTGCCGACTCAGCTCTAGAGATAAAAAAGGCTTGATCGCTCCTTGTTCTCCTACGTGGAACAAGCCTTTAAAGACCGAAAGCTTTAAAATAAAAAAGGTGTGGATCGTGTTAAACCTAGTATTTATGACCAGCTAAGCCCATAGATCGTGAGTAGTCAATGTTAATTGTAATTGCACATAGTAGACTAAAAGAAATATTTTATCTAAGATCTATACATACGCGATACTAGATATATACGTGATACACTGGCATAGGATCAATGCCTAGACATTTTCTATGTTGCTAGGATGAATGCTTATTTTTTTGGTGGCTTCAATGCTACGAACTTTAACATTTCTGTCTTTGTTAAAACCGGCGTTTAAAATTACAGGCAGTGTCATTACTTTTAAGCTCTATTAAACTGCTAAAGTTCCGTTTTCCCCTCCGCATTGCAACAAGCTTGATGCATTGCAAAAAGTTTTTACAAATCAAAACAGTAACTATAAATTAATCCCTTGCTCTATTTTCTTTTAACTAAACTTCAACCAGTTTAAAATCAATAAAATTAGATTCTTCGAACAAGAGATTTAAATGTGACAAAATCCTTAGTTAAAAAATAGAAATTACATTCTTCGAACAACAGACTTGAATACAGCAAATATGCTTAGTTAAAAAGTGAGCAAAATGATACTCTGTTGTACAAAACTTTGAATGCAACAAAAGTATCAAGTCCAATGTGGCTTCCTTTTAAATGACTATAGTTTATTCACATTATACATAAAACGGGTGTACTTATTGGTATTGAGTATTCTGGCCTAGGTTTAAAAATTCGCATTTTAATATAAAATTTTAGATGTATAGGCAGAATAAAATTTTAGGTGGATAGAAACAAAGATTATTTAGATTTGATAGATGAATAAAAATAAGATAAAAAATATATGTTTTGATAATAAAAAAAATTCGCTTCATTATAGAAGTTTATTGCTGGCAAATTTTGCCTTCGAACTTGCTTATAATATGTATATGGGTAGTATCAATTTCTACTAGTTTGTGGAGATCACGATTTTGTTGTCTACAATTTGTGACTGCTATCCGGCTCTGGTTTTTATGCTTATGGGCGATTTTTTTTAATGTTCGATGTTTGATGGCTTGCATTGCTGGTTTTGCCCTTGTATTTTCTTCTGCTGCAATTTAATAGTCGCTTTGTTCGATATTTTTTACTATTTTGAAATAGGTTATATTACTAAATCGAAACGGTTTATATAGACATAGTTTTCAACCTCTGTATTTCGATTTTTAAGCTATTTGATTGTTAGTTTTGTTGCAATGCCATATACTTAAATATGCTTTGATAACATCTTTGACAATTATAAATAAATTTTAATACAAAATTTACAAAGAGATAATGTTGAATACTCTAATCTTGGTTATACTGTCGTCAATTCAACATATGTTTGTTGAGAAAATCCCTTGCCTATGAGGTTGTTGAATTTTGCTTTTGCATTCTTTGCCTTTCTCCTTGCATTTAATTAAACAGTTCATTGCTAAATGTGAACAACTTATTAGCAAATTGATTGTAATTTATCGCCTAGCCTAGAAGAATTTATGGCGATAGTCAATTGACTGTAGATCGAGTGGTCCGGAGGAATGTTGTTGTCCTCTCCACTTAGGTTCAAAACTCGCTTTGTGGCGCTTGGTCCATGGGACCTAACTTTGACTATGTAATCGAGCTAGTCATAAGTGGACTTCAAGAAAATTCTAGAAATTCCAAAACCCTGACTCTAATCAAGAGTTGAGACATATATAAACACTTAAACTAGCCCTAGATAGTTAGTAGGCTATGTTAAATAGTGCTTCATCATCAGGAGAAGGGGTTCCATTATGATAATCTTATTGTATTGTTTCATGGCTTGCCAACAATAAGGGAGTGTATATTACTTTATTCATCATTTTCTGAAATTAAGCTAACATGATGAATTAAGTTGTCAGATATCTTGTCACAAACTATTGCAATGGAATGTCCATGACAATTTATAGCTCACTTGTTCAAGAATGGTTAAGTGTCCTTACTAAACTAAAGACAAATCGTTGTGCAATATTACTTTAAAATAAAGGTCAATCCCTCTCAATATTTCATCAAGATACTAGATTTTGAAATTTTGAGAGAAGATGATACAAATCAAGAGAAGGCATAGAAATAATGTATCTAGAAATGATAATATGGGTTGCTTGTGAACATAGCAAACAGGATAATGCATGAGAACCACGATGAGCGCACCAAGGCACAAAAGATGAAATGGAGACCAAGGACACAATGATGAAATACCATAAGAGCTTTGTATCTAAATATCAGAGTTGAGCATAGTTGAATAGAGAAAAATATTTAGGGGCCATGAGCCACCAATCCTTCAAAATGTATTGTTGTTGAGCTCAAACACTAGAAACTTGTTATTGACTTCTTCCATTTGCAAGGCACCCATGAAAATTGCTTTCCACTCAGAAACTAAATCCATTGTGGCTTAGATTATTGAAGATTGGTGCATGCAACAATAATCCATTGTGAATACATTTGAATTTTTGGATCAAAAGTATGACACTTTAGGCAAAATTATTTGGGACATGAAAGTAATACGGAAGGAGAAGAATCAATATAAGCAGATCCTAACTACCCATGTAGACTCTAGATTTGAAGTGGAGGACTAGGTCGATAGGTATTCTAAATCATTCACATATAACTGATTTTTAGTACTTAGTATCATATCATTTGTCTTGTTTGTGCACATAGGAGATTATTGTCAATGCCTTGTTGGTTGCCTAATATTGAAGAGCACTTGAGATCTTATCTACAACCATTTCTATTATTGTACTTAGTTGCTAGTTCTAAGAATCTTGTTCATTCAAATTTTTCTCTCTTTGTTTTCATAGTTAGTTCTCTTTATGCAAAGCTATGTAGGCCTATGTTTACTTAGTAAAAATCAATTAAGAAATCTATTTACGGACTTTGATTTCGAACTCCGCTCATGGGCAAGAATCCCTGCATCGTTGGTATTAGTGCAAGTTTCCAATCTAGCTTGAATTTGGATAATACTTTATTCAAATTCAATTTCAACTTTAGGTTTTTTAGGAAGGAATCCTATGATTAATTTGCATAAGTGATTGGTGTTAGATTGATTTAAGTCTACAATTCTATTGTCATCAAGACCTTGGATAGATTTTGATTGATCCAGCTACAAAGCGATCATGTTCACCCCTCATAGCCACATAGGTACATATTGCATTAGCTTGAAATCTAATTTTTACTAGATGTCGAGCCTTTCTCTCATAAGCTATGCATTGTTGCTATTTCCAAATTTTGTAACTTAATAGTGTGATCTACGTTACTTATTCTTAAACATGTAAAATCGCTTGAGACATTAAATCACCATCTCTATTATTGTGTTTAGTTGCTAGTTTCAAGAATCTTGTTCAAATTTTCTGTCTTTGTTTTCATGGTTAGGTTTTCTTCATCTAAAGCTATGTAGCGCTATGTTTACTTAATAAAAAGCAATTACGAAATTTACTTTCCAGACTTTGATTTCGAACTTTGCTTATGAGTGAGGATCCCTACATCATTGGTATTAGAGCAGGTTTCCAGTCTAGTTTGAATTTGGGTAATATTTTATTCAAATTCAATGTCGAGTTTATGTTTTTTAGTAACAAATCCTATGATTGGTTTCCATAACTGATTGGTGTTGAATTGATTTAACTGTGCAATTCTATTGTCATCAAAAGATCGAATAGTTTTGATTCATCCACCTACAAAGCGATTATGTCCACTGCTCATAGCGACACACATACATATTGCATTAGCTCAAAATCTATTTTATATTATATATCAAAGCTTTCTCTAATAACGTGTGTATCGTTTCTATTTCCACATTTTGTAACTTTATAGTGTGATCTATGTTACTTATTCTCAAACATGTACAATCGCTTTAGAAATTAAACCATTATAACAAATTATTGTGGGCTTAGCAAGTTCATAGCTGCTTCTTGTTCTGGCTATACCAAACAATAGGAATATGGCCATCCACACAAACAAACATCAAATTCTCATGCCTATTGTATTCGAGCAATGTCAAGTGCCTTTTATGACCCTTCACCAAAATCAGTCTCATCTTGCCTGCAATATAATGGCTTGATTGATGGAATTTATTCTTTATTTAGATCGGCTTTCATAATCAAATTCAAGTATCTAACATTAAATTGATGTTATCGATCCTTAAAATATAATTCAACACATAATAATGAGTTATTTAATTTTCATTCTATCCATGACTAGAAAAATGAAGGTTGCCAATCCATTCGATATTAAGGACATAGTGTTCCCATTATTGGAATTGATTGTCACAAGCCACGCTACATATTCTTATCTTTTATGCATCCTGCATATTTGATTTTGTTCAGTATGCTCACTTCTTTGTGTTCTGCACATTCAAAATTCATGGCCTAACAATTATTTCATGCTTAATGAGTCTTAAGCATGATTTTTATTTGTTATGTGCCTCAACACCATAATTGGAAATTCATAACATAAATAAAAAAAAATAAAGCAAGATTTCAATATGAAAAGACATAATTACCACAACAATAGATAGTTCTAGACAACAAAATATTATAATAGAAATATCTTTATTAATTAAAGCAATATTCATTTGCCTCTTCAAGGGGAAAACCTCCAAATCAAGCCAATCTACAATTACAAAATACTCCACAAGACATCTTGTTTCATTGCTTCTACTTGTAGATATATAGTTCCTAGTGAAGAAACTTTTTACTAGGGTGAACCTTCTAATAAGCGTCCTTACTAAAGGAACTTTCTAATAGGTGCACCTTGCAATAAATTTTCTTTCAAATATTGTTTTCATGCTATAGAGACTTCCTAATAGGTGGAAGCTTCTAGTAAACATTTTTACAGATATTGCTTCCACAGTAAATCTATTTTATTAACATGATTTAATATAGATGATCTCAATACATAACAATCTATCTATCAAGACGGTTAGGCCAGGCCACTAGCATTAATTGTTTTTTTTTTTTTAATTGGAGTTACGTAACATTTTCCTTCATTTGGACATGATGGAAAATTTGAAAGAGATGTTGATAAGAGGCATTTACTTGTATCATTGAAATTGACTTTGTACGATACACACATAGCGATTTTGGATCTTGATGAGACAATGTTGAATAGCTCTTTTTATATAGGCTCATTTCCTAGCGTTCCATTGGAGCTTCATTGACACTATACACTAAAGATTTTTTGTTCTTATGCATTGATTAACAATCTCCCAAGTTTTAAACTAATTGATGATGATATTCGTTGATATTTGAAGATGTTCTTGAGTCTTCAGCTTTGTTTAGAAGACCCTTGACCTTTTATTTAATAGAGCTTTATAGGTATTTGAAAGCTGTTTTGTAATTTTTAATACAGTTTCAAAGAAATCAAGTTGCTAATAGTTCTAGTACTGGCCATATCCTCTGGGTATCAATGATGGCTATTATAAGATCGATGGAAATAATGATGTTACACAAAAGAATCATGGAAGTTGCTAACATAATTGCTTTGTTTGCATAGAATGCTAATAATATTTTTATCAAGAATTTATGTCCTCGATGTTAAAAATCCAACCTTATCATTTATGATGAATCCCATGATTCGAAAGTGCTCCAAAGTTAGATTCTTGACATAGACAGTTGGTTTAACTATAATCTGTTTCTTGGTCTTGAAAAGGTTATGTCCATTAAGTTGAAACTCACAGGGCTTTGTAGGCATGATGTGAATCAAAACTCAATCACGATTTGGACCAAGTTTGTGAAATCCCTTTCTCTCTCCTTTAGTTCTTCCTTCTACAAATAGGGTATGAATATTAAATGGCTTCAGCTCAGTCAAGGATTCAACATTCTTGTATGAGAGTACTTCCATCAATTCAATCAGTTGTCCATTCTTCTCAATATTGCTAATGCATTCGATAATCTTATTGTCAAATTTAAAAGTAGATTACAAGAATGTTTGTAGCTATAGCTGACGTACATCGAAATCGCTATTCCTTACGTTGTGTATAATCAAGCACAATTGATTGAAGACAAGTTTTTACATTATTGTAGAATTCAACATCAATAATTCTCCTCAATTGTTTGCATATCTACATTTTCAAAACTTGCACTTCCTACTACTACAAGGTCATTTTGTTTCTCACAATCTGCTTTTTCTTTTCTCCGTCTTCTACTAGGTTTCATAGATATTGTAATAAACAAGGACATGATTAGTGCAAGTGTTTCAAATCCAACAAGAAGAAAAGATGGTTTAATAGTCTCCTAATCAAGGAAACCATAATGCTCCCATTGAGGTATTTGATGAAGACAGAAGCTATGAAGAGTTAAGTGCACTCAATAAAGTTAGGATCTAATTACACCTCAATCTTGCTAAATATTGATATAGTTTGTTTGTCACTGTATTTGACACAAAATATGATCGTTCGCATTCCCTTGCTAGGCCTAGCGAAATCAGTAGTGTCAAAAAGAAAGTTTTAGGTGTGAGTGTTTAATACAAAAGCGTAAATGAAACAATATGATATAAAAGAGAAATTATAAATCATGTGTTAAAATTATACAATGTTTCAAATCCAAGAAGAAGAAAAAATGGTTTGACAGTTTGCTGATCAGGGAAACCACAATGCTGCCATTGAGGTATTTGATCAAGACACAACTTATGAAGAGTTAAGTGCATTCAATAAAGTCACCATCTAATTACACCCCAATCTTGCTAAATCTTGGTATAGTTTGTTTGTCACTCTGTTTCACACAAAATATGATCTTTCGTATTCCCTCGCCAGGCTTAGCAAAATCACTAGTGTCAAAAAGAAAGTTTAAGATCTGAGTGTTTAATACAAAAGTGTAAATGAAACAATATGATATAAAACAAAAATTATAAATTATGTGTTAAAATCATAGGTTCATGGCTTTAATCTATATATTATAAGCTAATTGCAAATAAAATTCTAGGTAGTAGCAATTGCTCATAAATTAAAGTTCAATAAAAAGATTAAGGAAAACAATAATCGCAAATTTGTTTTTGAAATAAATTTTTAATGTTCAGTGTTTAATTTTCTATGCTTTATCCTTACTTTGTCCTGAGATGCAAAATCATTGTTGCTTATGCCATTTACGTTTACATTTATGAATAGTATGAGGAATCAATATTAGCTATGCCACTATTCTAATTCACTCTTACATTGGCAATTAATTAGTAGTTGAATGGTTAACAATCAAGGTACAAACTATAGCATGAGCATACAGCATAGTGGTATATTGAGTTTAAATATCTAAACATTTCTTAACACACATAGTTATATTTTATTGATATATGAAAGTTTAAAACTATAAATATGTTTAAACATTTTCTAATTCACTTTACCATATTTGTTTATTCTTCTAAATTCTTGGTTTGCAAAATTATAGCTTGCAATATTTTGCTTACCAAAAAATAAAAAAATAATATCATTTCACCTTTCAAGAAACATTTTAAACTAGGCCTATGCAGTAAGTATACTATGTAAGACAATGCACATGTGCCGTAGCCTATATTTTATCAACCATATGCAAACATGACAAAAAAGCTTTTCCTATTTCGTAGCCGTTTAGAGCCTTTCTTCGCACCATCTTCATCAACGATAAGTAGCAAAGGAAGGCATCAATTTTGTCAGCAATAGGTGTTTTGCTCTTTCCCTATCTTGCTTCAATTCCTTTTAGTGCAAAGCACACATGCTTCTGCTTATGAAATGCAAGCGAATGTAGACATGGATATGGTTAATGAATAGAGTTTTTAAACTTATATCGTTTCTTTTAAGAGCAGTTGGATTTAGTGTTTGATCTTGGCAACTTGACATCATTATATTATTATGAATAAAAGTTTCAAGCTCTAGCTATAGTCATAGATGTTAATGAATATTAGAAGCAAATCCTTATACTAATACATGGGATTGGGCTTATGTTTATGATCATATCTGCTTTAGATATATGTAAAAGGTTATGTACAATGATTCATTGACATTAAATAAGCAATGTAATGCCTTGAGTTTGATTCCCTTTGTTATAGGTCACCAATAAATCTAATATTGCATTAAATCTAATGATTCCCCCTTACTAGAATAAGAAATCAAGTGTGTACTGATGTGTCATGAGAAATATTATATCCATATTTCTTGATAAAGTGACTTTGACCTTTTAACCTTTTAAGTGCCAAAAGCTTTCCCTTTGACCAAAGTCGTGTCTACATAGTTTTGTACAAAAAAACATTTTAGTGGTTATAAGATAACAAACTCAAACATAGCTTCAACAAAAAAAGAAAGACAAAAAACCCACACAGAATTTTCTTGTTTGCTAATTGCCATTTTTTTTGTATTGATACCAAATTTTGCATATTTAATAATTTTAGCTTGGCAATCAACATGCTGGTTTTTTCTATTCTAGTAGCAAGACAAAATACATTTCATTTCAAAATTTATTTGTTGTGAATATGTTGTTCCCTTTGCTTTGCTTATTTGCAATGGCAACAAGAATCTACAATGTTTACAACATCATGGTTTGGAAAAAAAAACCATGCCCTTTGCTTATTTTGTTTTCCTTAGGGTTTGTTTCTGTTCACTTGCATGCAGGTTTTCCGATATAAACAACTAGGGACATAGAAAAAACAAGAACAAAAAGCAGCGAAAACATATGCCGTCGCAAATGTGTTTGTAGACAATATGGGAAAAGACAAAAGTAAAGGCGACAATGTTTTAAGAGCAAATGGTCTTGGCATCAAATATTCTAATTGGCAAGAAATTGATGAGGCTTTGGCTACAAGCAATTTGTTTCGACTAGACAATTTCCACTATGAGCTAGGAAATTGCTTGTTTGATGCACTTGCAGTATTATTGCATTTTCGATATACATCAATAGAGATAAGGAAATAAATTGTTAATCATTTTCGTCTTTGTCTAGATCAAAAAGATCCCTCTGCATTGTTTTCAATGCACACAGAATTGACAGTTGACTATTTGGTGGAATTGCATAACATAGAAAATGCCAACGAATATCTCAATCGCATGTCGCAGTCTGCTTCGCAGCCAGATAATCAAAATGTGTATGGACTATGGGGTGATATATTTTGCATCAAGTGGTTTTCAAAATGGTTGAATGTTCCAGTCGTTGTTTGGTCATTAACAAAAGGAACAAGATACCTTCACTTCAATTCTGGAAGATCTGAATATTGCTACAATATATTGTTCCATGACCACAGACCAACTTCTGGCCACTTTGAACCGTTATTGTCATATAAAACAATTCAAGCCGAAAGACAAGCAACTGATATGCTTTGTCAAGTCGCAAATGTAAATCAATGTTTATACAAGGAAGTTGAAATGTCATTTCAGCTTCAAGGCAATTGTCATGACTCCTTGTTCGAATCAATCTCCGAATTGACACTCTTCGCTAATGGACAAAGTGTTAGAAAAGCAATTGCGCAAAGCTTCTATAACTCTATTGCTTCAAATGATATTAGAGCAATACAATGCTTGGACAAATATCTTGATAAAAACACATTAGCAACTACACCTCTTGTTAGTGGATGGGAAACCTATATCGTGCATTTGGTAGAGCCATATATCATTGGCCACATAGAAGGAAATCAATTTGCTCTTCAATGGTTATGTGAGCTACTAGACACTAACATACATTTATGGAGCAATAATTTGCAAGAAAATATTGTGACATTCCATGCAACAAAGAAATCGTCAAAAGTTCTATGCCTGATGCAACATGTAATAGATAAAATGCACTCGCATTTCTAATCGTTGTTGCAACAACATTGTGGAAATAAAATGCTCTTTTCGCTCAATTGCAACGAAAATACTTCTATTGCAATTGGAACGGATAATTTTGAAAAGAACAAACAGACAATAGCGAAAGAAAACACTATAGAAAAGAACATTGACAACGGACCATTCAACAAACCAATAGATGCAATTAAATCAAAGGAACAAAAACAAAAGATAAACATAGGGGAAAAAAAGTCTTGCATTGTTGATCAATTTTCAAAAACCAAAATCAAGACGCGAACATGCATTGATGGCAATATGCCAAAAAACTTGCGCTCGTTGAAACACAATATGCGTAAACAAGGAATGGACATTCTTCAAAAGCAAAAGGGATGTGCAAAAGCAAAAAAAGCATTTGTTACATACTTAAAAGTTATTCAAGACACACCTATTCATGCATGTTCCGTGTGTAAACAACTGCATATTAAAAAAGACATTTCTAGTGTAAACAACATAGTTAAATTAGCCTTTCAAACTCTTACAAGTACAGAAGATGTGACATACCCAATGCTACTTGTTCAAATTTGTAGGCCTTGCAAGAAAGCAATCGTTAATGGGAAATCGCCCATGTTTGCATCACCTACACGAATCCGACGCAATAACATATTGCCATCTGTAGCTATATTGACTCCTTTGGAAGAACGATTGGTGTCACCAAGAATAGCCTTTGCACAAATAAGACAACTTGGTTATAAAAGAGCACAAATTGGGCTGACTGGCTCAATTATCAACGTGCCTGCAAATTTGGATAAAGTTCAAATAGCATTGCCTAGAAGTCTAGATGACAATTTGACAGTTGCAGTTATGCTAAAGCGAAAATTGGAATACAAAAATGCATATCTATCTGGAAATATTCGGCCAAAGATCATTATGACTGCGCTGAGTGATTTATGCAAAACCGAACTTTACAAAATTGAATGCATTGTAATCAATACTAGTTGGGAAAAAATATTTGATGAAATAGCCAAACAAGAATCAAATACTCAAGAAACAACAGAACAAGTAGCTGATGATGAAAATGAAATAAACATAGAACCAATATCAGAAACATTAATACATGGATATGGAGAAACACATCTAATAGATGATCTAGACAACAAAATCATAGAAATTGCACCTTCAGAGAGCTTCCGACCATTGAGCATTTTCCAAGACAAATACTCTGAAGAGCTAAACTTCCCTACACTTTTCTACGGATTCAATCGACCTAATGAAATTTTCAATCACTTCTCTTATCAACAAATATCATAGTGGGAGCTACAACATGAAAGTACAGACTTTGAAACACATGGCACAAACATTTTCTTCAAAGAAATTAAAATCATAATAAAACAAGTACAAAACACTGCTTGGATATCAATCCGCATTAGAGAGTTAAAGGACAAAAAATTATTGGCAAAAGATGTCAAGTCAAAAGACAAAC
Organism: Larix kaempferi; assembly: GCA_027924585.1. NCBI lineage: Eukaryota > Viridiplantae > Streptophyta > Pinopsida > Pinales > Pinaceae > Larix > Larix kaempferi. Next base: position 10,205,640 of record BSBM01001023.1, on the reverse strand, counting down.
TTGTAAAAATACTTCAATCTTCGATCGGGTATCGTACATTGAAAGCAATCAGAACATCACCTGATTACTTTGAAAATATGAAAAAAGATCTATTTGCAATGATTCGACAGCTTGGTCCTCCTACGTTCTTTTTAACCTTTACGAGTGCTGAACACCTTTGGGCACCTTTATGCAATGCATTGAAACAAATCGAGGAAAAACATTTGGGAAAGTTAGAAGACAATGCATTGGAAGAAAATATTGACACGTTAATAAGAAGACACCCAGTGATTTGTACTCGCTACTATAGACACAAAATAGCAGCACTAAAGTCTCTTATATTAAAAAACAACACAATATTTGGAAAAATACAAGATTTTTTCTTTACGACCGAATTTCAACAAAGAGGAAATGAGCATGAACATGGACTGATTTGGATTCAAAATGCACCTATTTATGGAAAAAATTCAAATGAGGAGATTGTTGCTTTTGTTGATCGCTATATTTCCACAAACTCGCCTTTACTTGATCAAAATCTTATTCAAATTCAAACGCATCGACACACAAAAACATGTAGAAAACATCGGCATTCCACATGCAGATTCAATTTCCCATTGCCTCCTATGGATAGTACCATGATTCTAGAGCCACTAGAAAATGCTTCGGAAGATCTCATTCAAAGAGCAAAAAAAGTGTTCTCTCTTATTGAACATAAAGAATATTCTAGAAACATGTCGTTTGCACAATTGCTTCTAGAGTAGAACTAAGAAAGGACGAATACATTTTGCTGCTACGGTCTTTGCTTCCTCGTGCTATGTTAATACTAAAAAGAGATCCCGTTGACATTTGGATTAACTCATTTGCAAAAGCAATACCAGAGTTGTGGCAAGCAAATACAGATGCACAATATATCTTAGATGCTTACGCTACAGCAACATATGTAAGCTCTTATATCACCAAATTTGATAGATCCATGACAAATGCTTTCAAAAAGATCAAAGAACAATGTCTCATTGAGAATGATGGAAAGATTGAAACGATACGTAAACTTGGAAATGAGCTTTTGAACATGCAACAAATGTCTATTAGACAAGCAATACATATCATACTCTCGTTACCTCTGCATTCATCCTCCAGGAAGACTATTTTCATCAACACTGCTCCAGAGGACAAAAAAATAGTTGTCTTGAAAAAACCATCGCTTTTGGAAAAAGAACCAGATGACTCTGACGACATTATTTGCCCATCAATTTTGGACAAATACATTGCACGTCCTATTGAGCTTGAAAACATCTCTTTGGCAGAATATGCATCTTCCTATTCTTGCATGCACTCAATTACAAGAAAAAGAAATAGACCATGTATCATACGATCTATTCGCTACAACAAACAAAAAGACCCCGAGAATTTTTTTAGAGAAAAGATGATCCTCTTTATGCCACACAGAGACAATTGCAACCTACTAAAGAGCAATTTCAAAACATGGTCTGATGCATATGTCAAATTCAAAGAACAAATAGACATTGTAGAACAAAAGTTCATGGCATCAACAACGACAAAGTGGGGTGACCTTGATAATGCTGCTGAAACAATTGAATTGCAAGACATAGCTATGCCTGCTCTAACAACAGACAAAAAAGCAACTGTGTCTGGATTAGAACAATATGACATTCAGCATGATCTAATCCGCAAAACTATGTCCAATGCATCAAAACCTGGGATTGTGTGCAACTTGACAGAAAAGCCATTTCTGTTAGACATGCATGAATACCATGCAATACGAAGAAATCTAAATACTGAACAACAATCAATCGTGAAAGAAGTTATTGCAAGGAAAAAGAAGAATCCGCTCACTCCAATTCACTTGTTCCTGACAGGAGGAGCAGGAACAAGTAAAACTTACACCGCAAAAGCAATCTATGATGGTCTTCTACATCACTATGACAAAGAAATTGGTAGTGATCCTTTAAAGAAAAAAGGACTTATAGTTGCATTTACTGGAAAAGCAGCATATAATGCAGATGGCATTATAGTCCACTCTGCTTTCAGACTGCCATTAAGTTCAAATATGATTCCGCTAAATTCAAACACCCTAGATCTTTTGACAAAAGATTATGAACAACTTCGAGTATTGTTGATTGATGAAGTCTCTTTAATAGGGTCTCGAATGCTCTACAACATTGACAAACGACTACGTGAAATCATGCACACACCAACAAAAGCATTTGGAAACCTTGATGTCATATTCTGTGGTGATTTGTGTCAAGCACAACCCATACATGATTGTTGGATTTTTGAACAACCAAGATTCCAGCAGCAAACATTTCCTTACACATTTTGGTTCGATGCAATAAAATGCTACAAACTTACAATAGTTGTACGACAAAGAAATCAAACATTCATATCAATCTTAAATAGAATTAGAACATGCTCGCAAACACCGGATGACATAGATTACTTAAACCAACATTGCTATAGACAACCACCAATAGATGCAACGTTACCTTATCTTTTCCATAGTAATAAGGATGTTCAAGAACATAACTCAAAAATGTTGTCAGCTATGCAAACAGAAACGTTCGCGCTTGTAGCACATGATAGCAAAATTGATTCAATTGAAAAAAATGACCATAGACAAAACACATTGCGACTTCCGTCTATGATAGTAGTGAAAAAGGATATGCTTATTGAACTAGTTGGAGGCAACTACTCAACTGAGGATGGGTTGGTTAATGGTGCAGAAGGTGTGTTTAAACACTATGCACAAACAAACCATGATATTGTTTGGATCGAGTTTACAGATCCAAAAGTTGGAGCCAAGCAACGTGCAACTATGCAACATCTTTATACACTTGTTGTAAAGTCCAATTGGACACCAATCAAAAGAATTGTGATACAAACAACACATGAAAATAAAATGAATATTATGCGAACACAATTCCCAATTCAGTTAGCATGTGCAAGGACAATTCATAGAGCATAAGGATTGACAATGAACAAATTGGCATTTGACCCAAAAGGAATTAAGAGACATGGCCTTGTTTACACTGCGCTGTCACATGTTAGAAATATTGATTGTCTTTATCTTTTAAATAAGTTAGAACAAAGAAATTTTAAAACTTGTCCAAGAGTCGCTACTGAAATAGATAGATTAAAAACAAATGCAACTTTGCAATTTGAATATGGCCTGCGTTCAATGCCAAATGCAAAGCAATTACTCGTTGCATCATTGAACACACGCAGCTTGCTTTTGCACTATGACGATGTTGTAAATGATCATGAACTTATGCAGCCAGACATTTTATGTTTGCAAGAAACTCACATGCACACACTTACCAAAGAAACGATAATGATAGAAAAATACAATTTATTCTCAGCATTTTCAATGCATGGAATCCTTACATTGATTAAAAAACACATTGCCATCACCGATTCTAAAAACTATACAAAAAACTCGACCGAAGCAATTTGCGTAGATCTTGAATTTGGCTACAATGTGTTGAAAGTAGTGAACATTTACAATAGACCATGTGCTTTGCTTGATGATCTATTTCATATATTGAGTTGCATTTTGTCAACTTGCACACAAACCACTCAAATCATAGTAGTTGGTGACCTGAACATTGACATGTTGCAAGAAACAACGTCAAAAAGAAAATTGCAACTGTTTATGGAAATGAAAGGCTTGACACTGAAAACAACAAAGCCAACAACGAACACCGGTTCAATGCTTGACCACTTTTGGACAAATTTGAAACACATAACTATTGTTTTCAATATTTCAGATGCTTATTGGACTGATCACTACTCAACTTTCCTATCAATCTGTGATAACAATGCATAGTCTATTCAATCTTGGATTGTCTAATTTTGTTGTCCCCTTATCTATGGACAAATCCATTGTATCATATTTGCACAAAATCAAAAGCAGGTACTATTCTTCCTCTTGCAACTTGCATCCACTTTAAACTATATCAATTTGGTTTTTTGCTATTTGTAGTGAGGTAAACTTAGATAAGCTTTGGGCATCTGCAACATTGATGTCATAGCTCTCAGTTTAAATTCTGTTGAACTTTCTAATATTTTTGTAATCTAATTTGTGATGTAAAATTTTTATTATTTTTTATTCTTGAAAGTTGTTTAGACTTTCATTTGTCCACAATTCAGATTTTAAAAAACTAGCACTTATTGCATAACATATGTAAACACTCTTTACAAAACTATTCACATGCTATTTGCATTTTATAATAATTTAGACGATATATAGCCTACACAAAATGTTTTAATAACAAATTCTTATGTTCAAGATAATTGTAAATGAAAATTTGTTCAATATTTGGCTATAGACAACATAGTTTTCAGCAGCTGTTCTGTTCAAATTCCTGCCACCACATAGACTTCATGCTATGCATATGTAAAAAATCTAGTAAAAGAATTATAGAAATTTGCTTTTTTTCTTTTTTTTTCGCTATGATTCTTTGTTTTAATACTATCTATTTGTTTCCATATTTTCCATTTGTTCTAAATCTCTACTAATCTTTACATTAATTAACAATATTAGGTACATTTGACTTGCTTAATACTTCTTGCATGTCCAGCTGTTGAAACTAGAATCCAAAATTCCAAAACAATGGAAAATAGTTCTTTGCTTATGCTCAACACAACAAAAACAACATCAACATCAGACAGCTCAACAATGGAAACAATTTCACCTGTTCAAAGTCCAAAAAGGTGTGCAATTATTTTGGCTCTAATTGCTTTTTACATCATTTTTAACACATGCACCTTCTTCATCTTCTTTTATGATTTCCTAGCACAGAAAACAACAGAATATAACTATTGCATTGACAAATATCTTGTCAATCTTGATCCAAGTTTGAAATTTTCTGCTATGAATTGCTGATAATTCCTTTGTTGGCCTTCTTCTCTAACTATAACAATAGTAGGTTCAAACAAGCAGCTGCAGAAGCAGCCACTATTATAGAGCTATGCACAATAACCCCAAAAATTGTTTTCGAAGGAGACATCTTGGCTGTGTATGGGCCTGCACAAAACAAAATTCAAGGTTCTCCTGTAAAGGCACAAATATTGCATGCAGACTTTGTTGACAGAGATGGGCTGATGACAATCACTGCTGGAATAAGTGACAATTTGATCAAACGTTTTGGCAGCTATTTCTCAACTGGCAAAAGCCTAAGAATCACTCGATTTGGGCTCAAGAAAAAAGGCCAGTATGACAGAGGCGATGCCAAGTATTCAATAGTCATATTTCCACATACAATAATTGAGACAATTGATCAAGTTTGCAAAATGAGAAAGCTAGCTCCAGATATGACAATTGCTGATCTGTTGTCATCAAACGATTCCTACTCTGTTGGTTCTGTCGCAGCAATTGTCGTTGCATGTGAATACAACAACAAGCAATTCGACTTGTATATCAAAGACAGTGGAACGGAAAACGACCATGCAACAGTAAATATGCCATTTGCATGTCTAATGTTCTTTTGGAATTGCTATTTTTTAAAGCTAAATAAAATTTCTGTTGTTTTATATAAACAACAAAGTAGGCGAAAAACAAATACAAATAGCTTTAACGATTTTTAATTGTAGCCTATGCTCATTGACTAGTGTCTTCTACTATTGCAGTTACAAGTCAATGAAGCCTTTCAACAACTGCTCTTGCAAATTCAACAACAACTTGCATCCGATAATCCTCCATTCTATTTGTTTAAAAACATTGTCCGAAATGACACTAAAGGAAGCCACATGCTCCGGACCTGTGCAGCTACTTTTATTGACCCTCTTAATGATGATTATGTAATTCAAAATTTGCTTCCAATCATTGACTCAAAGACACAGGTTCGTTGGAAAATTCCTTATTTTCCATTTCATCAACAAGGAAAAACAAGAAGAGAATTTACTTTGGTGCAAAGTAGTTTCATTGCTTAACAGCTTCTTCTGTTTTTTTTGTCTCTTGTTCATTGTCTGATAGCATTGACTTTGTTATCTGTAGTAGCCTTTAGTTGAACACTTTTTTAAATTGTTGTCATGTCTTCAGAACATTATCATCAAGATTGATATAGATTTTGCAAACAAACTGCTATAGGACTTCCTTTTTGACTATATAGCTACTCACAAATTTATCTTGATTTCATTCTCCACTTCTATCAGACATTTGTTATGCAAATTTTGAAACCCCAACCAACCTTTCCATGCTACAAAAGAAAACCAGTATCTGCTTTAGTCCCCAGTAGTTAAATCTATATAGACTTATTTAAGTAAATATTATTTTAGCCATAACTATGTTAACTTTAAACTTACTTAACTAAATATTATTTTAATCATAAATATGTTAAGTTTTTGATAACATAATCCACTACGGAAAAAGTTTTCGGCAGGCTAAATTTTGCTATCGTCAACAGACACAGTTATATATATATATATATATACACAAACAGCTCCAGAGTGAAAAGTTCTTGCAACAACTTCCATGACACCAGAACCTGCCCCTGACAGAAATAGAAATTATTGAATATAGATATGTGCAAAAAAAACAGTCTAGCCGTCTCAAGTCTGCATTTTACCCACCCTTGACCTATCAACACTATGACATCATTCCATCATTGCACAGTTGCAACCATGGCTATACAACCTTCCCTTGCCATAAATAGAAACTACTAAATATAAATACGTAGAAAAAACTAGTCTAGCTGTGAAAAAACAAAAATGTCAGAAATATTTAAAATAAAGATAATATCTGGGAGACTGCTATCAAATATAAAAAATTCAAAATTAGTCACTTCCAACAATAAAATCATCTCTCGTATGGATCGAAGCAATCTCATTAGGCTCACTTTTTTACAAGGAGCCCAAACATGTGCTCAAAAACTACATGCGAGCATTGATAAGCATATTGCTAAAAATAACTATTATCATGATTCACTGATGACATTGATCATATGTTGGCTGAAATATGCTTATCTCATAAGCTTGTGATGACGCAAAATATATAAACATCCCTCACATGCAAGCCCAAAATTCTAGCTCCCAAAAAAGCAACTTGCAAAAAATAATAGTTTCTTAAAAACTCATGAACCCAATTGTCAAACAAACTTCAATCACTGTGAAAGTCTAAATGCACTTGTATTACCACCAACGTGATGTACTCTAACTAAATGTTAGCACTTCATTTCTGCAATGAAAAATGGCAGTTAACATTTTCCAAGTACATCCTCCCAATTGGTGGACCCTTTGATATCTCCTCCTTGACTTTTTTTGTGCTTTTTTACTGCATCTTGTCTGAAATATGCTCAACGACATCATGAGCTTGTGATCACCAAGAATATTTAAACATCTTAGATACAGACTCCGACAAGCATGCATCTCTTTGCTAAAAATCTAGATGCTATTGAAACCTCCCTTATGCACAAATGCATCATTCAATATCAAGCTGCACGTTTTAAACTATAGTGAACTGCATCTATCTGAATCTAAAAAAATAACACTTTCAGGGATCCTGCCCACTTCTTGCTGTTATGTAGTTCACTGTTGTTTTATGTTTGAAGTTTTATTCAATAATGGACTATTAACCTTGATTTAAATTTTTTTATGCTGATATATCTAATTGGCTTTTGTTAAGGTATTATCTAAGTGGTGTAGGCTTCAAGCAATTTTGAAAAACAGATTTATGTAAATGGTATTATAGCAATATGCATAAAATCTACTTGATTGCAATTTTAGCAAAGTCTATGTTGATCAAAATGCTTTGGCAGCTTTTAAATGGAACTTTCCCCTGCTTGAATATGAAGTTGCAAGTTTACAAGATTGAATATGCTTTGGCACCTTTTGAATGTAACTTTTCCCTGCTCGTGACAACGTCTTTATCTCAACATGTAATCAATGTCAAGCTCTCTTTGCAAACAAGGCTTCTAAGTACCAAAGCTGCATTCAACCAATTCATTTTACCTACCACACCTAAAATTATTAATGCTAGATAGCATAACAGTGACATAACTAGATTTCTGTGATCGGAAGATACATCCACCATGCTTACAGTGCCACGAAACGGGTTTTCCATTTGTTTAACTCATCAAAACTGCATTTGCAATGGCATTCGAGAATTAGATTTTTTGCTTTTTGCAGAAAGTGCATTGAATATTTGTACTTTCAATCTGAGAAACAAAAGTATCAGAATACAATCTTGCATCCCAATTAAATGACAATCGTCTTTGCACATACAATATTTGTTGCATGCTAGGAAAATACAACTTGTTCTCTTTCTACAACTGCTTTAAAACATTGGTTGCATTGCAACAAATTTTACATTCAAGCCCAGAACTTTGTTCACAACACTCTTATTCATCAATTTGCAAAAATTGGTTTTGCAATGTGTCTTTGCTTTTACCCAACTGCTAACAACAATTAGCCAATGGCTACATTGCGCATTCGCATTGTAACTAGTCATAGTGCTTAGAATCTAAGTTTAATTACTATTCAAATAGAAAAGAATATTGGCATAATTCTATTTAAAAACATGCTGATATTATATGCATTTCCTATCGTCATTTGTTCTGAGACTTTGGCAGATACATGGAATACTGAAAGCAAGAAATCCATTTGCACCTCCATATCGATGCCTTTGCACTCAATGTAAACAACCACTGATTCAAAGCTCTGCGGTCTGTGCATTTTGCAAAAAAGAAATGGAAATTACATATGAACATAATCTGGAATGCAATTTGGACACAAACGATGGGCTGATAGAATGCACACTATGCAACCCACAACTAAAAGAGCATTGTCCAGAAGTAGCAAATATTTCATTTGAACAATACTCAAAAAACATATCATCGACAGTTTTCAATCTGTGAAGGTTTTCCCAGCAAGGGCTATTTACTTTGGCGCTGGATAACAGAATCATCAACGTAAAAAGAAACTGATTTCCAGGTACATAAATCTATTTTCTGTTCTAAAGAGTACAAGTTTCTTATTCAATATTACCGACATCTGCAATCTGTGTTTAGACAACAAGGCCCGCAACATCAATAGCATTTTAGGAAATATATTTATGTATTTATCCGTCTTAGAAAAATAAAATTGAATATGAAGTATATCCTTAACCTTCTTTGTCAAAAACTTTGATAGTTGACTTTTATTTACATATGCAATATTTTGAATATTGAACTTGTTTTCCTAAAGCAATTTCTCATAGCATTCTATTAGTTGAGGGATTATGAAAAAACCCTGTACTGAGCCAAAAGAGTGAAATTACATATTTTCTATAATATTTTCGACATAGCCAATCAAATTATTGAATCATATCTTACATGTATTTCAGCCTTCTAATATATTTCTTGCAAATAGATAGGATATTGTTTAATATCGAGCATTCCTTCTCGAGTCAATAATAAAACGTGAGCATAAATTTCCTTGCAAACCTAAACTGATATTGTGTTCTTTCTACTGTGACTTTCCAATCTGGACTTTCTTTTACTAAAATCAACAATTTTAAACCCAACTCTTGCGATTGGAACTTTTTTCCCTTAAAAATCCCTTCCAGCATTTGCATTTGCTACACCCTGTTCAATGCATATTCAATCAAGGTTGTCATCAGACTCTGATCTTACTTACAATATCTTATTTGGACTTCCCACGATCTTCTTCTTCTTATGCAATTGATATGCAATGGTTTTCTCTTCATCTATTATATTCCCTGAGATATATGCTGCACCATTTGAGATCCGACTTGTACTGAACTATAATATTTACCTGTGACAAAACAACAGATTCTGAGAGCCATTCCGAGCTCATCAAGTAAGACCTGTACAAAGATATTGCAATAGATTGTACCATAGCTCACACAACAGCATCAGAGAAGGGATATCCTCCACATCAACTTACATGGCTAGGTCATTTGGGCAGCAAGATATGTCTCAGGTCAAACTCCCCAACATGTCTATATCAATCTAATTGGTCATCTCTCATCAGCTTCTCCACTTTCTCCTTAGATGTTAGAAGAGAGGGATTCAACAGTCATTGGGATGGTTATTTTAGACATAACCTCCTCCTTGCTTTCCTTTTTGGGGATTTTGTCATTGCGTTCTTAGTAGTATGCTTTAGCTTTCCTTTCTGATTTATATATTTTATAAGAGTGACCTGTGCACTCCCATTTGTATCCTGCACTATTGTAATTAGCAATCCCTTTGGCCTATTTGTGGTTAGTACTTGAGCATTAATGAAATCATCTCATCTAATTCTCAAGGCTAAATTTTCATTATTGCATCCTGCTCTCTGTGTCCAAAAACAACAAAAAAATATGGCTATTTATCATGCATATCCCTACATTCATGCTATTTGTATCTATTCAGAACTTTGTTATCCTTGCTAAGAAACTACTAGAATTAAATGGATTCATTGTTAATTCTTTTGAGATGCCTCAGTCCTTTGAGCACATAATTAATCACCATGCTCTGAGATGCCACATAATTCTCCATCAACTAGATTTTGCTCAGGCTTACTGGTTCTTATTTATAGTATGATGGTTTGCGTATAGAACTATTTACATTATCTAGCTGGCAAACCTATCCATTACTCTTCTTTCTGGCTCAATTGCAGCCTTGAATTTTATGCTCATGTCTCACATATCTTGAGCGTGTGAACCAGAGAACAGAGATGATTCTTCCATTTTGAAAAACACCCCACACATCCATCTTTCTTCCTCTATGTCTATAACACTGCATTGGACACTATTGCACCACATGCCTAACAGCATCTAATTCAGAGATCAATATTCTTGGACATGGCGCACTTGCTTCAAAATTGACTGTCTGTCTTTCCATGCTACTCCTGATGCATACACTGTCTTCTTTCTCCTCTCTCGGCTCGTCATTGAAAACTCTGGTTTATTCTTGGACATGACAGAAAACAATTTCCTCTACTACGAACTCTGCAAATCCTTGCACGCAACCCAGAAACCACCATGGCACCCCCTCTTGGAATGGGAAAAACTTGTCTGGCGCCATTGTTTTACAACCAACTATATTTTTAAAAAACACCAATTTAAAAAATTGGATTTAATGTAGCATATTCAAACTATACTCAAACTATAGCTCTAGGGAAACAGAAAACCACCTTTTTTCATCACTTTTGCGATCTCAACCATGGCATCTGCATTGTTGGCAATTGACCCAGGATTTATGGGTCCAAACTACTCAATTTCGACAGCAAATTGCTCTTTATATGCACCTGCAAACCATATTCATAGCGCTGAAGCAAACATCATGCTTAGAGGTGCAACAGACACTGGGATTGTGCACGGCTGCATTTAGTGTCCTTAGGGCTCTTTCACAAAGGAATGATGACCCACAGACCCCTCTCCCAACCATCCATTCGGTTTTTTTACATTCTTTAGGAATCAGCTTTTTAATATCAGATATATAATAAGACACTAGTTATAATGACCTTTCGTTTTCTAACTACTCTACACCACCACATATTTGCATGACCCAATCGACCAAGCAGAAATAACCAGATTCAGAGGCTACAGAACTATTGTCAATTGGACAGATTGGACCGCAACTACTAACTGGTGTAACATCCTCAGAACTTAACAGTGTTTTTCACTCTTGGTTTCATTTCTAACCAACACAGAAAACATACAGCAAACACGAGAAGGAGCACGTGCTTGTACGCAGTCTGAACATCTCAATGCAACCTGCCATCACGTACAAGACATAAGGTAAACCACGAAATTTTTTATGGATCGATAGGTAAGTAAGTGAAGAACAGTTTAAGTGTATGATCCACTGTAACCAAACCTGCGAGAAACAAAAATTGAAGTCTCAATTAGATGTTGCTATGGAGCCCCGCCTTTGTAACTTCGATGCAACCTGCCATCACATAACACTAGGACAATTTGGCCGCTTTTTGTTTTAAACTACAAATACATTGGTTTCATGGTTATGAAGATACTGATAACATTCATATTAGTTTCTGCATATACCTGTCCTTTGGACATCTACAATTGATACACATAGTATACATTGGGTTATTCAGAAGGTTGAATCTCATCATTCTCAAAATCTACATCTGTCTTTCAATTTTCCATATCATTGCAATCTGCAACCATTCCCAACTAATGGTTTGACAACTCAATCATTTTATTTGTCAAGTCCTTCTCCTTTAAAACTTGTAATATTCTGTCCATGATTTTTTTTCCCATATAACCATGTATGAGAAACCGCTGCAGACACCAGCACTGTCAATGGATACTAACCACTGTAAATAGTTGGCATAAACTACAATATGTCTAGCCTGGCAGCGACATTGAATATTGAACTCACCTTTTTTCCAATGTTTCCAGTGATGCTTATGTCTAGCACTATTCATTAATACAATATTTTTATGTTTTCCTCCTTAGAAATTACATGGTTATAACCCAATGCACTGTGTTTTCATCTTCTTGATTGAATTCTCAATTAGTTTTTTTTGCATTTTTATGCATCTCAATGTATTTTAATTATGGTTGATGCATTGCTTGTATATTGGGAGGCACATTCATGCAGGTAAGCATTTAAATTTTACAATTCTACGTGTCTCATGAAATCTAATGAATTCTTATCTGCTCCATCTCTTATGATTTTGTTTAACTTTTGTGTTTAATATCCAGGATATAAAAGATTATTTGCTTATTCTACTTCAGCTTGCATGCCTTTCAACTACTCAACACATAATTTTCGCTGTAATTTTACAATTTGTTCAACAACCAACACAAGAATTGATTCTATTTTGCTTGTCTGGTTTAACAAATATAGCACTGCAATTGGACTAACATCTTTTTCCTGTTTTTGTATATGGCAGGGCTCAATGATCAGATCTGATGACGACCAACCCTGTGCTGGTTTACTTACTATTGTTTTTTGTATAGCTAGCTATAGACACTGATCACTGGTCACTTATTACCATGTTGAAGCTACTATGAAATGTTGTGTATCTTGAGTTTTTTGTTGACTGCTAGATTTCTTGTTTTGTTTTTGCATTTAAACAAATAAATCATGATGCTGGGCAATTTTAATTGTATTGATGCTTACATTCCCAATTTGTTTCCAATCTCGAAAAGTCTGCAGTTTTAATACTCTTGATGGTTAAGTTCCCAATTTATTTTCAATCTCAATATGATGATTTACTACTTGCATTATAAAGGAATTCCATAAATATGTTGAATTTGTTTTGCCATCAGTAAAATTTACTTACAAAATTAATTTGATTTCTAAATAGTTGTCATGTTCCAGGGCCATATAGTAATAACTCATTTGTACCCATCAATCTGTTTACACATCTTTCAAATATTTGAAATTACATGTCTAGCTCTGATATAGTTTCAATTTTACTAAACTAGAGTTTATAAAAATAAATAATTTATAGTGATTATCATTAGCTAAGACTGTACCTTAGTAATGTTGTCCTTGAGTTTTAAAGTGGCTAAGGCTTTTAAACTTGTATTTTGTATATTGAATGTAGTGTATTTTTACATGCATAGGTTTTAGATAGTTATTGGTATAATTCTTTTCACTTTTGACTCAGGATGGAAATTGGTCTCCACGGATTTTAGATTTTCGAGAAAATGGGACAAGTGTATTGAATGCAGCTTAATCGCCACTGAGTTTAGATTCCATGAGAATGACACAAGTTTACAGTCTAAATTGATTTTATGATCATGGTTAATTTCCATCTCTTCTGTTCAAATCAGTTAGTAAAGCTACTGAATATTTTGTGTTTGGATCATTATTTCCCATTGCTTTTGCCAAACAACACATGGTAGCTGTTTCTACAAGTACAAAATACTTCACAAGACATCTTGTTCCATTGCTTCTACTGTGATATATAGTTTTTAGTGAAGGAACATCTTAGTGGGCTGAACCTGCTAACAAGCATTCTTAGTGAAGAAACTCTCTAGTAGGTGCACCCTCTAGTGAATCTTTTTACAAATATAGCTTTCGCACTATAGACACCTTCTAATAGCTATAACCTTCTACTAAGCATTTTTACAAATACTGCTTTTAGACTAAATCTACCTTATTGACATGATTTAACATAGATGATCTCAATACATAACAACGTATCTATTAAGAGGGTCAGGCCAGACCACTAGGATTGATTGCTTTTTTTTCTTTTTTAATTGCAGTTATCTAACAATCTTCTTCATTTGGACATGATCAAAAATTTGAAAAGGATGCTATTAACAGGAATTTACTTGTATCATTGAAGTTGCCTCTGTGAGAACACATAATGATTTTGGATCTCGATGAGACAATGTTGAATACATTTTTTTTATATGCGCTCATTTTCTAGCGTTTCATTGTGACTTCATTGACATTATACACTAATCATTTTTTCTTGTTATGCATTGCTTAATGATCTCTCGACTTTTTAAGTAGTTGATTGTGATATTCCTTGATATTTGAAAATTTTCTTCAGTATTGAACTTTGTTTACAACTCTCGACCTTTTATTTAATAGAGATTCATAGATGTCTGAACCTTGTTTTTTTTGCAATTTTTAATACATTTCCGAAAAAAATCAACTTGCTAATAATTGCATTGGTGACCATATCGCCTGCCTATCAATGATGCATCCTATAACATCCATGCAAATAATGATGATATACAAAAGAGTGGTGGAAGTTGCCAACATCATTGCTTTGTTTGCATAAAATATTAACAATATTTTTATCAGCAATCTATCTCCTCAATCTTAAAAATGCAAGGTTATCATTTATGATAGAACCCATGTTTCGGACATGCTCCAAAGTTGGATACTTGACATAGACACTTCATTCAACTACAATCTGTTTCATGATCTTGAAAATCTTATGTCCATTAAAATGAAATTGTCAAGGCTCTTCAAACATGCTATCAATCAAAACACAATCACCATTCCAACTGCGCTTATGCAATCTCTTTATCTCTCCTTCAGTTCTTCCTTCTACAAATATGATATGAATATTAAATGGCTTCACCTAAGTCAAGCATTCAACATTCCTGCATAGGAGCACTTCCATCAATTCAATTAGTTATGCATTCTTTCCAATATCACTAATGCCTTTGATAATCTTATTCTCAAACTTAGAAGTGGATTCCAAAAATGATTCTACAGTCTCTTAATCAGAGAGACCATAATGCTCCCATTAAGGTATTTGATGAAAAAACAAGTTATAAAAAGCCAACTGGACTCAATAAAGTCACCATCCAGTTACACTCCAATCTTGCTAAATCTTGATATAGTTTATTTATCACTTTCTCTCACACAAAATGTCTTGGAAACATAGAATGTCTGCCTGCATAGATTCATAATCATTCAGAAAATCATCATAATGCAAAAGCAAGCTACATGTGTTCAATAACGCAATGAGTGACTGCTTAGCATTTGGCATTCAATGCAAACCATATTCAAATTCCAAACTTGCATGTGTTTTTAATCTAACTATTTCAGCAATGGCTTTTGCACAAGTTTTAAAATTCCTAACACATGAGAACGCAGTGTAAACAAGACCATGTCTCTTAATTCCTTTTAGGTCAAATGCCAATTTGTTCATTGTCAATCCTTCTGCTTTATGCATTGTCCTTGCATATGCTAACTGAATTGCGAATTGTGTTCGCATAACATTCATTTTATTTTCCAGCATTCTTTGTATCACAATTCTTTTGATTGGTGTCCAATTAGGTTCCAAACTCATGGTGTGAGTGCTAGCATAAGCTCGCAGGCTCGCCACCCATATGCTCAATGCATTGGGCTATAATGTGGTTACACAAGCAATAAATGTATTCGCTATCAACAATAAATGTATTCGCTATCAAACAATAAAACAAAATGATTTTCTCCATTACGAAGTCTGCAACTCCTTGCACGCAAGCCAAAAACCACCATGTCACCAACCCGCCGCCCTCTCTTAGGCTGGGAAAAACTAGGCTGGCATCATTGTTTTACAACCAACCATATTTCAAAAAAATGCCATTTTAAAAAACTGAATTTAATATGTTTTGCTATTATGTGCTACAAGTGCAAATGTTTTTGTTTCCATAACTGATAACATTCTCGACTTATGTTCTTGAACACTCTTATTGCTATGGGAAAGATAAGGAAACATTGCATGTATTGGTGGTTGTTTCTAGCAATGTTGATTTAAGTAATCTATGTCATCCGCTATTTGAAAGCACGTTCTAACTCTACTTAGTATATGAGCATTTTAAATCCAAGATGTGTATGAGCATTATGACTCTCTTGCCTAAAACCACAAATTAGCACATGTTAAAGTTTAATCACAACTAAAAATTGAAATTTTATTTCAATCTCACTTAACATGTCTTCCTAAAGAAATTGCTCTTTCTTTCTTTCACACGAACAGATGCCAATCTCGGGGACATTGCCACCTCATGGCTCTTGGTTGAATAAAGCAAGTTGTGTAAAGTATTCATTTTGTTTATATAAAGAATTTAAGTAATTCTTCAATAATAATTGTATTATGATATATACATAAATATTTTCATATATATATATATATTTTAAATCACTCTTGTGGGAAATGGAAATTAGCTTCAATAGAAAACCTAGCAATGTTGGTACTTATTAATAATAACTATATACTTTGTCTTTAAAATCGCAAACTAAATAATATTAATTATCTTCTCTCTTTCATCATAAAATCATAATAATAAATAGTTATATCTCTTTCATTATAAAATCATAATAATAAATTGTTATAATAGCTCACTTCACACATGTAAGTGGATATGATTCATTCGCTTCTTCATGTGAATGATGCATTCTAATAATGCTCGAAGTTTAAACTCATACTCACTGACATCATGATGATATCCAATCATTGTCACTTGGATTCTCAAGGCTTCACTAGCCTTTACCCTTTCCCCTTAGTGGATACTGTCATTCCTCGTTTAGTTGCCTTGCACATTCAGTCTCCTAGGTCTATTTTTTTATTAATTCAGCATTGTAGTTTACATCATACATTCGATGTCGCCATGCTTGTAGTCAATGCATGGTTTCTACAAAATCATCACAATGCTAAAACGTTCACTGGTGGGGCCTTGGCCTTGAGCTCCTCGCAAGGAACTAGTACACAAGTACATATTTACATCTCATAGATTACAACAATAGGGGGTCAAGAGAGATATTACATCCTCTCCCCCTTAAAGTAACACCATCATCGGCGCTCTTATCCTTTTAAACATTACTTTCAACTTCCATTTGCTTTTACAGAATAACAATTCTAGTTATCCTTGTTGAATTTTCAAGGCAATGATCTATCTGGCATGTCTTTCGAGTGTCCTCAAACTCTTTGCATCTAGTCTCACCCGTGCACTACAAAAAACATATACAAGGTTTTTTTTCCAAAAACACAAATATGTACATATGTATGATTTCTTGAAATCAAAAGAGGAAGGCATACTAAAAATAAGTAATTTGCATTCAAAACTTTTTATTAGATGATCTTTTAATTTTCATCCTTTTGTTTGTTGCTTCTAGTAGCAATTTTTGTATGGTCATCTTTACTTACAAATTTTTCTCCTACCATATCAATAAGCTAGTCTATACAAAACATACATATGGGCCCTCACTTGAAGTTGAGGGACCTTTTAGATGCAATCGTGCTTTCACGAAACACACGAAAGTTCAGTGAAAGCAAGTGAGTGTTTATTTGAACTCGGCATGGGCGGGCCCAACCCTGCCATGCCACTTAACACGTAGGAAAGGAAATCAAAACGCTCGTGCGTTATAGAACTAAATAACGCTCGAGCGTTATGAATTCGATAACGCTCAAGCATTATGTATTCCAATAACGTGCAAGCGTTATGTATTCTATAACGCTCGAGCATTATTGTAATACATAACGCTCGAGCGTTCCTGTTAATATATTAAAAGCCCAAAACAAGCCGCACCAACCATTCCACACATTACGTCCACTGCCCATCGACCGAGATCAACCAAAACGCTCGAGCGTTCAGAGCTGCTGAATTGGAAGTGGAGGGTGAATTCGAAGAGAAAGGGGGATTGGAAAGGTAGGAATCCAAATGTTCATTATTGCCTCATTCCATTAATAAAAATATATATTTTTATATTTCCCTAAATTAAAAATCCATGTAAATGAAAAATCCAAAACAAAAAAATTTCAAAATTGTTATAACATATGGAAATTCCTCCATAGTATCAATCCTCTTAATGAATTTTGAATCCACCTAAGCAATAAGGGATTTGAATCCCAACACCAACTTTTCCTCAATAATTTCTCCACATCTATTGCAAATTGGAAAAGAAAAGCCAGCCACCCTTTGGCTAGGAGGAGGAACTATGGACTATAACCTAGGCTTGGTTTCTAGACTTGACTCAACCAAACCCTATGGTTTTTTCCCACACATTCTTTTACCCTAAAAATTTCAAGCTAGTGCTTGTGAAGCGAACCCAACGGCTTTATGGATTTTACATCATCCCCCAAAACCCAAGGGACTAGGTTCCCCTTCTTGCAGACACACCACTTACTTTGTTGTAGAGATGAACTACCACATCCTTTTTCAGCTCCTTCACCACCAAGACACTCAATCGATGGATTTGGGTCTTCATCCCTATCAACTGATAAGAGCTTTACTTCATGGAATAAGCATAGATCAGCCCTCACATTCAAAATATTGCCCCTTCTTAATGACGCAGAGGACTTCACTACCAAATCTTCCTCATCATACACTAGATTCTAAGCAAGGAAAGGGCCACAAACATGATATGAATTAGATACAAAGGAGAAATTTATGAAGGTATAGGATGACAAATAAAATCTTCTCCAATACCTAGGCTCTAGAAAGGTGTACATCAAGTGCTTTTAAGGCCCCCATTGTCTCGATTCTTCAATATTAATTGAATTAGGAGCTCTCCGCCATCGATCATTAATTGATTTACATGTAGTTGATCCTCAACTTTCACTTTGGTTTACATGTAGTTGTTATTATAGTATATTGAGATGATATTTATGTTTGTAATGTATTCGTTCGTGCACAAAGTTTTTACATTTTTAATTTTTGAGATATTTCATTATAGCACATGTATATGTTTCTAATGATTTGTTTTTTATTTATTTATTTATTACAGTGACGACCATGGATGCACACACAGACATTCAAAGAGAAATTCAGAGGCTCAGAGACATTCGAGCCTCAATTGTTATTGTTGATGATAGGCACCGTATGCTTGCATCCAATTTGGATGCAATGATAGATACCTTTAGTAGTTCAAATGGTGTACTCCAAGACATTGCCACATACAGAGAGAGAAAGAGGCTTGAGAATATGCTAATGGACTTAGTTACAAGGAAGTTAAGAAGTTGAAGATTAAAAAAAAACATATATTTTCCCTTTTTAGAGATCCACGAACGGGTGAAATCTCGGATGTAAACAAAAAGCATATTTCTATTGAGTGGTGTATATATCAAACATTCATAGATAATTGGGTGGACCGATGGTACATGGTATTTGATGTACTACCACATAACAACAGGGAAATGTCGTTATGTTTTCTTAGAAATATGTACGCAAAATTTATTTTGGGGAAGCATGTTAATTATTTTTATATCTTGGAGTACCAAGGAGTTGGGATGGGGATTCCTCAACAATGTCCCAATGCGAGGCACATAGATCCCAATCTCCCAATAGCTCCACCTTGTAGGCAGCTACCAATGCTAGATGTGCCGCCTACACATCAGTTGGTCCCACAAACGCAGGAGTGATTCCTATTGTTGGAACATGCGGTTGTTCGCCATATCACATATCCTCAAGGTACGTACCAGGAAAGGCCATCACATCCACTATATACTAGTGGAGTAGAGCCACCACCTCTCAGTGGGGTAGAGACACCACCTTCCAATGGTCGAGGAGAATATAGTAGTGGCACTAGACCCGCACATCATGAGCACAACCGAGAGCCACACCCATGCACAACATGCATAAATCCATGCTTTGGTCCTGTCCAGACAGATGATAGCTTTACTGGGTATTTTACTCGGGTAAGTAAATGGTTAACAATTTAGTGTTGTTTGAAAATAAAATTTCCTTACTATACACATATATAGATTGCTAATATTTTTAATGATTTTCAAACTTGTAGTTGCTACAAGAAGAGGACGAGGGGAAATACTTTTCCACCGATGATGCCCAGGATAGTCGAGAGGATCATGAACCATAACACTTTGATGTACAAGATGTTGTCATACCTTCGGCGACAACAACTCACACTGAGGTAACTATTTCAACATGTCATTATTTTAATACATGCTAGTTCATTATCACATGTTACTTAATTAATTCTACACGGTCTAATATTTACAATTTTCTAAATTGTAGGTTGTATATCCCCCACAGAGGGAAATCATTTCATCTAGTGATATCCCCCCTGGTGGGGAGACAAGTGCTACACGACCCACAGTTAAGGAACATATGGCAGAACGTGTCTTAGAATTGATTGGAGAATACCATACATCGATATGTATTTCAACATTGTCATATTGTTAATACAGGCTAGTTCATTGATTAATACATTTCTAACTACATCAATAATTGGTGATTGTATCCATCACCTAATATATTTAGAAAACATTCAGCAATTGCCTCTCCTCGTATTCCAAATGTGCAAAAGGGACACATGTATAAGAGAGGCTCCACTCCTAGAAAGGGTGTGGGTGTTCTCTATATCAGATGCATGGGATATCCATCTACACCTCACCTAACAAGGGTCATTGATGATGTAGTTAGTGCCGCATCTGTAATAGCAACAAGTCATATAGAGGTAACTATTTCAACAATTACAATGCATAGTATTTAACCATATTACTATATTGTTTATTCATGCATGTCTAACTATTTCCGCATTTGGTGATTGTATCCATTAGTAGCAGCAGTGCCTGGCCCCTCCGCTCAATCCATGGTTGTGGCCAAGTCTCCTCTTATGGTGAGATGTTCATTAATGACCAAGTCTTTTTATTCAATTTACATATAGATATATTGATCAATGTTGAATTGTTGAATTAATTGAGATATGATCTTTTATTTGTAGAGCACAATTATAGAGAGGACTTCCATGAGCACACCACATGCATCTATACCCTGACTGGATTTGGTGAGTGTTTGTCATAAATAATTTGGCAATAAGTTAATTTTTCAAGTTTGTTAATGGTAGGGTATTAGTGCAATTATTTGATAAAAAATGATCTTTTATTTGCAGACTCATGAGATGCAGAGTGATCCTAGGGAGATGATTGATAGAGCAAAGTCGGGGAAAACAAGTGAAAGATCAATATTTTTTATGTCTCCTAGTCCTAGATATATGTATTTTGAAATACATGTACATTGTTGTAATTAGGGATACATGCACATTGATAGGCCATTTAAAGGTCTCCTACTTTGCCATATTTTGTATTACAAACATTTGGCTATCAATGCATGATACAATATATTGCATATTTTCTCTTGAATTTCCACTTGTTCTTGTGATGATTTATCTCTTCCACAATTCATAAATTATGCTATTGAAATTTATATAATAAATTTTAAGCAATATTTATTCTCTTACTTTTATTGCATTTATCTTGAGTAACATCTCACCATTGTGTTATGATCTGAGCCACGACCATCATTCTATGGCCCGTTAAAAATCACATCCCAAAGGCTTTCAGGGACACCTATTGGATACCCACCGGGGGCATAAAATTCCAACCATGCAACAAAACTGGGTTCCAGGAGGTCCTGCAAGTGTGTCTAGGAAGGTTCAAAGTGGGAACGCTAGCCATAAGTTCCCGGTCTAGGGTTTTTCAAAGTTGACCCCTTTGTGCAAAAATTGCACAGTCACTTATTGAGCAAAATCCTAGTTTCCAAAATCAACCTAAAAGATGATACCTGGGCCATGGAATCGAAGGGGATTGGCACCCCTAGAAATATACTGAGGTCCTAAATCCAACGAATTCGACGGTTTTTCGATCCGAGCCACGACCATCATTCTATGGCCCGTTAAAACTCACATCCCAAAGGCTTTCAGGGACACCTGTTGGATACCTACTGGGGGCATAAAATTTCAACTGTGAAACAAAAATAGGTTCTGAGAGGTCCTACAAGTGTGTCTAGAAAGGTTACAACTGGGAACACTAGCCATAAGTTCCAGGTCGAGGATTTTGTAAAGTTGACCCCTTTGTGCAAAAATTGCGCAGTCACTTACTAAGTAAAACCCTAGTTTCAAAAATCAACCTAAAAAATGACACCTGGGCCATGGAACCGGAAGGGAGGGGAACCCCTACCACTATCCTGATGTCTTGAATTCAACAGAGTTGACGGTTTTTCAATCTGAACCACGACCATCATTCTATGGCCTGTTAAAACTCACATCCCAAAGGCTTTTAGGAACACATGTTGGATACCTACCGCGGGCATAGAATTCCAACCGTGAAACAAAATCGGGTTCTGGGAGGTCCTGCAAGTGTGTCTAGGAAGGTTCCAAGTGGGAACTCTAGCCATAAGTTCTCAGTCGAGGATTTTGCAAAGTTGACCCCTTTGTGCAAAAATTGCATAGTCACTTACTGAGCAAAACCATACTTTCCAAAATCGACCTAAAAGATGACACCTGGGCCATGGAACCAAAGGGGAGGGGCACTCCTAGCACTATCACAATGTCTTGAATCCAACAAATTCAACGGTTTGACGATCTGAGACAAGACCATCATTCTATGGCCCTTTAAAACTCGCATCCAAAAGGCTTTCAAGGACACCTATTGGATACCTACCGGGGCCATAAAATTCCAACTGGCAACAAAACCGAGTTCCGGGAGGTCCTGCAAGTGTGTCTAGGAAGGTTCCAAGTGGGAACGCTAGCCATAAGTTCTCGGTCGAGGATTTTTCAAAGTTGAACCCTTTGTGCAAAAATTGCACAATCACTTACTCAACAAAACCCTAGTTTCCAAAATCGACCTAAAATATGACACTTTGGCCATGGAACCGGAGGGGAGGGGAACCCCTAGAATTATCCCAATGTCCTGAATCCAACGGATTTGACAGTTTGACTATTCGAGCTACTACCATCATTCTATGGCCCATTAAAACTCACATCCCAAAGGCTTTCAGGGACACGTGTTGGATACCTACGGGGGGCATAGAATTCTAACCATGCAACAAAACCGGGTTTTGGGAGGACCTGCAAGTGTGTCTAGGAATTTTCCAAGTGGGAGCACTAGCCATAAGTTCCCGGTTGAGGATTTTACAAAGTTGACTCCTTTGTGGAAAAATTGCACAGTCACTTATCAATTCACTGATGTATGGTGAAGGTCCAATTTTGCAAACAATGACAATGAATAATTGATATTAGCGATTGGTCAACGATAGTTAGTGGCTACAAACTAGGGTTTCTAGGATTTTGAGCACAAAGTAGGATCTAGGCTACAAAATAGGGTTTCTAAGGTTTAGAATTCAAATTAGGGTTTAGGCTACAAAATATGGTTTCTAGGCTTTGCTCTAGGGTTTCTCGGCTAGGATTTCTAGACTAGGGGTTTAGAATACAAACTATGGTTTCTTGGACTCTTGTGCATATTTGTAGAACAATGTTTTAGATACAAGTGGATGCACATGAATATATGAATTTTTTTGGCATGCATATATTAGGATTAGTTTGCTATTGTTTTTTTTGGCATGCATATATATTAAGATTAGGACTAGGTTTTTTGGCATGGTTTAGGTTTCTATTGTTATGGATTAGGTTGCTAAGGTTATATTTGTGTTTCTAGGGTAGACTAGATTTCTAAGGCTAGATTAGGTTTCTATGTTTGTGGTTTGGGTTTCTAGGTTTTCTAAATTAGGTATCTAACGGTTATATTTGTGTGGATGACGGATGAGAATCTTATGGTGAAAAAGGGGATGGTGATGGTGACAACATGTGTAGGAAGAGAATGGTGGTGATGTTCATGGTGACAACGACCATGGGGATAGTGATAATGAGCATGGGGATGGCATGGGGGGGTCAGTTGGCAGGAAATATAATGTCACGTCCATTCATATTTGGGAATAAACTATGATATGGAAATGAGAAAATATATTTCTTTGTATTAAGGGGCCAAGGGGGCTCAATTATGTTATATGGCAATACATACATTTAGGGTATATTTTATTACATTTTGTGTAGAAGTGATGGAGTGGAGGTAGAGGGAAAATCATGGGACAAGGGCATGAGGTATTGAGTTTGATGGATAGGGGATACTCAATCAGGATAACATAAGCTAGTAAACTTTACTTAACAATAATTTTAACTTATCATATCTTCCATTTTGCTTTATAAAAATATATGTGAATATTTATAATTTGTTTAAAATTTATGGATTTATGTGTGAGTTATTTTGTTTTCTCCCTTTCTTCTTCCAGCAGAGACTTGAATGTTTTGTTAAAAATCTTGGAGCAACTTTTGCAATTGTATTTGGCTTATTGAAATTCTTATATTATTGCAACTATTACTGTTAAGTCCACTCTATGTTTTATTTTTGTGGGGTTATCTTTTTGTTTCTTAGCGAAGTTATTTAGATACGAGGTATGATTATAGGAATAGTAGGCACAACAATATTAGAATTTTGTGGCATTGAGATAACCAGGGTGATAGTATTTTGTTTTTTTATGCAGAATGTTATTGATGTGATGTCCAAAAGGTTATTGTTGCCACTTGTTATGAATATGTATGCAATATTTCACACTTTCTCCATAATTGAGGTTGAGTTTGCTAGTGGTAAAACTGAGGTAGTATTGTAACATTATAGCTTTTGTTGTTCTATATGAGACCAATTTCCAAAGTGTGTTTATTTTTTGAATAGAAGTCACATTGCAGCCTATGATGATGTTTAGTATGCTTGAATATGCCTTTAATTCCTTGTCAAATCCAAAGTTAAGAAATGTAGCTAATCAGGAGTTCTCGAGTTGAACAATTGTATTGTATTTTTTGTAGGCATTCTAGTAAAGGATCTAACTCTTCATTTTTTAGGCTGGGGTTAATGTGGGTATTGAGATTCAATCTAACCATTCTCCACCACAACCAATAAAAGTGAGATCAATATTTCTTAGCTCACTAGAACCAAGAAAATTTTGATCAATCTTTCTTGACTAATTATTTCTTTCAACTTTTCGTATTCTTCTTTAACATTTTCACATTGCCAGTTAGGAATAGTTGTTAGATTGAGTTATATTTGGCACTTTCATAATTGTAATTTCAATTCTTATATGCAAGGAATCTGTCTTAATATTGCATTGGAACTCACATGAACATAGGTGAAAATCTAAATCCTTATTTACATACCCTATGTGTTATTGTTACCACAAAATGGTATCATATAAGTTTCACCAACTGTGTATCTTTATAACTATTGCATGCTTGAAGCTTAACAATGGATATTTTTACCTCTCCTGTAAAGATAAAAAAACTAGATATAAATTAATAAAAGGTAACTAAATGTTATTAATTCCCTTGATTGCAAGAATAAATGTAGAGGAAGTGGAGGCAATTCATTGCATCTTGTGAAAAAACCAAATCCAAGCTATGCACATGATCATATGGTGTTATTGGAAAGTAAGGGGAATTTTTCCATGTTAATTTGGGTTCAAACATCAATGATGTTTGTTTTGATAGGAAGGAGGGAAGTCCATCCATGAAAGGGTTTCAATTTTGCATTTTTATGGAGTTTAATTTATTACGCTTATAGAAAACATGAACTCTCTATAGCTATACTTGTATTTACATGATATAAAATTGGTAGATTAGTAGGCTATGGTGTGAAACATCCATAATTCTATTCTTTTCTAAGCATTACACTAACTATTGGACTATCAGTATTTTACATTCTTTGTTACATTGATATCTTGACTGGGTTTCTTTTTACACATTTTGCCTTCCCCATTACTATTTCATTAGGTCTTCCACTGTCCAATGCTACAACTTGATCAATCACCCATGCAATCCCGGAGGGATCATTATTAGCATTATACTATTATTTTATTTAGCATCATGTTTTCTTATACTAATATGTGTTAGGGGTCATGTTTGTTACAACTTGATAATATGATATAAAGGGGGTATTAAAAATTGGTTAATAAAAATGGATACCTACAATATCTGGTGAAACTAGGGGTTTTCTTAATTGGAAAGGTATATTGGGAGGGGGGCTCAACAATACAGTTTTAGGAGGCATTTTCCAATATTAGGTGAAATTAGGGATATTCTTTAATATCCTGCGAACGGTCGTGCTATGTAACAAGTTCATTGAGTGAACCCCCCATGGGGGATGGTGATGGTGATAGTGAGCATGGAAATGGATATGAGGATGCAGATATTATGGTGTACTTAGATGGGAGAAAAAAAAAAAAAACAAATCCATGATGAATCTTGTGCAATTTATCAAGTTGTACCAAGTCTATGCAATTTATTAATCTATCAAGCTATCATTGTCTGGCTGCAATAGTCAAAATATTAATGTCAATACTCAATGATACCATGAAACAAAATCATAACATATATGTACACTACATACCTATAACATAGTACACAATATAACATGAAAACCACATACCATATTACCTTCCAATGGTAATTCGACTAGACCATCAAGATCACCTCGAATACCAAGGGTTTCCTTCAACCTCTCGTGCTCGGAGTAAGGAAATAAGTATCATGCTTTTGATGATTTCTTCCTTGGCATTGTCTGTAGATGGAGGTTTGTGCCAATAACTAAGTTTATATAATGGTATACAATCTCACATGGTCTATAATATTCATATGTATACCCTTTTCTATTTCCTGACTGGGAAACCTGGTTCAAATATTCTCCTTTGATAACCATCGACCAATCGGAAAATCATTGGCCTCAGAGTCCCGTAACGGGATATTTAGGGTTTGCTTCCCATCCAAGCGACCTGCCAGCCAATAGTTGGTGCACCATGCATCGCGTCTCAGGGAAACCACTGCATATATGTTCCCTAGAGAAAATATAGTGCCAACGTTTCAGTCAACTAACTAGACACAACTAGTTGTCAAAAATATCAAAAATATCAAAATATTAATCAAACCTGGTTGTATGAGATCTTATATGTGGTCATAGTCTGATGAAATACTTGATTGGTCCTCCTCCAACTGGGATAATTTTGTAGCTATCCGTCGACCAGTGGGGAGTGATACCCAGTCCCAGTTATCAACCCAATCTGTGGATTCACACTCGTCCCATTCACCACTACTCAATGAAGAACAAAAACATGAGAGTTTCCTTGTCCATATTTCAAGCATAGCATTGTCCAACGTTCTAACTGAATGAAATGCATGAGTTCCTTGGATGGTATTGCACTCATAGAATTGTGATCGATCTACATCCACCACCTCCCAAAAATATCTATATGTACATGTGCTTTCCTGGTTGACTGATCTTCCTACCTTCTTTCTCCCTCCCCCATGACTGTTCGACGATGGTTTTTTCATTTCGGATGAGTGATACATTTGTGAACTTTATTTCTTGCCTGCGTAATGTAGTCTTGATGCACGCACCTGCTCCATCACGTTCACCTTTTCCATGTCTGGTCTCTAAATAGTTCCAAATATGTGGCACCTTGTGCCTTTTGTGGAGCATACACAACCATTGAAAGACACAAGCATTTTTGAATTGCCCTGCCTAACCGTCAGACTGAATCCAATGTTTTTCCATCTGTATACTATTATCCTTCAAGTGATTTTAGAACATTTGAAAGTTGTGTTGTGCAAAATCCAAGTCGTGACACCTATCATCACTTATTTAGAAGTGATACTCCTTCAATATAACCCTGTTGTCTTCAATACTATCTGCCCCATGTCTATAGGTGATATGGACCATTATACTGACCTGGTCTGAGTGATAGTATTGACTCTGAATCTCGTTTTATAGTTGAAGAGTGTAGTTTTCTGCAAAATCGACCACTGTGAGGATAGTCCCAATAGGAAATGTATCTCTACACGTTCTAAATTGTTCATCTTGCCAACGAGCCACATGTACATGCTTTACATACTGCTGTGTCTTTTCAGAGAATTCCTCCATGAAGTCGCAAACTCGTACATGGTAGATCAACAATTAAGAAATATATCAATAGATTGTTACATATGAAATTGCAATCTGAAGAAAAAATAGTATTCAAGAACTCATTACCAGCCTGAGAAGTGTCCAATTGTATTTTTTTTCTTTCGTTCCCTCCATCAATATCATACGTGACATATTTGAATGACTGCAAGTTCACCTCCTTCCTCCCAAGTTCATGTTCATCGGTCACATGTATGCATTTGTCCAATAATGCCATTCCACCACACCCTGGGCATGTCCCATCTATGCAAGATTTTTCATAAAATGTGCAACAGTTTGGCCTACTACACAAAATGCTATGAATAAAGTCCCTAGATGACATCGGTGGTAATGTAGCTCAGCATTCCTACAGAAGAGTGTTATGCAATACACAAAAAATATATGTATATGTGTCATAATAGTAACCATACTCAATGTGGTATTGACAACATGTGTTACGAATTGTGTTTATTTTAACATACCATGGTTTGAATTTTTTCAAAGGATCTTTGGCCCAAGTTAAGTTCATTATGTTCATTCCTAAATCTCTCATATAATTATGTTTGTGTCATATCAAGAATATGTTTAATGTGTGGTTCACGATCCTTTGAACTCCTTCTCAATTTTAATACATCTTTTTGGTTGGAAGAAGGTCTAGTGTTCTCATGACAAAAAAACTATAAAATTAGAAATTTTATAGTTCTAATTTTATTTAATCTATTAAATTTGAAATAGTAAAAAACTATATTAAATTAAAAAATGAAATAAAATTCATTCCTTATCCCTTTACCATCTTGATTGTAGAAAAACAACATTAAAGAAAAAATAAATTTCATTATTTATTCTTCTACCACCTTGCTCATGGATTTATTAAATCCTTTTCCACAATGTGAGCCACATTACGTGCTTGAAAACCAATGTAGAATTGTGGAGCTTTGGGATTGAGATAAAAATAAATAATTTTTTTGTAACTTTGTAATGCTATCAATCCTTTATGGTTATGAGGTTTTGTATTAAAGCATATACTAGGAAACTTGGAACATAATTGAGAAAATCATAGATCAATTCATTACTTACAACTTCAAAATTACAATCAACATTCCCTTGTGCATTCTAGTATACTAGTATATTCATTCTATTGAAATCATGCCTAATCCAACTTTGACTGAAAATATGGAAAATGGATATTGACTAATGATGAAAACTTTGAGACATCTAAGAATTAAATTTTAAAATTGAAAATTGAAAATAAAGTATTTAAACTTTTATAGAGTGATGACATATCAAAAACAAGAAAACTATGCTATTTAAAAATAACATTGATTCCAAGCTAGATTATCCTTCCTATCTTTATATGAGCTTACAAGTCTTAAAAAAAAAATAACCTTACAAGTCTAAAGAAAAAATGAAAATGGTTATATTGTTAAAAACTAAGTTACATAATGCAACCAACAACATATGGACAAAACAAAAAACTATGATATATGTAATTTAAAGGTGATTGAAGAAAAAACTCATCTTTTTTCAATAGGTTCATTACTCAATGATATTAGATGTATTGGATGTGCTTATGGTGAATTCTATAATCCAATTTGGTATACTCAAACTAAATTCACATCAAAACAAATGTCTAACTTTAATATGTATATGTTGATTTTTTGTTTTTTTTTTTATTATTTTTATTATTATTTATATATAAAATAAATTAATTGTATTAAATTAAAATGAAAAAAAATGAAAATCTAAAATAAAAAAATAAAACCATGATAAACATTAATACAAAATATACAAACATCAAGATATAAAAAATAATACATGATAATTAAAAAAAAAAAACTCCTTATTAATAAATGTGTAAAATGATGTGATGCGTTGAATTTAAATATTATAAAAAATCTTACCTAACATTTTGAAATCTGATATGTTGAATTTAAATATGATAAAAAAAACTTATTAAAATTTTAGTTTTATGATGACATTATTTATTTAATTGATTTAATTGTATTGTATATATTTTTTTTTTAACTATAAATTATAAATTATAAAAAGTAAAATAGAAAATAGAAAATATCAATAAGAATATATTTATAATACTATAATAAATAAGCTCGGATTAAATTAAAATTTAGTTGACTACGGTTAATAAATAGATAGTTAAAATGGATATATTCTCCCTTAATGTGTTGAGTATACTAGATGTAATGTGTTAATTACAAATATTATAGAAAAATTGTCATTCATTTTAATGTGTTGAGTATACTAGATGTAATGTGTTAATTATTATAAAAAAAGTGTCAATCATTTTTATTGATATAGGATGACATTGCTATTCAATTGTAAAGTTCACTTTATTTTTATTTTTATTGATATAAGATGACATTACTATTCAATAGTAAAGTTCACTTTATTTTTAAAAACGTAAAACAAAAAATATCATATTTTTAATAAAGTAAATTGCGTTCGCCCTAATTTAAAATTTCGCTGACCACCATTAAGACATCTCGGAGCACCATTAAAATAAAATTTAAAGTCGTAATCTAAACGCGTTTGCCATTTTTAAAAAAAATGTATGATACTTGTAGAAAGTTGCACATCAATATCAAGTTTAATTCAAAGGCGGTTGAAGTTATCTATAGATAGGAAGTGTACATCTCCTCTGCTTCATATCAACAAGTTGGTGAAAGAGATACAGTAGTACTGCTCTATAATGGCTTTCTCTCGCTGCCTAGGCCTACTTACCATATTATTCATCGCCGTTTCTATTTCAGAAGCAGAAGCGGCGGTACCAACACCTTTCACCAAAAGTTCAATCGATCCTCCGTTTGGGAGCTCGTACTAATAATTCTCCAACTCTGAATGTCATTTATTTATATTTCATTTTGCCATTGGCTAATACTTTTGCATGAGAAAGTAATCCAATAGTATAAGTTTAAATTAATTATATATGGAATAGGCTAATAGCTATCTTTGCAGGGGATAGGCTCTCTCTGGATCTGTCTAATAAGCAAATTGCATTTTTTTCAGTCTTCTTCGAACAGTGAATGGATCTGGAGTTCAAATTTATGAATGCGAACAAAATACCAATGGAAGTGGGCTCGTGTATACTTCGGTTGGGGCAAGGGCCCCGCTATATCCTTCTGATGGTTCTGGTGTATCAGCGGGTTATCATTATTTCCTGTCTGAGCCTCTTGCCGAAGGTGGGAAGCCCACTTTTGCGTTCACCATCAACGCAGGAGATCCCGTCTCGGCCATCCCTCAATCAACTGTAACAGGTACCCCAATCTTTTCTCTCTGTTACCTGAAAATCTTAAGCAGAAGTCTAAAGATTTGCTTTTAATCTTCAAACTTGCATTTTGAATGTTGATATTTTAGCTTCAGTAAAATTAAATTTGTAACCTGGAATTCCTTAGCAGAAGTCTAATCTTTCAACTTGTTTATCGTTTATCCAAATAACATTTGGAAGCCAGGAAAAATAATAAAAATAATAATTGATTTGCTTTAACACAGGTATTGTATTTGCCAAGAAGGCAGTTAGTAGTGAGGATGTGGCTGAGCTCCTACTGAAGGCCGTTTCACACAGTGGGCATGGCGATGAGAGCACTGTATCTTATGTACAACGGAGGAATCCCAAGGGCGGAGTGGCTCCATCTTCTTCATGTGAGGCGGTTGGAAATCAAGTAGAAATTCCATACACGGCACAATATCTATTCTGGCAGCAGGATCAATCCTTCCAAATGGCAGTTCCTGTTGAAATAAGTGTTTCGCAGAATTATAGTCCTTTTCTGAGCTTTTACTCGGAAGGAATCCAGTATTACAGATTCAATGGCTCTTCGTGGAATAATTACAATGTATCAGCAAATCTATATATACACTTCTCCGGGCCAGGAGGTTGTAGGTCGCCATTATTTGTCTACATGGGAAGTGTTGATGCCTTTGAGTGGAGTGACCATAAACGTCGTGAGTACAATTACGGTGGATTCAGAGAGTATTGGTTGGACCAAAATGGAAGCTACCAGTAATGCTGGAAACGGGTGAGTGATTGTTTTTATTTCTTCATTTTTCGTTTATTCTACAGCCGTGATCCCGTGATGATGAGAACATAATATTAAATTTGTTTGTCTCTGCAGAAATGGATTATTTGAGAAGGTGAAATACATGCAGGGTGTTTCTACTGTGGGAGGACTTCCTCCTCAAATAACGTCGTCGGGATCTGCCGTTGTAGGAGAGATCTACTTGTCAACCTTTTCAGCAATCTATTGGTTTTATGCATAGATCATGATCAGGGATCAAATTTGAAAGGGTGGGGTCCCATTTCACTTTGAAGGGCTATGAGATATTGAACCCTTCAATGCTGCCATGTAAAAATAAGTCATTCTTTTCATTTGAAAATGTATTACTACATCAAAATTTCAATGTATTAGTAAAGTCGAGAGGCTTTATTTTGCAATGGATATAGCAGCACTGAACGTTATTAGTATGTCATATAACACAACCATATTTTGCCCCAATCTAGCGGCTCGGTCTTTAGGCCACTATGCCACCTTTGCCATCTTAGCAGTTTCCCAAGTTGATCTTGCCTCTTAAACTTTTAACCAAATAATACAGTTAACTTGCTAACCCCATTCCAATCCAACTTTCATCCTTACAGCCAAAATTAATACTATTTTACTCTTTCATGATCTGCATGAACATGATGAATTTATTAGTGAAACATAACTTAGGAGACACATAGAAAATCCACTTTCCAAATGTTCAGTGTGAATTGCCATAACTAAATTTATAGATTTTTTTTACGCATCAGCTACAATTAGCTTGCTAAGCCAATTCCAATCCAACTTTTAACCAGTATAATAATATTTAATACCTCTTAAAATGGGTTCCTAGGCTACTTCCCACACTACAAGCTCGATGAAGAATTGGGTTCTTAAACTCTTCTAAAAGTAATGTAATGCTTATTCTTGGAAAAATTCAATCTTTGTAAATCACTAGCGTTCTTCAAACTAATATAAATTCTAGCCTACATAAAATCTATCCTACTTAACAATGGAAAAAATGATAATGTAAGAAAAAAAAGGAAGTAATTGTTTCATAAGCCAAAAACATTGGAGGTTGAGTTACTAAATTAGTGAACAATAGAAATGTAAAGGCAATAAAAAAGGTGAAGGGAAAGAATATGAAAGTTAACTTTTTTTTACTTTGTTGAATTGAGGACCATAATTCACTTTCATGCACCTCTATGAAACAACTGAGTTTCCATCTATAATAGCAAGAACAGTTCAACAAAGAAGTTGGATTGGATTGAAAACTAATAGCAAGTTTCTTTGTCACTATAACTGTGTGCCCTACGACATAATTGAATGCCAATGACAACAATATATGTTTTAATTTTTCATTCAACACTATTAATGCCACATGTACTTGGGATAGAATAAGTTTAAGCACTCCTTACATGTTACATGCTATGTTATGGTCTGAGCAAAGAGAACTATCCGACTCCAATAAACTTTTGTTCTCAATAGCTGATTAAGGACCCTGGATGCTTCTTCTCTATAGCCCTCCCCCTAGATCTCGTTATACATACTAAATCTATGGTATGATGGAGTAGAGGATGGGTTGTAACTTGTGAAGCATAAGTAAAACATAGGCAGACCAAGTAGAGAGGAGATGAATAGATGGTTGAATTTCTTGTTATATGGTTGAAGTTCTTGTTTTATTCCCGACCAGCCGATAAGGGAAACAAAATAAAAAGGTAAAGTAGCATTGTTGTTCTAAAAATCAAGATTACAAAAACATTTTTGTCCCAGTTCATACAGTCGAACACGGATTGTAAGTGTTGTAGCATCGATGGTCTTCATATTAATAAATACCAAGAATCTTAAACTGTGTACTAGAGGAAGGAGTCTATTCGACGACTGAGAAATTGGGGAAAATAGCTCATGTAATACAGTTTTAGATACATAGTATGGATTCTTGATCCAGCTCATTAACTAGATGCATGGAGGTTGGAAAAGTGGGAACTTCCTCAAATCCTCAGGATTTTTGGTAAAGCTAGGGGGTGCACTGCGCACGCCTATTTCCCGTAGGGATGCAACCGTGGACAATGGAAGCTGAACAGGGAAGAACTCAATTTCAGAGTGAAAACAGTGGTCTTCCTTGTCCCCTCCATTTCAAGAAAGTTAAAGGGCAGCTAAATTCTCAAGATCTTTGATCGGGCGACAATGGAAAATAGGGCAAGGCAAGGAGCACATGGAATCATATGCGTATACACAGGACATATGAAGAAAGAATCAATTGTTTTTGTTCCTACAATTTGGAATTGATAAATGTCGTTCCAAACAGCCTTTGACGGAGATTTGTGACAAACCCACTCTCGGGTTTAGGCTTCAAATCTGAAGCCTTCAAGGCCCATTTGAAGTAACAAAATTTTAGTCAAATAATAATATTGTGTTTGAACTTTGAAGTTACGGAATTTTAATCAAATAACAAAAATTTTAAATAATTGATGGGATCATGAATGGATAAAATGATGTACATACCTGTAAATTCATAGGATGTCAGCAATCTAGTTAGCCTTGAAGTTGAGCTCCTCAAAGAAAACAAATCTCTTTATATATGTTTATGGAAGGCTGGCATTGGCAGCTTCACTCCCAAACTCTCCTGGAGGACTGGAGGAGATAGGGTAGGTGGAACTTGGAAGTAGCTCGACCATAGTGGAGTAGGGGTATAATAATGTTGTTTGTATTCCTGTAATATTATATATTGATGGTCGGAGCCATGGAAACATGGAATTCGAGTATTGCCTTGATACAACAAAGAAAACACAAGGTGGGACTCGGGAGCCGCAAGATTGACTTGATACAACAAACAAAACATAGGGTGTGAGGTTGGGAGCCCTAGACGGTAGGATTAACTTGATACAACAAAGAAAACGTAGGGTTGTGGGTAGGGGCCACGGGCAGGAGCAACATCCTGCAACATTACAAGAATTTTCTGGATTGTGGATTTTGTCTGAAATGCCAAATTCGGGGCACATTAACATAATATATTATACATTGAATACTCAATTAACTCACGGAGTCAAAATTCACGAATTGGTATGTGATAACTAGTAACTTGGTAATCCCACTGCCAAAAACACGTATGAGCCACGAGCCAGTTTTAATAAATTTGTTTCTTCCATTAAATGTGTTAAACACGTAAGCGCTCGTTGCAAACACGAGAACTTAGAAGCGTTCAAGCCATGGGATGCTCAGTGTAAGCCCGTCCACGTAATTTGGTCAATGATATTATTAGATGCCCAATGGTCCATGATCCATGGATGATCGAACACGTGGATATTGGAGAGTAACCGAGTCCCACTCCCAAGTCACCTAGCTAGTAGCCACATTCCCAGTTTCCCACTGAAAACTGTCGATTGGTGAAATTTGAAGCTACCCTTCTGTTGCAATTTTAAACAGTAGTGGTTAATTTAATTATTGAAGGGCTTACCATGAAATTAATTTTTTTTTGCATGGTAAAATTTGAAGTGACCTTCTATGATGTGTAAAATGGCCTCTAAAGGGCCCTAAAGGCTTCAAATTTGAAGCCTGATCATGATCATTCCAATAAGGCAAGAATCTGCCAAAATTGAAAGAGGATCAATCTTGTAATCCTATAAGGCAATGCCAAATTTCGAGGATGATCATTCTTAGGACCCAATAATTCAACCACAAATTCAAAAGTCAATGTTCTGGGCTACGTTGATTAGATTGTTTTAAGTCAATCAATGTTTTCGGTTTTGTTTGGAATCAAAATGATTTTTTCATGGATCTATACTTAAAATATTTTCTGTTTAATTTGGAATGACATTTTGGCCATGGTTTCTATTGAAATACTTTGTAGCAACAATCACTACAAATAATGGGAAGAGAGAAATACTATCCTGGGTTAAGACTTAAGTGTTTTAAGGGTTTTTGTGTCAGAAGATATATAATTTAAAGAAATATAGAGGTGAGCATATATAGATGTTATAGATTAAGAGGGTTATGGAATTAGATGGTTATGAAGGTTAATGCATTAAGAATTAGTGGTTTTAATATTTAAAGGATATCATATATCATGATTATGGTTGAGGATCATTATAGGGTTAGTTAGATGTTAGAGGTTTTCAAGGTTAGTTGTTACGATTAGGGTTATAGGAATTGAATTTTAGGGGCTGGGGATCAGAGATTGTAAGGGTAAGTGAATAAAAACATAAAGGATTAGTGGCTAGATTGTTTGGAGGTTAAGGGTGATAAGGCATACATGCTAGTTGATGGCTAAAGTGGCGAGGTTAGTGGATTTAGGGGTTTGGTTTATACGGGTAAAGGGTTAAGGGGTTAAAATCGTTGGTGTTCAAATGGGTTGAGGGTTACAAGGAATAGAGGGAAAGGGATAATGGGTTTAAATAAATTAGGGTTTATAATGACCACAATAACATATTTAGCATGAAATATATGCATCGAAAATATGAGTTCATAAATCCAAATTAGTGAGTTAAGAATGTTGAAAACCAATTCTTTGGACAAAGCCATCATTGTACCTAGAAGAGTAGAGATTTGTGATGAAGCTATAAGGTGTATATAGAACCACATATAAGGTGTATATAATGACCATATTTATGAAAATTATCATTTTTTATAGGACCATATATAAGCTATTGTTTATGACCACAATAACATATCTAGTGTGAAAGGTATACATATCAAATATGAGTTCATAAATTCAAAGCAAGGTAAGAACATTGAAAACAAATTGTTTGAAAAAATCCATTATTGTAGCTAGAAGAAGAGAAACTATTATCTCAACACCCTAACCTACTAATATAGTGTGAGTATTAACTACCACATTGGATGAGATCATTACTATGATTTTTGAGCCTATTACATTTGTAATTTAAGATGTTTAACCTCTTTTTAGTCTCCATATTTAGTTGTTGTGGCCACGAGAGGTTCACTCAGTGAACTTGTTACATAACACGACCATTTGCATGATATTAAAGAATATCCCTAATTTCACTAAATATTGGAAAATGTGTCATAAAATTGTATTGTTGAACCCCCTCCCAATATGTCTTTCCAATTAAGAAAACCCCTAGTTTCACCAGATATTGTAGGTATCCATTTTTATCAACCAATTTTTAACACCCCCTTTATATCATATTATCAAGTTGTAACAAACATGAGCCCTAACGCATCTTAGTATAAACAAACAAAATGCTAAATAAAATAATAGTATAATGCTAATAATGATCCCACTAGGATTGCAAGGGCGACTGATCAATTTGTAGCATTGGATAGTGGAAGACCCAACAAAATAGCACTGGGGAAGGAAAAATGCATAAAAGGAAACCTAGTCAAGAGATCAACATAACAAAGATATAAATACTAATAGTCCAATAGTTAGTGCAATGCTTAGAAAATATGGGAATTGGAGATGTTTCACATCACAGCCTACCAATATACCAATTTTATATCATGTAAATACAAGTATAGCCATAGAGAGCTCATGTTTTATATAAGCTTAATAAATTAAACTCCATAAAAATGCAAAAATTAAACCCTTTCATGAATGGACTCCCCTACCTTCTTATCAAAACAAACATCATTGATGCTTGAACCCAAATGAACATAGAAAAATTCCACTTACTTTTCAATAACACCATATGATCATGTGCATATCTTGGATTTGTGTCATTCACAACATCCAATGAATTTCCTCCACTTTACATTTATTTTTGCAATCAAGGGAATTAACAACATTTAGTTACCTTTTCTTAGGTTATATCTATTTTTTTTTTTATATCTTTACATGAGAGGGAAACATCTCCATTGTTAGGTTTCAAGCATGAAATAGTTATAAAGATACATAGATGGTGAAACTTATATAGTACCATTTCATGGTGACAATAACACATAGGGTATGTAAATAAGGATTTAGATTTTCACCTATGTTCATGTCAGTTCCAATACAATATTAAGACATATGCCTTGCATTTAAGAATTGAAATTACAATTATGAATGTACCAAATATAACTCAATCTAACAACGATTCCTAACTGGAAATGTGAAAATATTAAAGAAGAATACAAAAATTTGAAAGAAATAATAGTCAAGAAACATTGGTCTAACTTGTCTTGGTTCCAGTGATTCAAGAAAGATTGATCTCACTTTTCTTGGTTTTCATGGAGCAAGGTTTAATTAAATCTCAATACCCACCTAAACCCCAACCTAAAAAATAAAGAGTTAGATCTTTTACTTGAATTCCTACAAAAAATACAATACAATTGTTCAAGTCTAGAACTCCCGATTAGCTACATGTATCTTAATTTAAAGATGAAAAACAATATAACATCAATTCAAACCAAGCCTAAATAATCTATTAAATGAAGATTTC
Organism: Larix kaempferi; assembly: GCA_027924585.1. NCBI lineage: Eukaryota > Viridiplantae > Streptophyta > Pinopsida > Pinales > Pinaceae > Larix > Larix kaempferi. The sequence continues at coordinate 10,167,110 of BSBM01001023.1, read as the reverse complement.
TCAAGGCCAATAATCCAAAGAGACTTCCATCGATATTATCGTTGTTACACTATTATCATATTTATGCAAAACTTAGGATCATAAGAAATACCAAATATCATACTTTTATAGTAGAGTATTTAGTAATCGAATAATTTCATGGCATTTTTCCTTAACATGTATATATAATAAAATAAAACATATTTTGGAACTCTATCATAAATTCCATTCAATTCTCAACCTCTAAAGAGATCAAGAGAGTATGATAATATGAGAGAGTATGACAGTATCAAAAGAGATCAAGATAGAAAGAGATGTAGAGAGATAAACATTACTAAACAAAATAGAAAAATATTTCAATGGAGGGGTAGGTTTAGAAACAATTACCCTATTTGTATTCCTAAACAAGAGCAATAAACCAAGTTTCCAAAAATCTATATATCAGTATGTTGCACTAGTTTTGGAGATGGGGGATGACAATCTGATAGGGGGCCGAGTTTCTGCGACATCCATGGGACTTATTTTTGCAATACCTAACAAATATTCCTTTGCATCTCTTGAGGAAGTGGGGCTAGAGAATAATGCAAAAGAAAGATTTTTTTTTTGAATTATAGTTTCTTTCTCTTGTGTATACATATTTTCTATGGCCTCAATAAACCCTTTTTTTAACTTAGGATAATCTATTGGTGCAACTCTACATTTCCTTTGTACATAGCATGACTTTGGATTAAGTGAATAAGAAACCATATGAAGAGGTGGGTTCAACTTGTTCCATGTGTTTTCTATCAACTTTTGGAGTTCTTTAAATAACTCTAAAGAGGGGTCCTCTGAGGGATGATGGACTTGATCTTTCCAATCATGCTATCAATTGACTCTTATATTTCCTCATATTTATGTTGTGGATTAAACATCTCTAGCACAAAATCTTTATAAGTTGAAATAGTATTACTAGAACCCCCTGTGAATCGACTTGGTGGCTTTCATTGGTTTCTCTTTGAGAGGACCCTACTAAGCCTAGAACTCTTAGTTTTTTAAAGATGGTAGAATTTTCCTCCTCCATATATACAATGACAAGTCCTGTGGAAACCATGTGAATTTTAGTACTCAACTACACCCCTAGAAAAAATCACGCATTCTGTATCCATTTCTAAGTCTCCAAAATGTCAAAACATGGGGGGTGGGGGGTTTTTCAAGGGGGCACACCAAATGAAACATAAATATATCATAATTAGAAAAATCTAAAACATAATATTTTTAAAGAATAATGGATTAGAATAAGAGGGAAATGAAAGATATGATCAAATATATTTTCGTACTAGATAAATTTATATTAACAATTGATGAAATTAGTGATACACAATGATTAAAAGCATCATCACCAATTACTGAGTATTTGTACAAAATTATTAGAAATATTATTTCAAGCATTTTCTAAATATGGCTCAAGATGGCATTTAAAAATGAGAATAAATTCTTAACTTCATAAGATGACATTGAGATCACTTTTGGAGGCCCAATCGTCTTAGCACAACCAGTTGCACCCTACATCCTCACGGTCTTTTCAACTTGTCTAGAAACTAAATATATGATTGCAACTTGACTATTTTTATTTGACGTCAATCACAGGTTCAATTGAATAGATATCTATCAAATAGTGATTCAGATAGAGATGGTAGTTCTAAAAAAAAAATAGAAGAGGAATTGCCAAGGAATACATCAAGAACTACTACAGGAGGGGATGTAAAAATAAAATTAAAAAGAAAAATATATATATATATTTTTCTTGTTGAAGGAGGGATGTGCTCTTATGAAAATTAGACTAAGAGAGACATGATAGTGTGGCATAAAAAACAAGCATTATATGAAGAACTAGAAACCAAACCCACTTCCTGAGTTGGACATTGATTTTTGTATCGATGAGAGAACATATTGAATTGCTGCATCTAGTTTACATGGGTTGGGGATATTTTCAATGGATGGTGTAAATGTTATATGTAAATGTGAAATTGAATTGATAGACTATGTTGGCCCAATGTGGAATTATAAACGTTGGTTCTCGCTAGCCCAATATCTGTCGAGTATGCATAAATATGGAGTTTGTGCAAATTATGAAAAAATGAAGAAAACAATCAACGCACACACACACACATATTGATGAAAGGCCAAAATATTTAACAAGTGTTGTAGAGTTTATAAATAGTTCAGGTCCTAGAATCATGGACAAACCACCCAATTGTGTGTTTGAAGAGTGTGATGGAAATAGAGTTATGGTTTGTGCAATTAAAGAAATAACTATAGGGAAGGAGTTGTTGATCAACTACAATTTGAATAAAATTAACAAATTATGAAATGGTGATTTATTGTTTATATTCATTATTTACTGAAGAATGTATGAATTTGATCATTTGCAATAGTTTTATCTTAAGAATAGTTTATGTAATTAAAATAACCTCATTCTATATATTTCATATTGAAAATAATCTTTCCTATATTGAAAAAGGGTTGCAAAGATTTCCTCTTTTCACATTAGAAGAAAATGAAGAAATTTGTAGAGCCACCATGAATGAATTCACTCTAGAGTCTTATTATGCAAATCGTCCTTCTTATGAGGTTAATGTTGATTTGACACATCTTCTCACCATTCAAATCAACCATGTTGAATGGGAACAAAAAATGAGTATGGTTGCAGACATGATTTTGAATGCACCATGCACAAATATATTTATCATTGTCATATAGGTCAACTACACCGATAGAAATCTTACTAGAATCCTTAGACCTACTTTCCTATCAACTACAATTGGAAGAACATGCTTGGAAAATATTTGTATCTAAGTGAATCATAGGTTCCCCATGGGATCATATTTTCTCAACCACTTAGTCGAAATTAAATGAAGAAAATCATTAGCCACTAGGGTGCACCTATAGGAAAGATGAATGTGTATGGTTTAACGATGATTTTTAGGAATGTAATAAATGTACTTCAAATGTAAATAATAAGGGAATAATCATGGATCCTCGTTATTGTTTGAAGACAATTACAAGTTGATGCTGGTTATTTTTCATTGTGAGTTGCTGTCTGTTACTATATTTTTGGAGTAGATGGTTGGTTACTGTTGGAGGGGTGTTTATTGTCAGAGTGTGTGTTGAGAGAGGAAGAGGGTGTTGGAGGTTTGAGGTTTGAGGAACTAGAATAGAATTAACTATTGGGGTCTCGGGGGCCTCTACAATTTGTTGGGGAGTTAGGTTGGGAGGAGTGTAGTCCCCCAAAAAATTGTTGCACTCAGTGGCTGGTTGTTGTAGCTTGATTGCTCAATCAATCATATCTTAGGTAAGTTATGTCCTTTCCTAGTTCTTCAATAGATGTTAATTTCATGAAGTTTTGATTATATAAATTGCTATGTATTTCATTTCATTTATATTCTGAGTAGTTAGTTGTTCATGGTATCTAAATAATTATTCATAAGGTTAAACAAAAAAAATCTTGCTCATCCAAATAATAACAACAACTTTACATTGCATTACTGTTAATCTCCAACAAGACATTTTAGAACATTACATCTGGTATCAGAGTACCACCAAGTTCAAATACTTGGCCTATAGGGTCTCACCCATGTCCAAAACAATTTAAATATCCAATTATAGACCTAGGAAATTCTAAAATAAATGTATAGATAAACTTAATTACATTGGTTTACAAAAACCTAATAGTCTGCGATCGAAAACCTCCCAATTTTGTTGGTATTTTCTATTCATCTATCCATAACATGTGGTTTGAAAGAAGTTTTTTTAGTTTGGGACATGTAACCAACAACATATAAGAACAATGAAATCAAAAGACTTAATATTAGCATTATAGAAAGTAGCTCCCCACCTTTATCTGCCACCATCACTGGTGACAAGAGCCCAACTTCCATATTGATTCCTAAAAGAGTAATCATCAGAAGAAGAGTGATAAAACCATTTCAACGATAGTCAATCCTCATCTTATTAACAAGCATGATTTTGGAAATCTCTTTCACGAGAAGAAGAAATCCAGCTGAATCAAAAGAACAAAATATGTCAAATTAATTTCAACTTGCAAATAACATATGCTTGTCACTCTTGAGATTTCAACTTGAACTGCCCATAAAATACCAAGAAGAAATCATTTAAAGAGTATCATTGTCCATGAGGGAAATCCCAATTCATTTTACTCCACTGCAATTAAAGAGTATCATTGTCCATGAGGGAAATCCCAATTCATTTTACTCCACTGCAATCAAAACGCAACAGAACTTCATTGAACCTCCTTTACATACAACAACAAAGCAACTACTCAACCAACTGAGGATATGACTTAGTCTCTTCATCACTTGAATGCCTCCTTCTCATCGCCAAACTTTTAGGAGTATCTGAAAAGACGGTATCCTAATGTTTGAAAAAATACTGAATCTTAAATATTCCTAGTTATTTAAGGGTCTTAGCTTATTGATTGTGACAATTTGTTATGTGAGCTGCTCCATCTTTAACAATCGAGAAATGAGTACAAACAAGTTCAAGCTGCTTGTATTAGATAACCCACATTTCAAATTCATGGGGATAGAGGAATGGTCATAGAAATTTGAGATAAACATGTAGGCTAGGAAAGATAAGAGGAAAACAAATTAGTCCCTGATCCCCTAAACATTGTCTGAAAGGAAAACACCCAATGGAATCAGATGCTAGTGTATTGGTGGGTTAATGTGAATTCCACTCTCAAGCGGGTTTTTCCTTCTTTATCCTTCCAAAATCAAGCAAAAACATGGTTGGGTATTGTGAGGTTCCATCCCCCATTCATACTCAAATTGGGGTTTCACTACAACAAAAGGTAAAATTGGGTTTGTGTAAAGAGAAGTTGTGTTTGGTTTATGAATTAGAGAGAATAAATAAAGGGGGGTTGGGGAAAGATTTGTCTAATAAAAATCTAATGAGACAATTGGTAGAGTAATAGATTCCACTTAATTATATTTCCAATGGATAGTGTTGTTAAGCATAGCAAAAATATTCCTTAAGGATTAACATAAACACATTACTCATTCATGTGAATATCATGCCACATGTGTCAGGAAAAAGAAAAGAGACACATAGAATGTCTTGAGAAATGGAAATGAAGACACGACAATAATGAGAATAGGATTTTCAAATGGTCAATAAATATTTTGTTGAGGTCTCAAATTGCAATTAAGAGAGACACAGGAATAATGAGAATAGGAATATCAAATGGTTAATAAATATTTTGGCGAGGTCTCAAATTGCAGTTAAGAGAGTATGTAGCACATTTAAATTTTATTTTCACATAGTTTTAATGGATTCTTACTTTAACTCTTTTTTTTTCAGCGGAAAAATCACCTTCCTGCTATTCCGAAGGAATCAAGGAAAGCTAACAATGCACGAGAAATCTCAACAAACTTCCTCACATATCTTGGATGGTAGGTTGAGCAAACCGTCAGCCGGTAATCCAAGCCAGAAGATGTCTCAACGGAATTGAACCCGGGTGGATGGATTGAAATCCATCTAACCCCACCAACAAGCCACCGTATCCTTGACATTCTTACTTTAACTTTATTTTAAAGTTAGAAGATGACCTAAATATTTTAAATGATTCCTTGTAATTCAAACAGCGAATATATTTTTCTACTGAGTTGTCTTGAAGATTCTTGAAGATTCAAACAGTCAATAAACTTTTTGTTTTAGTTAGAGGCTTCTAATTTTGCATACTATTTGTAACGTAAACATGTCACTACTACGTTAACTAGAACTTTAGTTGATAATACAGTCAATATACTGTGTGTTTTAGATAGAGGATTCTAATTTTGCATACTATTTGTAACGCAAACATGTCACTACTAAGTTAACTACAACGTATACAGTCAATATACTTTTTGTTTTAGTTAGAGGCTTGTAATTTTGCATATTATTTGTAACGTAAACATGTCACAGCTACGTTAACTAGAACTTTAGTTGATAATATAATAACTATCGATAAACAACCAGCGTCAATAATTTATATTGAATCCAATTCTCAATGATATTTCCAATGGTGGGAAATCACTTGTGACAATAAACAATGAGAATCTGAGGAAACCTTCAATTCATGACACTAATATAAATGTTCACATGATCACCAAGTTTAGAATCCTTGGTAGTTGGAGACTTCCATTCCCCAAAGGTATTTTCAAAACAAAATGTTGTTGTTAGTTGATGATTGTATACAAAAATGGCACCATATTCATTCATATAAAAATATTTATATACAAAAATGGCACCATATTCTTTCATATAAAAATATTTCTTTGAAGATATGAAATCTATTGGAAGTTAAAACCTACCGATGGGTTGCTCTCAGTTGTTTGTTGAAGAGCTTAACATTTTCCGGTATAGTTGAGCCTTACTGCAAGTTCTTCTACCATTTATTTGATCAGTTTACATAGATTGATTACTCTGTTGATGAGTTTATAGATTGACTATGTCAAAAATGTTATATACCTCTGTGTATGCACTCTTTCAAGCTTCCACACCTTGATTATGGTTTACAATAGTTACCTTTGTCACATTGATCTTATCACTAATAGCTTGGACATTAGTATTAACAGGAACAAAATCGTGCAATAACATAAAAGATGTCCCAAGACTTGAGCATAGCACAACTCTGAGGTTTATTCCTACCCACATAACCATATCAGATTAGATATGAGTTGATTGGTGTTTTACAGATATCCATAATGGTTAGACCTGTCGTACTTAAAGTTTTTATAGTCGCATACATGCATGTGAGGAACATGCATAATAGTATCATGCTTTAGACTACTAAAAATAATGAATCTATTGAATTCGAACTATGTAAATAACTGGTAGTTGATGCATGGATAACAAGTAGTGGTAGACCAGTCATTTAACTAAAGAAGGTAATAGGTAGCAGAGGAATAGACAACAAGTGATTACAACTAAGCATGGAGAACAAGTAATAAATAACTTGTTCATGACACTTCACTTGTTACATATCAGTATTCACCAGCCACAAATTAAATGAATGTGCTAATACTAGCAACAACCACATTTTTAAATGTGGTTGATATTCGTTGATCGATGTATATCAACAATGACCACACATTTAAAAGTGGTTGATATTCGCCGATTGATGAATATCGACCACATTTAAAAATGTGATTGTTGCTAATAGACAGCTAGCCGAGTGAAGAAATAACTAAATTAAAATATTAATAAAAATGTTATTTGTAAATAAAAATGAAAATAAATACATATTATTTTTTAAAAAATAAAATAAAAATATTAAAACATATTAAAATAAACTAAATTAAATTTAAAAACAACATTAAAATAAATTAAATTAAAAAAAGAAATAAAGTAAAAGAATAAGAGTAAAGTAAAGTAAAAATACATTAAACTAAATTAAAAGTCAAGTAAAAAAAGTATATAGAAGTAAAATATAATAAATAAAGTAAAAAGTTAAATTAAAACAATAAATAAATAAAGGAAATTAAATTAAAGAAATAAAATAGAATAAAAAAATAAACCAAAAAGAAATAAAATAAAGTAAAATAAACAAACATAAACAAACTAAACTAAATTAAATAAAAATAAAATAAAGTAAATTAAATTAAATTAATTAAATATAAAAACAAAAAAATATTAATTTAAAATTTAAATAAATAAATATAAGTGGAAAACCACACTCAAATTAATAAAAGTAAAATAAAAATAAAATAGTAAAATATATTAAATAAAAATAAAAAATAAAAATTAAATAAATGTAATTAAATTAAAGATATGTAAAATAATTAATATTAAATGTAAATTTAGAATAAAATAATTAACGGATATTAAATAAAAGTAAAATAATTGTTATTAAAAAAAGAAAAACAAAATAATCGATATTAAATTAATTGATGTTAAATGTAAATTAAAAATAAAATAACTGATATTAAAATTAAGTTAAATAATTAATATTAAATATAAATCAAGAATTCAATACTTGATATTAAAATTAATTAAAGAAATGCAAGAAAAGAAAAAAGCAATTTACATTAAATTATAATAAATAAGAATTAAAATAAATTTAATAATTCTTATTAAATGTAATTTCTTGTAAATTAAAAAATATTGAATATATTAATATTAGTAATTATATTTATTTATGAGAAAAAAATTCATTATGGTTGACTTTAAAATCATATGGTTGATTATAATTCCACTATTGTTTGACTATTGTTGAATTTGCTTGACTTAGTTTGCCTATGGTTGAATTTAGTGGACCATAGTTGACGATGGTTAACTATGGTTGATTTTGTCTGACCATGGTGCACCATAGTTAACTTTATTTGACCATGGTCGACTTAAGTTTACTTTGGTTGACCATGGTTGATTCTGTGTTACTATCGCTGACTATGGTTGACTTTGGTCAACTTTTGCTTGACCATGGTTGACTTTGGCTAGTTGAATTTAGTTAAGCTTTGGTTAACCATGGTTGAATTTGGTTTACTTTGGTTTACTTTGGTTGACTTCAATGGTGCACTATAGTTTACCATGGTTGACTTTGTTTGACCATGGTTGACTTTTTGGTTGACCATGGTTAACCATTGTTGGATTTGGTTTACTATTGCAAAACATAGTTAACTTTGGTTTACCATGGTTGATTTTGGTTGACCATCGTTTAATATGGTTGACGTTGGTTGATCATGATTGATGTTAGTTCATAATGGTTGAAATTGGTTTGACCATGGTTGACTTTGGCTTTAGTTGACTTTTGGTTAATTTTATATTAATATTAGTAATTATATTTACTTATTAGAAAAAAAATTCACCATGGTTGACTATGGTTGACGTTAAAATCATATGGTTGATTATAATTTCACTAGTGTTTGACTATTGTTGAACGTGGTTGACTTTGTTTGCCTATGGTTGAGTTTAGTGGACCATAGTTAACTATGGTTGACCATGGTGCACCATGGTTGACTTTAGTTGACCACGATCGACTTAAGTTTACCTTGGTTGACCATGGTTGACTTTGTGTTACTATGGCTGAGTATGGTTGACTTTGGTTAACTTTTCCTTGGCCATGCTTGACTTTGGTTCACCTTTGGTTAACCATGGTTGAATTGGTTTACTTTGATTGACTTTGGTGCACTAGGGTTTACCATGGTTGAATTTGTTTGACCATGGTTGACTTTTGGTTGTCCATGGCTAACCATTGTTGGATTTGATTGACTATTGCAAAACATAGTTAACAATGGTTAACTTTGGTTTACCATGGTTGACTGTTGTTGACCATCGTTTAATATAGTTGTCGTTGGTTGATAGTGGTTGACTTTAGTTAACAATAGTTTACTTTGGTTTGACCATGGTTGACTTTGGCTTTGGTTGCCTATGGTTGAGTTTAGTGGACCATAGTTGACGATGGTTGACTATGGTTGATTTTGTGTGACCATGGTGCACCATGGTTGACTTTATTTGACCACGGTCGACTTAAGTTTACTTTGGTTTACCATGGTTGACTCTGTGTTACTATCGCTGATTGTGGTTGACTTTGGTCAACTTTTGCTTGACCATGGTTGACTTTGGCTAGTTGAATTTGGTTCAGCTTTGGTTAATCATGGTTGAATTTGGTTTACTTTGGTTGACTTCAATGGTGCACTATAGTTTACCATGGTTGACTTTGTTTGACCATGGTTGACTTTTTGGTTAACCATGGTTAACCATTCGTGGATTTGGTTTACTATTGCAAAACATAGTTAACAATGGTTAACTTGGTTTACCATGGTTGACTTTGGTTTACCATGGTTGACTTTGGTTTACCATGATTGAATTTGGTTGACCATCGTTTAATATGGTTGACGTTGGTTGATCATAGTTGTCTTTAGTTGATAATGGTTGAATTTGGCTTGACCATGGTTAACTTTGGCTCTAGTTGACTTTTGGTTAATTTTATATTAATATTAGTAATTATATTTACTTATTAGAAAAAAAATTCACCATGGTTGACTATGGTTGACTTTAAAATCATATGGTTAATTATAATTTCATTATTGTTTGACTATTGTTGAACTTGGTTGACTTTGTTTGCCTATGGTTGAGTTTAATGGACCATAGTTGACTATGGTTGACCATGGTGCACCATGGTTGACTTTAGCTGACCATGATCGACTTAAGTTTACCTTGGTTGACCATGGTTGGCCATGGTTTACCTTCGTTGACCTTGGTTGGCCTTGGTTGACCATGGTTGAATATGGTTAGCTTTAGTTGCCCATGGTTGACTCTCGTTGTTTTTGGTTGAATATGGTTGACTTTGGTTGACTATGGTTAACGACGGTTAACTATGGTTGACTAATTCACTATGGTCGACTATGGTTTCCCATGGTGACTATGGTTGGCCATGGTTGACCATAATTGAATTTGGTTGACTTTTGTAAACCATTGTTCACTATGGTTGACCATTATTATTATTCTTATTATTATTGTTGTTATTATTATTAATCAACCATGGTCAAACACAGTCAACCAAAGGAAACCATGGTCAACCATATGGTTGACTCTAGATGTTGCTTATTGACTAGCATTGACCATGGTTTGCTATGGTCTGCGATGGTTGACTTTGGTTTCCTATGGTCAACTATGCTTGACTATGGTTGACTTTGGTTGACCATTGTTAACTATGGGTAACTTTGGTGGCCATGGTTGACTATGGTTAGCTTTAGTTGGCCATGGTTGACTGTGGTTGACCATTTTTTACTATAGTTGTCTTTGGTTGAATATGGTTGACTTTCATTGGCTATGGTTAACGACGGTTAATTATGGGTGACTAATTCACTATGGTCGACTATGGTTGCCCATGGTTGACTATGGTTGGAAATGGTTGACTATGGTTAACTTTGGTTGATTGTGGCCATGCTTGACTATGGTTGACTTTGGTCGACCATTGTTAATTATAGTTAACTTTGGTGGCCATGGTTGACTATGGTTATCTTTAGTTGGCCATGGTTGACTATAGTTGACCATTTTTTACTATGGTTGTCTTTGGTTGAATATGGATGACTTTCATTGACTATGGTTAACGACGGTGGTTGACTAGTTATGGTCGACTATGGTTTCCCATGGTTGACAATGGTTGGCCATGGTTGACCTTAGATTGAAGTTAACCTTGAAGTCACCTTGGATTGAAGTAGCCCATGGATTGAATCCAACCTTGGATGGAAGTCGAATTTGGATTGATGTTAACAATGGATTGAACTTAACCTTACATTGAAGTCAACCTTGCATTGGAGTTAACCTTGATTAAAATTTAACTATGGTTTGAAGGTTCACTTTGAACCATGGTTGAATTCAATCCACAACCACATTTTTAAAAGTGGTTGATTAACTTTGAACCATGGTTGACTTCAATCCATAGTTGACTTTCAAGTAAGGTTGACTTCAATACATAGTTGACTTTTAAGCAAGGTTGAATTCAATCCAAGATCGACTTTAAGCGATGGTTGAATTCTATCCACGGTTGACTTCAATCAAAGGTCAAATTCAAGCCAAGGTTGACTTCAATCCACGGTTAATGTTAATTAGGGATCGATAAAGTAAAAATCAAGTTTAAATATTATGAAAATTGTGAAAATGAAGAATAATATATTTATAAAATTATGTTATGATTGAGGTTGAACCATAATAAAATAATGATAATATTTCACTAAAATAATAAAATAAAAATCTATGTTTCATTATGGATGAACCTTGGTTAACTTTAATAATCCTTAGATGTGTTTTATAATGGATAACTATGGTTGACCTTATTTTAACATGGTCACATTTATTGACCTTTGTTATGTATGGATAACTAAGTTTTATTAGCCGAGTTAAATCATGTCAAATTAAAAATTCTTTAAAATGTTTATTTTTATTGTTCAGCATTTTATTTTATTTTATAAATCATTGTTGAATTCCTTACAATTTTGCAAACACTTGTTTTCTATATTTCTAATTAAATGTGTATAGATCTATTTTTAATGATGTAATGAATGGTTATTATATTGCAAATATATATATATGTGTGTGTGTGTGTGTTTTCAAAATTCTTTTTTTCTATTAATATTTTTATATTTATACAAATAACAAATCATTTTTAAATAAATATTATTTTGAAATTATATTAACAACCTAAATTTATTAATCACTTTAAAGATATTAAAAAAATTTACAATTTAAATTTTTAACATATTCATAAACAAAATTCATTAATATATATGATAAATTAGTGTTCTTTAAATAATGTACAATAAAATTAAATTAAATTATAAAATTAGATCTAACATCATTGTTTCTCAAATAATTTTACTTTTCAATATAACTTGCATATTATTTTAAGATATGATTTGATACCATTTTTATTTGTGAGAATCAGTATTTTAAATAATTTTGATTATTAAAATGTTAAACAACAAACCCATCTAGATTAAGACCTTGAAATTAAAACTCATTGCTAGAATGGAATGGTGGTGCGACTCACTCTCTTCCCACTTATAATTGTATAAAACATCCTCAAAAGATTTTATTATTCTACTTCATAATTTATAATAAAGGATACTTCAAAGTCAAAAGATTTTATTATTCTACTTCATAATTTATAATAAAGGATACTTCAAACTCATTGCTAGTGTGGATTGATGGTTTGAGGACTATCTTGTCTTGTAATCGTTCCCTTGGCATGTTCAAAAACTTTAATGCTTCTTCTTCTCCACCTACCTTTTACATTATTTAGACACAATGATACTTACACACAATAATAATTAAAACTCATTGCTAGAGTGAAATGGTGGTGTATGAGCTCTCTTCCCACTTGTAATTGTTCCATTAACATCTTCAAAAACTTGGATAGATTCCACTCCCCCACTTAGTTTTTACATTATTTAAAATGAATAATGTTACAACTCATTGCTAGAATGAAATGCTAATGTGAAGTCTCTCTTTCCATTATTATTGATTCAATTAACATCTTACATTATTTTGATACAATTATACTTAAAAATTCATTATAAAAATAAAATAATAATGTAATGACTCGCACCCACCTTATGATTATTATTCCCTAATCATTTTCAAAAGAAATTATTATTTTGATTTTTCACTTACCTTTTGCATTATTTTAATTTCAAACAAGTGGAGTCATCTCCAAAAACCTTGATGGTGTGGGAATCTCTTCGCTTATGATTGTTGCCTTGGCATTTCCAAAAGCTTTAATTGTTTTATGGGAAAAGGTAAGTTAGCTTCATATTTCAAACGAGTTGAGTCTTCATCGAGAGCTTTGATGGTTTAAAGGTGAACTTGCCTACTCTCTCAAAAATGGGGTGTGATCATGACTATGGTATTAGGATTCTTCACCATCTACATATATATATAGCCTTCTACATTTATAACAAGAACATAGATTAATCATTCATTCATATTTCTACTTTGAATCAAAGTGAGAAATTAGTATTATGGTATCCTTTGTTGGGAGCTTATATAACCTTTTCCAATTTAAGTTCCAAACTAACTTTAGGCTGATCTTTCGACCTCTCAAATTGGTGACAAGCCAAGTGAGTGCCCACCAATTTTACACGTCAATCAATCATTAGGTGAATGCGAATGATTAAACTGCAAGCATTATTGTCCCAACAAACCTCGAGACAATTGGCATGACATATGATTTACTTTACTTTAATAAAGAGGAATTAATGGAAATATATTTCTGATATAGTGAAATAGAATGGGCTTTTAACATGAACCCTATCTTTTATTGAGAACGCTCATGGTTTACATTTCCCCTCAAACGAGAAAGCGAACTATCGGCTCACTTTATGTCTATAGTCTACGCATTGCATGGCCTCTAGTCTAAGTATGGTATTTTTTTTAAACGGGAGACACAATCAATAAACCTAATTTGCCAACATTGAAAAGAAACTGCTACTATACTTCTCTCTACAACAGCTGAAGAAAATGAAAGAGCAGCCAGATAAAATGCCCCAAAAAATCTACTAAAGAAAGATTGAGAAGAGGCTATACACTGTCAATTTCCAAGAATGGAAGGCATACGCTGTGAACCTATAAATAAAAAATTGTACATGATGGTGCAGGCATTCGTATTGTCCTCGCTGAAGAGTGACCTATATTTCTCGTCTGTGCGGTTTGGGGTAGGATAAGCTGCGTCCACATTTCGAGAACATAGCCAGGAGGAGCCTTCTTATCGTAGACCATTACAATGATAGGATAAAGTAAATATAGAAAGGAAGTTTACCTAACTGCTCAAAAAGGGATTATTCTCAAATTTAAAATGTGTTCTACAGAGCATAAATACCACAAATATGACTGTCTAATTCGGCCATAGCCACTTCATACTATGGCTAAAACCTCTGATCTATTGCGTTGTTTGATATGTTTCCAGATATTGAAGATTGAGTAGATATTGAATTTTCCTTTCACTAATCGTAACTTGCACGATAGCCCTGCAACAAATTAACCAAATCATGATTATTTAAAAAAAAAAATCGATTCACTGAATTAACCATTAGTGCAGCTATTGAATCAATATTTAGTTATTGATATTTGTTATTGAATCAATTTATGCCCGTGTTTACGAAATTAGTTGCAGAAGATGAACGGTGCCTTGCTACCTTTGATGACTCACAGTTCCAAGAATTGAGTAATTATACCAGAACCTTCGTAACAAAGCCTACCTTCCCAATCTTTTGCAAAAACTCTCTGGAAAAAGCACTGCGACGTAATCTGCTACGATAGGATTCCCCACTTAAACAATTTCCATTGAGAGCAATATATCTCAATCCATTGGATAACCTGAGAGACTCTAGTATTTTTACCTTGTAGATCGACGTCGAGAGATCTAAACACATTAGCTTTGGCAGCTTATCCCAGGCCAAAGTAGTATAAATCTCATCCAAAGAACTCATATCTGTCAATGTCAATGTCCGCGGAAGGCTACCATGAAACCCATTGTTTCCAAGATGGAACAACATCACATTTTTCAGCGTTACAAAGTTACCAATCGAATTGTTGTTCAATTTACAGAGTTACGGTGTGCAATTCGATTAACCTCCACTATTCTCCAAGTTACCTCGACTATTGAACGGCTAACCTCCACAATTGAATGGATAACCTCCTGAAACGATTCATTTAACCTTCTCCCGCATGGAAAGAGGCTCGGATTAAGTGAAGAAAGGTGGATTAACAAAAAAAAACGGTGCCGGATAACTTGATTACCAAATGACCTTTCGATGGGTTGCTCATCCACAACAAATCGACACCGTTAAATCGGTGTGCTTGACGAATCTTTTTACAAGTATATGCCAAAGAGGTGAATCCCTGCCGTTAATCCTTAATCCCTAATTAAAAGCACACAATCGCCCTCCATATACACAGAAATGTTCATTGTAGTGCCTATCGGTGAACTATTGGTGAATAAAAGTTGCTTTGATATTTCCACAATTATATTTTCACTGGGTGTACTTTCTAGATCCAGTGTACACAATTATTATTTTTGTTGTTAAAAAAACACTTCGATACACTCAGACGAATATAGGTAGCCTCTACTTCTACCTTCCACTTCCTCCTCGTCTTCAAATTTTGAGAATTCCTCTAATAAACACAACAATAAGTACATGCAACTCGACAGCTTAATGCCCACCTTCCATAGTGGACATAGGAATTTGACTTAAATCTGTTTGGGGACAACAGATTTAGTTAACTTTTCACCTCTTCATTTTTTCTGACAAATATGCAAGGAAAGTTGAAATACTCTTCCAATGCAGGTTGTTGTGTATACATTCAAGAATTGATATTTCCAAGGTCTGTATTTATTATCGCCCCTCTTATAACGATGTTTCATGCTTCTATGTTGTGCATCCCACATCAAATTGATTAATGTAACAGGTGGTGGACAATCGTGACAGCTCGGCTAAACCAACTCGTTGTTTGCCCCCCCCCCACAAAAAAAAACCCTCATGATCTCGCCCCCGAAGTATGTGACAGCTAGGCATGGGAAGCCTGTAATGGATGCAAAAGGTGATTCCATTAGAAATTTAGCACACAAAGACCAAGATTTTACCCATGATCTCTTTGTAACTTGTAACTAAAAAAATCATATGACTAAGAAAAATTGGATACAATTTTGAAAATTCCATAAGGCACTTATGACTAAAAATCTTATGACTCAATTAAGATAATTTCTATTAAATTTTGGTTTTAGTTAGAAAGGATACAATGTTACCTACGTGCCAAAGTAAAAGATATCTCCTAAGTGGAATTTTTTGTAAGTATTTGGTGTAGCCTAAATCTTGTTAACAAGAGTGCCATGGGTAGTTCCAAGACCACAAATGAATACACCCTCATTTTTCTTGTACTACAAAATTGCATGATAACAAGGAATGGTTGGATTCTCCAAAATAAAATTGTTGGATTGGGGAGGAGAAATTGTTGGATTGGGGGAGAAAAACATCATACAAACAAAGCTTTTTATATAGAGCTACATCTCTATAAAACACCAGAACAGGAGCAAATGCTTTTCTATTATTATCCTCTTCATCTAAAGTAGAAAACTATTACATAGAACATATAAAACTAGGCAATTATTTTCCAACTTCTGAGAGGAAAAGGGCGTCGTCTCTAAATACTTCTACATCATATAAAACTGTGCCATCTCTAGAGGCTTCTTCAACAAGATACTTCCTGACGGAGTTACAAGTGCCACATTAAATTGGCATTGCACCTACATCATTAAATCCACAACTACCAAATTGATTATATGTGTTACAAATTTGACTTGATTTGATATAGAGAAGACGGGAGGAATTAACTACACCTGCCAACACTCCCCCTTAATTCTGACCATAGTCTACTACAACAATTACAAAATTTACAAGAGCACTAACACCTAAAATAATTGACTACAGCAATTCATTTATGGAGTTACAAAAAACACATTTTGTCATACTTTTTAACACTTAAAATAATTGACTACAACAATTCCTTTATGGACTTACAAAAAACACATTTTGTCATACTTTTTAATTCAATTTCCTGTTGGTTTTAGTCTTAGCTAGGCTTACAAAATGACTCAGAAAACTTAGATTTTTATTTTTTTTCTTCTTTCTACTCTAAACCTTGTACTCTAGAATCTTTCTTATGTTTTTCATCTTCATCTTCATCTTTGCTATGTTCTTCTTCTTCTTCATCTTGGCCTTCTTCTTGCAAGTTACTTTGGGATCTTTAGGCATGGATCAATCATCTTAGTCCTTGAATTATTGAAGTTGTTCATGCTATGCTTCAGAAATATCATTGAATTTTTTTAACATATCATTCTCTTCTTTGTTCTCTTAATTTTTCTCTCGACTTGTAGAGCATTTCCACTAACATGTTCTTCATTTTATGCAACTTTATGGATTCCTTCATCATTCAGATTTTTATCTCTCTTGTAGCTTTCGTGCTGCTTTCAGCTAAACTTCTAACGGCTACAACTACATTGCAGTCCACTTCAACATAGTTTTTATTTTCAATCCATTCTTCAATGAGCTTCAATTCAGCATCAAAATCGGTAATGTCATCCTTTCATTCATCTTGAACTATAATGTCGGCAATTTTTATGCAAAGAATTTTTTTAGTCAAATTCTGCAATAAAATTACATTCTTCATCATCTTCATTTTCCTTCTTAGTTGTTGGTTGATTTCTATTTGTACATGCACATTCACAAACAATAGAATTGTTATGAAAAACTTTTCCCTCATGGGCTTGGTCTTTATGGGTTGTTCTTCTTTGTCTTTAGTTTCTTCTTCATCCTTAATTGGCTAACCCTCAACTATCTCAGTTGCATCTTCATCAACTATACAAGTTGTTGTTTCAGTAGTGAGGTTGTCAGCTTCTTCATCATTTTCATCCACATGTACATCTATATTGTGGACTACACTGATTTCATCCTCAATTTCTTCATTAACACCTTCATCATCCATGTGTGTATTTTCATAGTGGGATTTACTAGCTTCATGTTTATTCTCTCCTTCAGACATAGAGTCCACACAACTCAGAAATTCATCTATAATATCATCAGCCTCATATTAAACATCAGTTGTTGAATTTATCATCTCCATTTTTTTTGCTGCAATGGCAGCTTAATCTTCATCTGTGAAAATCCTCACAGCATATCTAAGAGATGATGTATACCTCACAAGAGTAATTATGATTAAGCAGGAAAATAGAATAATAGTGAACAACACAGTATAATGAGCAACATAATAATATGGTACAGTAGAACTCAGATAGAAGCAATAATATTTCACACACACTGGTTAATTAATCACAATATGGACAAATAAATAGTACAATGGTAGAGAGGATTTGAATGCCTAAGGTGGCATTTCGAATTAGCCTCTCAGAGTGATCATAAGATCAATAGAGTGTCATTGGAGCACAACTAGGTGTCATCATGATCATCGGAGCACAACTGGAAGTCTTCATCATCATCAGTGGAGTCATCAATGCTCAAGTAACTGTCAACCATCAGTCAAACTAACTCTGGTAGGTGTAACTCAGTGTAACTCAGTGTAACTAAGTGTAAACTGAAGACAACTGGACGGGTAGGTGAAGAAGGGGGAGTTGCTCCCTAAAATCAAGGAAGAAGGGCACATTAAGCAACTGGAGGGCTAAAATTGAATAGTGAGAAGCTCCTGGGGGCTGGCTAACTGAGGGCTAGGTGTTGGACTGATGACTAGGATGCATGCAAACCCTAAAAGTGCATGCATGACTAAAAATGTAAATGATCAAAATACTGGTGGGACTAGGATGGAGTATAGGAATATCCTAACATCATCAACATCATCCACATACATGTCTGCATTGTGGATTTCATAATTTTTATCATCCACATGTGGTCTTGCATAGTGGGATTCACAAATGTCAATTTCTTCAGTATTCACTACTTCTGTAGATTCCATAACAACATCATCACATTCTACAACTACCATTGTTTTATATATCAAAACTACTCCGCCTTTCACCAAATTCTATCCTTAAAATATTCTAGGCTTCTTTGGCAATGGTTACATCTACAATCAGTGGACGAATACTCTCATCTACTGAAAGAATACTCTCATCTACTAACTATTGGATGATTGACAGTGCCAATGTACTTTTCCTCCTATTTTCTTCAACTTCAAACTCTTTATCTTTCATCTTCTTTAACTGAGCAAGCCTTTTTCTCTTTCTCATTTTTTTTTCGTCTCAACTCAACTTAATTCAAACATACAGAGATGATTAGCTACAAATGGACCAAATTTACTCTGTTCAAGGCTTGTTTTCAATGGGGTATTCTCTGTAAAATTAGTCACAGCAGATCTAATGAACAAGTAAATCAATCACAACAGATGAACATAGAAAATATGGTGCAAAACATGCAGCAGTTCTCAATATCCCAATAAGGGTGAATGATTACAATATAAACTGTCACAATGACTAAGAAATTCGAATTGCCTAAGTAGGTCATTCGAATCACTGAATGGAGTAGCTTGACTCCAACTAGGAGTCCTCATCATCAATCAGTAGTGGTCATCAATGCACAAGAACCAGTCATCCAGGTGTCAATCTGAGTCTAACTGAGTGTAACAAGTGTAACTGAAGTGTGTAGCACTGATTAAGGGAAGGAGGCTCAGTGGGGGGCGTATGGGAGGCTAACTGAGGTCAGAACAAGTCATCTAGTCAATCTGTAGGTCCAACGGAAGTGAAACAGTCAGTCGGGAGTGAAACTAGCCTCAAATCAGGGAGAATCGGAGCTAACTGAGTGTAACTGAAGTGGAACTGCAGTGGTAGGTGAACAAGTGCGCCCTTCTCTGGCAGTAGGTGAGAAGTGGGCGCCTTTTAGCCTAGGAGGGCTAAAACTCTGAAGTAAGTGGCTCCCGGGTGCTAGAATAAGGTGGCTAAGGTGTTGGAGGCATCAAACTGGTGACTGGGATGCATGCAAAGTGCATGCAAGTGCATGCAAACCCTAGAATTTGCATGCAAACCCTAATTGCATGCAAGATCCTGAAAAAGATGATGTGGATATCCGAACACCCCCCCTCAAGCTAGACTATGATGTGCAAAAAATAATGTGGGGCCCTGGTAACTAAGACCAAAGGTCACCCCAATACAATAATCCAAAAAATGCTGAAAATAAACTAAGTGAGGAAAGAGGGAAAACCCAGTGGGAAGAAAGCCCCCCCTCAAGCTAAAGCATAATAATGAATCAATCTGTCTCCACCATGATGGAACTCACCCCCAACAGTGAACGGAGGTAAGAGAACTTCTTCTCAGTGAAGCTCTTGGTGAAGATGTCTGCAATTTGCTCATCGGTAGGGCAATATTGCAGAATGATGGTGCGGTCATGCACCAACTGTCGAATGTAATGCATATGAATCTCAATGTGTTTGGTCCTCTGCCGCTGAACTGTATCTGTGGAGATCTTGATATCACTTTGATTGTCACAAAATAGGACATTCGAAGTAGTGCCACCAAAACCAAACTCGGAAAGAATACCCTGCAACCAAACTGCCTGAACACAGGCATTGACTGCCCCTCGATACTCTGCCTCTGCTGAAGAAAGTGCAATGGCTGCTTGATTTTTGCTGGACCAGCAAATAGCACCATGACCAATCATGAAAACATAACCGGAAGTGGACTTCCGATCAATGCTATCACCTGCCCAATCTGAATCAGTAAAACCAATGAAATCAAGCTCAGAATCTGCAGCATAATGTATGCCAAAATGTCTTGTACCTTGCACATACTACAAGATCCGCTTGGCTGCTCGCCAATGAAGCTCATGTGGCTACTGCATATATCTTGACACGACACTCACGGCATATGAGATATCAGGCCTTGAGTGTGTCAAATAAAGTAGTGAACCAATCAACTGTCAATACATACTGCAATCTACAAGTGGTGTAGAATCTCCCTCCTCAAGACTGATTCCTGAGAGGAATGGGAATGGGGCTGCCTTACATTCAGCCATATTAAACTTCAATAACAGGTCGGAAGCATATTTTTGCTGAGATATAGTGATCCCATCAAAATTTTGAGCTATCTCCAAGCCCAAAAAGTGACTCAGCAAGCCCAAATCGCTCATGTCAAAAGCTAGATTTAAGGAAGATTTTAGCTTGTTTATTGAAGTAAGTGTGCTACCAGTAATGAGAAGATCATCAACATAAAGTACAATAACCAACAAATTACCTTTAAATCACTGAAGATACACATTCGGATCAGATTTGCATCTTTGGAAATTCTGAGAAAGAAGGAAGGAGTCCATCTTTGCGTACCAAGCTCTTGGGGCCTGTTTTAACCCGTACAAAGATTTCTTCAATCTGCAAACCAATGATGGATATGATGTATAACCCTCTAGTTGATGCATATATACCTCTTCAACAAGGTCTCCATGTAAAAATGCACTCTTCACATCCATGTGGTGCACCTCCCAGTGCTTGGATGCGGAAATAGCTAAAACAAGGCGGATGGAATCCATCTTTGCAACCGGTGCAAAGGTCTCAGTGTAGTCCACTCCTTGGACTTGGGAGAAACCTTTTGCCACCAACCTTGCTTTATATTTTCTGATAGTGCCATCAGCAGCAACTTTAGTACGATAGACCCATTTACACTTCACTAATTTTCTTCCAGGTGGAAGAGAAACTAGCTCCCATGTGTTGTTCTTTTGAAAAGAACTGTACTCTTCATCCATGGCACTTTTCCATCTCGGATCTCGATGAGCAGAATAGTATGATGTAGGATCTGAACCAGCCATCAAATAACAAATCTTAGGAAGAAATGGATCAGCAATAGAAAGAGCCATACCTGCTCTTTGAAAGTCTGCTCTAGTTCGTCTCGGATCAGCAGGATTTCCAAGGTTCGAACTAGCAGATTGTAGAGTGTTTTGGGCCCACTTTGGTAACTGAGGGGGATCATAATGGTCGAATTCCGAACCTGATATGTCATGATCATCATATTCTGCTACAATATCAGAAATATCAGAACTCATACCTTCATTATCGCTGCACGGATCTTCTTCTGGTGAAGGCGGTGAATCGGCAGTCTTCTCCTCGACTAGTTGCAATTCTTGAAGCGGTTCTTCAAATTGCACACTGCGCTCTATGAATATCTTTTTAGATCTGATATCCATGAGTTTATATGCTTTTGAATCTTCCCCATATCCTATCAATATGCACTCGGTACTTTGTGGATCCAAAGCTCGTCTCTTCTCAGAAGGAATTCTAGCCCATGCAGTAGAGCCAAAAACTCTCAAATTTGACACATCCGGTTTGTGACCAAAGAATGCTTCGAAAGGAGTCATACCTTTCACGGATGAATGTGGAACACGGTTCTGTATATATGCAGCAACATTGATTGCTTCAGCCCAAAGATTTGTAGCCAAACCTTTCGATTCAATCATGCATGTAGCCATCTCTTTTAGTGACCGATTTTTCCTTTCTGCTACACCGTTTTGCTGGGGTGTGTAGGGAACTGTATGTTGGATCTTAATTCCGCTTTGGGCACAAAGTTGCAGCAACTCGGATTTAATATATTCTGCACCATTATCAGATCTAAGAGATTTGATCTTGCTCTCAGTGGCGGTCTCAACAGAAGCCTTAAAATCCTTGAATTTTCCAAGCACTTTTGACTTGTTTTTGAGAAAGAATACCCATTTAAAGCGGGAAAAATAATCAATAAATGTCAAAACATACCTTGAACCATTTAATGACATATGGGGCAGCGGACCACTAATATCAGAATGGATAAATCTGAAAATAGTAGAAGCTCTTCTAGCTTTGCCGCGGTCGAATCTGTGCTCGGGGTGCTTCCCAATGATGCAACCAGTGCATATTCCCTTCGAGGAACGGAGTTGTGGAAGCCCATCTACCATGGATTTATTTGATAGCAGCAGCAAATATTTATAATTAAGATGTCCAAATATTTCATGCCAAAGCCTGCTAACCTCATTACCATGTGTGCGAAGAGCAGTGGGCTTTGCAAGCGGAATAAAGTGTGAAAACTCATAGCATTTTGCAGTGTGATTCGCCTTTCCGACTGCAACTAGTCTTCCACTTTTGATATCATAAATTTCAACTGTATTAGGGTTGAATGTAACTTGCTTCAGTTCACCGGTGTGTGTCATTTGATACACAGAAAGAAGATTTGAATCCAAGGAAGGTACATAGAGAACATTCTGAAAGCTTCCATGATCTACATGAATCGTACCTTTGCCCTTTGAAGAAATTTTTGAGTCATCTCCCAAATGGATGGGGATGGAGCTATTTGGATCGAATGAGGAAAAAGAATCAATATTTGCAGCCATATTATTTGATGCACCCGAATCTATCAAGAGATTAGTGGGCTTCGAAACCGTTGCCATGAGTGCTTGTCCTCTTTCATGATCATCATTCCTATCCTTCTTCCTTGCACTATCGGGAAGAGTTATGTTGTTCTTTTCCAAAAGAAGGGTCATTTGATCTATAGTCTTCTTCATACATGAACTTTCGGGATGAAAGCCACGATTGCAATAAGTACATTTATATTTTTGTTTACCTTCTTTGCCCTTTTGCTTGAACTTCGAACTGGATGGTGCATCCGTTTGTTTGCCTTTGTCTTTTTGCTTGTGAGGCTCGAATTTGGGCTTCTCCTTCTTTTGCTTTCCTTTACCATTCGAGATCTTGGGTCCTTGAACATATAGGGCTGAATCTTTGGAGCTTATGGACCCCATTTGAATCAACTTGTCATGCTCTTTTGTGACGGACTCAATGAAGGCATTCAAGGTAGGCATCTTCCAATTCGGGGTAGTTAGCCGACCGGAATTGAAAGTAGAGACAAATACCGAATAATCTTTCCCAAGCTTGCTTAGAATGGAGAGGATCAATTGTTTATCCTCTTTGATAACTCCACTGTTCTTCAATTGCAAGTTCAAGTTCTTGAATTTTGTGAAGAATTCATTGATGGTCTCGAAATTCTCAGGACTAAGGGCAATCAATTCATTCTCTAATTGAAAAGCCCTAAGCTCATCCTGCTTGCCAAATAGTGTTTCAAGTTGCTCCCATATGGATTTTGGAGTCTTCAATCCGCTGAGATGGAAGTGAAGATCTTTGGAGATGGAGAGACAAAGAAGACCATAAGCTTCATCAAGCTTGTTGTAGTGTTTGGTTCTATCTGACAGATTGCTTGGCTCCAATTCAAGACCAATAGTGACTCGGTAGTAACCTTTTGAACGTAATATGATCTCCATTTCATCTTTCCAATCAAAATAATTGAATGGGGTGAGGATAGGCTTTGAAGAAGAGTATTCCATTGCTAGGAGCGAGTCAAACTGATGTAGAAGGAGCTTGCATGCACAGTGTAGCGAATGCAATTGCTGTAGAGGAGCTTGCATGCACAATGTAGCGAATGCAATTGATGGAGACAATAAACCTGCAAATCACAATAAAACAAGAACAATAAGGTCGAACAATCCACCCTTTTAGAGTTGCATCACACCTGGGATTGGAGATCAAACAATGTTGAATGGGTCCAATGTATCAGATCCAGAAATTATGTGGAAACTCAAGCTTCTGGAGTGGTATTGGAATTATTTTCAAGCTTTGCATGCACAGGAGCGAATGCCCTTGAGATATCTCATGCCAAAACTTTTTCAATTTTAGCAATTCAGTCAAATCTTCTTGTACAAACACTTGTAGAAAAGAGATCTTGTCCCTGCAATGGCTCTAATACCATGTAAAATTAGTCACAGCAGATCTAATGAACAAGTAAATCAATCACAACAGATGAACATAGAAAATATGGTGCAAAATTGTGCAAAACATGCAGCAGTGCTCAATATCCCAATAAGGGTGAATGATTACAATATAAACTGTCACAATGACTAAGCAATTCGAATTTCCTAAGTAGGTCATTCGAATCACTGAATGGAGTAGCTTGACTCCAACTAGGAGTCCTCATCATCAATCAGTAGTGGTCATCAATGCACAAGAACCAGTCATCCAGGTGTCAATCTGAGTCTAACTGAGTGTAACAAGTATAACTGAAGTGTGTAGCACTGATTAAGGGAAGGAGGCTCAGTGGGGGGCGCATGGGAGGCTAACTGAGGTCAGAACAAGTCATCTAGTCAATCTGGAGGTCCAACAGAAGTGAAACAGTCAGTCGGGAGTGAAACTAGCCTCAAATCAGGGAGAATTAGAGCTAACTGAGTGTAACTGAAGTGGAAATGCAGTGGTAGGTGAACAAGTGCGCCCTTCTCTGGCAGTAGGTGAGAAGTGGGCGCCTTTCAGCCAAGGAGGGCTAAAACTCTGAAGTAAGTGGCTCCCGGGTGCTAGAATAAGGTGGCTAAGGTGCTGGAGGCATCAAACTGGTGACTGGGATGCATGCAAAGTGCATGCAAGTGCATGCAAACCCTAATTGCATGCAAGATCCTGAAAAAGATGATGTGGATATCCGAACATTCTCCCCCTTACATCAAGCTTGGCTGCTTTACACAACTATGGGCATACAACAAATCCCAGAGCACTATTGACTTACTTCAATGACCACAGGCTATAAATTTCTCTTAAACACCTACAAATTTCTCTTAAACACCTACAAGTGCATCCTTTTTTAACTTATGTGGACCCTTGGTCTCTTCCCTTTTTCTCAAAGCTACAGCCTTCTCACATACAAATTTCTCACTTCCTTGGACATCACTTTTAATAGGCTTTTCAAATCATGAAACTCACAACAAGATTTTATTTTGAATTTTATTTTAAACAAATTCAAGTATGATAACCAAATTCATATTTTAAAATCATTGTGAGTTTTCTTTCATAAAGTTTCCCCCTTTAAAAAAAAAAAATTAATGTAGGCAGTGAGCTTACCATTGCACCAGTTGGGCTCACTCATAGGTGCTGCCTTCTCTCAAGCCATCTCCAACAACAGGTTTCTGGGCTTGAAAAAAGGCGAGTCTCTCCAAATAACTATGCATCATGGGGGTTCTTACAACGTAAAGAGTATGACTCTGTTTCTTTTACTTGGAAGCACACAAACCATGACTCCATGACTCTTTAAATTGTCTTCCTTGGGCTTATCCTTCAGGCATTACAAGTAGTGGCCCGACCTCTTCTAATTGACATGGGTGCAGCTGCTTCTCCTCATTGGATCGACTCAGTCACTGCCTTCTTTCTCGCTCACTCAGCACTAGAGGATGGCTATGTGGGCTGCATAGATAAACAACCTGCTTAGTGATCAGTTCTCTCACAAGTAGGATATAACACTGTTCTAATACCACTGGTTGGATTGGGGGGAGAAAAATGTCATAAAAGAGTCTACACAAAGCTACAACTCTAAACACTAGAACGATATCAAATGCTTTTCTTGTATTATCCTATAAATCTAAAGCAGAAAACTATTACAGAAAATATATAAAACTAGGCAGTCATTTTCCAACTTACTAGAGGCAAAGTGTGCCATCTCTAGATACTTCTAGACCATATAAAATGGTTCCTTCTCTAGAGGCTTCTTCAACACGCTACTTTCTTATGGAGTTACAAGTGCAACATTAAACTGGCATTACACCTACAACATTAAATCCACAACTGCCAAACTGATTATATGTGTTACAGATTTGACTTGATTTGATATAGAGACGACGAGAGGAATTAACTACACCTGCCAAAATAAATCACATTGGTGAGTACATCCAAACATATATGCCCCTTTTCAGAAAGGTTGAGGTTATTTATAATGTATCCATCCTTGAGAACTTCAAGGTAGCAAGGTTGACCAGGAGGTTCACTGCCAATCTGTGTTGTTTTTTCTTCAATCTCTGTCACTCAGCTCTTTGAATCCTATGAAATGCACTTTCATTTTCCTCCATGTGACGTTGAATGGGTGTCGGAAAGAGCGGCTACATCTAAACCAACACTTTGGTAGTGCACTCAAGATAGCAACTCTTGTTTCCACTCACCACCACACATAGATTTGAATTTTCTAAAAACTAGCAACAACCACATTTTAAAATGTGGTTGATATTCGTCGATCGGCGTATGTCAACTATGACCACAAATTTAAAAGTGGTTGATATTCTCCGATCAGCAAATATCAACCACATTTAAAAATATGGTTGTTGCTAGTGGACAGCCTGCAAACCAAAAAATAACTAAATTTAAATATTAATAAAAATATTATTTGAAAATAAAAATGAAAATAAATACATACTAAGTTATATATATATATATATATATAAACTAAATTAAATTAAACAAAAAAAAGAAGTAATATTAAATTAAACATAGGTAAATAAATTAAATTAAATAAAAAATAAATTAGATTAAATAAATGTAAAATAAGTAAAGATAAGTAAAATAATTAAAATATTAATAAAAATGTTATTTAGAAAAAAATTTTAAAATAAATACATACTAAGTTAAAAAAAATTAAAAAATTTAAACATATTATTAAAATAATAATAAAAATATTATTTAAAAATAAAAATAAAAAGAAATACATACTAGGTTAAAAAAAATATATTAAAACATATTAAAATAAACTAAATTAAATTAAACAAAAAATAAATAAAGTAATATTAAATTAAAGATAAGTAAAAAAATATTAAATTAAATTAAATAAATGTAAAATAATTAATATTAAAGGTAAATTCCCAGTAAAATAATTAATTGAATTTAAAGAAAAATAAAATAATTGTTATTAATTTTAGTAATACCTTAATATTATATTAGTAATTAAATTTACTTATAAGAATTTTTTTTAAATAAAATTAAATAAAATTTATATTTATATATATATATATATATATTTGAAAATTGCATTTATATTTACATTTATATTTCAAATTTACTAATTAGAAAAAGTAAAATAAATGTAAATTGAATGAATCCTGAAAAGAAAATAATTATAATCATGAAATTATTAATATCAAAAAAACAGTAATATTTATGGAAAATATGGGTAAGCTAACCATGTTAACTTTGTTTGACTTTGGATGACTTTGGTTTACTAATTAATATGGTTGACTTTGTTTTGCTGCAATTGACAATAGATAACTTTTTTTTTGTTTGACTATCGTTGAGTTTGCTTGGCTAATTGACTATGATTGAGTATTGTTTACCATGGTTGACCTAGTAGACCATGGCTAACTTTCGGTGACCATGGCTGACTTTCGTTTACTTAGGTTGGCTTTCGTTGAGCTTGTTTCACTATGTTGACTTCCATTTAGTATGGTTGACTTTGGTTGATCATGGAAGAGTATGGGTAACCACGTTTGACTGTGGATGACTTTAGTTAAATTTGGTTGCCTTTGGTTGGCCATAATTGACTTTGGTTTACCACGGTTAACTGTGGTTGGCTATTGGTTGACCTTGTTTGACTCTTCCCTATGGTTGATAATGGTTGACCAAGGTTGGTTACAAGTATTTATGGTTGTCCATGGTTGACCATGTTCAACTATGGTTAACTATAGTTTACCATGTCCATTATGGTTGACTGTGTATAGACATAACTAACTTTGGTTTACATTGGTTGACCATGGCTCACCATGTTCGACAATGGTTGACTTTAGTCGACCATAATTGACTTTGGTTTACTATGGTTGAGCGTGATTCAGTATGGTTAACTTTTTTTTACCATGGTTGACTTTGAATGTGGTTGTTGACTATGTTTGACTATTATTGACCATGGTTGACTCTGTGAAACCATGGTTGACCATATTTGACTTTTGTTTACTAAAATTGACTTTCATAGAACATGGTTCATAATCTTGACTTTCATTGTCTAAGGTTGAATTTGGTTGATCATGGTTAAGTATGGCTAACCACAATTTACTGTGGTTAACTATGGAAAACTTTTTTCTTCCATAATTGACTATTGGTTCACCTCGTTTGACCATGGTTGACTTTCGTTAGCAATAATTGAATTTGGTTTACTTTGGTTGATGATGGTTGGCTTTGGTTGACTTTGTTTTCCCATAATGAACTATTGGTTGACCTTGTTTGACTTTTGACAATGGTTTCCTATGGTTAATTATGGTTAGTTTTTGTTAACCATGATCAACTATGGTTGACAATAGTTTACCATGGTTGACTACGGTTGACCATGTTTGACTATGGTTGCGTGTGGCTGGGAATAAATGACTTTGGTTTACATTGATTGACCATGGTTGCCGATCTTCGACTATGGTTGACTTTGGTTGGCCATAATCGACTTTGGTTTGCTGTGGTTGACCATGATTGACTATGGTTAACTTTGCTTGACTATGGTTGAATTTTGTTAACTAATTAGCTAAGGTAGACTATGGTTGAACATGGTTGACTTTATATGGATGCAATAGACTTTTCATCGACCGCGGTTGACTTTTGTAGTCGATTGACTTTGGTAAACTATGGTTGACTATGGATGGATGTTATTGACTTAGGTTGATTAACTCACTATGATTGACCATGTTTGACTTTGGTTACTTTTGGTTGACCTTGTTTGTGTTCGACTTTGGTTGGCCACACTTAACTTGGGTTGACCATGCTTAACCTTGTTTTTTCATGATTGATGATTGGTTGACCTCGTTTGAATTTTCCATATGGTTGACAAGGTTGGCTACAGATACTTGTGGTTGACCATGGTTAACTATGGTTGACCATGGTTAGCCATGTTCACCTATGGTTGAATTTGGGTGGCGATAATTGACTTTGGTTTACATTGGTTAACCATGGTTGACCATGTTCGACTATGGTTGACTTTAGCTAGCCATAGTTAACATTGGTTTACTATGGTTGAGCATGATTCACTTTGGTAACTTTGTTTGACTATGGTTGCCTTGGGTTTACTAACTGAATATGGTTGACTATTGTTGACTATGGTTAACTTTGTTTTGTTGTAATTTAAAATAGATAACTTTGTTTGACTATGGTTGAGTTTGGTTGGTTAATTGACTATGATTGAGTATTGTTTACCATGGTTGACCTGGTCAGCCATGGTTGACTTTGGTTAACCATGGCTGACCATGGTTTACTTAGGTTGAATTTCATAGAGTATGGTTCACTATGTTGACTTTCATTGAGTATGGTTGACTTTGGCTGATCATGGTAGAGTATGGGAAACCGCGAGTGAATGTGGTTGACTTTAGTTAAATTTGGTTGACTTTAGTTGACTTTGGTTGGCCATAATTGACTTTGAATTACCATAGTTAACTCTACCTTGGTCAACCATAGTAAAATGTTGAATAAGGTCACTCCAAGCTTGACTTTGAACCATGGTGGACTTTAATCCACAACCATACTTGTACAAGTGATTGATTGACATTGACCCAAGTTAACTTCAATTCGTAAGTGACTTTTAATCAAGGTTGACTTTAAACCATGGTTCACTTTTAAGCAAGGTTGACTTTAATCCAAGGTTGATTACAATTGAAGGTTAACTTCAATCCATGGTTGACTCCAATCCAATGTTTGAATTCATTCCTTGGTTCACTTCTTTCCATATTTGACTTCACTCCATGGGGTCAGTGCAAGCTAATGAGGGTCACTTTTGGCGCGTTAAATGCAATAGAAAACTTAAAAAGCAGGCATCCCTCAACTTACTTGGATTTTTTGAGCTACTTGCGCAAAATATTTTGCATTGAGTAAAAAAGATGAAATGTAGGAAATTGAATCACGTTTCCGAATATATAACTTTTATGTATTGAAAATTTGCATAGCTATGTCAAGTTTCATTTTTCCTAACAGACACTTTTTTATTTTTCAGGAAAATGATAAGGTATATGTTTTTGTGGGTAGATCCTTTGAGGGCCTAAATGATGGAATCAAGCTACAAAAATCTGCATGCATGTAGAGAACACATAGCACTTGTGCACCATTATTTTTCAAAAATTAAATTAGTAATTTTATAATTTTTTATAATTGTCTAAGTGATCAAACCTCAAAAATAGTACCTCTTTTGTGGGTAGAGCCTTTGAAGTTCTTAATGCAAAAATCTTGAAATGGGTTTTTCATAGAACGTGGAGGTTAGTGTCCTCTTGTGCACCATACAATTTTTTTTTGAAATGATTGAGAATTGAAAAGGTTATGGAAGAAACACTAACAGTGTGTTTCACAAGTTAAGGAGGCAGGACAGAAAAGAAATTGAAAGAAGATAGGAAAAATTAATATTTCAAAATAAAAGTTACATATTTGGAATCTGCAGAAAAAATGCTATTTGTGTCTAAGATTTAGTCAAAAATGACTCTGTGTAGCATATTGTAATGAGTGGCTAAGCACAAGCTTCTCCAGAAACTGGAAGAAATACCCAATTAGCTTTGGTTTTTCATTAACATAACACAGGTTTGGAATTACCGAAGCAAACTCCAAAGCATACACATAGGATTATTGTTGACATGTGAGCATGTGACTCGGCCTGGTTTAGGCTCTACAAAACACGAGCGCGTTTTGTTTAAATTCAAAATATTGCTGCGCCTTTAGATGTACGTAACGTGCTCGCGTTATATAACTATATAACGCGTATGCATTATATAACTACATAACACGTACATGTTATCTAGTTAAAAAATGCGCTCGCGTTATGCAAATCATAAAATACATGTTTAATACTTGAGAAAGAGGGGGTGTGGAAGACTCAAGAGAATTTTTGTTTAATATTTGAGAAGGGGTGGGGAAGGGTCAAGGGAATCTATGGTTAATATTTAATAGGGATGGGAAAGGGTCAAGGGCTTAAAAGGATGTTGGAAGCTTGAGTGGGGAGAGATGAAGGGAATGAGAACATGATGGGCTACACGGGGTGAAGGGAAGTGGAGCTTGAGAGCACTATTAGGAGTAGAATAGGTTCTGAAGAGGTATAGGGTTAAAGTGAGACTTGAGTGACAAGGGGGGATGGATGGAGGCAAGGGGAATGTGAGAGAGAAATCAAGAATACAAGGGGGGGGAGACATAGAGCGAGGGAGGGAGAGGGATAATGGGGAGGAATGGATTTGGAGGGAGTGAGAGATAGATGGGGATAGAACGAAATAAAGAGATAGGAAGGGAGGGACAGAAAGTGTTGGTGGAAGACATGCAGGGAGTGGTGGTGATGGAGAGAGAGAGAGAGAGAGAGAGAATATGAGAGGAGGGGGAAGGGACATAAAGTGTGTGAGAGAGAGGGAGTGATGGAGAGATTGGGATAGGTTGAGGGAAAGATAACATGAGGGAGGGATAGAAGGTGAGAGAGAGATAGGTGATGAGAGAGGGAGGGAGAGAAGGTAGGTGAGGGATGGAGGGAGAAAGGTGGATATAGATATGGATGGATGGGGGATGGGTTTGAGAATGGAAAGGGACATAATGTGTGTGTATGTGTGTGTGTTTGAGAGAGAGAGAGAGAGAGAGAGAGAGAGATTGATGGTTGGGGAGAGCGAGACTAGAGGGAATTGTGAGCATCATATTTTCCATCAGCATCATATTCTTCATCATCATCATCTTCATGACCATCATCGTCATCATCAACATCTTCATCATCATCACCATCATCATCATCATCATCATCATCATATTCCTCATCAAATCAACATCTCCATCATCATCATCATCATCTTCTGAACATCATCATGATCATCATCTAAACATCACCATCACCATCATCATCAACATCTTCATCATCATCACCATCACCATCATCATCAAAATCTTCATCGTCATCACCATCACCATCTTCATCATCATTGTCATCTCTAGGTTCCCCATCAACATCAACACCTCCATCATCATCATCTTCTGCATCATCATCATCTTCATCACCATCATCATCATCATCAACATCTTCATCATCATCATCACCATCATCATCATCTTCCTTGAATCAGATCAACATCTCCATCATGTCACCATCATCTTCATCATCATCACCATCATCATCATCATCTAAACATCACCATCACCATCACCATCATCATCAACATCTTCATCATCATTACCATCACCATCATCATCAACATCTTCATCTTCATTACCATCATCATCATCATCATTGGCATTTGTAGGTTCCTCATCAACATCTCCATCATCATCATCTTCTCCATCATCATCATCTTCATCACCATCATCATCACCATCAACATCTTCATCATCATCACCATAATCATCATCTTCATCGTCATCATATCAACATCTCCATCATCATCATCTTCTTCATCATCTTCACCATCATCATCATCATCATCATCTTCATCGCCATCTCCATCATATTCAACATCTCCATCATCATCACCATCACCATCATCATCATCTTCATGACCATAAACATCTTCATCATCATTGTCATCTCCCCCTTCCTCATCAACATCTCCATCATCATCATCATCATCAACATCACCATCTGAACATCACCATCACCATCATCGTCAACATCTTCATCATCATCACCATCATCATCATCATCATCATCATCACCATCACCATCATCATCAAAATCTTCATCGTCGTCACCATCACCATCACCATCACCATCTTCATCATCATTGTCATCTCTAGGTTCCCCATCAACACAACATCTCCATCATCATCATCGTCTTCATCATCATCATCTTCATCACCATCATCATCATCATCAACTTCTTCATCATCATCACCATCATCATCATCATCTTCCTCATCAGATCAACATCTCCATCATGTCACCATCATCTTCATCATCATC
This sequence comes from Larix kaempferi, assembly GCA_027924585.1. Classification (NCBI taxonomy): domain Eukaryota; kingdom Viridiplantae; phylum Streptophyta; class Pinopsida; order Pinales; family Pinaceae; genus Larix; species Larix kaempferi. Next base: position 10,133,422 of record BSBM01001023.1, on the reverse strand, counting down.
ATCATCCGAACATCACCATCACCATCATCATCAACATCTTCATCATCATTACCAGCACCATCATCAACAACATCTTCATCGTCATCACCATCATCATTGGCATCTATAGGTTCCTCATCAACATCTCCATCATCATCATCTTCATCACCATCATCATCATCATCATTGGCATCTGTAGGTTCCTCATCAACATATCCATCATTGTCATCTTCTCCATCATCATCACCATCATGATCTTCTGAACATCATCATGATCATCATCTAAACATCACCATCACCCTCATTGTCAACATCTTCATCATCATCACCACCAGCATCATCATCAAAATCTTCATCGTCATCACCATCACCATCACCATCATCATTGTCATCTCTAGGTTCCCCATCAACACAACATCTCCATCATCATCATCTTCTTCATCATCATCATCTTCATCACCATCATCATCATCATCAACATCTTCATCATCATCACCATCATCATCATCATCTTACTCATCAGATCAACATCTCCATCATGTCACCATCATCTTCATCATCATCATCATCATCATCATCTGAACATCACCATCACCATCATCATCAACATCTTCATCATCATTACCAACACCATCATCATCAACATCTTCATCGTCATCACCATCATCATTGGCATCTGTAGATTCCTCATCAACATCTCCATCATCATCATCTTCATCACCATCATCATCATCATCATTGACATCTGTAGGTTCCTCATCAACATATCCATCATTGTCATCTTCTCCATCATCATCACCATCATTATCTTCTGAACATCATCATGATCATCATCTAAACATCACCATCACCATCATCGTCAACATCTTCATCATCATCACCGTCAGCATCATCATCAAAATCTTTATTGTCATCACCATCACCATCTTCATCATCATTGTCATCTCTAGGTTCACCATCAACACAACATCTCCATCATCATCATCTTCTTCATCATCATCATCTTCATCACCATCATCATCATCATCAACATCTTCATCATCATCACCATCATCATCACCATCATCATTATCATCTTCCTCATCAGATCAACATCTCCATTATGTCACCATCATCATCATCATCATCATCATCTAAACATCACCATCACCATCATCATCAACATCTTCATCATCATCACCATCATCTTCATCAACATCATCATCTCTATCATCTTCATCTGCATCATGATCATCTTCATTGTCATCACCCTCCTCCTCATCATCATCTTTATCATCTTCATCTGCATGATGATCATCTTCATTATCACCACCCTCCTCCTCATCATCATCTTGTGCACTTATGCACTTAGGGATTAATGTTTAGAAGAGGGTCTAAAGGGCTTTATGGGGGAGGGGCTCTAGGAACAAGGTAAGACAGAGAGGGCAGGGGGGAGGGATAAAGGCATAGAGGGTTAGTGATTAAGGGATAAAAAGGGAGAGAGTACTATAGGGAGGGATAATGACGAAGATAAAGAGAAGGTGGAGAGATGGAGAGTGGGGTGGTAGGGACATGGCTGGAGTAAGGGAGAGAAAGAAACATGTAGGGAGGGATGTAGGGAGAATGAGGGACAGATATTTAGAAAGAGATAGGGGGTATCTAGGGATTATTGGGAGAGAGCTAGGGGGTATTAAACCATACAAAACATTTGTCCCCACACTAAAAACATTTCTTTTGTATGTAACCATATAAATTATTAGTTTTCTTTTGATTTTGTTCATTGCCCTAGCCGTGCACCTAACCTATTTATTGTGCTTGACAATATCGCGTACGCGTTTTTGCACTACATATCGCGCACACTTTTTTGCTTTATATAATGCATGCGCGTTTTGTAACTCCATAAACATTGGACTGTCCCTGTTCGAGAGCAACTTCACTCTGTCTGAGCCAAAACAACACTCCCGCGATTTTTCGAACAGCACGAGCCCGCCATTGGAAATTCTCACACTCTACACCAACTCCATCATTATTTTTTTTATGCAGGTGCAGCATTGAGGACATCTTTCATGGTTGCTCAGTGTGGTGTTGGGTTATATGGACATATTTGAAGAAGATAATCAGCAAGCTTGAAGAATCTCGAATTGAATAACACCAAAGATAAGGCCTTTGAAAGATTCATTTTGCCTATATTTGAGGAGCACACAAGATAAGATATCAAGCTTCAAGACCATTTCATGGTGATGGTTGATATACACAAGTGTACAAGAGAATTAAAGAGCCCAAACAATTTATGATTTAACTTCCATTTGCTTATTATTGAAGAGCTTGTAATTGAAGAGCAACAAAAACAAACTATATTGAATTGATCATTGTGGTGATGGGGAATGCACGTAACCGAGTAAACAAATCAACAAGGAAGAAGAGACCTCAAGAAGTCATTGAAGAAGAGAAAGAAAAGAAAAGAATATACATGATGAATTGGAGGCTTTCTTTGGAAACTAATCCAAATCCAATTGTAGAGGATACCACAGTTCATCCTATTAATCCACAACAAGAGGGACCTTCAATTTCCACAATAGTTGTTGAACAAGCACCCCATGGAAGTAATCAAGAAGCAAAATGTAGGTGCTCATTAGGGGATGTTTCAATTCCCACTTCAAGTCAAAGTGATAAGTTACCATCTCAAGATGAAGCTCACGAAGAAACACAAAATTTGTTATCCGGATGTGGTTATACAAGCGATGAAGTCAAAGAGGTGTTGCACATTTTGCCTACTGTTGAAGAAGAGAATGTTATCCACACCATCGATGAGGATGTTGGACTTCCACAGACGATCGATGAGGATGTTGGACTTCCACCATCCAACTACCAGGAAGAGAATGAAGGACACCAAGCTACTACTAAAACGCTAGAGCGTCTTGGTGATGCGCTACATGGTACAATTCCAACCCCCTTACCTCCATTAGCAAGCACACATTGAAGAACTCCGAAGTGTATACAAGTTGATGAAAGTCTCATCAATTCCATTGAAGGTACGCTATCTAAATGTAGTATTGCTTATCAAACTCAACAGATACTTGATAAATATTTTGTTTCTAAATGTGATGGAGATAAATGTAGATTATTTTTATCATTGTTAAAATCTAGGAGCATGAATGTTGTTAGGAAAAAGTTAGGGATAAAGATGATAAAGAATTCTGAACCAAGTTATCATATAGTTAAAAGCCTAGTAGATGCATTTGGTAAAATTGGTAAGAACACACGTTCAAAGGACCGCAATGCTACTCGTCGTGTGTTGTCACAAGCAATTGCAAATAAGAACACTAGGGCCCTTCGTATTCTCAGGCCTACATACGAACTAGTTAATTTGAATGTAAAAACCCTCCGTAGGTATTCTATTAGAAGAGAACATCTTGACACAACCGATCAGACAGATTTTTGGGCCTTTGTTGGTCGGTTGCCACGTCATGACATGAAGCTAGTTGATGCAGTAAAGGGACTAGTGCACAGTTTTTGGGATGATCACATAAGGCCTTCTTCAAACCGAAAGGATGTACTAAAACTGACAAGGGGTTCAAAGGATCGTGAACCACATACTAAGAATCTTCTTGATATAACACAGACAGAACTTTATGAAAAATTTAGGATTGAGCATAGACAATTGAACTTGGGGCAAAGATATTTTGAGAAATGTAATCCATGGTACGTTAGAATAAATACTCTTTGTAACACTTGTTGTTGTAGATACCATGTAGAATATGAATATTACTATGAAACATTTGTGTACATTCATTGTGTGTTGCATACTAACCATGTGCAGGATTGCTCCATGACAATACCACCGACTTCATCAAGAGAATTCATTCATAGCATCATGTGCAATAGGCCCGAGGAGAAAACATACTATGCAAAATCTTGTTTGGATGGAACATGCTCCAACTGTGCTGGAATGGCATTATTGAGCCAATGTATGCACGAGAATGGAGACAGTGAATTTGGGAAAATGGTTACAGACATGAAAAGTTTCAAATATATCAACTATGAAATAGTCCCAGGGAAAGAAAGCAAAAAAATACAATTGGTGACATCTCAGGTATGCATTTATATCTATAAAATTATGTTGTAACAGTTACATTTCAATCCTTACTTACAACAAAAAATAACATTGAGATCATTTTGTGTCACCAGGTAGAAGTTAGTGACTTCATCAAGGAATTTATTGAAAAGACACATCAATATGTTCAGCATGTCCATGTGGCACGATGACAGGATGAGAATTTTAGAATATGCAGAGATACATTTCCCCTTGGTACTATACTTTCAGTTGTTGATTTTGCCGAGAACTACACTTTGCAACCTCAAAATGAAATCCAAAGTCAGTATTATCACTCTGAGCAAGTTTCCTTGATGGTCCATATCACATATAGGCATGGCCCAAATAGCACCGAAGAGCAAAGAGAAATTCTGAAGGAATATCACTTCTACATAAGTGATGATAGGTGCCACGACTTCCACTATGTACGTCATTACTTCATCATGTTCTATGATCACTTGAAGGGAAGGAACATACAGATGGATCGACACTGGATTTGGTCTGATGGGTGTGCTAGTCAGTTCAAAAATGCACGCATATTTCAGTGGTTGTGTTCATTGCATAAAAACTACAAAGTGCCACATATGTGGAACTATTTTGAGACTGGGCATGGTAAAGGAGAGCATGATGGAGCTGGAGCATGTGTCAAAACAGCCCTACAAAGAGAGGAATTGAAAGTATCTACAGAATCTACTATTCTAAATGCTCAATCTACAGTCAGGTAGTGCACGTCAGTAATGGGAGAGGAATCAACTATGCGAGTAGAATCCACAAGAAAGAGACATATGGAGAGATCTTTTTGGGAGGTGGTAGACATAGATCGTTCACATGCATGGGAATGCAAGACTGTGCCTGGGACTCGTGGCTTTCATTCGGTTCGAAGCTCTGATAACCCAGTATTTGAAATTTGGACCAGAAAACTCGTTTGTTTTTGCCCGCCTTGTTGTGATGTTGACTGGGATGGGTGTGAATCATTGGATTGGGTTGATGGATGGGATCGCATATCACTTCCACTTGATCAGTGTGCAATTGTTGAGTTAACTCCGTTGGAAGAAGACCAATCATCTATTTCTGCATATTTTGATCCTGTCTCAGACCTTGTACAACCCAGTATGATGCATTTCCTTAACATTTTTTGTTTGTTTACGTAGTCTTCAAATGCACATTAATGGCCTTGTATCGCATGAAAAATATTTTGATCATATACCTGCAATCATATAATGCAGAGCACATACACACAGTGGTTTCCTCAAAGGATACTAAATGGGGTGATGAATATTGGTTGGCACGCTGTATAGATGGAAAGCAAACCCTCATTATGTCCATGACTGACGATGAAAACAACCACTTTCCAACTGGGTCTATGGTTGTTAAAGGTGAATACTTGACACGGGACAGCAATGGAAGAAAGAAGGGTGGATATGTTTACAAGGATTACAAACCAGGTGCAAGTGTGTATCACTTTACCAACTTAATCATTGGCACAAACCTTCAGGTACGAACAATGCCTAGTCGAAATACAACGAAGGTACGCTACTTCTTACCGGATACAGAGCACGAGAGACTAATGGAGACCATCAGTATAAGAGATGATCCGGAGGGCTTGGTTGTATGATAATAGGTGGGATCTAGCATGATGAGGTACGTTACATACTTTTAATACTATGCTATTTATACTATTTGTAATTGAATATTGATATATGCTCAATTTTCACATGTATGTTTCATATGAATATGTCAATTTTGTGTTCTTGATATGCCAAATTTACGTTTACGTTGTTTATAAATATGCCAAAATTTCTCTTGTATGTCAAGTTTATGAATATGCCATTTTTTACATATGATCAGTAAACCCTAAAATTATATTATGTTCATCATGTTGGTTATTGGCTTCACCCAACAAAATTAATTCAATTCATGCTCACTATATTAAACAATACACTTATATTAAATTTAATTCATGTCTTGTTAAATATTTCATAATGAATTAGCCATTTGAGAGCACCACCTTAGACCAAGCCATCATCATCAACATCTTCATCATCATCACCATCATCATCATCATGAAAATCTTCATCATGGGCCTGCAAAACCCTAGTTTCCAAGATGGACCTGCAAGGTGGCACATGGGCCACCGGGCCGGAGGGGAGGGGCACCCCTGGCACTATCCCGACGTGTTGAATACAACGGAGTCGACGGTTCATCGATCCTAGCCATGGTTGTCATTCTATGGCTAGTTCCGTCTCGAACCCAAAAGGCCTTCAGGGACACTTGCTGGATACCTGCCGAGGGCATAGAACTCCAACTGTGCAACAAAACTGGGTTCTGGGGAGTCCTACAGGTGTGTCTAGGTAGGTTTGGGCTGGGAACACTAGCCATACCCGCCCGGTGTATGATTTTCCAAAGTTGACCCCCGTGTGCAAAAATTGCACACTTCCACACTCAGCAAAACCCTAGTTTCCAAGATGGACCTGCAAGGTGACACATGGGCCACTGGGATGGAGGGGAGGGGCACCCCTGGTACTATCCTAGCGTGTTGAATCCTTTAAGTGTGTGTGGGAAATGCCAACGTGGGAACACTGCCAACACTGGCTCGGGGGAGGTTTTTGGAGAGTTGACCCACCAATGCGAGATTGCATGCAATGAAATTGAGCAAAACCCTTGTTTACGAAATGAATGCACAATGAAGCCACGGGGCCATGGGGAGACGAGGGAGAGGGCCCCTTAGAGGTCATTGCACGCCAGGGGACCAACGGAGTCGACAATTCGTCGGTCCGACGTCCGGTTTCTAGGCTATGTCGAGCTGCAAGTCGCATGAAAATGTTGTTCAGGGACAAGAGACACAACATTTTATCCCGGGAAACCCTCATGGGGAAGAAAACCTAACAACCTTTCTTAGAATAATTATATGTTTAGAAATCGAGTACAATGAAACCATGAACAAACCCTGACCCTGAAGGGTTTTACCACATGAAAAAACCTTAATGACACATGACAACAAGAGTACTTATCTACATGAAGATGACCTCCAAGCCATAAGGATAACCAAGCATATCCTTCCCAACCAACATTAGAAGGCACTTTATTTCTCGAATCCCGAGGTAACATTTGTTCCTTTCACCAATGTTGCTTTGAGCACTTATATGTAGTTATTCATATGTAGTGTTGAATCTAATTGTACAATCAAATATTGGGCGTTGATGAAATGTATAGCATGTATTGCACTTAGTTTTATTAAATTACACTTGAACATTGACTTAACTTGTAATTTAATCATCCAAACTCACAAATTTTAATTACAACTATCCAATTAGTGTGCATGAGTGAGTTCGTTGAAACATTGAAAACATTGTATTGCATTTAGTTTGATTAAATTACACGAGCAAGAACTTTGAAATAACTTGTAATGATCATCCAAAATCACAAATTTTAATTAGATACCAATTAGTGCACACATGTAGTGAGTTCGTTGAAACCTTTAAATATAATAGTTTGTTCTTTTGACATAGCACATTCATGAATAATAGATAATCCACACAAATCAACACATTAGATTGACACAAGAACACGTGGAAACCGAAGAACAAATACAAAGTGAAATGTATCATTCATTTATAAGTGAAATGTCAATGTGCATGTCTCCAAAAGTACATGTATCCGAAAGTATCCAAAAGTGCATGTCTCCAAAAGTACATATATATCCAAAAGTATCCAAAAGTACATGTATCCAATGAAGTCAATGTACATGTCTCCAAAAGTACATGCACAATAAAGTCAATGTACATGTCTCCAAAAGTGAATGCATCGAAAAGTACATATATATACAAAAGTATTCAAAAGCACATGTGTCCAAAACTATCCAAAACTATCAAAGCCACATGTACATGTATCCAAATGTACATATATCCCATAAGACACATCAAAACTCAAGCTTCCTCTTGTTCTTTCCCGACGTTGATCCTCTAGGCACATCTCTAGGATCAGTGTGCGTATCTGGATCCTGCAAATTAAATATCAATTGTTAAATTCAACTAACTATGTACACTAATACATTAGCTCAACAATTATCAACTGGTGCATGGAAAGTGCATGAAACACTTGGTCACTAAAGGACATCTCACCTCAACTGACAAAGGAGATTGCATTGCTTGTGTAGCAGATGGAGCCATTGGTTGAACATCTAGGATGGTCGAACTAGGGGGGCCAGGAACTGCTCCTGGTGGTGGTGGCTACAATGAAAAAATGTTGAAATAATTATAAATGCATGAATAAACAATAGACAATAATAATAAACTATGTAAAGATAATGTTGAAATAGTTACATACCTGTGTGTGATCAGTTGCAATTGCAGATGCAGCACTGACTGTTGCATCAACCATCGATGCGAGGTTTTCAGTAGACAACTCGGGTTCCTGATGCAGTAAACATGCAATTCAAATATTAACAAAAACGATTTATGCACTGGATTTCAAGTTAAACAACAAATATCATCGAAGGATATACATTACCATGGTGTGAGTAAGCCCATGGTCGTGGGCAGCTGGAGTCTTTCTAGGAGTAGAACGCCTCACATACACAAGACCCTTATTCACGAATGGCCTGGAGGGAGATACAAATCCAGGCAATGGTCCAGATGTCTCGGATGGTACCTACAGTCAGTAAGTGTTCATGTAGTTAGACATGCATGATTCAACAAACAAACATGTATTTAAAAAATGTCATTTTTAATTGTTTACCTAGAGCCCAGATGTTTCATGGGACGGTACAACCATGGGTGCTACCTCCACATTACCTTGCCCCAGTGAAGGATCTGCCATCTGCAAGTTTAATAATTGTAAATATTAGACCGTAGATAGAATTAGTGAACTAAAATGTAAAGTATGTGGAAATTAACAAGTATTAAAAAATTGAAATTTTAAAATGTTTACCTCGGTGTGAGATACGGCAATAGGTGCTATATAAGATGGGCCTACCAAATGGGTAGCATCATGCCCCCCTGTAGAGTCCGGAACATCTGGCTCTAGGGCGTCGCTGCTGGCATAAAGCATCAACTGCAAGTTCACAAAATTAATATATTAGCTCAAACTATATATATGTGTACACAGACGAAAATAAATGAAGAATTTATTACAATTAACCATCAACATACCTCTCTCAAAAATCCACTGAAGGCAACATCTGAGGCAAGACCATAGTAGGGATGACCACATGATGTGCACTCGTGAGGACCAGTACTAGGATGGGGATGTGTTGATGGTCCTGCACTAGTGGATGGTCCTGATGGTCCTGCACTAGTTGATGGTCCTGCATGGTGACGAGCTGGTGTATGTACCACACCAGGGACGGATGTCCCTTCCTCACCCATATGTTGTACCATCGTGCCATGGTGAACAACCGCCCGTGCCAAACTCAAAAATGCATCCCGTGTCTATGGAATAATACGATGTGCAGGTGGGACATCTAGCCCAGGCAACTGCCTGTGAGGTGCAGGGATAGGGCGATCCTAGTCTCGAAAACTCGCATTGGGTCAGTTTTGGGGCATCCCCCCACTGATCCCCTGAAACTGCAAGATGTCAAAATAGTTTACGTGTTTATGTAACACGAACTCTGCGTACATCTTTTGAAGGAAATACAAGGGAATTTCCCTGTTGTTGTGTGGTGGCATATCAAAAACCATGTACCATTTGTCCATCCAGTTATCAACAAATGGTTGAAACGTGCACCACTCAATGGAGATATGCGGCCTGTTTACATTTGGGATTTCCCCCGTCTGAGGCTCTCTAAACAATGCAAATATGAGCTCTTTGGATATTTTCAACTTTTTTATTGCATTGTAGTCTATCCCATCAGCATATTGTTGTCTTTTTCTTTCTCTATATGATGTAATATCATATAGTACATTGCTAGACTGTGAAATGGTGTCAACAATTGCATCCAAGGTTGATGCAAGCGAGCGACGAATCCTATCACCACCACTAAAAGCTGCACTAATGCCCCTCAAGTGGGCAAGCTCAATTAGTATCTCGGCATTGGTGTCCATAGCCGCAACTACAATAAAGACATCAATACAAAAATCATTAGAAACATATACATGGTATATAATGACATCTCTTCAAAATTGAAAATGTATTAAATCAAACTCAAGTAAGCAATTTAATGGCATTCACTTACATACATTTAAAACTTAAAATTAAACATGTAACAATTAAAAAGTAAGTTTCGTTCAACTTCTTTCTAGAAGTTAAGGCACTTCTTAACCCTCATTGGTGACTTTTCCATGCAAACTTGGGTTTAAACTTCTTAGAATTTAGGAGTGTTATTTTGACATGTTTTGGCATTTACGTCCATTGCAGAAAACAATATTTCCATCAACTTCATAAGCTAACATTAAATTTATTGATTTCAACATATTACGCCTTGTGGTTGGAGGGGAGGACAAAGTGGCATGGAATGAAATGGATATGTATGAGTTTTCACACCTTTGCATTGCTTGGTCCACTCATTGAACCCCAAGTTCTACGCTTAGGATTGGCTCAGTGGTGGATCGAGGCCCTCATCCAGAGTCCCTCCTCACATGGATGGAGAGATATCAGAGGGGAGGAAGATAGCATTTAGACGGCTACTTCACGATAGAGACCACCTTGAGGTGGTGGAGGAGGAATTTTATGAGTTTTCTAGTGGCACTGGGAGATTTGGAGGATATGAGGTGGTTAGATACATGGGGGTTAAGAAACCCCTTGTTTGGTGGACAACTCATGGGGCAACATGCCCTATTCTACAAAAGATATCCTTGAGGGATGTCTTTCCTAATGAGATGGGTCTGGACAGCAGTACTGAGTTGGCATTAGCCAACATGGATCTTAATGATCTAGTGCTAGAGCCGGTCACTTTTGATGAGGGTTATCGTATGGAGGGGTCATCCTCCACACCAGCAGATGTAGTTAGTCAGATTGGCAGAGAGGAGGAGGAGGAGGAGGATCAGGGCAGTGATGAGTTTGTTGATTCAGGCATGGAGGAGGACCATTGACAGATGGGATTCTTCCATCTTGATCCACTCCTTTTTTGTATTTGCTATTAGACTATTAGTATATTTGGCATTTGCCAATGCCCAATGGCATTCCGACATCTATGTAATACATTTTGATTTTGATGACTTAATGAGAAATATGGTTCCGAGTCTCTGACATGCATCTATGTGTCTCAATGTCTTGTTGTGATTTGTGATTGTGAATGACAAATGTGTTGTGATTTGTGAATGATCTAATTTCTATTGAATATTTCATATTTGTAATTGTAAATGTAATTTCTTTGAATATTTGTAATTGTAAATGTTAAATTTTATTGGATTTATATGTCTATATTTTTAAATTTTAATATATTTTAAATATATATATATATATATATATATATATATAAAACGTGTCCTAATTCCGGGGTTCACTGTGTCCCGTGGGGACACTCGTGTCCCATGTCTTCGTGTCAGGTGACTTAGATGGATACATTGTAGAAAGGGGGGAGTTCTATTTTTTCAATTTTTGGTTGGATTAGGAATTTTTGAGTTTTTGAAAAGGGATTCATTTTAATTATTCACTCATCTTGGTTGAGGGAGATGTGAATTTAATTAGAGATTGGGTTATTCCCAATTTTATCAATATTACAAAGCTAGGTTGTTTTAAACAATAAAAAAATAGTAATTTAGATTAAGAAATGACAAAAAAATGGTATGGGTGAATGAATTACCTGATTAGATGACAATACACCGATGAATTTTCCTCCCCTCCAACTAAATCGAGCTCCATCGATACTCCAGGGCACACAAACCGCCCTCGGCCAACCTCTATTTCGTGTTTCTGATGCGTGAAGAGCACCGCAGGTGGTCGGGGGTGGTCGGGACTGTGTTTTTAAATTGATTTTAGATTTCAATAACGCGTACGCGTTTTGTAACTACATAACGTGTATGTGTTTTGTCTTGCTTTCACCCTTCTCAATATTGATGCATTGAAATTTTACATGGTTAGACTAGGCGCATGCCTTGATGGTAAGGTAGGGTTTTAAGACTCAAGGAAATCATCATAATCATCATCACCACCCATGATTATGATTAAACCATGATTCTATTAAGTTAACATATCCCAAAAGAATTTTATAGGGTCCAACATGCAAGTGGGTTAATGGTTAATTGCTTAGGGATTATATCGGGTGAAGGGCTTAGTGATTATATTTGGTTTGGATTTGCATTTTTCCTAATTCAAAATGCATTAATCCACTTTGCGTACATTTTTCCAAATGGTTTGGATTTACATTGTTTTACATATATGCTATAGGTAATTATATTTTTTATATATTACATATTTAATGTATTGTTATTCAATAGGATCTTCGTCCTAGTTTAGTAAGAGTCTAACCAATAATCTAACAACACCTCAAAACCATTATCAACCAATAAATGACCGCTAACCATGCTACCTCTTAATTTCCAAGTAATCCTAATATTTTCTGCCAACAATTCCTACCCAAGTTTGAACACTTTAAGGATGTTGCAATACATAATTTTTATCAACACAAATAATACTGGATCATTTCAAAGTCTGGACCATAAAAGTAATTATTTTTAAAACAAGAATTACAAAGCATCCTGAATATTTAGAAGTCTTCCTCATTAACATTATTGTCTACAACAATGTCATTCAGTGTATCATTGTCAATGTTCATATATTATTTCAAGTATTTAATATTTTTCTTCCTACACCATCCCGCTAAAGTGGTATTTTCATCATCCTCATCTTCACTTTCATCATCTTCATCATCTTCATCATCATTGAAACTTGACTGTAGACCATCTATATTGGTATCATCATTTTATGTACAATCCATATTGTTGTCTTCTACAAGATCATCTAAGTTTGGAATGTTTCCTTCTTTTGCCTGAACATAACCATCTTCAACATCATCATGGATGTCAATTTCTTCAATTTTCTCTAATAACTCTATCTCATTTTGTTGGCTATCATTGTTATTTTTAATATCCATTGAGGAATCATCAAACACATGCCTTAGTCTTGGATCATAATGTATGACAAATACCCATTTCGAGTCCAAAATATCTTCATATGAAAATACCTGCACAAAATGAATGACATACATATATTAGACATACATTATAACAAACTTATTGATTAATCAACATACACACACACACATATTCACAATAAACCATTAATTAATAAATTAATGATCATTAGTATCACTTCTTGTTTGAGTTAAAGAAATACCTGCTCACAATGAATTGGTAGAACATAAGGCTCCTTATCCTCCGATAGGAACCTTGATGAATTTATAGAAAACAATCCACTATGGGTATCATGTCTGCGTGTCCTCTCAAATTTTTCATACCATCTACACTTAAAAATAAAACATTTAAAAGAGAGGTAATCCAACTCAATAATTTCTTGGATTTTCCAAACATATTGTAGATTCCCTTCAATGATATTCTTATCTTTTGAGCTTGCTCGAATGGATTGCTTGAAATTAACCATGATGCCACAATCAAAGGACCATCTCTTTACATCTACACTTTCTACATGATAATGTCGACCATATGCCCACATTGGAGGATATTTCCTCACTTGTGAAAGACCATTTATTTAAGTTTAAAAAAATATAATGACGAATATTTAAATACTTAATAGTATCATAATTGATTTGAAACAACATTTTCTAAAATTCCAACTGTACCTTTCTTTCACATCCTCTAGACATGCTGATTTCATATTATGTTATGTTTGAATCAATACTCGTGTATTCTATTTGATTTTGGATTTGTTCAGTAGTCCATTCTAGTGTGCAATCTTTACCGCATTCCCCAAGCAGATCAGTGGGAAGTGGAATATTCCTTGGATTCGATCTCTTAAACTGTATCCTTGCTTCGAACACTTCTTCTCTCTTTTATCATATAAATCAATCCATTTTTTCATAAATTCCATGTCGTACAGAACAAACTTTTCGAGTGTAGCGCTTTTGTCTACACCTATTACATGTCAATATGTTTATTTCAAACTCCAAATGTCATGCTGTTAATTTGAAAAATAAATTAATACAAATTAAATTAATGATTGCAATAAAGACAACCACAATGATCATGAATTTAATTACCAATTTCTACTTGAATACCATTAGATTGTCATTTTTCTCCATCAATAATATATGATGCTCGTTCTTCATCCCAGAAGCGTGGCCCATCTTCAAAATCCTTATGAAGGAATTCACATAGGAAGAAAAATTATTCATTCAATACATACCATTCAGCCATGCAACCCTCTAGATTTTCCTTTTGTTGGACATATCTTTTTAGAGTTTGCATATACCTCTCAAAGAAAAACATCCACCTTGTTGATACGACACCCCTCAATTCAATGTCATCGACTAGGTGTATAATTAAATAAAATTGTAGATCCATGAAACTTGTAGGGAGATCCTTCTCAAATAAACATACAATTTCTGCAATTTCCTTCTTCCATTTTGGCACTTCACATTCATGGATCTCCTTGGAGGTCACCCACCTAATATAAGAATAGTAAATTAGTATTGACCTTTAGTCAAAAATAAAAATGCAATATAATATCTCTATGTCTTATACACATGAACATTTTGTAACACATACCTTGCAAATATTGACAATCAATTTATGACGATCCTTAAGTCAACGGTAAGACATGAATCCCCCCTAATTTCCAATGGAATTATATGCTATCAAATACATTTATCAAATGTAATTAGTAATTTTTCTCACACAATAGAATATCAAAATAGATTTAGCACTTAATTAATGTTACCAGTAAAAGTTAAGCGATGATAATACCTTCATAAAATTATAAAAATCATGTATTTTAAATCCTGTGATATGTCCATCAATTGTAAAAGATTTTTACAATGATGGACCATAGCCAGTAGGTGTCCTTGTTGAATGGATGAATTTTTTTAGTTGGCATAACTTCTTTTTTTTCAAAATCCATGGATCCTCTGCATATGTTTAATTTTCCATGTTTGGCCACAGATGTCTTCTATCAAATTTGGTACGCGAAAGAGCGATATCTCTCCTTGAAGACAAGGTGTCCTTGTCTTTGCCTGATATATGTCGAAATATAGAATCTGGCACAGTTTTTAAGATGTGCATAGGATCTAATAGGTGAGATATTAATAGATCCTTTCAATAAGGGAGCTCATAAAATATGGACTTCCTCTTCATTCCTTCTGGCATATTAACCACAAGTTGTTCTGGTTCTTTAATTGAATCACCCCTATCAAAAAAATCCTCTCAATCTTTCAATTCCGCATCGTCATATTTTTTAAGCCAATCACTTGAACCCATAATCATGGGAGGGATTCTATTTTCAAATTTTTCATCGAATTGATCCTTCAGGTGACTTCTAAACTTATGATCTGGTGGTAGAAAAACCCTATTGTTTGTGTAAATAAATTTATGTAGATATTTAGAATACCACCCTTGAAATTGTTCTGCACATATTAGACATGAAAATTTACCCTTTGTTTGAAGCCCTGTATTTCAATAAGCAATGTTAATAACATCAAAATAATATTATAAAAGATAGTATGAAATTATCGATGAAGATAAAACATGAGTGTAAATACGTAAATATTTTATCTTACCAGAACAAACACCAAGTCCTGGGAAATCATGGATAGTCCAGCATAGCACACCATACAACATGAATGACCTATTTAATGGAGGATGTGATGTGTCATACATTCTTATTCCTTTCCATAGCATTTGTATCTCATCAATAAAAGGCACAAGATAACCATGCATGTTTTTAACTTGATGCTTTCTTGGAACAATGAGACTCAACATAAGGTGCTCCTTTCTAATACTCATCCATGGGGGGATATTGTATACTATCAATCCGACCGTCCAAACAGTATTATTTGCGCTCATGAAAGATAACAAACACACTCCATCTATTGCAAGCCCAAACCTGATACTATGGGGTTCATCTTTGAATTTTCTTAGCGTTTTTTCCTCTATGTGTTTCATTGATTTGCTGTCTGTTGGAATTATTATGAATCCATCTTTACTCCTATTATTTGCATGCCAGTCCATCAATTGTGCAAATGAATTTCAACTAAACATTCATTGAATTCTAGGTATAATTGGCATGTGTCGTAAAACCTTAGTTGGTACTCTAGGACCTTGTGCATCTGTACAGTATCTCTTCTCTTTGCATACAGGGAATTTTTCCTTGTTTTGATATTTATCTCTATATAAAATACAATCATTTATAAATGAATGAATTTGATTATATTCAATCCCCAACTCAACCAACAACTAATGCGCTTCTCTGCAATTTGATGGAAACACATTCTCTTCGGGGAATATTTTAGTGTTTAGTGCCTTGTAAGATTGAAAAAGATTAAATCAATTGAATGTTTGACTTATGATGAACATGTTTGATATGTAATTATATACTATGACTGTTTATATACAATATATGGTATTAAAATACCCTTAATGAAATTAAATGTAGTTGATGAATGTTTACGAATTACATACACAATGGACAATGCAAAGTAAGAAATAGATTTGAACTCACTTTAGTAGGGTAGTGAACCCTTTGTCTAACCAACCAAATAGTGACTTAATATCCAATAATATTAATGTGCATGCCAGTTTTGAGGTTCTACTTGCACCCGATTTGAGCACAGATGCCTTGGATGCTTGCTTGATTGAGTCTTTCAGTGGGTTGTTGTCATCAAGATTACCTTGGTGGTAATTACCCCTGCTATATTCATTAGTTCCAACCATATGATCATTATTGTCATCATTGTTTCCATCCCCAAAGAATGATGTAAGAATCTCATTCAATCCTTTTTCATGCACTATGTTTTCATTGTCATCATCATCATTAAGGATAGGTGGCATGTCATCATTGTATGCTAATCTCATCATCTCTTCAAATTTCTCAGCTGGTAGTATTCTCTTCAATGTTGCTCTTTTCACCTAGGTATGGTTTAAAGGATGGTTTGGATCATCCTGTATCATCAATATATTCTACCTATCAACAAACACAAGCATTATTTAATGTTTAATGGAAACAATTGGGTAAATCATAAATGTATCAATTTCAATGAAATATAATTGAAATCATCTTAATAAATAAAAATATAGAACATATGAACATATACACATCAATTGAATCATGCAACATTATTTTATGGACTACTTTTCTTATACAATAATTTAAAATAAACACAATTTTGAAAACATCGATTATAAAACATCAGTCCACACTCATTGATTATTCTTTGGTTTTTTGCCCTTAAGAACATCCTTAGGGATACCTTGTTCTTCCCTTTTATTTTGTGCATAAGTGTGTTTTAAGAAGGGGTAATAAATCAATAACTCATACCCAATGTTAAGGTCCATAATAGTCTCAACCATTATCAATATATCAACATCTCTTTCCATATCTCCATCTTTATCAATTATAACCTTGACAAATTGACAATTCAGTCTTACACTAGGGTCCCTTCGCTTACTACTATTTATAAATCCTACAATATTTTTTTGTTTGTATGCACGTCCATCTATATACATAAGCTGACCTCCATTCATTTCTTTTCCATTTTCATGTTGAAGCTGATGTGTATACATATTTGAATTTAGACCATATG
The DNA here is from genome assembly GCA_027924585.1 of Larix kaempferi. NCBI lineage: Eukaryota > Viridiplantae > Streptophyta > Pinopsida > Pinales > Pinaceae > Larix > Larix kaempferi. Next base: position 10,115,681 of record BSBM01001023.1, on the reverse strand, counting down.
CTGACATTGAAGGCTTATATTCGGTTAGCCTCTCCATTCACCACTGTAATATGACATGCTATAATATGGCATTAATATCCCAGTGGTTTGTTGTGAATTTTTTCTATGTTTATATCCCAAATGTACATTTTGGATAATAAAGAGGCCTAGATTCGCTCCATGAATATTGGAGGGTCGTATCATGTAGTTGTATTCCCAAAATTGAAACACCTCGTACACTCTAGGTAGTTGTTGATCACTAGGCCAAGTGAAATATAGTTGATGATCAAATGTATCTTTGCAAATTGATCTCAAAATCAGGGGAAATTAATCATCTCCATCACATTCATGCTCATAGGGTATGTACTCCACCTTCCCCTTGTCTTTATGCAAATTATGCATCTTTAAACAGGTTCTTATTCTAGTGTTACTTGTTTTCATCAATTCCTCATCTTCTGAGCTGGTATATGTGCACATATTTTTGTTGGATGTATCATATGATAAATAGTCATCACCCTCTAGGATGGAAGTTGGTGCGCCAAGAAAATTTAAACCAAGAACTTTATCCTGAAAGTATTCATTAAGAAAAAAATAAATTATTTAAATAATTTAAAACAATGTTTAAAAGAATTATACATATTATTTATATCAAATTGGAAAATTTCTTACCACAATTCCTATGGGATTTGGATCAATTTTAGTAGGCATACTACCGAATGGAAGCTCATCATCTATGTAATGTCTTTGTACAATTGCTCGTTTGAATTGTTTCTTTCCACGACACATAGGACATCCACAAACAACAATTTTCTCAAAGTATTTATCCCATGTACTATAGTCTTGACCTCCCTCTTGTTCAATGCAATCATTTCTTGTGTCTGATATCCTCTTCCACCCATTGTCCTATATGTGATTTAACAGTTTTAGGTCCATGTTCGCGTACATATCTTTTTCTTTTGCTAGTTGAACTCTCATGCTCTGCATTTGCTCCAATATCCATCTAACATAATCAACTACATGCATTATTTTATGTCATGATTGCATAAATCACTATAAATTTTAATAATACTATGAAAAAAGATGGACGTATCACACAAATGCCATCAAATCAATATTTTCATAGTCAAGTCAAAATTTGAGTACCTGATGTCCTAGGTCAAGCGTTGTGTCCTCATTAGATATGACACGATTTGTTTCCATGGCCTCGTTGGGCCCTTGTAATAAACAACATAGTCAATAATGTTTAGTACACCAATTATATCATTTCAACTAATATGCTATCCAACACAAAAACCTCACTTTAATCATATATTTGACATATTGATATCATGTCTTGGATTTGAAAAGAAAACAATTTTATGACCCTAGGTATATACATCAAGCCCAAATTTCAACATGAAAATTATCCAACATCCCTATCCCACATGGCCATCCTAAATTTCAAACTTTTCCCTTGATCATAGAATCACATTGTGGCCAGTGTCTGCTCCCAATGAGGTAACTAACTCTCAAAATGTGGAACATGCAATAGATACTCCCATTGTCCCAACCACTCCTAGGACACAGACTTCTTCCACCATGGAATCTTCTGCATCTTGAATTGGAATCTACGATACAAGGATAGAATACGACGTGGTTTCAAGGGAAATATGAATGCAAGATATTGGAAAAGTTTTTATGAACATGTTGAAGGAGTCATGCCTTCAACGGTTCAAAGACCATCTACATTTTCCATTCTCAAAGATGTCGATGCAGCTGCAAAAAGAAGTTATCCATGACATGGAGACTGAATTTGGCATAGGTTGGTCTATAAAGAAGGAAAAAAAAAAAATGTCTCAAAATTGCAAGAGATTCTGGTGCAACCAAACAAAGAAGATAAAAAAAAAAAAAAACGCCCTAGCAAAGGCTAAAAAAAGGCCAATTGATGTAAGTCTTAAAGTATGGAAAGAACTTGTAAAAGCATATGAGAAGTTGGATGCACATAGGAAGTCCGATGAGGAGAGTACCCAGGTAATTGAATTTGCTCATTAGATTATATAAAACCCATTAAACGATTTTTATATTTTATTTGTGCATAGTTAAACTGATTTGGTATATGTTTCTGGACAAGGCCTCCAAGGCTAGGCTTGTCAAACTCTGTGGCATGCATCACAATGGAAAAAATGGTGTACGGGCCTTGATCTATACTTTTGTAAGTATATTTATTATGTGAAATGATATTTTTATAATTCCTAGAAAAAAAGTAAATGATTGCATAATAACTAGTTTAACTAGTCCATGTGCCATGTTTTTGACATGAGGAGAAATATGGTTGGCATTCAACACCATATGAAAAAAAAAATTTACAAAGAAAAAAGTGGGCCAACTTGGTAATTTGGATGGAGAACGAGGCATCAATCTTTGACTAGTAACTATTGTTTAGAACTTTTACTACATTTCTCATTCTTTCTTTGCGAAGCTATAGTCTTAGGTGGTTTATCACATTCATTAGAGTTTAACTTAAGCATACTACACCCTCCCATATGTGTTTTCCCAAAAATTGTAAGAAATTGCCATATGTATGTTGCCATAAGGTCACTATTAGTACTTTCATGGGACTACTCTCACAAAAATCGACCTCAAAAAATTGTCAAGAGAAAACAATATTTGGAAATAACCTCACAAGATAATATATTTCCATGCATTAAAAATATTGGTGCCTTATTGCGTTTTATTGATGGTAAAATTCTTCTCTCTTCTTCACATAAACAATGGATCGTTACTTTGCTTTCCACAAAGGTTGTAATGGAGGCAAGGCCTTTGTTTTGAGGCAAGTATTTGTATTGGGGTCATCTGAATCCATATAACCCATATAAGAATAAGGTTGCAATGAGAAACCATTTTCTTTCTAGGAATATTTGAAATCAGTTTCCATAAATCAAGCTCAACGACATATTCCTTTGCATGATAAATGGATTCCCTGCAAGCATCTCTACTCAAAGAGTCTCCAACGACATAAATCCTACTAGAAATAACACAACAAGAAATTTCTTCCTTGGGCATATTACGGGTTCCCCATGAACCACATACATAGTCTATGCATCACACTCTATGTTACAATGAAGGCCACCATTTTTAAAATTAGTGGTAGGTACTGCACCTACAATGGAGATATTATATTCAAAATTGCAATATGGGAATACATAGCTAAATGTTGAAAATATATATAATACACCAACCATTCATCCCCACACGTTTTCATTACAAGAGAAAGGAAGCCTCCCATCCAAAATTTAATTTTTTTTTTGCAAATAGTCGAAGCAAGACCATGATGTCATGCATTGCCAAACACATATAGCAGATCTTCAATCTCCCATTCTTCTTGTGAAGATGATAGTATTCCTTCGATTTTGATAATACTACACCATCTATGAATAACAACCATGGGGGCATACAATGATGAAATTGGGGACCTTGCTAGGTTACACTCTACAAATAATTCATATGGTAATAAATTTATATATGATTCATCATTGCCCACTCCCTCAGTGATCTATTCAAACTCTAAAATAAATCCCTTTCAATAGAATGGTAAATAACTAAGGCCACTTTTTTTCTTGTTTATTTATGGGGACTTAAAATTAACAGCCTTTAAAGGTGATGGCATAGTCGATATTCCCTCCATGCCATCTTCTTCTTCAAGGGACTCAATCTTAGCACCACCACTGTTTGAAGACCCTTCCCTGCAAATAGTTTTGAACCTACTACCTAGATTCTTTATAGATGGTGGAGATGGGAATGATGGTTGTCTAATTCCAATCAATATCTAAATGGAGCCAAACAACTGAATGAGGGACATATATCTCACAAAATAACATGCCTTATAACATAATAACAATATTTTATGCATTGTCATAGTATAGCTTACTAGTATATTTGTATGTAATTTTAAAGAAATAATCTAGTTGTAAAGAAAGAATGTAAAAGGGGAGGAAGACAAATCTTAGGATGGATATGACCTATATTGAATTTTCTAAAGAAGAATGAAGGTGAGGGAAAAATATTCTATGATTCTATGAATCACTTCTCTTAATATAGTTTTTTCTCAATCTAATTTTTGAGTAGTAGGTCATTATGTTCTGATTGATTCAATTTGTTGAGCACCAAGAAGATTTATCAACATGAAGGCATGTTGAAGTTCCTTGTAGTTTAACTATAGAAGGAAATTAATGTTTTTCTATTTGGATAATTGAATAATTGGGTGTGATTTTGCGTACCAAATGTGCATGGATCCCTCACAGATGATATTAACATGGTCCAAAACAAGTCAAAGGTTGAAGCAGGAGACCCCAAGAGAAAAAGACTAGGGGGGCACCTAAAACTCACGGTTCATTAATCAAGTAGGAACCTACTGGGGACTTTGAAGAGTTAGTGAGTACTCTAAAAGAGAATGTTTAGGTGGATGAGATGCATGAGATACTTTGTGATAATAGTTCAGATGCATCTAGCTTAGACGTGTCTATGATTGCTAGATGGTATTACGTTGTGAGGTTATTGACATTGTAATATGTGTGTAAAGAAATCATTAATGGTATTTTGTGTATAGAAATAGTGTTGATCATATGGTCTATAGGCCAATGGAGGCATGCACCATGTGAAATGGAATTCTAGAGCTAATTGGATTGAGTTTCTATTGTATGAGCTTTGTTTCATAATGGAACAAGTGAATTTTTAATGGTAAAGATATTCCCTGGACCAAATTCAAATTTGGAAATTCTCAATGGGGTAAAAAATGTTCCATCAAGATATGCATTTTTGTGTAAAAAGAGGCCATGTCATAGCAGTGAAAGGGTGAACTCCATAGGATGTAAGGGAAAATAGTTTATGTTTTGTATCAAATTTTGTGAACAACAATATACTACCCCACAGTAGTCCTTGGAAGTATCTTGACATGGACTTTGAAAGCATGTACGTGTAATAAAAGCAGTATGCCCATCCTATATCAAACCCAAAAAGCACTTAAGGTCATTGCTAGTAGAAATGACTTCTTGAGTTTGGGTCACAGTCATCATTTCAGTATGTAGCTTGGAATAAATTTGTCACACCAACTAACTTAGCGCAGCATATCATGGTGACATATTGAGGTTACCTTAAACTTTTCTTGTCTCTTATGTCCAAGTATTTGACATAGCTTACAGTGGATGAAACAAGGTTTATATCAGGAGTTCATGGAATGAAACAACTGTATTTAGGAACAATAAAAGATAGTAGAACACAATAATTTCAATCACCAATTCTATGTTTTTCTTTCCAGTAGGTCTGTGGGAGTGTTTGGCATGGTTTTATGATTGATGATAGGGGTGTAATTGGATTGATTTTGTGCAACGGTATTGAATCTCTTAATTAGGAGAAAATTCTATGTATGCAAATCCCTCCATAGGATTGATATGGAAACCTTTGAAGTGATATTTTCCAAACTTGAGTAAATCATTTCACTATAAACTAGGAATGGTGTTTTGGAGGATATTTTCTAGGGGTAGAGTACTGATGTCACTTTCTTGCAAAACATGTATGACCTGCTCATCTTCTGTGTTAGTTGAAACATTTGTGAAGTCTAAAATATGACATGAAGATAACTAAGAGATCTTAATTTCACCCATATATTGAGGCATATGCCTTAGTGTAGAAAGGGGTTACATTCATACATTTGTGGCATTTCTTTGCACAATGTGCTTCCCATCGCTCCAAAGTTTGGTGTTGACACTCAACATGCAACTCAATTTCTCATTTTTTCTTTGTAAACTTATGCTTCCTTGGTTTCATTGTCACATAGACCCCTCCTGGAGCAATCGTAGTGGCCTTGTAAATTAACGTGCATTATGCACAACACCTATTAAATTTTGCATGAAATTTTTTAAGCTCTTCTTCCAAGCATAGATTGCATGCATTATTCATAGGACCTAGATGTGCTATCTTTCATGTGATCTTTTCTTCAAAAAATTGTATGGCTCTTCTCAAAGATTAGTGGAATTTCGACCTTTAACCTAGAACTTGAGCATTTGTGTCAAGCTCATGGTCATATGCTTGGATATTTAAGAAATTCTCAGTATTCCATTCAATTCTTGGCCAAGGAAACATATGACGAATCTACTTTGTGAGCCTTTCCAACCAGCCATATAAATTTACTAGGAATTCAACCCAAACAATCTCATTAAAGTGCTCAAACAAGTACTTATCCTTGAACTTTATGGATGAATGAACATGCACCTCATGCAACTAACTATCATGCAGAGATGAAATTTCCTTGTAGGTGGATGAATAAACATGCACCTCAAACCAATCTTGATGTTGGTTCGATGAAGTAGAAGGGACCGGATTTAGTGAACCTGTAAAGTGAATCTCCATTCGTGGAATAAACGATGGGGTTTGACGTATTTCATGTGTTGTAGGCCTTCTCTATCACAACCAGGATGGAGTTTCTTCCTTAGGTGTACTTAAACACTGCAAATATAGAGTTATGGCCAAAGAAATCACAACCCAATGGCAATTTGTTAATCTAAAATCTCAAATTCAATTACAAAGATATGTGATTCAGGAATAAATACTTATAGAGGCAGTCTCCAATTTGAAATATGTGGCTTCCTGCCCAATGGTTGTAGGCATCGTCTGATTCACTTCCCGAGGGCACTTCCTAGCATTTCTTCCCGTCTACTCTATACATGAACGCTGCTATGCTCTCAAGGTCCAAGAGAAAATAGAAAATACCTACCCATGCATTGTATCACGCCATTGTCATGGCCAAATTCACACATAAGGAAGGAAGGAAGGAAAGAATTTGAACGCTCGTTTGAGAAGGAAGCTCTCCAAATAAATACAACTAGTGATCTATTGCTGGTGGTGGAGGAGAGTGAATAGAGAAAGGGATTTGTAAGCCACCATCTAGGTTTAGTTGGGCTGTTGAGGCCCGTGAAATGAGGTGTACAACCATTGGCTACTTAGCACGTGTGGGAAAGGAAATGGTGCGTGCATTCCTAGAGAAAGTGGGAGTTTGAAAACGGTTGTAGGGTTGTTCACATGTTATTAATAGGAAAGTGAAACAAGTGGGGCCGGGCAACTCTCTAGTTTATGTAATAGTGATAACCGTTGAATTGTAGTAAGATGCCACATGTCGCATATATTTTGTTCCTATTCCATGCCACACTCACAACGTGGATATCGCACTAACTTTAAAATTTTAAAAACAATTGACAACAAAATTATTTATCCTTAAGAATAATGAGTTTTTTTATGCTAAAATTTGGACCTTTTCTTAGACCTAGCTGAATGCTAGTGTTAGTGATTTTTAACTAATAATACGTGTTTAAAATTGGCCATCAAAGTAGGGTTCACCATATATATTGGAGGTCCACTAACCTATATTGTAGGCTAATGATTCAAAGAAATAACCACTTAATTGAAAGTTTTAATGATGCATATAAGGTTCTCACTGAGTTAATGAGTTAATGGGTTCTTAGTGAGTTAATAAGTTAATTGGTTCTGGTTAGTTGATACAACACAAGTGTTTTTATAATATTGTCTAGCACAACCACTTAACTTGTGGCTAGTGAACACCCATGGTCACAAGCTAAGTGCTACAAATAAGTTAATTGTTCTTCATGCTAGTTACAAGAATTGCCTGTTAACAAACTGCTTGTTTGTTAATGAATTGTTTGTTATCCATGCATCATTTTATCCATCATACCTATCATTATTTTTTATATTCGTTTTTTTTAATAATTGTTTATTTTGAATTTGGAATGATTCCATAAAATCAATCAGTACACTTGTCCCATCCTTGTGCAATCTAGGAAAAACATAAGCTCCATATCACCCCAAATTCTAAAATAAAAACACCTATCGATATAATTATATATATAACATCCTCTAAATAAAAGGAGGCATATTAAAACTTTTTAAATTATTCATAAAACTTTTAAAGAATATTGTATTCAATATTCTCAATCAAATACATTGACTTTTGCAATTCGACATTGTACTCATCAGCTGCGAGTGACAAGTATTCCTCTCCTACCACAATAGATCCCGACGACGTCATTTGAGAAGGAATTCCTCCTACGGTAGAAACTCTCTACATGTACTTCACCTTTTGAAGTAATCCATTTCTGTAGAGAGGAATAGAGGAACAAAGGTAATATGGTATGCTCAAATATGGCCTCTTCAAATTTTGTAAATTTAAAAACTCGTCTTTAAGCTTATTATTGAAGTCACCTTTTATTATTAAATAATTGAAATGAACTCATTGAACTTACTTTTTATTATTAAATAATTGAGATGAACTCGGGAGCTTGCCCTTGAGCTAGTTGTTGAACTCACTTTTTTTATTAAATAAATTAAATAACTCTTTATTATTAAATAATTCAAATGAACTCAGGAACTGGCCCTTGAGCTTGGGGTGCCCTTTCATTGTTAAAAAACTCGAAATCAAGCTCGTAGTTGAAGTGACTCTTTATTATTAAATAATTGAAATGAACTCATTGAACTTACTTTTTATTATTAAATAATTGAAAATGAATTCTAGAACTCGCCCTTGAGCTCATGGTTGAACTCAGAATTTATTATTAAATTATTGAAATGAACTCCTAGAACTCATTCTTTAGTGATAAATAATTGAAAATGAACTCGGGAGTTAAACTCAATCCTTATTATTAAATAATCAAAATGAACTCTAGAGCTCGCACTTGAGCTTGTTGTTGAAGTCACTTTTATTACTAGCAACAACAACATTAATAATATTAATGTGTTGGAATACGCCGATAGGCGTAAATGGCACACATACTATAGGAAAAAACATTAATATGAAAATTATGTGCCCCATTTACGCCTATCGGCATATTTGGACACATTAATATTATTAATGTTGTTGTTGCTAGTAACGGGTGTGCACATACACATATCTCTGAAATATTAATAGAATAATATTGTTTAATAATTTTAATGAAATACATAATTTAATTGTTTGATTAATAACATTGTTTAATTAAACAATATTATTATTTTATAATAATTAATTAAACATAATAATTATAAAATAATTTAATTCATGTTATAGTTATTTAGTTAATAATAATATTAGTTAATTAATGATTATTTAATTAAAAATATTAATAGATTAATATTATTTAATTAAAAATATTAATAGATTAATATTATTTAATTATTTTAATTGTTTGATTAATAATATTGTTTAAGAACGTCAAATTTCACATTGTGAATATGTCGCATCTAACCCTTGATGAATGCCACAATGCAACGTAACCTTTGATAAACATCAAAATGTGACATAAACCTTAATGAATGCCAAATTTCACATTGTGAATATGTCGCATCTAACCCTTGATGAATGCCACAATGCAACATAACCCTTGATAAACATCACAATGCGACATAAACCTTGATGAACGTCAAATTTCACATCTTGGGCATTGTCGCAATGCGACATAACCCTTGATGAACGCCACAATGCAACATAAGCCTTGATAAACATCACAATGCGACACAAACCTTAATGAACGTCAAATTTCACATTGTGAATATGTCACATCTTGGGTTGTGTCGGCATATGTGTCACATATTGGGCATTGTCGCAATGCGACATAACACTTGATGAATGCCAGAATGCAACGTAACCCTTGATAAACATCACAATGCGACATAAACCTTAATGAACGTCAAATTTCACATTGTGAATATGTTGCATCTAACCCTTGATGAATGCCACAATGCAACATAACCCTTGATGAACATCACAATGCGACATAAACCTTGATGAACGTCAAGTTTCACATCTTGGGCATCGTCGCAATGCGACATAACCGTTGATGAAGGCCACAGTGCAACATAAGACTTGATAAGCATCACAATGTGACACAAACCTTACTGAACGTCAAATTTCACATTGTGAATATGTTGCATCTTGGTTTGTGTCGAAATATGTGTCACATATTGAGCATTATTGCAATGCGACATAACCCTTGATGAACGCCGCAATGCATCGTAACCCTTGATAAACATCACAATTCGACATAAACCTTTATGAATGTCAAATTTCACATTGTGAATATGTCGCATCTAACCCTTGATGAATGCAACAATGCAACATAACCCTTGATAAACATCACAATGCGACATAAACCTTGATGAACGTCAAATTTCACATCTTGGGTATTCTCGCAATGCGACATAACCCTTGATGAATGCCACAATGCAACATAAGCCTTGATAAACATCACAATGTGACACAAACCTTAATGAACGTCAAATTTCACATTGTGAATATGTCACATCTTGAGTTGTGTCAGCATATGTGTCACATATTGGGCATTGTCACAATGCGACATATCCCTTGATGAACACCACAATGCAACGTAACCCTTGATAAACATCACAATGCGACATAAACCTTGATGAATGTCAAATTTCACATCGTGAATATGTCGCAGCTAACCCTTGATGAATGCCACAATGCAACATAACCCTTGATAAACATCACAATGCGACATAAACCTTGATGAATGTCAGATTTCACATCTTGGGCATCGTCGCAATGCGACATAACCCTTGATGAAGGCCACAATGCAACATAAGCCTTAATAAGCATCACAATGCGACACAAACCTTAATGAACGTCAAATTTCACATTGTGAATATGTCCCATCTTAGGTTCTGTCAACATATGTGTCACATATTGAGCATTGTCGCAATGTGACATAACCCTTGATGAATGTCGCAATGCAACGTAACCCTTGATAAACATCACAATGCAACATAAACCTTGATGAATGTCAAATTTCACATTGTGAACATGTCACATCTTACCCTTGATGAATGCCAAAATGCAATGTAACCCTTAATAAACATCACAATGCGACATAAACCTTGATGAATGCCAAATTTCACATTGTGAATATGTCGCATCTAACCCTTGATGAATGCCACAATGCAACATAACCCTTGATAAACATCACAATGCGACATAAACCTTGATGAACATCAAATTTCACAACTTGGGCATTGTCGCAATGCGACATAACCCTTAATGAATGCCACAATGCAACATAAGCCTTGATAAACATCACAATGCGACACAAACCTTAATGAACATCAAACTTCACATTCTGAATATGTTGCATATTGGGTTGTGTCGGCATATGTGTCACATATTGGGCATTGTCGCAATGCGACATAACCCTTGATGAACGTCACAATGCAACGTAGCCCTTGATAAACATCACAATGCGACATAAACGTTAATGAACGTCAAATTTCACATTGTGAATATGTCGCATCTTGGATTGTGTCGACATATGTGTCACATATTGAGCATTGTCGCAATGCGACATAACCTTTGATGAACGCCACAATGCAACGTAACCCTTGATAACATCACAATGCGACATAAACCTTGATAAACATCACAATGTGACATAAACCTTGATGAACGTTAAATTTGACATCTTGGGAATCGTCGCAATGCGACATAACCCTTGATGAACGCCACAATGCAACATAAGCCTTGATAAGCATCACACTGCGACACAAACCTTAATGAATGTCAAATTTCACATTGTGAATATGTCGCATCTTGGGTTGTGTCGACATAGGTATCACATATTGAGCCTTGTCACAATGCGACATAACCCTTGATGAACGCCAAAAAGCAATGTAACCCTTGATAAACATCACAATGCGACATAAACCTTGATGAACGTCAAATTTCACATCTTGGGCATAGTCGTGATGCAATATAACCCTTGATGAATGCCACAATGCAACATAAGCCTTGATAAACATCACAATGCAACACAAACCTTAAGGAACGTCAAATTTCACATTGTGAATATGTCGCATCTGGACCCATTTGCCTTCTGAAAGGCCATACCCCCGTCCAAATATATGAGAGGCTATCCCTGACATTAAACATTCTTGTCCGTCATGTGCTAGACATAAACAACAATGACTTGAAATTAGTCACTGAATCGCACGCAGAAAAGAGAAAAAAAAACATATTTTAATCATCAACCAAGAGAGTAGCAGTACCCACTATAGATTTAGTTGTTATGTCTTGGCGCTCAAGCATTTTTATTTCCATTGCCCGTTCGAACCCTGCATGAAAATCCTTGACAAAACTTCGGCCAAGACGCTCAGTGGAACAAAACCATGCATGCAAAATGAAATTCCTCTCCACCGTTTACCTATATGTTACTCCGGTCTTATGGATTGATTGGTTTCAACTTGCAGTTATCGCACCACCGGCATAACACAGATTCACCTACTCGCCACGAATACAGTTAGTTGATTTCATGCACCGTTTTCTGTCCACCACATGGTCATGCCGCAACTCGCCCATGCATCAAGCGACAGATTTAGCTACCACATTAAGCAAATCACGATTAAACTGCAACCACCTCCCCATCCTTTGTAACCGCTGCCTCTTGGTCTTGTTAGATTACTGGGTTCAACTACTTTGCTAAAAGCATATATAATAAATGCATAAAGAATATATACTTTTCTTTACATCGATATTTTGTTTGCCCAAAATATAATTGCAGATTCCCATTTTGAATATTATCTTCAAATTATTTCATCGTTTTCCATGGAAACTCTTCTGTGATTCATGTTTTCTTAAATCGAAAATAAATTACAGTATGATTGTTTTGTTTCGGGTAAATGTTTTTATTTTTAGTTTCATGCATTATTTTCCATTAACCTGACATTTTACCAAAATATTCAGTTATGTAATTTATGGGTTTATAGAATGAAATTTCTTGAGTTTTGGTTTTCGTAGGGTATCTGCCATTTCGGAGGACGGTGTCCTCTCCACTTCGAATCCTCGTCTATACTAATTAATGTTAGTATAGCCGAGGATTCAAAGTGGAGAGGACACCGTCCTTCGAAATGGCAGATACCCTGGTAAGAACTCCTATGTGGAAGCTAAATAACTCTTTCAAAGGATTTCTAGGAAATTTTTGGCTATTATTCAGCTATTTAGAGGGATTTTCCACAAGATAAATCAACTATCAATATACCTTATGAAACTTTCATACGTAAATCTTACTGTAGAATACTACCGCTATTATAACTCTAAAAGAATGAGCATACCTAGACACCTTGCACGCAAACGCAGTCACACCCAGTCGAAGTCACACGCAGTCGCAGTCACACACAGTCGGGCTTCAAAAAACCTGGTACTGCGGGTTATGAATGCTACATATAATCAAGAAGAGAGAGCAAGCCACTTGAGACAACCATCCGCTCGACGCATTCAACTGCCAACCATCCATTGGGTGCGTTAAACCGCTTCCACCACGCTTCATACATTACCAACCACCGAACTCGGCGCATTAAACCGTTTCCACCACGCGACATACATTACCGACTGTCGACGGTTATGAAGTGGACGCCTAGCCTTAATGAATCTTCACCTCCTTAACGAGTATGACAACCATAGAAGCAATCTAACCCGCACACTTTTAAATTTCTGCTGGATCTTGATGATCCACTCGATCAAGTCCGGCCCCAAAAAATATCAAATATAAATGCCTATCGGCGTAATTAAATAAATGAAATAAACTTTTTGAACTCATTCTTTATTATTAAACAATAATTGAAATTAACTCAAGAACTCGCCCTTGAGCTTGGATTTGAACTAACTCTTTACTATTAAATAATTGAAATAACTCGTTATTTTAACTTTAACTATTAAAAGAATCTCTTGAGCTTAATTAAACTCAGTCTTTAATTTATTTTTATTTTATAATTGATTTAATTTATTTTTATTTTATAATGGACTGCAATAAAATCAATAGAAACAACTCCATAGGACAAACATAACACCCCATATTCTAAAATAAAAACACTTAATTATATATATAACCTCCTCGAACTCGAAATAAAATAAGTAAAAATAGCAGCAAAGCTGCTTATACCTGCCATTTGAAAATCATTTATAAGTAATTTAATTAAACATTGTATATAGTCAAAATTAGTATGGAAGAGTATTTTGACATTAGATACAAAATCCTAAATGACAACTTACAATATAATGCCCTATGCACATATAATAAATATGGAGAGCTACATATATCTTATCATGTTTTAAAAGTACTTAAAGCTAGCTATAATTTACAATGTGAACTTTAAGTGCTATTTATAGTATACATATGTTATTTAGTTTGTAACATTTAAAAAAAAAATTATATCAGTATTTTTTGCCTTGCAGCTATTTCACTAGTTATTAATCTTTCAAATTATTTTAAATTTAAAGTGTTACATAAATTAATTAAATACTGTATCAAGTTATTTTTTAGAATTTTATTCACTTTATTAATAAAAAACAATTGACTATTTTTAATTTATCTTTATTTTAAAATATTATATAAATTAATTAAATATTATATTTATTTTGTTATAACTAAATTTAATAAAATATCAAATATTTACAAATATGAAACCAATCATAATTTCAAAACTAATAAATCATAATTTCAACACCAATATATTTTTAACTTCTTGTTAATTAAATCACTTTGTAAATTGATATTTTAGTGTGGAAGACAGATGGGCATCAAACTTTAATGATACATAACGCGTCTGTTGAGGTTGACCGTCACAAATAGACAATGGACGAAGTCGCATTGGGAGACAACGTCTGTCTTGAATTCAGGAATTAGTCGCAAAGGGTGACAGAAATTTGCCCGGAGCCATGAAGTGTTTGTTATGTGCACGTTGGAATCATGGCTGATAAGCAATCTGCATATGCTATTATTATTTAATTTGAAAAAGCTAATCCCTTCGGAAAAAAATAGCTTAAATTTGATGAATAAAGATTTTAAACTCAAAGAAAAAATTGAAATTCGATACATAGTCTTTGAATTAAAGTAGAAATGAAAATATAGAAAGATACTTGGGTTGTAACCTGTTTGCATTTTTCCATTTGGTTTGTAAACCTGTCTCATTTTTCCTCGCGCTCTCATTTGATTCGAAATTAACCTGGAATTTTCCTCTCCGAATCCAATATTCCCTACTGCCATTCACGTTGTGGTTAGTTTACGTTAGGTTGTTTCTTATTGAGTTTTATGTCCTGCTTCTTTTTGTTCCATTTTGTTCCACCTTAGCTTACTGTATACCCTTACAAATTCATTACTCCATTGATGTGGTTGTGGAAATTCAAATATAAAGTGATAAAATTTAAATAAAGATAAAAGTGTTTCATTAAGATATACATATATATAGATACTTGATATTAGATTTTATATATATATAATTTTATGAAAAAATATAAAATAACCATTTTTTATATTAATAACCATCATATATATTTAACCATTTTTTATATTAATAACCATCATATATTAGGTATATATATGTAATGTTGGTTGAAAGGATTCACTAGAAAAAAAAGACATGACATCATATAAAATGTGTTGTTAAATTTATATACATAGTGATTGAAATGTTGATACCTTCTTTGTTTGAATTACATAAACAAATTCTTAGTTTCATGATTCTCAAATAATCTTTATTTAAGTATGTATAGAGATGAAGGACCATACACAAGTAATTAAGCATGTTTAATTTAGGTGTTTATTATACAATTATTCTTATTTAATGTTAATTTAAGTTATTTTAAGTGTTTCACTTGAGTGTATAACAAAGTATTTATTTTGGCATTTAATTTTAATTTTGAAAAGTGACAATCATTCTAGATAAAATTTTCATAGATATAAGTATGCTAAGAGTTGATAGGGTTCGATTACGGATCATTTTTTATCATGAAGAAAATTAGGAATTTTACTATGCTTCGGGACTTGGCCATGCAACAAACAATGACTCATGTAGAGGTATACCTTTTCATTTTTAATGATCTAGTGAAAAATACGTAACAATGGTGGGGATTACACCATTTTAATTAAGATTGCATTGTCAAATGACTCTACAAGACATTCAGCCTGCATGAATCATTCTTAAAGAGCCAACAACTTCGATTTTTGTTTCTTTTTCAAGTTCATAGTACCCACAATCAAAGTGTTAGTTTTTTCAGCATTTAATTCAATCTGATCTAGGATCTTAACTGAGAGAACAACATGTACAGCATATCAAACACAAGAGACAAGAGACACAAAGCATTTCACCGAGGAAAACCAAGAAGGTGAAAAACCCCGCAACTTCCTCAGAGATAGAATGAGCATCAATACAAAGATCACAAAGATCAAACCCCACAACAAGAGATATTCTCCTAGCAGCTGCTCCTCCTCCCTCTCACTAATGCGAAGTGAGTGAGTGTGTGAATTAACAAATGAGAGAGTCACCCTCTCTATTTATACTTTACTTCACTTGAATTTTAGCTCTAACTAGGTCGGCCCCAACTTAACCACTTAACATACTGCTAACTGGGCCAACCCCACTAGGGTGGTCTAATAACCCTTTGACCCACACAACTCATACAGGGCCGACCCCACCAAGGTGGTCTAATAACCCATCAAATATAAGTTGCGACACTTACAATAATACTTGCGACACTTGCAAATACAAATGACGACACTTCCAATCGGAGGAATGATACATCTCCATTGGGGATACAATTAAGTACAACCGCAATACATACAATATACAAGTGAATATCTTCCGAAGTTACAAATACATCAACACTCGAGCCTCTTAACTAGGAAGATATTCTCTTGACACAAGTCATCAATACATATAGGCACAAGTCTTCAATTCTGGAGTTGGATCATCATCACTGGATCACGGAGCATCATCTTCAATGCTGTTGTACTCGTCATCTCAATCACTGGTGCTATCTCTCAATTCTTCTCGTCATAGGAAGTTCTACAGAGCTAATCCCTTTTCATGTTGGATGTAGGCCTAGTCTCCTGTAGGTCTTCATCATCTCTAGCCATCCTGTGGAATGTGCGTCAACAAAACCTCGAAAGAGCATCCGAGCTCAAACTATCGAATCTCCCAGGATCTTGTACATGTGACCACCACAAAACCTCGAAAGAGCATCCAAGCTCAAACTATCGGATCTCCCGGGATCTTTTACATGTGGTCAGGAAAAACCTTAAAAGAGTGTCTTGCAAACTGCAAGATCTCTAAAGAGCATCCCATGAATTTTACGAGCACACAGCTCAACCTATCGGATCTCCGGGACTGATTACATGCCTCCTGTAGCAGAACCTCGAAAGAGAATCCAAGCACAGACTATCGGATCTCCCAGGATATTTTCTATGCTACCTGCACAATCTGTCCACGGCCAACCTGTAGCAAAACCTCAAAAGAGTATCCGAGCTCAAACTATCGGATCTCCCAGGATATTTTCTATGCTAACCGCACAATCTGTCCATGGCCACGGAGTATCATCCTCATAGTCATGATCATACTGATCATCATCATACAATACATCATCCTAATGTACAACATTTGGAGCATCAACCTGATGCTCACCACACATGATTGTCCTGATCATCATCATAGCATCATCCTGATACATATCATCACATGATCATCCTGATCATCATCATAGCATCGTCCTAATGCATATCATCTGGAGCATTGTCTTGATGCTCATCACACATGATCATCCTCTTAAAATCATATCATCGTCCACGGAGCACATCCCAGATGCACATCATACAACACTTACACCACCGACATGGGAGAACACATCTACCACCATTCGGGGAAGGCTCTATCCCTTACTTTTTCACCATGGGATAACACATCCACCACCATGTGAAAAATGGATTCAACCCTTACATCTGCACCATGGGAGAACACATATACCACCATGTGAGAATGGCTCATCAATTACATCATGACCATGGGAGAACACATCTACCCCATGGGAGAACACATCTAAACCATGTGAGAATGGCTCCAGCCCTTACATCTACACCATGGGAGAACACATATACCACCGTGTGAGAATGGCTTGGAAATTACATCACGACCATGGGAGAACACATCTACAACCACGTCAGAAAATCCCATGTGCATCTGCATCTTCTGGACTCATCACTTCCCCTTAGAAGGAACCTCGATCTGAAGTACACCAAGCCTCTTTCTGAAGTACTCGAACTTCACTCTGGCTAGTGGTTTGGTCAACATATCTGCAATCTGCTCATCTGTCGCAACATATAGGAGCTTCACTGCTCCTCTCTGCACCATATCCCTGATATAGTGATATTTGATCTCGATATGCTTCGACTTGTCATGGAACACCAGGTTCTCTGACAAATTCACACAACTCTGGTTATCACAATAGATACACGTAGCATCCAACTGGAGATCAAATAAATCAGACAGTAGCTTCCTTAGCCATACTGCCTCACAACTGGTTGAACAAGCTGCAACATACTTTGCTTTGGCTGTACTCAGTGCTACACAAGACTGCTTCCTACTAAACCAAGAGATCACACCTGATCCCATACTGAAGGAGCACCCCAGAGTGCTCTTCCTATCTGCAGCACTGCCTGCCCAATCTGAATCAACATAGCCCTCTAGGTTAAACTTTTTATTCGCATCATACTTGAGCCCATAATCAATTGTACCCTTCAGGTACCTCAGAATATGCTTTGTAGAAATCAGGTGAACATGTCTAGGATCTGCCAGAAACTAGCTCAAGGTGTTCACCGCAAAGCAAATATCTGGTCTCGTGTTCATCAGGTATATCAAGGACCCAATCATCTGACGATACATCATGGCATCAACCGACTCTGATGAAGCATCACTCAATAGCTTCAGTTTCGATGCCATAGGTGTGGCCATGTCCTTGCAGTCCATCATCCCGAAATGCTTCAAGATCTCTACTGCATACTTCCCTTGTCCAAGGAAGATTCCATCTGCACTCTGCCACACCTCCATACCTAGAAAGTAATGCATCATACGCAAGTCCTTCATCTCAAACTCTGTAGCAAGCTTCCTCTTCGTATCAGCAATCAACCCAATCTCACCTATCACAAACAGGTCATCCACATACAGTAGGAGTATCACTGGATTACCTTCCTCAACCTTGTAGTAAAGGTTGGAATCCTCTTTACTCTTGGTAAATCCCAAACTGACAGGAAGTTGTCTATCATGCCGTACCATGTCCTAGGTGCTTGTTTCAAACCGTACAAGGCTTTCTTCAATTTTCACACATGTGATTCCATGTCATGTGTCTCAAATCCGAGTGGCTGCTCCACTTCCTCTTCGACTACACCATTCAAGAAAGTTGTCTTGAGATCCATCTGGTGTATCTTTCACTTCGCCACTTGCCTTGTATTTCTCTATGCTACTATCTGCAGCATGCTTGATCTTGTAGATCTACTTCGAAGTCACAACAGACTTCCCTTCTGATCTTGGGACCACATCCCAAACATCATTCTTCATGATCGATTGGTACTCCTCAATCATGGCATCCTTCCATTACTGCATCCCTAATCCTAGGAACTTTAGATTCTTCAATATCTTCAATAGGTAGTTTTCTTGAACTTCGTCACTGGAAAAAATGTTGTTGTCCTTCTTTTGTAGGTGATTGTACATGATCTTTCCTACAAGTCAAATTCAATTGCATGATTAGAAACTTTTCATAGTTTTTCAAAAACAAATTCTTACACATAAGAATGTATGTCATACAGTCATGCAATTATCTTAGCCAATGCTTCAATACAACATTTATCCATATCCCGTAACTTTCTAGATGCCTTCCATCTCTACCAGAACATTTGTTAAGAGTGTACACAACTCCTAACATGTCAGCAAAGAGGTTTCATTCTAGATAAGTAGCAATGGAATGTTGTACAGTACCAGAGGCCACTTACCCATTACTTGCATATTAGTAGTATCTTGTTCATTACTGCAACTTTTCTAATATGCATAATATACATCCTAAATCTAGGAACATAAGCATGTACATAACTGGACAAAATTATTTAAGTAATCAAATATATAATAAATGACAATTCAAATACTTATCTTCGTTTGGTTGTTGGGTGGACTCCCTCTCAATCTTTTCTTCCTTGCAGTAACTACTGGAGTGTGCTCCCTCTTTATCTTTGCTTCCTTACAGGATCAAATGGAGTGTGCTCCCTCTTGATCTTTGCTTCCTTTATGGTATCATCATGATTATATGTCTTTGAACTTCTATCCATCCTGAACCACTATGCATGCTTAAGTGTGCACTAGTGTCATCATTGTGTCATCCTCAATATCTCATACATAATCATACATGCATTAGTATAATCTCAATACTTATCAAAACATTATGATTCTAAATAATCTTAATCATGTATGGTCATGATAATTTCATACACAATCGTTAGTATTCAAGGTTTCAGGGAGGACTTCTTTTACTCATGCATATTTTTATTTTACCATAGGACTCTTCTAGTTTGTCATATCATTAATCAAACTAAGAAGCATAATACGCATAAACCCATGATTTCCCAAACTTATAACTTCATGAATTATCAATCATACCAAGTATACTTATAAAAGATCCTAACACAAGGTAGGATTCTAAATTGATATAGGAAAACATACCTGGATTATCATGCTTGTATAACATACCCAAACAATGTCTTCTTTGTTCTCTTAGAGACCTTGTGCTAGCAACCTGCATATCTCATAAGTTAATAATTGTAGAACCAAGTTATACATACCTCGTAAGCAGAGATTCTATGTGATCCATGACTATGGATGAGTCTTTGTCTTCATGTCACCATGGTCATATGTTCTTGATCTAGAACTTGATTTGTCTTTCTTGATGTACCCTTCATATTAGTGGACCACATCATCCTCATACAACACCACAGTGTATTAGTACAATCATAAGTGTCATACCCCTAATCAATGAATGTCTTCTATCATTCACATGCATTCATACTTTTACTAGGGTGATAAGACAAGTATAAAATTAATCCATATTGTACTAACCTCAATAATATGAAGACAAACATATCATAAGCTTAATCATGAACATATTTCAAAACATACCTGTATCTCCTTAAGTCATACCTATTGGGATTGCTTGTAGTCTTCTTTTGTAAGGCCTTAGCCTCATCTCCCTCTGGAACTGGAACTTCTTCACTTATGTAGATGTCAATTCATTCTCTTCTAGGATTAACCCAATCCACTTTGATTTGATGAAGCTAGATCTGGAGCTAGCTAGGGTTTGACAGAGAAACCCTAAAAATCAAAACTTTGAATTTCAAACTTCTGATTGGATGAGAAGATGCGCCTTATTGAACTGATCAAGCTGGCATACTTCAATTTTGAAATCTCCAAAATTTGACCCCTCAAAATTGACTTTGAAAGTTTCAGATCTGTAGCTTCTGTCAAATTCTGGTTTTCTAGTTTTCTGGTCAAAATCCCGAACTAGGGTTTGATAGAGCCTAGGGTTCTACCCAACCAAAAACTTCGATATTTCTCTCTAACTTTCAATTTTGATGAGGAGGATCCAGCCGTGGTTTCTGATTTTGAAAATTCCAACTTTTTTCAGAAACCCTAATTTCCTACAACAGTGACAAACCAAGAATGAAAGTGCTCGGAATCCAACTCTGTTTTGAATAGAAATATATATCATATTGTTTCTGATGTATCTCTGAAATTCAGGATCCTCAAGGTATGAAACTTCGGCCTATGGTATAATGACCTGTCATCTTTCCAACCCCATAGATCTGGGCTCAAATGGATTCTCTGAGAGAGAGATATGCCAAGTGTCGCAACGTGACCTATTTATGGGATGAAACAGTATAGCGAACTTGTACGGATTTCCACGTGTCACTGTTTCAATTTTGGCCTCTGAAACCTAGACCTATGAAACTACAGTCCATGCCCTAACTGTCACTTTTTACGGAATTCCATTTGGAGCTTCCTAGGCCGAGATATGACCTTTTTTCCTAGGTCACCTGTTTAGGACTGCATTGTGGAAGAGGCAGAAACCCTAACTTGTATAGATCATATCTCACAAAGTAAAATGAATCTGAGGTTGTCATTTGGACACAAGGTACATGGACATTTCATATTCTACCTGTAGAATTTTAAGATCTTGAACCTTTTCCAAAACTGAGTTATAGCTAAAGTTCCACGATGACTGGTTTTTACTATACCAAGCCCTAGCTTCCAATTTGTCGCAAGTGCAACAAGTGTCATAAATGCCATACCATGCCTTCCTTCAGGATAGCTCTGATTCCATGTTAGTTTTTTCAGCATTTAATTCAATCTGATCTAGGATCTTAACTGAGAGAACAACATGTACAGCATATCAAACACAAGAGACAAGAGACACAAAGCATTTCACCGGGGAAAACCAAGAATGTGAAAAACCCCGCAACTTCCTCAGAGATAGAATGAGCATCAATACAAAGATCACAAAGATCAAAACCCACAACAAGAGATATTCTCCTAGCAACTGCTCTTCCTCCACTTGTGTGCACTCCTCTCTCTCACTAATGCGAAGTGAGTGAGTGTGTGAATTAACAAATGAGAGAGTCACACTCTCTATTTATACTTTACTTCACTTGACTTTTAACTCTAACTAGGTCGGCCCCAACTTAACCACTTAACATAATGCTAACTGGGCCGACCCCACTAGGGTGGTCTAATAACACTTTGACGCACACAACTCATACAGGTCCAACCCCACCAAGGTGGTCTAATAACCCATCAAATATAAGTTGCGACACTTACAATAATACTTGCAACACTTGCAAATACAAATGACGACACTTCCAATCGAAGGAATTATACATATCCGTTGGGGATACAATAAAGTACAAGTGTAATACATACAATATACAAGTGAATATCTTCCAAAGTTACAAATACATCAACACAAAGCACTGGTACAGTGTCCAATTTGGCAGTCGAACCATGCATGTGCACAAGAGTTAGGAGTAACACCCCTACAAAGACCTTTACTCCTCAATTCATTATTGTTGAGGTTAGGGCTTATTAATGGTACATTGATGAGATAGTATATCACATGTGGTTTTATTACCTTCCTCTTTGTTTTTGGGATTAATTTTTTAGTTTCCCTTTTACTGCATGATTTCTTTGATGTTGGTAGGTTGGATATTTATAGTGTCATTTTTGGGATACTAACTATCATTTAGTGGCTCTGGTGATGGTGATCAATGATAATTAATCTTAATGATAATTTTCCAATGCCATTCTAATTTACACTCATGAACCATGACTAATTGTTTGATTTTGTGTTGTGAAAAGCCAAAACATGAGGAAATCATAACAAATTGAATGGCATTATGGTGAGGGTGAGATCCATGTGAGATCCCAACACATTAAGTATGGATAGTGATCGCAATGTGAATTCTCATATAGACAAGGATCAATTCAAGTGGGGATTAAAGAAAATAAGATTTATTAATTTCTCCATAAAGTTTTTATTAAGTAACACTTAAAATGGTGGATACACCAATATAATTGCACCAAGGTGCTCTACAGCCCAGTATGGGGGAGATGTTGTAACGTGTGTGATGTAACTTTACAAAATAATTTAAAAAAAAAATTATGGAAAGTATTTAAAAAAAAATCTATGTTGGTTCATAAAATAAATTATTACAGGATCTATCAATCAATCAAGAGAGATCAAATTTCTTGAGTTTAAATTTAAAATAAATAAAAAAATACACCTCAAGAAATTGGATCCCTCTCTGTGCTGGATTTAAAATGGATCTATGCTGATAGTAGATTTAATGATGTGAAAGAGTACAACATATCAAAAAATAGATGGAAGCCAACTTGAATGGATATGCTTTTACCCTCTAGACACTAAGTTAAAATAATGGGTGTAAATGATGGATCTTCATTATGATCCATATCCATTATCATCTAATACCGAAGATACAATGATCATTAAGAACCTAGGATACAATGATCATTAAGAACGTAAGTCTTGGGAGTAAGGACATGGATGGGTTATTCAAGATGTACGTAGACAGCACAAAAATATGAAGTTTGCTTATTATTAATTAGTTTAAAATAACCATGAACATAATGAATCTGAGAGAGTTCATAACATACCTTCGTTGCGGTTTTAATTAAATAATAATGGTTTTTCTATTACAATAAATCAAATCTGGCGCACAAGCTACCCATTGAATTTTGTAGAATTGAAAAAAAATGAATGATTGAACACTGTTAAACAGAAGGACGTTGAACTTTTACAATAAATACACTGCTAACAGGAATCAGGTTGAATTTTACAGAATGAACAAAAATGAATGAATGAATAAACACTCTTAACAGGAAGCAGGTCCCTGTTAAAATCTAAAACACGCGAGGAGAGTCAGAAATAGCGAAAGACCAAAAAAGAAAGGAATGGAAGTAGACCTCACTGGATCAGTGGATACAATTATGAACCCTAATATCAATCATTCTTTTTGTTCATGCTATCCGTAGGTGCCCCACAAGTTTTTTTGAGAAAATTCAATCCAAGAGATAGAGTGAAAGAGGGTGAACACTCATCTTCCTCGTCTTCTTCCCCTTCTGGTGCTTCAAGATTCAAATCGAATGACCTCAGCGTGGCTCTTTTCCTTGTAGGAGAGACTTGCGTTGAGGGGGAACACGAATCACAAACACTAGTCTCCGAAGCTGTAGGAACCATATTATTCTCTATACCTGCTCCTACTAACTCATGGCTAATATTGGTTTTCTGGATCGTCTGAGGCTCCAGAGCCTCCCCCCACAGTGGCATCCTCATCGGCGCCTGTTGTTGCAGAAGAATAGCGTAGTCTACAAGATTGCTGGGAATGAGATTGGGAACAGAAATAGTATTACCTGTCGTGAGATTCATGCTGTGATCGCTCGCTCCCTCATTCACGTAAACGTGCGTCCAGGGCTTCAATTGTTTAGAGATATTCCCAGGCAACTTTTGCTGAGAAGGAAACGGAGGAGTCGGAAGCCTGGTAGTTGCGGGCGGTCTGGTGCATCTCTGAATTTGGACAGTGTCGAGGTGAAGGAGGGACGAAGCTGGGAAGTTGGTTTTGGCTTTGGCTCCTTTCAGATTTCTGGCAGCATTGTCATACGCTCTCGCTGCCTCCTCGGCAGTTTCGAAGGTGCCCAGCCACTTGCGCTTTTTAAGAGAGGGATCTCTGATTTCTGCCCCATATCGACCACATGGTCTTTCTCTCACGCCTCTGTAATTCTCTTTCTTGACACCATTCACATCCGCATTGCCCACGCTCTCCCTGCGATTTATATCTCTGTGAGCCATTCAGAGACTTCTTGTTACAGAAGGAGCTGCAAAAACAGGTACTCTTGTGGCGAGATGGTCTTGGGAGCCGCCGGCTACTCTCTCACCAATATATCTCTCGCAAACCCTCCAAGCCAGAAAATGAATATTGGCCGTCGTCCACGTGAGTAACTAAATAGAGGAAGAAAGGACGGCAGTGTGTCGAGAGGTTAAGTGTTTTATGGTCAAAGTCAAATATAATTTTATCTCTCGCAACTATAAAATTGATTTTCATTGGCTATTTTGACCATTAAAATTCAGTTATCCATGAAATATGGTATTAAGAACTTATTAATTAGAGGATAAAGAGTAAATCTTTTTTTTTCCAAATTCCAAAGTGATCACCAAGTTGTTTTCGTATGAATTTTTCGTGGAACAGACAAAAATTCTGCTGTCAATTTAATGTTGGAAGAAGGTTTGGACTTTGAAGAATTTTGGAAATTTAATTATAACCTTTAGCGTTTTGATTTCTTGTTAATAGATATGGATAGGTCTTACATTCTTCCGTCAAATGATATGTTTATTTTCGTTGAATATGGCCAAAGGTATTGAGTGTTAAATGCTAGACATTAAATATAATTATAGGTAATAATATTATTATTTAATCGCTTAGTTGTTATGGGGTATTTACGATAAATGTTGCACGGTATTGATAAACATTGAATGCTACACATTAACTAAGTTTAAAAGCATCTTTAAAACAAAAGAATTAAATAAAAAGAAAATTATTTTTTAATTTAATTATTTAATATTAAATATAAAACAAATCATAAAAATATTTTGTTTTCATAAGAAAAGACCATACTTATATTAAAAAGTATAAAGTGTTACAATATGGAGACCAAGAAGTACCAAACAGTACATAAACTAGAAACCAACCACCTCAGCAGCATCAACCCATGAACATAGAACCATCACGCAACCATGGCCCAACAGCAGAGGAAAGACCGGATATACCAATCCCTCATGAGTAGATTTAAACAACCAAGGAAGATACAAAAATGGGAGAAAAAGAGCCGGCATCGACCAGCCAATCATGAAACATATAGCCGCAAAAAAAACAGCATAATCAGTCATCAAAAAATTTTCCAGAAACCCCTAGATGGGAATAGAGAGCCCTCCATGATTTCATAGAAGATCCTACCATCCACCGCATCAAGACCCCGCCGAGATAGGGAGTCAGCCACAGTATTATGCTCCCTAAAGATATGTATAATAGAAGTCTAGGGACAATTGCCGAGAAGGATCTTTGTTTGGGCCAACCAGGAGGACAGTGCTAGAGTGTTGATAGTAGACACCGAATTGACCCAATTCACAAATGATAAAGAGTCTCCAGCAATCTGTTCTAGGATGATGTTGGCCTTGGACGAGAAGAATAGGACTAGCCATAGAGCCAATAGTTCTCCTTTAGTGTTCGTCCCCACACCACCATGAAACCAAAGATGAAACTGATCACCATTTGAACCTTCAATGTATGCCCCGGCCCCACAAATACCATTTGAAGCAGTAGCCGCACCATCAAAGCGAGCGTGATTACCAAATCTGAGTAGACGGGAAGGCCATGAGTGTCAATCAGTGAGACGAGGCACCTCAGAATGTGAAAGACCGAAATCCTTTGAAGTTGATTGAATAGCACATGCAACACGGCTAGCCTCTGATATACCATTCTCAAAAATAAGCCTATTACGGGATTTCCAGATTTCCCAATATAATAAACAAGCCAAACAACCCAGCTTCTGATTATGTTTGAATACATCGTGAAACCAATGCTGAATTGAGAAATCTCCACCAACACTTATATGGTTAAAAGGATCACCCAGATATAAACTAACCTTCACAGAGAATGGACATAGAACAAATAGATGAATCAGTGATTCTTCAGCTTGCAGACAGAGAGGGAAAATGCTGAGTCCAGAAAAACCTCTCTTCTGAAGGTTCCTCCATATTAATATCTTTTCCTCCAATAATAACCAGACAAAGATCTTTACCTTGGGTGGAATGCTCCATTTCCAGACAGGAACATGCCACCACTACCTCGACTTTGGAATCGAGGAGCAAACTGTTGTATAAGCTAATTTTGCAGAGATAGAACCGTCATTTGTGTTCCATGACCATAAAAGTCTATCATCCTCCACCGAAATAATAAAATTTGCATGATTCAGTCCCCGAACATACACGTTCCATTCGTCATCCAATGAGCCCAAAAGACCGAGCTAAGATGCATTCAACCAAACATTAAAAGAAACTCCCGGCCGGTTTCGCACGGGAATATGGCTAAGATTGTAATAGCCACGATTCCTGAGATGGAAGAGTAGCAGCTGTGATAATTTAAAATTAATGGGACCACCTATCAACGGATCCACCCCAGTTAGTATATGTTTACCACCACCCGGGAGCCACGCCAACCAATCTGCCATTACATGAAATGCCGAGAGTAGACCAGCCCACATAATGGAGACACCCCTTATAGATTTCTCTCAGTCCAAATCCATTACAGAGTTGATAAGTGACCAAAATACTTATCCTTTAAAATACATCCCCAGATACATTCCTCAGTCAGAGCTCGCCACAGGCTTTTGGCAAGTAAAGCCCTGGAGAAGAAAATGATATTCTTTATAGCCCATCCGCCCTAGGCAAAAGGTCGATCCAATTTTTTCCAATCCACAAGATGGATCTTATGCCTACCATAACTAGCCCAGATAAAATGGTGTATTTTTTTACGAATGCCAGTTAAAACTGATTTGGGGATCCGACATAAAGAAAACCAATACACCCCCAGATTTTGAAGAACGGATTTCTCAAGGGTAAGTCGCCCACCACTAGAAAGCCATCGCCACTGCTAATGGAAAATATGTTTGTCAAATTTTTTAAGCAGCCAATGCCAATCCGCGACCCTGTAATCATTAGGTTTTAGAAAGTAGCCAAGGTAATAGGTACCCTCACTAATATCAGCAACGGTAAATGGAAGAAGATTCATGATTTTCGTAAGCCCCTCAACAACCAGCGTATGTTTTAACAATTTAGATTTGCCATCATTGATACACATACCAAAGCAATTACAGAAAGATTGGATGATCCTCCACATATGATCCCATTCAACCACATCTACAATCCCAAATAACATTACATCATCTACAAACAAACAAAAAACTGATGTGTAATAGAAATATGTTTTAACAAATCATGAAAATATGCTTAAAAGTCTTGTGTTGTGTTTTTTTCCTACCTGATTTTCCCTTGATTTCGTACATGTATTCATAAAATTTTGTAATGTTCCAGTAGAGGGGCAGATTGGTATTAGTCAAAATTTATTCACATATTCTTTTTTATATAATGAAGATGTTGCCTTTTTTCATAGGAATGATTTTCAAAGTAATTCAAAGTTCTTTATCGAATCAGTAAATTTATTAACTTATATTTAATATTGAAAAGATCGAAGATTATAACAATTTAAAAATAATAATTTTAACACTAGTTATTTATCATGTGTGAGAATCTTGGTTGGGTATGTTGTTCTTAGGTAGGGTTTTATTGTATTTTTTTGAAGATCCATGGAAGGGATGAGATTTTTGTTTCATATGCTTAGAAGCATTTTTTCTCAATTTGATAACTTGGGTGTTGATTCTAGGAAGTCTTTTGTTCTGAGTAACTTAGTTCCAAATTATTTTCCAAAGGAGTTGGCTCATAGTTTCTCTAGGGATTTTAGTGAAGTTGGTGGAGGATCCCTTGGGGATAGCATGTCTCAATCATTTCCACTAGGGTATGTAGGGAATGTGGGTTTATGATCTCCTTTTCCAATCCCGAGACTCTCAAACAGTATTGGTTCTCAATATGGAGAATATCCAGTAGATGGTGGAGGTAACTTGTGTATTGGGGATTTTAATGCAAGCACATGTAGCATTTACTCAGGGTCTAGTTTGTAGATTTTTCTAAAAGGGTATCGTCATGTAGTTTTGAATGTTTTGGATAATGTTGTTGATGTATGATGCAATCAAGATTTCATGGGATTTTGAATCGAGAGTTGACTTATTCTAGTTAGCCTAGGGCACATGGATATGGTCCCATAGATTTGTTTCCTCAAGGTAAGTTTTCTTATGCATGCTCATAATTTAATCATGGTGTTGGTATTTCTTTAGTTAGCTTGAAGGTGGTTTTCTATCAAATGTAGGTTTGTTTCCTTGTTTTTTTGCTAGGGAGGTTGGTGAGAGACCTAAACTAGTTGAGGATGTAATTGGCATAAGTCAACTCTGATGGTTTAGAATCAATCTCAATATTTATCCTTTGGGAAGGAGAATTGTGTTGTTGTAGTAGACGGTTTGGAGGTAGCAAAGGGTTTTTGTGATAAGTTAGCAAATGGGACTTTTTAGGGGTTACTTGCATGGGATTTTTTAGTTGAGAAACCTCAAAAGGAGGGATAGGTGTAGAAGGGATATTTAGGTAGTGGATCTCTTGATTTAAGCTTGAAGGCGAAAGAAGGGAGTGGGATTAGCAAGTAGGGAAGAAAAGGTGCAGATAATATATTAAGAAAAAAGCATCTCCTATTAATTTGGTTTTAGGGGAGGACACTAAAATGCATGAAGTACTGGGAATGGCTACACAATCCCTCATTGGTCATTTTCATGGAAGAAATGTGGGAGATACTTCTTTGTTGGTTTTTCTTAAGTGATAATCATTTCCTTGTCTAATGTATATCTCTAAATATTATTTTATTTCTAGGGGTTGGTTCAGATTCTTGCTTTGGTTGGTCAAGGACACAAAGAAGATCTCAACTTTTTATTGGCAATAGGATTTGATTCCTACAATGCTCAAGCAGTGGTCCCATTTTTGTTATTATAGATCTAAAAGAATTTACATTACACCAAACTAGGTAGAACTTCCAAGTCTCCCATTATATTTTTGGTCTTCAAAGGTATTTAAGAATATTAGCAATGCTCTAGCAACTTTTATTGAATTAAATTTGACCTTTTTGGATTCCAGTGTTATGGCTATGGCATGAATTCTAGTAAAAATGGATTCAAGGGATCGCCTAGTTCTTGAGATGAAGCTTCAAAGGGAATCTTTTTCTTCTGCACGGTATTTCAACTATATGTTTGTGCCATTATGATCCAATATATACCATCAATATGGACACGCGATTAATGATTGTGAGATAATATTTCATAATATAATATGGATTCAAAAGGATATGAATATTGGGGAGGATAGCATCTCACAAAGTCCAATATTGGAAGTGAATCCCTCTTTGGAAGGGTGATCTAGATGTTAAGACCTAGATATTGTGGCATACATTTCTATTATTATATTAGTGTTTTCTTTATTGGTTGGTTGGGACCTTAATTTTATTTTTTCTTATCATATATATATATACACTAACAAGACCTAGTTTTAGAGATCATCTCATCTTGTGCATTTGATACAGTGTAAAATGAGGCTTCCCCTCAAAGAAGTTTTTTATTCATTTCCTTTATTTCATTCTAGGGAAAATTTTAAGGATCCATAATTTTCCTAAAACTTAAAAACTTTGGTGAATCTTTCTAATTCTTATATTCCCAACCATAATATGTTTGGCAATATTTTTGTAAAAATATTCAATTTCTAAGGCTTTTATATACTCTCTAGACAATTTTGTTGATGTTTAGAGTAAAATATTTGTATCCAGTTGTATTTGGGCGAATCATTTTAGAAAAAAATGGAAATTGGCAATTCTTTTTTTGGAAAGGAACTTAAAAAATTAGCCCATGGGACAAATTCCTCCCATAAAATTATCCCTATTTCATTCTTAGGGCTTAGAGTTACTAATTCTTTTTGTTTTTATGCTATTTGGGGAATTTGATCCATAAAATTTGGTATCATATCCTTTTTCACTATAAATTTTTTTCTAGGACATTTCAAATAGATCAAAATTTAGGAGCATCGGGAGAAATAGCCATGTACCTGTGGTAAAAATTTCAGGTCATAGTTCCCTATAAGTTCAAAGCTAAATTCTATAAAATTTAGGACATTTTACTAGTCCAAAAACTTGTCTCAAATTGTTTTTCTACGTAATATTGTTATATATGAAGTTTGTGAGCTCCAAATTAAGTGTCACCTATTGAATCATAAATAATACGGAACATAGTATTTTTCATAAAAAAAATCAAAATTAGAATAAAAAGTAAGACATGCGGTATTCCATACAAGTTCTCTCTCTTGAAAGGGACAAAAACAACAAGTTTTGCAAAATTTACCATAACTTTCTCTTAGCACAAATTTTTTTTATCAAACCCATGACATTGCAAAGAAGACATATTTCGGATACTAAATGATAAAATTTCACGATTATGGGGGTTGAAATTTCAAAGATACTTTAGGAGAAAGGTTGGCCAACAAGACAGTCTATAAACCAATGTTTTAAAAAGGTATGTTAACTTGATATTGCATATCTTTTGATTTGAATATTTGTTTAAGGTGATTCGAAAGGTATCATACATAAAAACATAGATAATAACTATGGTAATTATTAGTGGGCTCACATGGAAAAAGGTCGTGCAAAAAATTCTACACTCTATACATATTGAAGGCTCATCCATTACCTTAAAGGAGCATGAATAGGTTGAATTTGGGTTGTCCAAGCTGCTCAATGAAAGAGTAGAAAAGATTGAAAATACAATTCTAAGAAAGGCGGACATCATGAATATGGTAAATAAGGAATAATTCCAAACATTCGAAGGAGATTTCCAAGTTGATCTTAAAAAAAAACTTGAAAACATGAGGGGTGAACTTTTGAAGGATATAAGTGACCTACTTACCCAAAATTCAACTCCTCAAGCAGAGGATAGTGAGAATAAGATGGTGGAATCCTATTTACCTCGGAATAATGTCCTATCATACTCGGAGAAAAAGACCCATGAGTCCTAGACACCTAATCATTCATTAATCCAAGATCCACATAATTGTGGGTTCAACTTGAGACCAAGGAACTACTTCATTTATAAGATTGATATGATGAATTTTGATGGTAATGATCCCATAACATGAATATTCTAGATGGAGCATTTCTTTGATCTATGCCAAGTGCCAAATTTACAAAATGTAACTATTACATATTTGTATTTAGAACCTGATCAATTTATGTGGTACCAATGGCTTTGTGATCGTAAACAGGAATTTATTTCCTTTTGGTCTATATTTATGGAAGAATTGAGAGAACAATATGGGAATATTAAGAGAAACACCTTCTTTAGACAAATTAATAAATATCATGAAAGGAGGTCTAGTTATAGAGCACATTAAGAGTGTTCAAATGTTGAGTTTTATAGTGAATAATATTTTGGTGGATAATTCATTGGATTTCTTTATGGGCACTTTAAAGGAGAGAATTCAACATGAAGTACACCTCTTCAAACCTAAACCATTGGAGAATTCTTTTAGTTTGGAAAGGAAATTTGAAAGTAAAAATATGACTACTAGAAGGGCTACCATTAACACCTATAGAGAGGGAAATGTTCTTCCACCTAACCTCACTCAACTTACAAGGTTTCCACCTTGGAAAGTGCAGGAAAGAAGAGCAAAGGGACTAAGTTTCAATTGTGACAACAAGTACATTAAGGGCCATAAGTTAAATGACAAGAAATTATTCTTTATAGATTGTGAAGAATAAGAAGATAAACAACTAGAAAAACTTGTTGTAGAACTAGAGGCTACTATGCCACCATATCTTGTCATCCATTGGTCGAAATTAGCACTCCTCAAACTCTCGAGATAGAATATATAGAAAAAATAAAAAGGGAACATCGTTGATTTATTCTGGTAGTACCCATAACTTCATTCATTGTAAACTAGCCAAAATTTATAATTGCTTTATATATCTAGCACTAAAGTTTCGAGTAATGATTGAAAATGGAGGTATTGATCAAGGAAGTGTCATAGTATTAATCTTACTGTGGGGGGGGGGTATTTATTGGATAGTGCAATGATTGTAATCCAAATGGGTGGTGATAACTTTCTATTAGGGGTCCAATGGTTACCATTATTAGGAACAATGTCTCTTAATTTATAGGAACTTTCCATGAGATTCTCCTCAAGAGGGAAGAAAAATGAACTTAGATGTATCCCGGTGAAACCCTATGAAGTGATAATCTTTAACAACATGACAAAAATTGCTAAGAAAAGGGACACCATGGTCTAATTGCACAATTGTTATCACTATATGTTCAAACATGTATACACTCTATTCTTGTGGATCTCCAAATATTTATTGGCAATCATTCCAAGGTATTTGGATATATTCCTAAAGTTCTTCCACTTGCTCAATATCATGACCATTCTATTCACTCACAATGGAAAGTGTACCAAATAACATCAAACCTCACAAGTACCCATATGCATAAAAGAGTGAGATTGAGAATATGGTTTAATAAATGTTAGATGTTAGCATCATTCAACCTAACCAAAGTTCTTTATTTTCACTAGTGGTGATGGTTCACAAAACTGAAGGTTCATGGTGTATGTGTTAATATTATAGAGAGATCAACAAGATGACCATTAAATATAAGCTTCTTGTTCCTATCATTGATGAATTACGGGGAGATATTTTATTTTCCAAGTTGAATCTTTATTCGAGATATCCTCAAATAAGAATGAGGCAAGGAGACACTTTGAAATAGACTTTAGAACACATGAAAGTGATTATGAATTTTTGGTGATACAATTTGGCCTTACCAATGCACCTTCCACATTTCAAATCTTGATGAATTTGTTTTTAAATCCTTCCTCGAAAAAATTTTGTTAGTAATTTGTGATGATATACTAATCTACAAAAAGGCTTCGGAAGAGCATGTACAACATGTTGTCATGGTATTAAAACTATGGGAGGAGAAACAAGTATATGAAAATCCTTCTATAAGTGTGCCTTTGGGGTTTCGTTGATCTGAAATGGATCAATATATAATTAGTCACCTATTTGGAGCTTTCAAGGTTGGAAGATTGATGAATTGAAGTGTAGAGCCGATTTTATGGGCAGGCCTCATTTTGTAGATTTGGGGTTTGGAATCTTGTGAGGTCTACTTGAGGGTATAAATGGCTAAAGATAACCTCAATTGGAGACATTTCCAATAGTCCAAATATCACCTCAATCGGAGTCCATATGAAGAATCTATGCCTCCTGCAAGTTGACCCATCTAGTTAACCACCATAGTTTCGAGTGGATTCCACATCAACTCTCATTTCTCGCACATGTGGATCTAGTCACATGCGGAATTTCAAGAACACTATAGAAGGTCCAAAACGCTAACCCTAAATGAGAATCAAGGCATGTACAAACCCTAAAATTAATCCTAAACGACTATCAAATTATGTTAAATATCTAGTTGTTAGGAAAAGAAGGGGTTCCATTTTTATTGTATTGTTCCATATCTAAGTAGGAGTAAGGGGTAGTTTTGAAGCATAACAAAGGGAGTAATATATTATGTAGCATCCATCCATGCCACAATGTCCAAGGTAACTCTATCATGAGTACCAAATTCCTTTTGTATTTGCATTCTACATAAAAGAGAAAGGCATAGTCCTCATTCCTGCTTGGTTTTTCCCCATAGGGGTTTTCCCATGATAAATTATGTGTCGAATGTGTTTGGATTTTGTATTTCTTGTTCTATCATTTCTCTTACAGTTCTAAAAATAAACTAATTAAAAGAACTAGTGATAAGATCCATATGCCGAACTGTTCCAGTGGAATATCCACGACAACATACCGATCATTTGTGAAGTGGTAAATTTGGGTCATGTTGTATCTCATGAAGGAATCAAAGTGGGCCCTAAAACATTAAAGCTGTGATGGAATAGTTTATTCC
This sequence comes from Larix kaempferi, assembly GCA_027924585.1. NCBI lineage: Eukaryota > Viridiplantae > Streptophyta > Pinopsida > Pinales > Pinaceae > Larix > Larix kaempferi. The sequence goes on along the minus strand of BSBM01001023.1, from coordinate 10,080,605 downwards.
CAAGAAATTGAGGAATTTTATAGGATTCTTAGGATTAGGAGGCTATTACTGCAATTTTGTGAAGGATTATGGTCAAATAGCAACATCTCTAATAGTGTTACTGAAAAAGGGGGAATTTTCTTGGACTCAAGAAGTAGACAAATATTTTGAAAATATTAAAGAGGCTATCTATAAAACTCTTGTACTAGTTGTGCCTAACTTCACAAAAACCTTTATTGTGGAGTGTGATGTCTCAAGGCATGGAATTGGTGCAGTTTTAATGTAAGAAGGAAGGACCCTTTCCTTTGAAGCATTCCAACTTAAGAGAAAAAAATTACCCAAACCAATTTATGAAAAGGAAATGTTTTCCACACATCATGTTGTTAAGAAATGGTTCCCTTACGTAATAGGAAGACACTTCAAGGTAGAGACAGATCATGATAGTATTAAGTGCTTCTTGGAACGAGAATTATCTTCAAAAGAGAAACAAAAATGGGTTACAAAGATTATAGCTTATGACTTTCAAACTATCTATGAAAAAGGAAAACAAAATGTGATGGCATATTCACTTTCAAGGAAAGAAGAAGACACAAAGGGACCACTTTGTGTTATTTTCATTCTTCAATATGATTGGGTGGAAGAAGCACGGATAGAATAGAAGTAATATTAGATGAAATACAATATATTCAACAACTACAAGAGGACCCTAGTGCATTAGATAATTTTTTGTGGAAGAAGGGTTGATGGTGGTATCGGGATTGCCTATATTTGTGTAAGAATTCCCAACTCAAACAAAAGTTCATTTTGGAATAGCACAGTTATCTTATAGGAGGACATTTAGGGTTCTTGAAAACTTACCACAAGATTAAGGACTTTTTATAGGAGGTTCTGACAATTGACGTTCAAAAGTTTGTGGTAGAATGTTTAGTTTTCCAATAGAATAAGGGAGAGATAATCAATGCTTCTAGTCTTCTACAACCATTAGTCATACCAAGTTAGCATTGGGAAGAGGTATCAATGTATTTTATCATAGGTCTACAGATTTTTAATGGAAATAATTTCATCATGATAGTCATGAATTGACTCAAAAATTATTATGTTTTTCTTTCTTTCTTTCTCATCCTTTTAAAGCAAGTATACTAGTTGTAGCATTCATGGAAATAGTTCAACAAATACATAGAATCCCCAATATTATTGTAAGCGATAGAGATCCACTTTCACTAGTAATTTTTGGACTAAAATATTTTATTTTCTAGGTAATCAATGGCTCACAACTCCTCACTCACTCCTCACTATCCTCAATCCTATGGGAAAATTGAGATTGTGAATAAATGTCTATAAGGGTATCTTAATTGATTTGAATCTAATAAAAAAACACAATGGGTCAAGTGGTTTCACTTGGTAGAATGATGGTACAACACGTCCTTCCATACTTCATAAAAAATGTTCCCATTTGTGGCACTTTATGGCTATCATCCACCATTCTTCACATCACCCTTGAAATGAAAAGCTAAGGTTCAAGCAAAGGAGGATCACATAGAGCACCAACAAGAAGTTATCCAACTATTGAAATACAACTTGGATATAGCAAAAAATAGGATGGAAGAACGAGCATACCAACATGGTAGTGAAAGGGAATTTAAAATGGGGGATTGGGTATTTTTTAGCATACAACTATAGAAATAGATGTCCCTCGAGAAACATAAGAAGGATAATTAATTTGCACCCAAGTAATATGGTCCCTATAAGGTGTTTCACAGGATTGGAAGTATTCTTACAAATTGGATTTTCCTCCATCATCATGTGTACATGTAGTCTTCCATGTTCCTTTCTTAAAAAAGGTAATTAGTGACAAGATCTGAGTTCAAACTATTTTACCAGAGATTGATGAAGAAGGAAAAATCATATTAGAACCTGAAACAATCCTTGAAACATGATTTAGGAGAAGTCTTGGTGCCAGGATACCTAGGTGAATCGTGATAGTTGGTGGAGAAATCAGTAGAATAAATTGTGACAATTCACAGGCGAGAACATGTCGTAATGTGTGTCAAAAGGGAGGTTGCCACAAATGGTGTAGATATGTCTCCTAGGTTTGACCTCACCATTAGCAGGTGGAGGATTCGTGGTACAATCATGCAAGGGAGTTGTAGTGTGAATTATGTATATTTAATGCTAAAAAGTGGAATGACCACGGACGACCTAGATCCAATGGGTATTTTCCATCATTTTTATTAGCGTGAATGGATGTGATTTAAATTTATTTCACTTGCTTAGCGCATACAATCGAGATTCCTCTTGATCAGATTCATTATGGATGAATTGAGACAAATATTCCTTCTAGGTTGGAATTAATGAGTGATTTAATGATGTAGTCTAAGGTACCCATGGCGGATCCATGTGGCCATTTTCATATATTCATGGCCTTATCTTGATGGGGGTTGTAAAAATTTTTTACTTGGCAGCTAATTTCATTAATTCAAGAGAATTTGGGAATCCCAAAGGAAATGAACAATAGTAAGCACAAGAGAAGAGAGAAACAAGGAGAAGACGAGAAACAAAGGAGAAGAAGAAGAATGTGAGAGTATGAGAATTTCAAGATAGAGTGTGAATTTGAATGTAAAATCCTACCCGAGATTAAGACCGAGGGGAATGATGTTAAAAATCATTTTATCGAACAATGAGATAAATCCCAAGTTTGAGTTCATTGTAATGTAATATTTGAGTTTAATTGATGTCACGTCCCCATCAATTGATCTAACCAACAAAGGGGAAGATTTGAAAATTTATGGGCTTCTAAACTTTTCCCCATGGTCATATTACGAATTCATAAACAATAAAATTCATGTGCAAATGTAATTGTAAAACAAAACGGAAATAAATTTCTATCCACACAGACAACAAGTATATACAACCACATTCCTCACAAGCATAAAATAAAATCATTGCACATTCAAATACAAAGGGAATACTTATCTTTAAACAAATAAGATCCAAGCAACTGTTGTATAAGAGAAATTTTCCACCCAACCATAGGCACTTTGTCTATAATATACTCCTTATGCTGAGAGGCCACCCCCAAATTTGGCTATGAGGCCACTAGGGCGAAGGAACACCTACAGGATTCTCTCTCTTAACCCACAACCCATGTTGATCTCAATGCCTAGCCAGATGATCATCCAAAGCTCTACATGAATCTCACTCAACCATCATAGCCATGGCACTCCTTCCAACTACCCCACACAACATAATGAAGGAATTTCCCTTCATTGATCCACAATTCCCTCAGGAAATAAAACCCTTGCAGTGCTTACCAATGTGTGTAGTAAGAGTCCAATATGTTGTATGTTGATGGAAAACCTCATTTAGCATTAATTTATGGCTTCTCAACTGGAGTAGAAATAATTAATGGGTAAAAGTCCCTATGCTTCTCAACCTCTATGCTTAGCTACAACCATCTAATTTCTCTCAAATTTACAATTTTCCCTTCTAATTTTGAATTTTTGGATATGATATAGTCTGGTAATGGTCATTAGGAGAATTTTGAGGTAAAAAATGGGCCTCAAAACAAAAAAAATGTACTGACAAAATCAACTTTACAAAAAACAATAAAAAACTAGCAAATGACATCATTCCTTATAGTTGAGGTGGTATTGCTTAAGTTAAAGTTGCTTGTCAAATTCTAAATCGTGTATAAAAATCCATAATTAACCATTCTCATAATAGAAAAATTACTCATAAATTCTTTAGTTATAATATACATATACATAATTCTGGTAAAATACTTTCACTTTAAAGTACTTTCAATTTTGAATATAAAAATATATTATTATTCAAAAGTGAAACATAAAATCGAAAGAGAAATTGCTCATGAACTTTGTGGGATCGCACTCGGCCTGGACCGCACCATCCGTAATTTGACTGGATTTTTGGGTGTCACCTCCCAACTAAGTCACCAATGAGGGGAATTGAACTCAGGTCGCCTTTCTGACGAGGCCCACACCTTAACCGAGTGAGCTAGAAAGAATTGACATGAATGTTAGGAGGGCATAGGGGTGGGATTTGATCCACTTATGTGTCCACGAGTAACGAGATCATTTAATACAATCTCTTTGGGTGGAACCACACGTTCAACCACTACCTCAAGGTGCCCCCATGGCTCCAAGTTTGGCTCTCATTGGAAATGAGTCTTGCCTACTAGTGAAAAAATCCTCGCTTTTCACCAATGGATCCAACTCCTTTGGGAGAAATGTTAGGAGGACATGGGAGTGGGCTTTGATCCACTTGTGTGTCCACGGGTCACAAGATCATTTAATACAATCTCACTAGGTGGAACCACGTTCGACCACTACCTCAAGGTGCCCCTATTGCTCCAAATTCAGCCCTCACTGAAATTGAACCTTTTCCACTGGTGAAAAACTCCTAACTCTTCACCAATGGATCCAACCCCTTTGAATTTATTATAATATATATTATATTATATTAATAATATAATATATTATATTATATTTATTATAATATAATATATTATTATAATAAATATAATGGTGTTATATGTAATTAAAAAATATAAATTAATATTGAATATGTAAATATATTTTGAAATAAATAATGATTATCCTTTCATTTCCATGAGGTAGGATCATCCTGATGCCTTCACATGCATCTGTACAAAGGGACTGCCAACACGATGTGGTAGACTCCTCCCGTAGCTACCGCCATCATGTTGTAAAATCCATGGTACAAAGAATTCATTCTGCATTCAGCCGAATGTCTTACCGTCAGACCTTACCTTGAATGGCTTCATCCTCATTCATGATATTTGAACTCTCCACCTCCTGCAGTTCATTTGGCTTTAGAACCCACGTTTTGAACCCAATGATGGCAAGATTTAGTAGAATAAAACCCAAATCGAGGAGTAGAATATATCGAAAGGAAACTTGTCATAGCTATTGGCTTGTCGATCCCCTCATTGTGCTTCATCTTTGCATCAAATTTCAATGGAAGAAAAATGGCTCAAATCAAATGCACCACCCGAAAAACGGTTAATGGTCCTAAACGTACTCATATTCATTGCGTTCTCAAGGAGCAGAGACGAGCCAAATCCGCTTTCCATGGCATAGTCAAGCCTGCAACAAAGGATGGAGGACAAAATTACGAGTAGATTGTAGGTTCCGCCAGCCGAGAGATTAGAAGAGGATTTCGTCCGATGGAGTGTGATCCCAGGAACACACGAATTAGGGGAACTCACTATTCCAAAAGGTGCTTCTGGGATGTGCCATTTTGGACCATAAGAGGTCCATCAGATGCTATAGAAATAACAGGAATTTGATGACAAGCTCAATAGGCAAAGTATTTCAACGTAAAACGGCTCCCTCCAACACGGGGCTAATCTACCGCAGGAAGTAGAGAAGGGAAACACTAACACAGCTCTGGAAATTGCCGAGGAAGCTGTATTGAAGGTAGCCTCGGCCATCATAATCTCGAATGATGATTAGGTTTTTGCTCTGTGTCAATCCTATATGGTCTAAGTTTCAGCATTATTGGTATCTTAATTTCAAAAAAGCAATGGAACCTCCTTTTTGTTTAAAAGTCCCATCTTGTCGAGCATATAATCCTAATAGTTTCAGTCTTAGAACCACTATAGACTTAGCTCATCTTTTTAGATTTAGTTTGCTAAAATTTTCACTCGTGAAATTTGCAAGTATATTAGTTTAAACTGGATTCGTTTTTTATGGAATTTTGGAACGGGACTCTCTTAATAATACTAATACTAATTTGGGGTCGAGTCTTAAAAAAAAAAATGAATGAATAATTATTAATGTGAATTATTTTATATAATTATTACATTATTTTATTATTAACACTGTTTTTAGTATATTTATATATTTAAAAGTATTCATGTTTTTAGTCATATAGATTTTTTTATTAATTTTATTTGTACACATGTTTTCACTTTAACTTAACCATAGTTACATGAATTGTATTGCAAACAGTGAGTTGTAAATAAGTTGTAAATATACATTTTCGACATGTTGTAAATATACCTTCTCGTGACTATCTCACAATATTTTATTATATCTTTTAAAAAGTCATTTTAGACCTCAAACTTCCCTCGCAATGGTATGAGCAACAAAAGCAAGAAATCCGTGTAGTGTCCCCAAAACTATTGTCCCAAAATCTAAACCAGCCTAGATCCAAATCTTAGGCTCTATCAAGCCCTAAGAGGGATCAAATCTCCCGAGGTGCAAACCTCTCCTTGAATAGCTCCTTGAGTGCAATAATATTTACCACCTAATCCTAAGCTCTAAAGTCTCATATTTACTTTTTACTTTGTATTATTCTTTTTTGTTTAAGGCCGACATAATATTTATTACTTTTTACTTTGTATTATTCTTTTTTGTTTACTTTGTATTATTTTGTTACTCAACAAACTCGACAAACACTAGACAAACAATACATGTTACAAGATATAAAAAAATAAATAACAGCATTCATATTCATAAAAATATATTAAGAAAGATTTGAAAATTAAATGTCCATTTAATTGTGAGCTTATAGATTTTGAATATAACAAAATGTAATTATGTGAGCTTATAGATTTTGAATATAACAAAATGTAATTATGTGAGCTTATAGATTTTGAATATAACAAAATGTAAAAGCTTTAGATATCCATTATAGTTCATTGGCTTTTCCCCTTGTGAAAATACTCTTCCTTAAAAATAATCTTGTATATATAACATGCTCGAAATAAAAGGCATGAGAGGCATATTAAAACTTTTGTAATTATTCATAAAGGCTTTTAAAGAATATTGTATTCAATATTCTCACTCAAATACATTGACTTTTGGATTTTGACATTGTATCGACTTATTGATGCAAAAAGTCATTAGCTCCGCGTATAGAACCAATAAATTGTTGAAAAGGGAGACAAGTATATGTCCCCGACCCTGGCAGACCCGGACTTTATTTGAGGAGGAAGTCCTCCTACTGTAGAAACTCTCTGCATATATTTTACTTCTTCAAGTAATCCATTTCTGCATTTACCATCAAAGAAACAAAAGTACGGTGTCAACACAGCAGTGAATAAGGAAAGGAAGATTTCAAAATATGAAGGAAAAACTAGCCAAATTATGGACAATTGGTTTCAATCACTTACTTGTTTCCACCATGACTTGTGGCCTCCATTTCGGTCCAATCAATACTATCAGAATCTACTGTAATTGAACTCACAACCTTTACAGTCACTCGACTCAAAGGCATGAACAGTTCCCATGTGGGTTGTCCTCCATTTTGATCTGGTTTTGTGGAGAAATAGTGCCAACCCATAGCTTCTTGTCCTGGAGAAGTATATAGATAAGCTGATACATTGAAATTAATCCAAGAAGAGCCATTGAATCTGTAATACTGGAGTCCTTCTGAGTAAAAGCTGAGAAAAGGGCTGAAACCCTCTGAAACACTTATTTCAGCGGGAATGCCCAATGGGAGGGATCTATCCTGCTGCCAGAAAAGATATTGGGCAGTATATGGAATTTTAATTTGTTTTCCAAGCTCCTTGCATGGAGAAGATGGAGGAACTCCCCCTTTGGAATGCATTCGTTGTACGTAAGATACCCAACTTGCATGGCCGTGCCCACTGTGTGAAATGGCCTTGAGCAACAGCTCATCTACATCTTCGCTATTCAACATTTTCTTAGCAATCGTGTTACCTGTATTCCACATTAATGCAAGTTGAAGGATTAGAGATAAATCTTGAGAATTCTTAAGGTTAGGATTTTCATCTTACATAATCGGGCTACCTGTTACTGTTGATTCAGGGATGGCCGAGACGGGTTCTCCTGGTCCCGTGCTGAACGAAAAGGTGGGCTGCCCACCTTGAGCGAGAGGCTCTGGCAGGTAATAATGATAACCCACTGACGTATAGTTCTCAACAGTGCTGCCTGCATAAGGAGAATAGAGAGAGGCCATTACCCCAACCTTAGTATACTCGAGCCCAGTTGTACTTGCGTTTTTTTCACACTGGTAAATTTGGACTCCAGATGCATTCACTGTTAGAACAAGTCTGAAAAAACCAATAATTACTGATTAGACAAACCAGATACAGAGAAAGTAATATATTCCATAGAATCAATTAAACTAACATAGGATTAATTTCTCATACAAAAGTATCAGCAATTAACAGTCTCAGCCAAAATAGATCCATAGAATATGAATAACAATCAATGGAGATTGAGAGTTGCAGAATTATTACGAGTTCCCAAACGGAGGATCGATTGAATTTTTTGTGAGAGGTGTTGCTGCTGCAGCTTCTGCTTCTGAATTATTATGTAAAATACAAAACGCGATCAATAATATCGTATGCAGGAGGCAGCGATTTATGTTGAAGACAGCCATTTTAGAGCAGAGAATATCTTTCGAAAGTTGCAGTCGATGTTATACAGCAACTAATTGCAAATTTGCAGATAAAGCAGAGGAGATGTAGCCTCTTATTTATAGTTATTTCTGTATACAATAAACGATTTTGACATCTTCATGTTGAAACAGCAAATGCATGTTAAAGGCAACTGACAAATAGAACGCTTCAGCATAGACTTCTTCAGACACAAACAGATAGGCATCAAATTTTATTTTATGCCAAATCTACAGGACGTTGGGATTGCCTGTGACGTTTTAACGGCTGTAATGAGATATTTTAATGATACGTAGCACATCTGTTGAGGTTGATGACACAAATAGACGATTGACAAATTCGCATTGGGAGAGCGTCTGTCTTGGATTCGGGAATTAGTCGCAGAGGGCGACAGAAATTTACGCTGATCCATGAAGTGTTTGTTACGTTCACAATACATACATAAAAGAAATAAATTTTTTTAATATCATCCAGCTAAGCATTGTTAACCAATATTTTGGAGATTTTTAATTGAGAGGAATCTTATAGATTATTTAGTTAAATATTAGATCCATCTCAAATCCAAGAGAGATCTAATTTTTTGAAATGAAATTTTATTTTTTATCTCAATTTTTTTACATAAAAACATTACCTTTTTAGAAATTGAATCCCTTTGGATGGGTGTTTAATAAATCTGGGTTTAAGATTGTAAGTATTTTGCGACTCTCAGTACAATCATCTGAAGATAAACCCACTCTCAATACAATAATCTGAAGATAAACCTCTAGAACAAAAATCAACCTTTTGGTTGAAAAAATAACTTAAATTATTTCTAATATATTTTATAAATTTAAAATTAGAAAAAAAAAATTGAAATTAGTAATGTTTAAAATTAAGAAAAAATTTTAAATTGGATACACAGCCTTGGAATGGATGTTATTATGTTCATCTTTATCAGATCGAAACATAAAAGAGAAATGAAAAAAGAGAAATAGATTTGGCTTCTAACATGTTTGCGTTTTTCTACTTAGTTTGTAAACCTGTTCTCATTTTTTTAGAGGCTCTCATTTGATTTGAAGGATTTTTTAAACAAAATTATAAAATATTTTTAAAAAAAATTATATGATGATTTTTTAAATTAATTTTAGATGGTAAAGAAATAAACAATTGGTTTTAAACTTTGCATGAAGTGTGGTATGGGGACTAAAACTAGGGTAGAATTATTAATTCTTTGGGGCTTATTGCATTTTGCTATTAAAGTTGGTATTGTTATTTTTGAGGTTCTTGGCCACTCCAAAATGATTGTGAATTGGGTAAATGGTATTTCAAGGTTATAGGTTATCTTGTTATCATGTTGTCCATTATTTTGGAGGACTTTACTATTTTCATTTCAATTGTACTGGTTTCATCCAAAGTTAGTTGGAATATTGTAGCAGCTTAGTTTTGTATGGTTATGTTAATACTTTATAGTCATATTTTGATCTTGAAGGTTTTAGATGTAAGCTTCCAGATACACGATGGATATGTAATTTTTGCTATGGTGGAAAATACTCTTTCCCTATTAAAAAGATGTAAAAGCAATTGCTTTCTTTGATTCTTTCTTTGTTGAAAGGATCAAATAATTTTCTTGACTAGAATAGAAAAGTATGACATCATCTAAAATGTGTTCTTGCATTTATCTATGAGGGATGTGGGTCGTGAGTAGGGTGGGGTTTTGGCTCTTTGTCTTTATAAGAAATTAAAGCATGACATCATTTAAAATGTGTTGTATTTAAATTTTAATTATGAGAGGAGTTTGGGGGTATTAACAAATAGACATGTATGACTAAGGGTAAGGATTTGAATTGAGACCCAAGGTGTTCATTGCTTCGTTGTGAGATTGGTTCACTAAATAATCTCAAAATTAAGAAAATAAAAAAATTTGGAATGCAATACATTATATTTGGGTCATTGTTGGTAATGAATGAAATGTTGATACCCCACATAAGAAATAATGGCTTTGTTACTAGTTTGAATTACATAAACAAATTCCTTGTTTCATCATCCTCGAGTTGTTTGATATTGACGACTAGATCTAGGAAAAGGATGGATGATAAGCGCACTTTACATTTGCTTGAAAAGAAAACAAAAATAGCATATTTATTTATGCATGTATAGAGATGGAGGACCATCCACAAGCACTTAAATGTGTTTCTCTCACATTCTTGTTATACAATTATTCTTATTTAAAGTTAATTTAAGTTACTTTAAGCGTTTCAGTTTATCGTATTACAAAAGTAGTTCTTTTTCCATTCAATTTCAGTAGTGCAAAGTAAGTGATCACCATCCTAGATACAAGGATTCTAGGAGTTGATAGGGTTTGATTTGGATGTTAAGGGTTACATAGAATTCAATTCACTCTGAGAATCAAATCATCCCAGCATTAATGCCTTCTTGAATCTATATACATATCATTTCATGATTGAAACAACAGATTAGCTTCAATGTATATCAGCCTTATTTTAATGGATTGTAATTATTTAGGGATTTAATGAATGTTTAGTAGTTTATAAATTTGATGAAAGTTTGTGAATATTTAAATTAAAACTCCAAGAAGCAGCCATGTATTTAAAATAGTTTTATAGGTTAGAGGAGGCAGGTGTGAGAGGGATTGTTCTTACAATGAATAAAATTAGGGATTTAATTATGCTTGGGGACTTGGCCATGCAACAAACAATGAAGTAGAGGCATTTGCAGACTATCAAGGCCTTGTGTTGCATAAGGATGGGGAAAATGTGTAACAATTGTGGGGGTTCCACCATTGTAATTCAATATTTACATTGTTGAACAACTCCATAAGGCATTTGCTTTGCATGACTCATTCATAGAGTCTCATCAATGATAGTTTAGTCTGAAAAAATTGAGTTGTTTCAAGTTCTTATAACCCACAATTAAAGTATTGATACATTAGGGCTAATTTCATGAAGGTCGAACTAAGTGGAGTGTTTAATATAAATAACAAAGAGGCTTGTTATTTTTAACTCTTTCATTATTCCACTATATTATAACAACAAGTATGTCCTACCATCCCATATGCCAATTCATGCATGTGCATGAGAGTTGGGATTTAACATCCCCACAGAGACCTTTAGTCCTAGATTCATTATTTTTCGAAACTGGGGCTTATCAATAGTACATTATTGAGGTAGTTTGTCACATGTGATTTTTTTACCTTGCTCTTTGTTTTTGTGCTTAATATTTTGGTTGGAATTTTAGTGTATGATTTCTTCGATATTGGTAGTTTGAATATTTGTAGTGTCATTTTTGGGACACTGACTAGTCATCTAGAGGCTCCATTGGTGGCTCTATTAATGGTGATTGGTGAATAGAAATTGATTAAGCATGCACCTTAGTCAATTTACGATATATCATGGCTCTTAGTCGCTCTTGAAATAAGTGTTATGTCATATGCGAATTACTAAAGGTCAAGCAAGGAACTAGCCTAGCCGTTAGAGGTTCAATGTGAATTGGGAAATTCATCCCATAAATGGAATTGATGGAAGGAAGATAGCATGTTGATGTCGAAAAAGTAGTGTTTCTGGAAATAACATGAGAACACCCTTGTAGGGATCTCAAGGGGAAGCGAGGATGGAAGCCCAAAAGATTTTTTTAGCCCTAAATAAGTTGATATGGTTAGATTTTTTTGTCAAAGAAGTTATAAGAGTAATAATCCTATGTTTAAATGTGTGATGTTGTTTATTATTGTGTATTTCTTAGTGGGTACATTATGCATGCTAAAATGGAATTGTTAGCACTAATTATCAGTGTGTGCAATAATAAAACCTATTGAGAAGTAATAAATGCACTTAATATCTTAACCAATAAATTGGCTTAAGTTAACAACTATGTTAATGAAAAAAACGGCAAGTACATAGCTAATATTATAGGGTCAAAATGCTCATAAAACTATTGTTAATGAATCAAAGAAATCCATCAATGCTATATATACATTGTCATAGAATATTTACAGCAGAAAACCAACAATTGTCGAGGAAAATAAAAGAAAAAAATAGTCCTTGAATGTACAGAATTTGATTTTTTTTAATGGACAAAGGTGTAGACCTTAAGCAAACTAAAGCTGAAAAAATAGATGAGAAAGGCAATGCAATAATAGCACAACTTTAATAACAAAATGTTTGAAATAGCTAGATGCAATGATTTGCTAACAAGTGGTTTTGGTTCCCAAGAACAGGATGTTTCCAAAACCATATGCTTCTCTCAACAATTAATTTTTGAGACAGGGTGAAGCCTCATATAGTGTAGAGTTTGCTTGAAACCTAACACCTAGATTGTCTAGAGGAATTTGGATTCATAATACAGTTAGCTCTAAAAAATTGATTGTGGGTAAATGATAATATGAAGCAGAGAAATTGGATTATACCTCCTAAGGAAAGAAAATCAACTTTCACACTTAATGCTTGACCACAAAATGTAGTATTATTGCCATTTCTAGCAGTCTTAGGCCTTATGGGAGGGTTGAGAATGAAAATGAAATAAAGCAAATGCAAAGCACAAGTTCTAGTTCCTCACTCCTTCTCCCTTGATCATCCTTCTGTACTTATTTATTTATAGGAAAATGGCCTAGCGGGTGATAAGTCACCTTACTTTGAATTTCCTCCAAAAAATCATTTTTGGAGAGAAATTAGTTTTAATTTAATTGGGAAAGAATATCAAGGCCTTTTGTTCAACTAGTCAAATACCTAGACTAAATAAGGGTCTACTCAACTAGTGTGCATTTCATGGGTTTACTTGTCATTATGCATCTGATTTGGATTTTATGAAACATCTCATTTACCATATTTTAATTTACAAGGGATAAAGACATGAAAACATTCATTTTCAAGATATGACTATGCTCATTTTAACTAAAAACAAGCATATTGTTTGTTATCCCATAACTCTAAACTACCAATTGTGTGTGAGAGTGTGTGTGTGTGTGTGTGTAGTTTGTTTGTTTGGCACTCCAACTATCAAACTATATGGTACATAGGTGTATCAAAAAGAATAAGTACAATCATCTATGTCTATGATGTGCATAAATCAAACAAATTATTTATATATATGCCATAAATCCACAATGATATCAATTTATGATAATGATTGCATCATCATCCAGCACATAAAAAATAGCAATTATCAAGGCAGCCATGTTAAGTCCATAAATATTCCCATTGAGTTTAGAGAACAATTCCCACTCAGAGACACCTTGTTCAAAAGGTATTAAAAAATCACATACTTTATTGGCACCACTCCTAGTGGAATGCTTTAGCTTGTAGGTGGTTGTGGTCTTGGGTTCTCAACCTATGTTTATCATAATTCCATTCATCACATGCATCAATGAAAAATCCATACGTTCAAATCAACCAATCATGAATATATGCATAAGGTGAATACAAATGGGTGATAGGGTAGTAATGAGGTCACAAAAAAATGTTATGGCAAGTAAACACAGTTGTACTATGCAATTGTTTGATCAAAAGATAAAATCATACAATGGAAAGGTTCTTCCTTATCCTCAATATGACACCCAAAATGAAGTAATAGATCAAATTGCTATATTGGCCGAATTACATATCCCATAACAATGCTCTAATTACAAAAAAAAAATACAAGCTACAACACATGGTGTTTCCACCTTACAGAATAAACATGAATACACATGTATGGGCATAAAGTAGTCTTGGCCTTGTCATAAGTAATTCATTTACAAGGTGGTTGCAATTCTTTGGCCAATTAAAGGATATCATGCATGTGTTGGCACTAGGTTCATATATCGTGTGCACTTGTTCATGTCATGTTTACACCTACTGGTATGATAAATGACCAAATACCCTTTCCCAATTTACCCATATGCCATGGTAATAGAATTATTGTTCATTTGGAATGAATGACTTAAAAGAACTTTTGAACAAGGGTTTACTATAACCTTGTGGAAACAACACCATCCTTCTATAATGGACCTAGTTTTGACCCCTTTGCATGTGTTATTTAAATGATGTAATATCATTGATTATTGTAAAGATCGTGGTTAGGAGCTCAAGTCCAAGGCCCTACCATGGATATCCTAAGTATATGCATATGTATCAACAAGTAAATATGGTTAGTGAACCATGTGCTAGTCAAAGCATGGTAGAATTATGAATGTGATGTAAATATTCATGATATTAATAAAGAAAACCCACAACTGACTGTGCGAGGAAAAAAGAGCAAGAGGGATGATTTTCCTGACGTTAGGGAAGGATATATTGAACTCGTGAAGACAATAGAGGAGATCCAAGTGTCCAAGGGAGGACTTATGAGCCATAAGCTATCAAGTTGACTCATGCACCCTAATCATTTAATGATTCCAAGTGGGAGGTAGTTGAGGAAGTTATTATCTTGGGTAAAGGATTGTGTGGGTTTGAGATTTCTTGTGTCAGTCACCCTGCAGAACTAGGAATGGGGTTTGCTTATTGGTTAAGCAATCAATCAAACTAAATTAATCCTTAAATTCACTTATCAGTTGGGGGCTAGCGCAGTCTATTGGCGTAGACAGTTTCTTGGTCTAAGTAACCCGACCTATCATGGGGGTGTATCTATCTTGTTGTGCAGCTACCTTGTGGGGAGATCGACCTTGGTTTTTTGAGTGTGTCTACCATTGTGGGACAGGGTGATATTGATCTGAGAGTGGTTCTAATATCAAGTTCATGGTCATGGCCGAAAGTTGAGAATGGATTTTGTGAGTGCGCTACTATGTGCAGGGTTGTATTGAAGCTTATCCCAATGTAACTGTATGCATGTGCGCCCCGAATCATGTATGTATGCCAGTGATTGCATAATTGATCCATAAATTTTCCAAGTGTGTTTGCCAGTGGGAAGTTGTATGTGAGTTCCCTATAGTGTGATAGAGTTGACTATTGTATCCCTTTCCTAAGTTTATCTATGGTATTGATAGAATGGGATGAAACTCAAGAGGGGTACATGGTTTCCTGTTATCCTTTTTGTAACCGAGTGGTCCTATAAATAGTGATTGGAGCAAATTACAAGAAGTTAATTGGTTTTGCATAGCCAAGATTTGTAAGCCTGAGAGGACAAAACCTCTTAGCAGATGATCCGAGGTTTGGGTGATATTTCTACGCACACGTTGAATAGAACATGGAGGAAAGTGATGCATGGGGGACTATTGAGTAATGAATGGGTACCTTCTTGGTGTTGTGTGGGATAGGTAATGTGGACCCCAAGCTAAACGAGTTTGCGTGAGGTTCCTGTAAACTGATGGTAAACAAGATATGATTGTTTGTCCCTGTTTATGAGTTGTATAACCCCTATGGAGATTAACTATGTGGTATTGAGTACCAAAGTGGTATGAAGTGCAAAACTAACTAATGAGACTAGTGGAGGTAGCATCCTCTTGGCAGATGACCGTGTTTGGGTGGTCTTTCTATTCACACACTAAATAGCACTTGGATGAAGGTGACTCCTGAGGGATTGTTGAATAATGAAGGGGTGCTTCTTGGTGTTGTAATTATTGTGGACCCCAAGCTGGATGAGTCTAAATGATTTTCATGTAACTCTGAGTGGAGTTTACTAGTTCGACATTTCCATCCAATACCTTACATCTTGTTGAGGTTGGCTTGGCTTGAGATTAATTATGCATGACTGTAACAACCTGTTAACCCAACAGAGAGCTGGATTGGCTATGGCCTTGTGCCTATTTGACTGTGAGTGAGCTCTGATTAGTTCCCCTTTCCTTAAGGAAATCATTCCCAGCATGGGGGTGGCCTCTTAGCAGAAATAGTATATGCTATACAAAGTGCATACGGTTGGGTGGAACATTGCTCTTGCACAATCAGTTACTTGGAGAATCTACATTCAAGATAAGTTTCTATTTGCTATGTCGTGTATTATTTCAATTCCATTGTACGAATGTTGATCTAAATGATAAAGATGCATGTTATATCTAGAGACTGAGAATATGAGTTGTTTGGTTAATAAGTAATCATTATTCTTGACTTCTAGTCGATGGATATATGATATTGTGTTGTATGAATGCTTGAATAAAAGATGTATGCATTGTACATGAAGTCCCATTACGCATACAACACTAACTCTACAAGAATTAAATGACTTGTCATTTGGGTTGGAATTTCCCAACAGTGGTTATGCGGTGCGGTGGTTTCCATGCTATGGATAGTGGTTATCACGTGTTGGTCTGTGCGATACTCAGAATTTAACACACAAAGTGTTTCTGCGCGATAGAGATTTGATTATCACATACCTGTGCAAGGGTTAGAAATTAGTGCACATAGTATTGTGCATGAGGTAAGGCCCGATGTGCACAGCGTGTCAAGCATAAAAAGTAATAATGCATGCACGGACTCCTATTCAGTAATAACTGAGTGAAAGAGACATATAATTGTCTTGGTATCAGAAGAAGAAGAAAAAAAGATCCCTCATTGTATTGATAGGCCCGATTAGGATGTTAGCGATGTGACGGAGTGGTATCAAAGTAGTGGTTTCGATAGTAGGCCTTTGAGTGCGGAAGGGACCCATCCCGGTAATCCTAAAGCATCTATAAGTATTAAATAATGTGTTGTCTAATAAAACTTATATTTTTGCATAGCTCTAGCAGCAGTAAGACCATTGTAGCAAAAGAAAGAAGCAATATAGCATAAGGCCCAGGAAGTGGTTAGTGGAATGATCACCATGTACGATGTGCAAGATTCCTATGAACATGAAGAATATGTCATGGGAGAAGATGTGCAAGGTGGTAATGCAAAAACAAAATCTAATGGAAGGACGGCACGGATCACACCTCTGGATATGGTTGAGACTGTGAGGAGTTGCAATGAAAGGTTGACCAAGGCATAGGAAGAGCAACATTAGATTAATGTTGTCATATTGTAGAGTTTAACAGACCTTCAAAAGAAATCTAATTTGGGATGAAACCGGAACAGTGGAAGTAAGGATGAAAAGAGTGTGAGTAGTCAATCTAGAGGAAGATAGCAAGGTTGAGAAAGAAGTTTGCACAGGAGGAGAGCAAGCATGTATCCATCAGACACCTCAAGCAGCAAACTAAGTAGATCAAGAAATTCGTCAGATAGTTCAGAGCACTCATCCCAAATATCTAAGAGGAGGAAGCCTCATAAAGATAGTTCCACTGGGAAATTCAGGAAATTAAAGCCTCATATATTCGACAGGGAATGTAAGACAAGACAAGAGGCTGAAGAATAGATTCTTGGAATGAAGAAGTACTTCGGGGTCAGTGATTTCTCCAGGAAAAAGAAGGCAAGGATTGTCATTTTTAATTTGAACGGCAAAGCTTCAATTTGGTGGGAGCACCTTCGACAAGTGAAGGGCCTCAAATAAATGGAGATTGATTTAAAGCAGTTTGAAAAGTATTTCAAAAAGAAATACCTTTCTGAAAGGTACTATGATAATAAGAGCAAGGAATTCCATGAGCTAAAGCTAGGATAGATGACAATGGAGGAATATGTGAACAAGTTCCTAGAGTTATTGATTCAGAGGTAAAGATTCAGAGATTCAAAAGTGGGTTGCCCCATAATTACAAAGACAAAATTGAATTCATGGAGCCCAAGACCTTGGACAATGCTATTTGGAAGGCTATGCATTGCCTTGAGCAAAAAAGGGTAGATTTGAGGAACATCAAGCAGGAAGAGGAAATCCCAAAGGAAATTTTTACCTAAGGAAGAAAGAATTCAGACCTACACCTTACAGGAATCAACCAAGAAATGTTCAACAAGAGAAGCAAGCTCAAGGTAGGTTCTAGCACGCTAATATTCCAACAGAAGGAATACCTATGGAACCAATACAATGTTGGGATGTGGAGAGAATCATAAGTTGTTTGATTTCCCCCATAGGAAGGAGCGGCCTTGAAGGATTCATAACATTGAAGAAGTCGTTATTGTGGATGACATGGCCATATCAAATCCCAAAATCTATGCATCTTTGGATAATCATCAGGTAGACCACCAAGTAGCAGTGGTTGAAGTTCAATTTAATATTTTCACACAGTCTATTTCTATTTTGATTGACCCAGGGTCCAGTCATAGTTATGTTTACCCTAATATTGTTGAAGTTTGAGCACTTAAGAAAAGCAAACATGGCAATTCATGGCTAGTTTAGTTAGCTGCAAGGGCAAAGAGGAAAGTAAGTGAAGTGGTTGAAGGATGTCCGTTAATGTTGGATGGCCTATCCAGTGCAACAGACCTAAACATCCTACCACTAGGATTGTACGATTTTCTCATTGGCATGGACTGGTTGGAAAAGCATCGTGCCAAGCTTGACTGTTATAATAAGTTTCTTGAATGCCTTGATGATGAGGAAAGGCCTTAGCTAGTAAAAGGCGTGTTGAATAAAGTTTCAATCGAGAAGGTTACGGCTCTACAATTGGGAAGGTACTTCAAGGGGAACTGTTAAATATATGTAGTTCATGTCTCAGATTCCACAAAAGACAGAAGGATAGAATTAGAAGATTACCTAGTGCAATAGGAGTATAAGGATGTATTTCCCAAATAAGTGCCACGACTTCATCCCAAAAGAGATATTGACTTTGCAAATAATATGGTGCCAAACACAGCCCTAGTATCCAAGGCCCCTTACAAAATGAGTACCCCTGAGTTGGTAGAGTTGAAAATGCAACTACATGAATTAATGGATAAGCACTACATCAAACCGAGTGTGTCCCCGTGGGGTTCTCCAATGTTGCTTGTTAAGAAGAAGGATGGAACCTTGCAATTATGTATTGACTATAGACAACTCAATAAGGTTACAATCAAGAACAAGTATCCATTTCCCAGGAGAGACGACCTCTTTGATTAGATAAAGGGAGCCAAAATATTCTCTAAGATTGACTTAAGGTAAGGATACCATTCGGTTCAAATCAATGAAGAGGGCGTCCATAAGAAAGTTTCAGAATTCAGTATGGCCACTATGAATTCACAGATGTTCCATTCGGCCTCACCAATGCACCAACTACTTTCATGTGCCTCACGAACAATGTGTTCAACCAGTACTTAGATAAGTTTGTGTTGGTATTCTTAGATGACATCCTCATCTATTTCAAGGATGAATAAGAGCATGCAGATCATGTCATAATGGTGTTGCAAGTGCTTAGAGAGCATAAGTTGTACGCCAAACTAAGCAAGTGCGAATATTATCAAAAGAAGGTTCGGTATTTGGGTCATGTTATTTTAGCAAATGGAATCTAAGTGGATCCTGAGAATATTGAGGCTTTAGTGAATTGGTATACACCCAAGAATGTGACTAATGTTTGATATTTGATAGGTTTAGCAGGATATTACAGGAGATTCATCAAAGGTTTCTCCAAAGAAGCACACCCTATCAAGTCACTACAAAGGAAGAGTGTAAGGTTCGCATGGTCTAAAAGGTGTGGGTAAAGTTTCCAATGCCTAAAAGAATTACTCACCAGTGCTCCTATTTTAAGGATTGCAAACCCCAATAAGGATTTTGTGGTATGCACAGATGCTTGCATTAAAGGATGGGAGGAGTACTTATGCAGGAAGGACATGTGATATGCTATGAGTCTATAAAGTTAAAGGATCGTGAGAAGAATTATGTGGTGCATGATTTGGAGCTAGCAGTCATAGTGCATGCCGTAAAGATGTGGAGACATTACCTGCTTGGATGAAAATTTGAGTTATGGACTGATCACATGAGTTTGAAATATGTGTTTGATCAATTGAGTCTAAATGCCTAGTAGTCCAGGTGGTTAGAGCTCTTAAGTGAATTCGACCTTGAAATCAAGCATGCCAAGGGTAAAGAGAACAAAGTTGGTGATGCGCTCAGTAGAAGATTTCATGTCATAGTTATGAGATTATGGAAGGTTGACCTTAGAGAATGAGTCAGTAAAGTCTCAACTGAAGATGAGAAGTACGCACTAGTGAATGCAGGACTCAAATAAGGAAAACTAGATAAGAAGTATGAGGGATATCATTTGGAAGAAGATGGAATGCTTATTTTCCAAGGACAGTTGTACATTCCAGACAGTGCAGAATTAAAGAAACTAGTAATGGATGAAATCCATCAGACGTATTACTCAAGTCACCCAGGTTATCAGAAGATGGTGACAGCAACAAGAAAGTAGTATTTTTAGCCCTTGATGAAGAAGGATATAGCGCAACACATAGCTAGATGTCAGAAGTGCCAACAAGTTAAGGTTGAGCACCAACCTCAGCGGGATTACTGCAATCAATGCCCATCCCTAAGTGGAAGTGGGAAGAAATATCTATGGGTTTATTACAGGACTTCCAATGACAACGAAGCAACATGTCTTGATCATGGTGGTGGTGGACAATTTGACCAAATCAACGCACTTTATGCTAGTGAGGTATATTGGAAACATTTAATCCTTTAGGGTTAATATTATATTATTGTATTCACTATTCACGTGAAATGAAGACCAAGAGTCATCATGGATAGGAACAACCATCGAGAGTCCAAGAGACACCTTAGAATTTGGAAACCAAGGGTCATTCTCATTGTATTTATCTGTACATATGGTAATGAAAAAAGTATCTCACTCTTATCTATTTCTTATGTATTTGGCTTTGTGTTAGTCAATCTATTGTGTGCCCTATTGGGCATCCCAATAGTGATGTCAGAGTTTATTATGAGCCTATGGATTATGCCTTTCTATGTAGATTCCTCTAGACTAGGTTTTGTCTCCTCGGACCTGCATTTATCCTCTATCTTGCTCAGTCTACTAAGATACACATTTCATTCTATCCACAGCGTTATCCATTGCAAGGTGGCAAAGCTAGAGAACCTAGTGATCTCTATGCCAACTCAGACATGAGATCTATTGTATTGGATTCATGTATTGGTCATGCTGCTTGGAAAACCCTAATTTCATTTCTTAGCATACTTCTCCTTGCATAGTCCTCCCATAATCCATTTGCATACCCATACCCACTACAACATGAACCCTAATTTCCTTACTCATGTGTGTTATATTTCTAAACAAAAAAACATTAAGGTTATGTGTCACTACATTTTTATGGCGTATTTACTAACATTATAATTCAGTGGATACCATTCATACTCTCTAGCGAGTCAGATTTCGTTGATCCAACTTTCAGAGAAGAACCTAGTCGCCAAGAATCGCGTGATGGGGGAGTTTGTCATGATGAGGAAATTCCTTCCCTCCTTTGTCACCATCCTATTCCCAATGGGATTAATAGATTGAGTTTTATTGTCTCTTCTTCCATCCTTGCAATGAATATACTTGCATCCTCAATGAAGTTTCCACTTAACCCTACAGGCGTAGCCCAAAAGATTTTAAATATCTTGTTCACAGTGCTTCCACGCTATAATATTCAATGTTAAGCAGCAACTGAACCTGCATGCAAAGAATGACCATTATTCAAACTCCAAATCATTTTATTCGTCAATTGAATCATTCTATTCCTCACAATTTTCATATTATTATCGCACACTCCTTTCATGGAATATAAGGAATCATTTTCCTTCCTCTACCTTCTTCTTGGAATAACACGGCTTGTCACAAATTGTTTGCGTGAGGTTTGGTATATGGTTGGTAGATGAGTCGATGTCTCTGAAGCTTCTCTTTAAAGAAACCAATAATATAGTTACTTGATCTAGATTAAGGCAAGTGGTGCTTTCTTGTTAAGCTACAACCAAGATCATATGTTGCCATATTCTCTACCAGCATTGTTCTCAACACTGCATTGTGCCTAGATTTTATGTATTCTAACAAGCCGTGGGTGTTCCTCTCTGCTAGACCTGTGTACCTATGCGCAGTGTAGTTCCCTATTATTTCTCCTCCTCACTCCTGGTGGGATAGGATTCAACCAATCCTCTGCAAATCATGTGGATATTATCTCCTCAAACTCTGTGTATTAAACAATGCACATTGGATTTGTGTATTAATGGTGAGCGTGGACACATGTATGAACTGGTGCAATACTAGTAGATTGATTGGATGTGTGAACTAGTGCACGTATACAATATCAGGTTGGACACCTGTGTGAACTACTTTTCTCGACCTGGCCTCGGCTCGACTCAACTCTATCCAAAGACTGCGAGCTAGTACGCGGTGAAGACGGGTGCGTTGATCAGGTCATTCTCTTTCAAGTGTGGGCTTGCATGGAATAAGCTTCTAAGAACCATAATCATGTTGGAGCTAGTTGAAGTTGCATTGAACAACTGCTGCATTGCTGGTATATTGCGTATTGGTTGAGCTGCATGGAGATTCACCCCTGGAGCGAGCAGCGTGGATCTACCTATTGGAGATAGACTGCACTACGTATTGCCCAAATATTGGCGTGGAAAATACTCATTCCTTTGTCAGTTCTATTCCATCTTTATTTGAAGACTTCTTATGGGGTGCTACGTAGAACGTGAAGGTCGATACCGGTATCTATAGAGAGGAACGTACGATCGATGCGAATGCTGAAACAATTCTACCATTACAAAACAATAAGAAGATAGTACGACCCATGAGGTAAGCAATCCTACATATATTAAATAAGAGGAAGAGGTGTTGGTGGATCTCTAGGCATGGACATTGAAGTTATCATATCTTATACTAAGTCTCTTGGTTGTCTATGAGATTTTGGAGTTCATGTCTTTTTATCAGCTATTACCTATTACCTATTATTGTGATAAAGTGCTGTCAATAATGGCAGTTTTTAATCTCATTACACTAGTAGGAGGTCATGAAATATATACAAGGTTACGTTGTTTGGAATTGTAGCACCACGAGTCTGTCGTTTCACATTAGATTAAAGAGGTCCATAATTTCTTTGTGAGAATCAGAAAGATAAATTCAGAGAGCTTTTAGCACTAGCCCATGTAAGAATAAAGAATAGACCAAGCTGCCCATGTGTAAGAAATTACATGTGCAAGACTCCAATCACCAAATAGTAATTGCAGAGTATTTCATTGTGGGTGCAAAGGTAACTATTAGCACTTGAGGAAGAGAATAAAATCAAGTCCATTTAAAGAATAATTATTACAATCCATGCTTGGAAAATAAACTTGAGATTATTATATTGTAGAAATTGTTCCTCACATTTTATTGCAAAATCGTTGAGTTAGTGGCCTTGACCAAATCGACGTCAATCATCAAAGGAATGAGAGGTAAAGCATTCATTTTCAAAGATCAATTCAGTTTCACATTCAGAATTGTAACTTGTAAACATTGGTTTTTGTAAGTTTTCATGTTAAATTGAAAGTGAGTTGAATTGACCTCAATTGTAATCAGGTGTACTTCTGATTAAACCCGACACACCTCCATATTCTGAGTTAAGTATTTCTATTGTTGAGACTATTTGTAAAAGGGTGGAGTTGAAAGAATCACTTCTTTATTTGAGCACGAGTCTTTAGTAAGAGTTCATCAATGGCTTGAATCAATGGCTTAGGAGAGTTATTGAAGACTCTACTTCTCTCTACTGTCGACAACACTGTCATGGTTGACAAAAAAACAACTCTCACTCATATTTAAAATTGTGTACAAGGTCACAAAACACACTTGAGTTTCTATAGCTTGAGTTTTATCTCCTACAAGAAGAAACGCATTTGAACTTGTTCCTGTTGAGAACAATCCTCTTTATTATTCCTTGCAGAAGCCTGCACAAAATGATGCCACTTCAGAATTACATAAGCAAATCAGTGGCCCCACTTCAAAAGAAAAATAAAATTAAGATGAAATTATGCATACATAGGTTTGGCTTGCACTTATCAAGCCCACATCAAGCCCAACATCATACCATGGGAATATATCACCCACAATAAGCATAGAACCAGTCTTGAATACGACAAGGAAGCTACATTTCACATTCTTGATTTCTCCAAGTCAATACAATTTCAAAGTGTTAGGTTCTTAAAAGAAAACTCATCTTCATCTACTCTAGTTCAGAGTTCAAATTCCAACATTGTGATCGAGTTGGCCATATGAAAGATATGTTTTTTTTATCTTTATCCTTGTAAGCATTGTGGAAAGCATACCCATTCTTCAGACAAATGCTTCATTCTAAACTAACCTGCAAGAGAGAAGATTCGCTATGGGTGGATTGTTTCTTGGCAATGGTCATCAACACCCAAGAATATATATATATATGTCATACCGAAGAGTTTGTTCACAAGTAATGACACATCTTGAAGTTGAGAGATCTTCTTCTCTTCACCTTGTTCCTAATAGGGGGGGATGAATAACAGTAAAAACAAGCAAGCGAGAACAAGATAGCTGGAAAAGGTGAGATTGAACCAGTGCCAGAGCCATAGCTAGAACCTTGAGATAATTGCTAGAGCCTTGAGCCAGATCCACCTAGCCAAAGTCAGAGCTGCGGCACTGAACCAAAGTCAAAGCCATGTTGCACTAAGCTCCATTTGGTTTGTGTTCAAACTAAAACCACCCATTTAATAGAAGATGTCAATATCCTATTGCTTCTGCTAGACATCAGTTTGTGGTGGTCCTTAAACTACTTTTTCCACAAGGAACCGCTGAGCCCTGGAGCCAAGTTCGAAAGAGAACCATTGAGTGGGAACCTGAGTCAAAGCCAAGTTCCATAGAACCGTTGATCCAGAATCGGAGTTGTCGTTGAGTTCCAAAGTTTTTGGTCATCCTAACACCACCCATTTATTAGAAGACTTCAGTTTGTGCTAGCCTTTGATTTAGAGAGCACTTTCATCCATTTGCAACTCCATATTTTAGCTATCTGCTTGGACTCACATACACCCTTTCGGATTAAGGGGGAAACTGTAGGAAACATTAATCCTTTAGGGTTAATATTATATTATTGTATTTACTATTCATGTGAAATTAAGACTAAGAGTCATTGTGGATAGGAACAAGCATCGGGAATCCAAGAGACACCTTGGAATTTGGAAACCAATGGTCATTCTCATTGTATTCATATGTGCATATGTTAATGAGGAAATTATCTCACAATTATCTATCTCTTATGTATTTGGATTTGTGTTAGTCAATCTATTTTGTTCCCTATTGGGCATCCCAACAAAGTCTAGGCATAAGGCTATTGACATTGCACAGATTTTTATGAAGGAAATTTTCAAGTTGCATGGAATGCCTGCGGGGATAATCTTTGGCAAGATTCAAAATTCACATTGAATTTATGGAAAGGACTGTTCAAATATTTAGGAGCTCAACTCAATTTCAGCACAACGTACCATCCTCAAACAAATGGTCAAATAGAGAGAGTAAATAAAGTGTTGGAAGATATGATAAGGATGTATGCGATGGATAAGAAATCCAAGTGGGAGGATTACATACATCTGCTTGAGTTTTCTTACAACAATGGTCATCAGACATCATTGGGAATGAGTCCATTTGAATCCATGTATGGCAGGAAATGCATGACTCCAGTAAGTTGGGAAAACCCAGTGAACACAGTGGTGCTTGGACTAGAAATGCTCAAAGAAATAGAGCAAGAAATAGTTAAGATCAAGAAAATTTTGAAAGTAGTGCAGGAAGGGAAGAAGAGCTTTGCGAATCTGAAAAGAGTGCACAGAGAATTCAGGGTCAGAGACCATGTTTATTTGAGAGTGAATCCAAAGAAGAGATCTCCAAAGCTTGGATGTTGTGCCAAGTTGGCACTAATTGTGAGCCTTTTGAAGTTCTTGATAGGATAGGAGCTATTGCATATAGAATTGCATTGCATGTGATATGAAATCTCATAATGTTCTCCATGTTTCATTGCTTTAAAAGTATATACATGATCCTAATCACGTTACTAATTGGAATGTGATTCATGTGGAACCCGAGGGAGAGTTCCATTGGAGCCTATGTGCATCATAGGCAGGAAGGAAACTGCACTCCAGAACTGAGTCATCGGACAGTTAAAAGTGTAGTGGAGGCACTTTGGTCTAGATGAGGCTACGTTGGAGCTAAAAGATGGAATTAGGTAGGCATACCCATTTTTGTTCAGTTCTAAAGAGCACTGAGGATAGTTTTTTTTCGAGGGGGAGGTTACTATAGTCTCCCTAGTTTTGACCCCCTGGAATGTGTTATGCAAATGGTGTAATATCGTTCTTTATTGTAAGGATCACTGTGGGGCGAGTAATGTGGACCCAAATCTGGACGAATCTATGCGAGGTTCATGTAAACTGATGGTAAACCAGATCTAATTTTTTGTCCCTGTTTATGAGTTATATAACCCCTATGGAGATTGATTGTGTGGTATTGAGTACTAGAGTGGTATGGAGCACGGAATTGGCTAGTGAGACTAGTGGAGGTGGTGTCCTCCTAGAAGATGATAGGGTTTGGGTGGTCTTTATACACACACATTGAATAAAACCTAGATGAAGGTGATGCCTGAGGGATTGTTGAGCAATGAAGGGGTACCTTCTTAGTGTTGTGTGGGGAAGGTATTGTGGACCCCAAGTTGGCTAAGTTGCCTAAATCTGGATGATATTCCTGTAACTTTGAGGAAATTTTCATAGTTCAGCATTTCCCTCCATTACCCTTGCAACCTGTTAACCCAGCAGAGGCTTGCTTGGCTTGAGATTGAGTCTGTATGATTGTGATAGCCTGTTAACCCAGCCGAGAGTTGGCTTGGTTGTGGCCTTGTGGCTACTTGACTATGAGTGAGCTCTAGTTAGTTCCGCTTTCCTTGAGGAAATCATGCCCAATGTGGGAATAGTCTCTTATCATAAATGGTATATGCTAGACAGAGTGCCTATAGTTGGGCGGAACATTGCTCTTGCGTAGACAGTTGCTTGGAGAAGCTACATTCAATATAAGTATCTGTTTTTTATATCTTGTGTTATTTCAATTCCATTGTATGAATGTTGATCTAAATGATAAAGATGCATGCTATAACTAGATACTGAGAATATGAGTTTGGTTAATAAGTAACCATTATTCTTGGCATCTAGTTGTAGGATATATGGTATTGCATTGTATGATTGCTTGAATAAAATATGTATGCAATGTATACGAATTCCCATTACGAATATAGTGCTAACTCTATAGGAAGTCAATGACTTTTCATTTGGGTTGGAATTTCCCAATGGTGGTTATGCGGCGTGGTGGTTGTTATGTTGTGGATAGTGGTTATCACACAGTGGTTCACGTGCTGCTCAGAATTTAACGCACGTAATGTGTCTACGTGATAGATATATGATAAGTGCATAACTACATAAGGGTTAAAAATTAGTTTGTGTAGTATTGTGAACGGGGTAAGGTATGATATGCATGACACGTCAAAAAGAACAAGTAATAATGCATGGGCAGACTATTGCACAGTAATAACTCAATGAAAGAGACATATAATTATCTTAGTATCAGGAAAAGAGAGAGAGAGAGAGAGAGAGAGAGAGAGAGAGAGAGAGAGAGAGAGAGAGAGAGAGATCCCATGTGGTAATGATAGGCCACTGAGTTCGTTGGGGACGTGACACCCACATTTGACCTTTTCCTATTGACTTTACAATCTCATGGTGTACCATGTCATGGATTGAAGCTCAAATCCATAAGGCCAAGATCTAGCATGATGTGATTTTAAACATGCCCATTCAAGAACTTATTAACTTACTCCTTATAGGTGAATCTATGCATGAAAACTACTTACATTCATATGATATATTTATCTAATGACCACCAACATGCATAAAAAAGGTTGGTACTCGGTGAAAGATAGGCATTTTTAGTCAAGGGTTTGATTAGATATCACTCAAAAATAATTTGTGTTCATTTAATGGGTGGGAAATTATTCACAACATATATCCTTATGGAAGTTGCATCCATATTTGCAATCTATTAAAATTTCAAACATATGCAAAAATGGATAGGTGTCTTTATGGTTACTACACATATAGCTATGACCCTGCATAGAACAATAGTAAAGAGATTATTCATATGAGAAACAAGGGGGGGATTTCACCCAACACACAATAAACGTGAGGTCTTCACCCAATAAAACTATGCCATAACATGTTTGCTTGTGGGGTATCCTTAAAATGTCTTGAACCACTCCCTGCATGTTCATACTAAATCTTGTGCAGAAGTTCCCATATGAGCTACATTTTTCAGCATATCATAATCTATTATTGCTAGTGTTTTAGATGCGTGGAGTTCAAATTACCTTTTTTGACTAATAGAAAAAGCACTTCGAACCCCAAACCTATGGAATACTCATTCGATATTGAGAGTTGCCACCTTTTAATAACCTAGAGTCTCTCATAGAACCATAGTTTGAATCCTAATAGTTCCACCTATTTAAGGATTATTGAGTTTAACTAGTTTGAATAATGGATGCTTACTCCAAAGACTTGCATGTTCCTATCCCATTCAATCCTCAACCATAATTTGTGTCCCAAGTTTTCCTCAACACAATGCATATTAAATCAGGGTAATCGTTTTTCTTTTGAAAGTTTTTTAATAGAAATCGATTGTCATTTCCATTTTGAAATTTAAACCCCATTGTGTATGTTTGTTTATTTGAATGGATAACATGTAGGTATTTGTACATGGATACCAAAGGTTATTGTAGAAGGAAGGGGGACCAAAGCAAATAAATTTAGGGAAAACCTGCCAAACTGATAATAACAACCTTCTAGCAGTAAAGCAAACAACCACTAAAGTTGGACTATCTAGAAAAAAGTAGAAGAAGGCTTCTAAAAGCAATCAATCAATGATAGACATTCCAAAGAATTACAAACAATGAATTGTGGATGCATCAAAGGAAGTTAAGCTGTCAGTATACACAAACACCTTTCATGCATTGGGGTATGATTAGGTTCACACATACAATGAATTGTACCATGTAATCAAGGATGTAAAATGATTACTTGAGCCTGATGATGAAGGGATTGAACGAGATAGAAGAAGAGATTTAAATAGTGTAAAATACTAAAATCTCATGAAATCATAAATTCATAATGATATAGCTAGATTCCCTATGTTGCCATTTGCTGAAATGAGGAGTTATTTCATACATCACGCATAGTTCAACACGAAGAGGATTATAATTAATGAATAAGGGAAGTGCATTTATGCCATAGCAACAATTGACCTAGAAGCATACTATAAAATGTCTAGTGTGGATGAAAGATTTGACTTGTGACAACAATTGCTATGAAATTATGGTAGACTAGTAGGAAGAAGAAAGGATGTTTAAGTTCCTTGGAACCAAACTATTCCCAACAAATAATTTGAGGTCATAATACTATTAGGGGATTTAGCTAGTTCACAAGTTGTTCAGACAAAATGATTTCCTACATGCAAATCCACTAAGTTCTTATAATTCATTGAATAACTGAGATGGGTAAGATCTTTAATTGACTAGCTATCTTATTTGCTTCTTTAGTAGATACTAGAGGAAAATCTCAAAGTATTAATCCCAATGAAACACCTAAATTTTATATGCAATGAAGACCATGTGCATTGTTGGTCCATGAAAATGTTTTTTGCAAAAGGGAGTATTGCTAAGAAATATTCATGCAACATGAGCATCTATGCAACCATGGGGTATGAAAAATGTTATGTGGATCCAACAAGTGAAAGGAGTTGAAATAACAGTCATAAATAATCCCATTCGAATTTATCAAGTTAGTATAAGAGAATGAAATGCATTCAGCCAAATTTGCATGCCACGATACCAATGCAACGAAGTTTTTACATGATCAATGTTCGTAGGATGAGTTTGGAAAGACCAAACCACTACTTAGCCAAGTGCAAAATCACAAGAGAATTTAGAAAATGCTACTGTTGTCCCAAAAAAATTGAGTGTGTGTTTTGAGAAGTTTAAGCAGACAGTTGTTTTAGGTTACCCATGCCACTGCCACAAATATTATGTTGTTGTTCCAAGTATTTCTGGGTGTAATTTTGAGTTATTCAGATGTGGGTTAATATTATTGCATTGCACAATCATAACATATTTTCAATATCTCAATTCACACCATGAATATCACACATCATAGAAGATTTGATAATTGTAAAAGCAGAGAACAACAAAGACAACTAGTGTTTATTTACTATAACGAGAGGACGTGCCTGTATAATCTGCTTGCTGGTTTGGATAGAAGATGGTGTTTCCGATCTTGGTGATGGATTCCTTGAAGTTGTATACCAGCTCCCAGAAACCCCAAATGGCTTCATAGAATAGAATTATAAACCCAACTATAAATGAGGTGACCCGCGAAGAAATTTAAGCTTATTGGTTACTCCTGTTAAGTAACAACTTCTGGAAAAATGATACACTTGGTGCTCTTTTAACTATTAACACAGTCCCCAACTAGAGCCACAATTGTATGCATATAAACAAGGGCTCACACAGATATTTCACCCCCTTCTCCTGACTTATTCTACTGCCTAGCACTAAGGAATAAGGTAAATACCATTTTCAACTATCCCACAGGAAAAGCACCTCTGTTCTCAAGGTATATTTGATGCCCACGATTTTTCCACAACCCAAAAACAAGAGAATTAGTGCCAACAAACAGAAATATGCTCTTCCCCCTGCTCACGCCCCTCAACACAGCCACACCAAGCCCACATGCTGCCTATACTTGGTAAAAAATGAAAATGTTGTCTTTATTAGTGACTAGGGTCCCTTCCCAAATCCCCACACACTTTAGAATTGCTTCTCAGGTATCCACATAACCTTTATAGTGGATATACAGACTTCAATGCTCCAAATCGTTCATCTACAACAAGCATTCCTCCAGCAGAATGCCACCACAATATCTACGGTCAAGCTGATGGAAGGGACAAGAAGATAGAACTCTGCAAACAACCCAAGCACTTTGTCTCTATCTTTGCAAATAGAAATAAAATTCTTCCAATGAAATCCAGTGGGAAAATCTGAGTGATTTTTCTCTTGTGACTAGCTACACTAGTAATCTCCCGAGGGTTATCTCAAACCCTAGCCAAACTGCTCAAGAAACTTAAGTCAATATCTCTACTATGTGGAATCAATATAAAAAAAGAAACCTTTCAACTATCCCACGGGAAAAGAACCTCTTTCCTCGTGGTAGATTTGATGCCCACGATTTTTCCATAGCGCAACAACAAGAGATTTAGTGCCAACAAATATAAATATGCTCTTCCCCTTGCTCACGCCCCTCAACACTTGATATGCGTCCTTCTTCAAGGCTTCACATCTTCCAATCTAGCCCAGAGTTGCTTGGAGAAGATCACCACGGCCACACCAAGCCCCCACGCTGCCTAGACCTAGTAAAAAATATAAATGTTGTCTTTATTAGTGACTAGGGTCTCTTCCCAAATCCCCATGCACTTCATAATTGATTCTTAGGTATCCACAAGCCTTTATAGTGGACATACAGACCCTAGTTCGATCAATGGAATGGATGTTTTACATGTTTTTGTTATGTTTTTGTTCGATGTGCACTGGCTCTGAAGAGGAATCGAAATCCTGGTTCCAAAACTCTTTTTCAATGTGAAAAAATTATCCTCCACGGGCTAAATTTTGTGGCGCCAAAACTAATTAGTTGTATACTATGATTTATTACTTCTAAAAAGCACAAAAAAGCATAGTAAATAGTAAAATTTGTTTTTGATTTTAATTGTTTGGTTTATCGATTTGGTTTAATATATATATGTGTGTATATATAACCTATTTTAATATTTAAAAATGGAAATAGAAAGTGGAATAACTATATGATATATTATATTTTGTTTTAAAATCTTAATATTAAGATTAAAAAAAAAAATCAAAAGAAAAAAAATGTAACTTGTTATTTTCTTTTGAAATCAAAGTTACAAAAGATACTTGGACAGAGTTTAAAAGACTTCTCAGTACAATAATTAATTAACTAGAGACAAAATAAACTCTTCCTATTTCTGATATCACATACAGTACCCAAATAGATACTACGATCCAAGAGGTTCTTTCGATAGCCTATATGCTTCCCTATTGACTTCACGGAATATGTGAGTGAAGGAGATGTCCTCAAAAACCTTGATCAGGTTAGATGTTTTAAGCAAGGTTACACGAACCGTGGGTGCAATCGGAATCGACCGAAGAATCCGATACGGGTGCGACACTCATCCCAAAATTAGGAATCGGGGATTCAGAACCCTAACCCTAATTATCCTATGCTAACAACTTTAGATTAGTCAAAACGAGGTGGAAGAATCATAAAAAGAATCCAAGAATTCGATTCTGGAGAATCTGATTCAGGTGCGGTGAGGCTTAGGGAGGAATCCGGTAACTGTGGTTTTATGTATCTAGTGCTCCAGTAGGATGGTGTGAATGTCATATTTTCCAGCTGCCCAATCTATAATAATTTTTGAGTCACCAAAAATTTTGATACGAAAAATCCCTCTCCTAAGTGCAAACCACAACAGCCCCCAAAGGGCTACAAGTTCTGCCTTTGTGTTACTCCCATTCCCCACTCCCATATTAAGGAAAATATTGTGATTTCTTTTAATGAAAAGTACCATACCTGCGCCACATATACCTTTCTTATTTGCACCATCAAAAAATCCATAAGAGGATTCATCATTTAAGATGGGATTTATGATATTTCTGTTCCGGTTTTTTTTTCAAGTGCAGGAAATTCATATATTAATTTCATTACCTGTCTACATATGCCATACACGGAGGGAGTTATATTATAAAAATGATCTTGTTTCTGCTTTTCCAAATCTCCCAGATGGTGAAAATGGGAAGAAATTTAAATTTGGCCTTTCTCATAAACCAACTGAGCATACAATTGTTGAAGGATAGACCATACCAATCGTCTGACATCTGAATTAGACTTTGAAGTTCATTCCATGCTCTTTTATAAAACTGACAGTGATGGAAAAGATGTTAAATGTCCTCGAAATCTGCTTTAAACAACAAACATATACTAGGTCCGTAAAAGCCCCTTTTAAGAATATTTTTCCATGTGAGGATTTTGTCTTCTAAGCCAAGCCAAGTAAAACACTTCAATTTCATTGGCATTTTCCATTTCTAAAATTTTCGATGCCACCATTTAGAAGCAGGTGAATTGTAACTGTTTAAAATAGCATCATTGTTATCGGACAATCCACTCGACCGGAGGCGAGCTGGATCTCCCTAGCTCAATGTGAGTCTAGAACAAATAGAACAGACTACAAACACGTTTCCTAGATCTACTTAAGGATCAAGTACTAGATGTCTTACCTCTTTGATTTCGCTATCCTTTCTCCCGAATGTTGCTTCACGTCCCGAGGTCGTCATATCCAAGCTGCAAGACCTGTTAAGACACAGAAAAGAGAAACGAGTACAGAGCATCTATACAATAAGAGATCTATGTAAACAGTTAAGCAGGTAAACAACACAACATCATTACACAGTAGAAACAATATTGGTGGAAAGCATTTGTATTACTGCAAATAGAGGAGTACATGATAGAGATATAGAACTACAACCAATGACTTAACATAGCAGCCCTTCTCCACACAAGCCAATTTCCAAGCCCTTCCAAGGAAGCATGAATTCTCCAAGAGGTGAGTGAAGGTGTCCTAAGAGAGATTTCACCAGCATGTAGATACCATAGTCTTCCTCCCTTTGGTATGGGAGTGAGCCTCGTATATATAGGACTAAGTGGATGAGGTTATGGATAGGATAGGATGAGAGATGGTATGAGAGAGATAGGGGATCTTCCCAATAGGCTAGGGGTCGAGTACCAGCTCTCCAAGAGATCAGGGATAAGCCCCCAAATGGGCAAGCTTCAAGAAAGATCTCGAAATGGCTATTTTTTCCCATTAACAAACCTCGACATACTCTGCTATAGAGCAACCCGCGACGTCACATGCTGCTAGTGTGCAACCTGTGAGGACCTCTCAAAAGAGTGTACAAACCGAGTACAAATCCTCCAAATGAGCACTTGGTCCAGATGACTTCAGGGATGTATACACTAAATCATGATGATGGGTAGATTTTAGGTGTAACAGAATGCCCCCCAAAGCATGAAGTTGTTAAGGATATACAGGTGAAGTGCTTTGATAGAAATAATGGCAAAAGGCATTTTCGGATGAAGGACGCTGCTGCATTACAATTGACTCTGAACTGACAATCCCATATGTAGTACAACATGGCTGCCGACCAATACATTGCAGATCCATGGGAGTAATGACCGACTGAACACAATCATGGCTACTAGACACAAGCGTAGATCCATGATGAGATGATAACACAGCCACGATCAATACAAAAGTGGATCCGTGTAATATGACTCAATACAAATTCCATCGCAACCTGGGTAAAAACATGACTCCCCAGGGTCTTCAAGCTGAACCCGCAATGATACGAATCTATCCATGTGATTACAAATGTCTTGATGTCGAACATGGTAGAAACCACTTGATTACCGGTCATTGATGTAAGCCATTAACAAGTGCGAGGGAGATCACCATTAATGTCAATGATTCCCAAGGTATCACAGTACATATCATCGAGCGTGAATAAATGAGTTGACGTTGAACGCAAAATGAAATCTCTCAATCAAGAGTCAATGATGTAAACTCATGACGAAAGAGAGCTAACCTGCCATTGAGGCATGCAGGACCAAGGTACTTGACTGGTCTCTAGATTCAATCCTTGGAAGATGAGTTGAAGTCAACAAGGATGAATCCGTCGAAGGAGGGCCATAATGAATCCCCCATCAATCGACACAAAACACGACAAAAGATGTGTAGAGTGGATCGGATGGTACAATAACATGTGAGACTGACTCAAAGTAACAACGGCATGACGACGTGTGTACTGACTGAAAAAGATGAGTGATGAATGTGTTCTTGAACATGGGCATGGCATGACTTGGCAGTATTGACATGAGAATGACGCAAACTTCTAATGCAACTGATAGTGGAAGCTTTCTCCGAATGACTCAGAGGAGTAACAAGACTCAGAAAGTAAGCGGGGACTCATAGACAAACATATGACCCAAGTATCAGTATGCAAATGCAGACGAGTGCCACATTCAAGAACGACTATATACTGCCACTAGGGTATGTAACACAAACACTTTCCTTTTTCCCCATCATGAATGATGAGTGCCTCATGTGTTTTTTACGAGCTTGATGAGGGTAACCAGATGCTCGGTATAGCTCATCTCATAGATGAGTCCAATTCCAAATATTTTCCGAACCTAGGATAGGAGGGGTTCGTCCCATACCGGGCCCTTCAATCTGAAAATTTAAAGAGTCCATAGAAGGTAAACGCGGTCGTCATTTCATGTTTAGAGAATCTGAAAAGAACTGAAGAAGACTCCAACGGTCCTTTTTCGTAAAGTTAGCCTCATCGCCCGAAAAAGGGTAAAACAACGCGAGAGAGGACTCTTCCAGTCATGATTGGCTGGAGTATTCCTTTTTCGTAATTAGTGCCCCCTAGTCCGAAAAAGGGGTAAACTATCACCAAGAAGACGACCATTCAAATACTTTAACAAGCGTGAACGCGACAAGTTCATTTGGCAATATTTTCAATTTTAGGGAGTCTGAAAAGAGCTTAACTATGGACTCCGGGGGGTGTCCTTTTCCGTAGGAGTTTAATGAGCCCGAAAAAGTGATAAATCATAACTCGGTACTTGTTCTCATGATTTGGTGAGTACGAGAACAAACGAAGAGTAAACTCATCCTCATGCAATAATTACGACTTAACCAAAAACAATAATGACAAAACGTTCAAAGGAGTGTTCATACCTACGATTACCGTTGGTATTGTGAGAAACGCTACAAAAGACCACTTCACGACTCCTGTAAACTAGAGAAAGTGTCAAATAGCCCAAATATAATGACAAACAGTCGAAACTATAGTAAATGGCCCAAAAGCATCAAAATATTTGAAAAGGAATATTCCATTTCATTCTATAAATAGAAATATGGGCTAAAAATAGAAACATTATTCAAATTGTCAATTTGGGTGGAGAAGTGCCAATTTGGAGCCAAAACTTCCTTTGCCGATTCCGGGAGCTACGATCCACCATTTCACCAACCGTCCGAACCAAGTAGGCCTAAATCTTAGCCAGCAACTTTGTAGTGGTTTAGTTTTTCCATCTTTGTTCATTTTTTGAGTTTTTTGATGATTTGGGGAGGGGCCATTGCGCCCTCGGCTTGTCGCAAGTGGTCCTTTAGGGACTTGCGACGAGACTTGGTCGTCGCAAGCCTAAAAAACGAGACCTGCGACGACGTCGCCCTGTACCTAAAGACCGGGTGCGACGGCGGAAACCCATATGCCAAACTTCAAAAATCTTCCAAAAAATGAGTTGATGCCAATTGGGAAAGGACCTAACATGCTTTAAATGTTCCTTTTGGCAGGTTCCCAGCAAGCAGAGATGGTACTAGAGTGGCGAGAAAGAGAACATGAGATAGAGGATGAGCAAGCCGCAAACGATCCACAATGTGTGGCTGCTTTGCGAAATTGTGGGTTGCTCAAGTTCTTCCAGGTACAGGGGATGAGAGCACAGATACCGTTGTTGACACACATGCTACAAAGTTGGGATGCAGCCCAACAGTATTTTGTCATAGGTGAGCATATCCTCAACATTGACATTGAGGACATATACTTTCTGACTGGTTTGTCCCAAAGCGGGGACGTTGTACATCTCACTGGGACATAGGCCAGTGATCGTACAGTCGAGGACATGGTGTCACAGCACTGTGTTGCTACTTCTCGTCCTTCCAACGGGAAGATACTCATCAGAGATGTGGTGAGTCGTCCACTGAGGACTGTACTGCTTACTATTACCAGGGTGGCAGGTAGCCAAGCTCCACATACGGCTACTCGAACTCAGATGTTATATGCGGAAGACTGTATGTCTCCCATGGTCTTCAACTGGTGCGAGGGTCTCCTCGCCAACATCCGAGCTCAGCTGACCAAGTGTCGGCGTGGGGAGCTCAAGCAGTTTGGATACAGATCGATCATAGTGTCATTCCTCTTAGAGCGGGTTCCTCTCTTACGCCCGCAGGTGATACTGGATGATAGGGATCTAAGAGATCCACACATGCTCAGGTGGGCAGAGCTGATGACCCGCCATGGTGGGGGTCCCATCATCACTTTTGGTCCCGAGTTTTTCAGTTGGCTAGAGGGCCAGATGCTCATGGTCGAGGACTTCCCATACGGTTGTATGGACTTCCAGGAGGATCCTGACTTAGTGCTGCCAAAGGGTGTAGCATGGGGTGATATCGGTAAGAAAAAAACCTTTGTATTTTTAAGTTTTGTGTATTATATTATTTTTTTGATGTAGTGCTGACAAGTACCTTGTGTGTGCAGATGTTGGCCCCGTACGACTAGTGGGTATCTCCCTTCTGGCGAGGAGAGACAGAGGCGGGGAGGTAGTAGTTCCTGCTGGTGCACATGCCGCCATCGAGGAGATGGAGGAGGTGTACCGGAACCTATCTCAGCTGACCGTGGAGGTTCCTGAGCCAGCTATTGACGACCTGCCGAGGCCCATGCAAAGGTATGGGGTTGGAGCATCCGTGCACTTCAACTCCTTACTTCACAAGGTGGCTTGTACTGTAGACTGCTTTCTCACCCAGCGTCAGAGAGCTGTTAGAGTCAGGGGTGTATGGGTCAGGCGTGGTGCCTGAGACACTTTTATACTTGTACTTGAGAGCTTTTAGAAGTCTCAGATTTTGTACTTACTGAAAGTTGTGATGCTTCAGATTTTTGTAGAGACTCACTGAAAGCCATCGTGCTTCAGATTTTGTACCAGCACTACTTTTGAGCGATTTATATATATATATATACATTATCGGCGATTTATACATTATGTGTTCTTCAAATGATTAGCGATGTGATCTTGTTTACATGTTTGCTTATTTACATGTTGTGAATGCTTTTACATATTATGGATGTTATGTGTGTGCAATGTACCAATCCAGAATGAAATTGGCCATCGAGTCAACAACTGTGTTTAACTTTCGTGGAATGTGCAGGTATTGAACAGATTCAAATGACCTTTCCAGGAGACGTACTCGTCTGAAGAGACGGAGTAAGATGGGATCACGGATGGCGTATATTTGGTTCAAATGGGAAACCACTAATTGAGAATCCATGTGGATGACAACATGGTTCATACCCAAGGAAATGGCATCAGCTAGGGTTCCGATTACTGCCTGATATTCTGCGGCATTGTTGGTTGCAAACCCTAGGAAACTTCCTCCTGAGCTAATGAGCTCACCTGTTGGGGAATATAGTACCCAGGCTTCCGAAGAAAGGTGAAGGGTATGCCGACTGGCACTGTCCGCGAGTCCATAGCACGTTGCCATCTGCACACGCAGACAGAACATGGTATGAGAAGCGGAAACAAGATCAAAAGACACTCGAAAGAGAAATGCGTCACACCACACAAAAACACGCCATGTACAGTATATACAAGCAAGTCTATGCATGAGAGATCAAGCATAGTATCTCTTCAGGTAAAGCCCATTGCGGGGTTCACCCAAAGAGATTCCATCATAATCTTCAAGTTCGTAAGCACCTTTTTCCAACACACGTTTTATAACGTAGGGTCCATGCCACATGGACTCGAACTTCCTGCTCCCAGTTTATCATGTTTCTGGTCATAAGTGAGGACCAAATCACCCTCGTTAAAGATACAAGGTTCAACCGACTTATCATATTGGGCCTTGATGCATTTCTTATGTGCTTCATCAGCAAGAGCGGCATCACGGCAAGACTCGTCAAGCTGGGCTAGGTGTAAGAGACGTTCTTCCTCAGCAGTAGTGTTAGGAAGAAGTTCAACTGCGAGCTGTAAAGACAGGATTTCGCACTCTATCGACAGAACAACCTCCAATCCATATACCAATTGGAAGGGAGTGAATCCTGTGGTGGTTTTAATGGTAGTTCGGTAGGCCCATAATGCTGAAAAGAGCATATTATGCTAGTTGGACTTTTGTGTCCCTACCATCCTCTGGATCATAGTTTTCAAGACCTTGTTAATTGCCTCGACCTGTCCATTGGATTGCGGGTAGTAGGGTGTCGAGTTTTCATGGCGAAAACCCAACATGTTGCTCAATTCATCAACCATATGGTTCTGAAAGTGAGAACCATGATCGGTAACTATGGCCTACGGAACTCCAAACCGCGCTATCGCATGATTAAACATGAAGAGTGCAGCAGTTTTGCCATCGTTTTGGTATGTAGGCATAGCCTCGGCCCACTTTGTGAAGTAATCCACAACTACGATGGTGTAACTATGCCCCCCGGCCGAGGTAGGCTTACAGTGCATAAAATCGATGCCCCATTTTGCAAATGGGCCAACGGCAATAACCGGATGTAGTGGGGTAGGATGAGTGTGCTTCTTCGTGTGGAAGTGTTTACATGGAGGACATTTTTTAACGGCCTCAATACAATCTTTGAAGATAGTAGGTCAGTGATATCCTATGCACAAAATCTTATGGGTTGTAGCCATCCCAGAGAGATGATCGCCACATGCCCCAGCGTGGCAGTCATTCAGAACACGTTCAGCCTTCAGAACGCGTTCAGCCTCCTCATGAGTGAGACAACATCGAAGAATTGAATCGACGCCAGGACGATACAAAGTATCATTAATGATTAAATAATACTTTGCATGGTGACGAATCCTACGACGGTCATCACAAGAGAGTTGAGGATCGAAGCGTTGGGTTTGAAGATACAATAGAATATCTCCATACCAGGGGTCAGTCGTACTGATGAGAAACAATGATTCATCCGGAAATGAGTCATTATGCTCAACTTCTGCATCAGGACGGGGAAGGTCGCAAATAAGCTTGGCAAAGACCAAAGACTTCTTAGACTTAGCTTTCTCGAAAAGAAGATCGAATTCTTGCAGTATCACAATCCAGCGTGAATACTTGTCCCCAAGCACCTGACGTGTCAGTACGTGTTACATGGGGTTCGAGTCGGCAATGATAGTGGTGGTGCAGAGCAGGATGTAATGACGGAACTTCTGGAAGGCAATGACTGCCGTGAAAGCAAGTTTTACAACATGTGAGTATCTAGTTTCGGCATCAGCTAGACCCTTACTTGCATAGTATATCACATGTTCCTGAGCATTTTGATCTTCCTATACCAAAACCATGGTGATAGTGGTAGCAGAAGCAGCGAGATATAAGATGTAATCTCGATAATAATTAGGCGGTTGGAGCACAGGGGCATGCGTGATGGCATGTTTGATACTGTCAAAAGACTTTTGAGCTTGGTCATCCCAGATGAACGGGACGTCCTTCTTAAGCAGTCTCATATAGCCCTGAGTTTTCTCCATGAAATTGCACACTAAACATCTCAAGTAAGTCACCTTCCCTTGGAGACTTTGAAGTTCTGTAACATCAGTCAGGGGTGGTAGGTTGAGCATGGCCTCCACCTTTAAGGGATCAATGCGGATCCCATCCTTCGAGACGATAAATCCTAGGAGTCATCCAGACTCAACGCAAAAGATACACTTGTGAGGATTCAGACGGATATTGTACCGTCCGCATCTGAGGAAAATGGCCGTCAGATGATCGATGTGGAACTCACGCTGCTTCGAATGGGCAGGGAGATCGTCTAAGTAGGGTTCCACAAAGTCCTTAATATCATGGAAGGTGTACAACATAGCCCGCTGAAACATGGCGCCAGCGTTTTTAATGCCAAATGGGAGCTTGCGATAAGCGAATGTACCTCATGGGCATATGAAAGTCGTCTTATGTTGGTCGGCTGGGTTGATCTCAATTTGGTTGTAACCAGAAAAGCCATCCATGAATGAGAAGATGACGCTTGTGGCACAGTTGTAGATAATCTGGTCGACGAAGGGGGTCGGGTAGTTGTCTTTTGGACAAGCCCGAGTAAGGTCCCGATAATCAACACAGACACGGATGGTGCCCTGTTTTTTGTTCACAGGAACAACGTTTGAGACCCAATCCGTCAATGGGACAGGATAAATAAAGCCAACCTTTAAGAGATTTTCAATTTCTGCCTTTATTGTCGCAGTCTTCCGGAGGTGTACCGGTCGCAACTTTTGATGCACAGGTTTGATGTCGGGATAGGTTTTTATTTCGTGAGAAACAATTGCGGGGTCTATCCCAGGCATCTCTTCATAGGACCAAGCAAACATGTCTCAAAATTGCTTGAACAAGGCCGTGCTAACAGCGATTTCTTCAGGGGAACACTTCTGGCCTATGCGAATGTGTTCCACTATACCTGGTTTCACGAAGATGTCTACCTCAGTAGTTGGCTCAATGTCATCCAAGTTGCCCTCCATGTCTATGAGACATGTGAGGATGGGCAAATGAGGGGATGGGTAGATATCCGGTGAAAAGAGGGTATGAATGTTGCCCTCTACGTACTCCCATGGAGGAAGAAAAGATGACCTGTGATGAAGATCATCCCACGGACCGTCGTCCACATTCATTACTTCCATGATGGACTCATCTGAATGAAAAGTCTGAAGTAAGAGATCGGGTAAAGAGGGTGTCCGTTGTAGAGAACAGGAAGGAAGGTCCATGGATGGACAGTCCTCCAACGCTGTTTGGATAGCCTCATAAATACGTTCAGCGGGTGAAAGAGGCATCACGTCTCCAAACAGGTGTGTTGTGGCTTCATCCGGGACAAGCCAAGCATCGTTTGAGTGAGATAAAATCTTAGTGGAGATCATGTTCACCGTGGCAACATGATTAGGGGGGGCCGCGGTTGGAAAAATTCCCATGAGAGATGAATCTTTCAATAGGCCAACCCCTACACTCTCATACTGTGTTGACGTCTGTCCAATGGAAGGAACATGGTCACCAGGATGAGTAGTGGAGTCCGGTATACAAAAATCTAACTGTTCAATCGTAACAATTCGTCCTTGGTGGGGGAATTGTACTATGCGGAAGACTGAAGAGGCTACCGCCTGCATGGTATAAAACCAATTACGATCGAGTAAGAGATTATAATCTAACGGAGCCGAGACCACTTCCACGTTAATGGTTACGGTCTTTCCGCCCAACTCAACTACAAGAGCTTGTAAGAGCCCATGAGGTTGAAAGCCACACCCGTCGAATGCTTTCAACGTGGTAGGAGAACGATTCAATTCAGGGGAGCCAATGGCTCTCCAACAAGCGATGGACATGACAGAAGTGGAGGCTCCTTCGTCCAAAAGAGTGCGATGGACAATCTTCCCAGCAAGGTTCGCAGTAACTTGGAATGCGAGCTGGTGTGAGAGCCTCGGCTTGAGGTTGTCAAGATGAAACATGATGGTGTTCGAGGAATCCGGGTCAACTGCACCAATAGCTGCCAGGAGAGTTCTGCGTTGATTGGCACAATTCTACAAAACTTCCAGCGTGTACATGGCGCAAGGAGCTTGGGCCAGGTCTTCTACGATATTGTAATTCTGTGTTGCGTGAGCATTAGGATTGAAAACAGCTTTTCAAATCGTGCTCTTGGGTGGACGCAATATTGAATCTAAAGAGGGTCTCTCGATGGTGAGAGAAGTCAATGGTACAGTGACATCAGGTAAAGAGTCGAAAGCTTTTTCAGTATTACTTCCGGTGGGTTCCTTCGAAGGGACCTATTCGTAAGATCGCGAGCGAGTAGTTAATTGATCGCCTCGTTACGCAACATGAGAACATGCGCGGTATTGGATGGTTCCCCCTGGGCTGAGGGGGTTTGAGCGACCATCTGCTGATTTTGAGCAGGAAACGGATCGTTGAGGACTGCGGGAGTCGATTTACCCCTAAGAAACTTCTGAACTTCGTCTCTATGGGGACACTCTTTGGAGAAATGGTCTTCTCCACACAGTAAGCAAGGATACTTCAGTTTCCTTTTCTGCTTAGTATCTTCGGGAGTGCTCTTCGTTTCCTACTGGGCAGAAGACTTCTTGGGTTTCCCCTTGTTCTTCTTTTTGCCATTAAATTTCTGAGATGAAGCTGATTGAACAGAATTCACCTCTTCAGTTACAGCAGGAGTGGTAGACTGGGCGGTGCTGTGGCCAGCCGGGGTTGGGTTGGATGATCCAACAGTGCTAGCAGCAGGCTGGGTGTTAAGGGAACCAATGATTCCATCAACTTGGGAACCCTTCTGTGGTTTCATGGGATCGTTAACGTCCCGGGGTGCGTCAGGTAAAATATTGAACAGAGTGCCAGACTAAGTGTAAACTAAGTCAAGCAAATGGGCACTCGCGATGGCTTGTTCTTCGGTGACAGCACCTCACATGGCAACATCTTTTGCTATGACAGGAAGGAGTGACTTTGTAAACCAGTCTTCTAGGAGCTGATCTGGAATGGGAGCTTTAATGAGACATCGTCTCCTTCGCCACTCGTGGATATGATCCGAAATGTGGGTGGCGGTATTTTGACAGAGCGAGGTTAAAAGCTCAGTACCAGTCTCATACCGTATAGGCAGCTGTAAATGTGTCAAAAAGTTCATAGCAAGAGAGCCAAAGTCAGGAAAAGAGTGTGGTGGCAACTCAATGTACCACTTGGCAGCCGAACCGATGAGAGCCCTTTGGAACAATCTAAGACGAATTGAATCGTCCATTAAGGAATTAGATGAACACCATAAATGGTATGTCATGACGTGGTTCTTGGGGTCTTCACCTGGCTTGCCGTCAAACTTGGGGATATCAGACGGAAGTTTCACCGAAATTGGTGGCCAGTTAGATCCATGGTAAATGGGATCGTTGGTTAAACGAGACAGGTCAAGTAGGTCCAAAGTAGCCAAAAAGGGCAGTTGTGGATTAGGCTGCGCGTATTGATAATACGGATATGGCGTGTAACGACTAAACTGACCGTAAGGTGTACCAGGATGAAACTGACCATAGGGGGGTGTCCCGCCCGGACCGTAAGGAGGTCCGCCACCTTAAGGTGGTCCATTCCAATAGGGTGGGGGTCCACCTCC
Source organism: Larix kaempferi (assembly GCA_027924585.1). NCBI lineage: Eukaryota > Viridiplantae > Streptophyta > Pinopsida > Pinales > Pinaceae > Larix > Larix kaempferi. The sequence continues at coordinate 10,036,430 of BSBM01001023.1, read as the reverse complement.
ACCTCCGAGAGGGGGTGGAGGTCTGTCGCCACCACCGGGAGGAGGTGGGGGTCCGTAACCGTAATAAGGTGGCCCACCATCGCCTCCGCCTGGAGGAGGTGGTGGACCACTTCCGCTGCCAGATGGATGGGGGCCCCCACCACCTCCGCTGATGGAAGGATGAGGGTTTCCGCCACCAGGGTAATTAAGTCCTCCATCGCCTCCGCCTGGAGGGGGAGGTGGGCTGCCACCGCCGCCACCCAAAGGGAAATGTCCTCCTCCACCATGATAAGGCGGTCCGCCGCCTCCTCCGCCTGGAGGAGGTGGTGGACCATTCCCGCCACCACCTGAGGGGTGAGGGGCGTTGTAGGTAAAATGGGGTGGGCCTCCGCCAACATTAGGTGGGGGCCCGTCGCCTCCAATAGGAGGTGGGGGAGGACCGATCGGGGGTGGTGGTACTTGAGGGATAGTTGGTTGGGGTCCGTGTTGCAACACAGGTTGTTGTCCCCATAGAGTGTAAGGATTCCCGGGATAAGGTATCCGGTATGGCGCGTTTCCGGGATTAGGTTGACCCAGAACAGGGTTAACAAAACCTGGATACGCTTGACTCCATGAGGGTTGGGTTACATTTGATGGCCCTCCAACATGAGATAATCCCGTGGTGGATGGTCTAGCGTGTTGGGTAGGTCCAACGGAAGGCCCGTCGAGGACTCCACCAACGTTCTGGTTAGGAAACGGGGGTTTCCCCCTAGCCACAATAGGCTAACCACTATTCAAAGGTTGAACCAACGTGGGTTGTTGACTAGCTACCGTGGTAATAACATTACCAATAAGATAATCCGTAGGAATGGAGTATCCTCCCCTCGAATTTTGAGGTGGGGGAGGAACTGGTAAAGTAACCGTGGTAGTGACAGGTGTATTGGACCGTTGTCCTTCCACCGGTTGGTTCACTTGAGATGCAGGACTGGATTCATGTGAGGGTTGACCAGTCTCATTAGTGGTCATGAGGTGGGGTGCTTCAAGTGATCCGAAAGATATCGAACGAACTGGGATGGGTTGGTAAGGGGGTAACGATGGGTCGTGAACCCTCCGTTGGAGACTTGACTGCCAAAACTCTTCATCCATGGAACGAAAGTGAGCCAATTGGCCACGAAAGTAAGCTAAAGTGTCTTCCAGGGTAGTCTCACTGGGTGAGGATGAGATGGCAAAATGAGCCACTGGATGGTCTGTAGAAGATGTCCAATAAGCTACCGAAGGACCAACAGCTGCAGTAGGGTCGTCCCGGGGTTGGTTTATCCATTCCAACGATCCAAGTTCTCTCAGGATAACGGAAGGAAGGTTTTGAGAAGTGGGGGTGTGAGCTTCCTCATCCTGCGTGGGATGAGAAGCAGGTGAATCTGGTGGAAACAAATTTTGGCCAATATTCAAGGTGGGGTTCCCTACTTCAGTAACTACGACCGCGTTACACCGATCCATTCTTACCCTCAAAATAACCTTCGAATTAAGGGGAAATTCGGGTGGCAAGTTCAAGATCCTACGGGACCTTCTCCAGGGAAAATCCGCCAGAGTATCAGGAAAATACGCCAAAAAAGGTCGAAACAGTGTTCCTCCTAAAGGTATCCTAAAAGAAAAGCAGTCCAAGAAAACCTACTCAAACTAAGGCAACAAGCAAACTTATGTGACAGAGTGGATTCAAAATTCTAGAACCTCATGGGATTATCAAGACATAGCAAACCGCAATATACTGCAGGGTCCAACAGTATGACGTGACAAGGAGGACTGGGACCGTACCCTTGCCTGCATACCCGACTACCTGGACAGGACGTGTGTGCTAATCTCCCCGAGTGCTATTCTCGGTGTATTGCTTTGCCAAGACAGCCAAATGGTTAACTCGGTTGGTTTCAGGAATCCTAATGGTGTCTCCCGATATATGCAAGGTACGTGGGAGCTCAAATCCATAGTGGTGTTGTCTAATGCACAGCCGTTGGCACGAGACCTTTCGATATACGTGTCGAGTACGTGATACACCCTTCGATATACGCCAAGTACGGATTATGGTACTTGGTGGGTACGTGAAGGAGCTCGATATACCAATGTACGTGGAAGACTACAATACCCCCGGACTACAGTGCTGGCAAGTAAAGACAGCTGCCACGCTTAATGACACTGGAACACGTCTCTAACTTACACACAAGTTACTAAAAATTTTACCTAGTTCTACCGTTTATTTTATCTTGGACGGTTAGGTGAATGCATGAGTTGAGTACATAATCGAAAACAGAATGCAACCCTAGCTACATGCACGAAATATTCTTTTCTTTCGATGAATTCTACCTATGGTAAGGAGAAATATTTTTCCAATGATATTGCCAAACAAACTCAATGCAACACAATTCCCAATGCAAACAAATTTGACAATGAAAGTACTCTTTTCTTTTTCAACGAAACACACAAACGTACACAACACTACTATCCAAATCAAAGTATTTTTTCTCTTTTCTTTTCTTTTTCAAATCAAAACAACACTAAGTAATGAGATGAGAGGATTCTGAAATGGAAATGCAAGCTTTTCACTTTCTCTTTTCAATGATCTAAAGGCAACAAAAATAATAATAAAAAATGCACCTATCTTTCCCTGGCATGGAAACAACTTTGGAAAGAAAACGAAATGTACTAGAGCTTTTCAAGAAGATGAATAATTCATAATTCAAGAAAACAATCAATCATATTTCCATTCATCTTTTCAAAAACATTCCAATGCACAATGATCTTTCTTCAATAACTTTTTGAGAAATAACGGAAAGAAGCACTTTTAATCTTTTCAATGGATGTATCAAAGAAATAAACTTGAAAACAACTTCGCTTTCATATCTAAATGACTGAAAAGAAAATGTTACTTGCGACACTCATACACTCAGAAACTCAAGAAAAGACAAGCACTAAACCAAGCAGAAATGACAGACTTGACTCAAAATCAAGCAGCAGCAAGCAAACTAAGCAAGCAAGGCTCAAAACAAAAATAAATGAGGTCTGGAAGCTGATCCAATGCAATAATCAGATCAGGGATGGAAGGAAGGGAATGCAAGAGTGAATGGATGAAGGTGGGGGAGACAGAATGTATCCGCCACTATCGAATTCAAACTCGTCCAAGGCGGAACCCAAAGTCAATCCAAGCAAACCAAACTCTCAACACACAAATCAAAATGGGATCTTTGGCTGAATGATGCAGCACAGGAAGAATTCATACATCAAACCAAGGCTCAGACTGTCAGGTGAGGGAATGAATGCCCCTATTCCAAGCATTGACCGATCGGTGCACTCTGTCTGTGTAGACAGTGTGACATCACAGGTTACCTATACGAGAGGTGCGACGGTGTCGCAGTTCACTCATGCACAGGACGCGACGGGCAAGCAACAGACAAAGGACAGAGGCTCAAGAAAACATAGTGTCGCTCTGTTTTCACTGCCCAGGTGCGACAGGTGAGTTCTAGATTCAAAAATGAATCAGATCTCTCAAACATGAACCAAAAACAGGCTTGAAACTGAGTTGTATAAACTCAGAGGAAGAAGATCAGGATCTTCAACGTGAAGATCTGACAATGGAATCAATCCTAAGAAGGAAAATGGCAAAAAATGACAACAAGTCTTGTGACAAGTAATCAACTGAAAATGACTCAGATTAACGATCACTAAACAAGAATACTCCCTAGTATGGTCGCCAGATTTGTTACCGGACAATCCACTCGACCGGAGGTGAGTCGGATCTCCCTAGCTCAATGCGAGTCTAGAACAAATAGAACAAACTACAAACATGTTTCCTAGATCTACTTAAGGATCAAGTACTAGATGTCTTACCTCTTTGATTTCGCTATCCTTTCTCCCGAATGTTGCTCCACGTCCCGAGGTCGTCAGATCCAAGCTGCAAGACCTGTTAAGACACAAAAAAGAGAAACGAGTACAGAGCATCTATACAATAAGAGATCTAGGTAAACAGTTAAGCAGGTAAACAACACAACATCATTACACAGTAGAAACAATATTGGTGGAAAGCATTTGTATTACTGCAAATAGAGGAGTACATGATAGAGATATAGAACTACAACCAATGACTTAACATAGCAGCCCTTCTCCACACAAGCCAATTTCCAATCCCTTCCAAGGAAGCATGAATTCTCCAAGAGGTGATTGAAGGTGTCCTAAGAGAGATTTCACCAGCATGTAGATACCATAGTCTTCCTCCCTTTGGTATGGGAGTGAGCCTCGTATATATCGGACTAAGTGGATGAGGTTATGGATAGGATAGGATGAGAGATGGTATGAGAGAGATAGGGGATCTTCCCAATAGGCTAGGGGTCGAGTACCAGCTCTCCAAGAGATCAGGGATAAGCCCCCAAATGGGCAAGCTTCGAGAAAGATCTCGAAATGGCTATTTTTTCCCATTAACAGACCTCGTCGCACTCTGCTATAGAGAAACCTGCGACGTCGCATGCTGCTAGTGTGCAACCTGCGACGACCTCTCAAAAGGGTGTACAAACCGAGTACAAATCCTCCAAATGAGCACTTGGTCCAGATGACTTCAGGGATGTATACACTAAATCATGATGATGGGTAGATTTTAGGTGTAATAATCGTATGCTTGTTTAACAGATAATGTGTCACTGGCATCATGCGAGTCCCATACCAACTGGTCCAGTACATCATATAGGGCAATACCAGAGCACGTTAGATTTTTTATATACGCATTACATTCCCAAGCAACATCCCCTAATAAACCCAATTCATCAGGATTTATCCAATGTGGATTCGAAACACCATCGCCAACCTGGAAAACTTGAGAAAGAGCTAAAATGTTCTTCTAATGGAGTTGAGACAAAACCTGTGTAGAAAGTTTGTAATTCTCACCTGCACCAACAAAAGGATCAACCCCTATATGAAATTCAGTTCCATTGCCAATGCGCCAACTTAAAAATTCACCAATATATGGAAAAGTGTTGATTAATCCCCTCCAGATAGTAGAATCCTTCTGGTAATATAAAACAGGTTGTCTAATCCATTGAATAACAAAGTAAGTCTTTAAATACTTCTTTCTTATAACATTGTCCATAGTCCATTGCCAGTAATTTCCCTCCATAGACTCTTAACCACCAGTGCATGGCTGAACCAATCCAGGTTTAAGAGGTCCCATCCCTCCAATTTCTTAGGCCAAGAAAGAATTTCCCAATTAGTAAGATGAAATTTGAATAAGTTAATTGGCTGACATGCCTAGCTGAAATAAAATAAATAAAAAATAAAAAATAAAAATAAAATAAAATAAAATAAAAAAATTATTTCTGATTGAAGTGATGATAGCTGCACGAACCTTCATTAATCCAAACCGGTACACATGTATACTCTACAACACTAATTGAGCCAATACCAATCTGTCGTCGATCGACAGCCATCTATATACCATTGGATAATACAACTGGAGAAGAACCTGACTTTTCCTATTCCACTGGATGAAATCTCAGCCAAATAATTTATGGTTAAGTTCTGCATTTTCCTACCTCTACTCCTTAAATCATTTACTGCAGATGAAATTTTGGAAGCCATGAAAATCCTTGTATCAACTTCGCAAGAATTACCTATTACAAATGTGCAGTCGGTTCAACAATGCCTTTGATTTAAGGAGCATAGGTAGGAAAATGTGTAACTTACCCATAAATTCTTTCGCTGAGCTTTCATCTAGTGGAATAGGAAAATTCAGGTTCTTATCCAGTGATATTAGTTATTCAGTGGCATTCTTCTCTAGAGCATCATTCCCAAGGCCTTAAGACACCTACATACTTTAATGGCATTAATATCCTCAATGATAGGCCAGTGTTACCATCAAGATGCCATGTCTGGTTTGTTGTGGTGATGTTATTAGCCTTAGATGGCCAGAGGATTTCTTTAGGGCCAAAGGTTCAAGTCTCCTCCCTTGACCATATCCAAGGCCCCAAGCCCCCAATATATGGATACATAGTGGCACAAATATCCATGTAAGGTCATGCTTATATGATGGTTTGGGGCCCGCAAATATCCCATGAGCCCTAGAGGAAAATGTTATGGATTCAAACTCCATATTTTGACCTTGGATTGTGTCTAAATTCATGATAACCATCCTCAATCTTCCAAACTCAAAATGGCCATCATATCATGATCACATGACAAAGACCCCTTTGCAGGAACTTTGTGGTGTCCAAGGGACATAAGGATATTTCATGAGCCCCATATAGACAAATATTATGATATAATACCCTACATTTTGGCATTGAACCACATCACGTGCACCAAGAACCATATCTAGTGTTATAAAATTCAAAATGAGCACCATATCCCACTTCCAAGACAAAGATTCCCTATGGAGGGCCAATATAGTGTTTGGGACCACACACATGGACCATGAGCTCCATAGTAAAATGTTATAGTGTACAGTCCTAGATTTTTCATTATACCATGTAATGGTCCTCAATATCCATCCCTACTATGCCCCTCCTCAACATGGTGGCCATATCTCACATGTAGGCTAACAATTCCCTACATAGGAAGATGTATCACAAATCTTGAAATGGACACCATATCCTTCTTGTAGGCCAACAATTCCATATGCAAAGGCTTATATGATGACTTGGTGCCCATGCATAGCCATTGAGTCATAGAGGAAAATTTTATGGCTTCAAACTCTATATTTTGGCCTTGGACTGTCTCTAAAGTCATGATAACGTCCAATATATTCCTCAATGTGCCAATTTGGGACCTACCTCTTAATTCTATCATCGATCAACCCATCAAAACTAAACAAAATGTCCATCATATCATGATCACATGACAAAGATTCCCTTTGCAGGACCTATGTGGTGTCCAAGGGACACAAGGATGTCTCACGAGCCCTATAGACAAATATTATGGTATAATACCCTATATTTTGTCATGGAACCACATCATGGGAACCAAGAACCATGTCTAGTGTTATAAACTTCAAAATGAGCACCATATCCCATTTCCAGGCCAAAGATTCCCTATCGAGGGCCAATATGGTGGTTTGGGACCACATGCATGGAACTGAGAAAATGGTTGGGTTGAGTGCCTTCTACACCCCAAGGTCCCAACACTAATCCACAACAATGATTGCATGCTAGAGTGGGGTCATGTTGCACCTCCTGGAAACTCCAAGTTTTTGCACAACAATCCATCAACTCATTGTTTCCTGACCTAAGGTTTGAGTTCCAGGGCTTGAATTAGGGATTTACCCTAATCTTTCTACATGAAGAATATGGATGATTGTTTTTGGACTTATTGATAACAATATGGTAGTATGATGATGGTATGATAGTGACAATGTGATAGTGTTACAGTGACAGTGATAGGCAATGACAGGAACAGTGATAGGCAATGATAGGGACAGTGACATGCAATTATTGTGATAGTTTTATATTCTCTCAAGAAGACCCCAAAATAATTTAAACAATCAACATGTCTTGACCTTCTTTGTGCTAGTTATTTATAGTCAACCTAGTTGTGACCACTTAGTTGTCCTATCCGACAAGTCAAAGCCCCTCAATGGACCAATCCTTGGTGTGTCCCTCGTGAACGTGGTGGCCATATATCACATGTAGGATAAGGATTCCCTACATAGGCCCTGTGCAATGATGTGGTTTACCATGCAAAGACCATGAGCCCCATAGACAAATGTTATATCACAACAACATGGGTTTTGGTATCAAACCATGGATTAGTGACCAAGAAGCATCCATGATGTGCCAAACCTGAAAATTGACACCACATCCCTGTCATAGGGAAAATATGGCCTATATCCTCATGGATGGTCAATGTAGAACCCGAAAGCCACATGTTATGGACTAAAACTCTAAATATTCACCCTGGACCATGACTTGGGTTGTGAGAACCATCCTTGGTGTACTAAACCTTCAAATGTGACACCACATCTTACTCACATGCTGAAGATTGCCTATGCATGGCCTGTGTTGTGCCTTGAGGCCATACACATGGCATGCAAGGCTTAGAGATAGATTCCATGAATTTAGAACCTAGATTTTTGCACCAAACTATGCCCTTTTCCCCAAGAAACATATCAAGTCTTTCAAACAGTTAAATCAACACCATATCAAACTTGTAGGACAAATATTATTCATTATGGGCATGTGTAATGCCTCAAGCGACAAAACACGACATGTGAGCCCCATAAAAATATATGTTATGGCCTAGTGCCTCACCTTTTATCCGTAGATATGTTCAAAAGCATGATTATTGTTCTTCTAATAAAAAGTTATTAGATCATGCTTATAGTTTCTCAAGTGGGCTAAACTGCTAGTGTCAACTCTACATTAAATGAATAGCATAAACTCTACAATTTATGAGTTATCCTAGAGGATCCTCTACATTAAATGACTAGCATAAACTCTACAATTTATGGTTTTCCAGATCCTCTCTACCTAGATTAAAATCTCATTTGCGAAATGTTTGCTCTTCCTTGGTCGATTATTGATTGGTATTCTTCATAAGATATTTTGAGGTTGTTAATGGGGATTAATGAGGTTATGGGGTGAGTTTGCGTAGATGTGGTTACTGAGTGTTAGAGATGGTAAGGGAAAGAGTAATGACGTTATTGGTAACTACATGACAGGAACTGAGATCCCCTCATCTTCCTCATAATAGATGAATCGAGGTTGGCTCAACTGCCGTCAGGCACAACAACGACATTGCAATCAATGATTCCTTGGTGTTTATGGATTTTCCTTATGTTATGATCCTTTGACATTCTTAAACATGGATTTCTCCCTTGACCATGTCCATAGCCCCGAGACCCATACCTAGTGCCTACAACCTCTTAATGGCGTCAACATCCTGACTCGAGGATCATATATATTGTTGAGAGGCTAGGTGTGATGCTTTGAGGAATTGTTTATGGCCTTATATGCCTAAAAGCTTCCTTTATAGCTTACAGCCTGAATTTTCTCCCCCAACCATATTTAGGGCCCTAATAGCCATACCTAGTGCTCAAAAACCCCTAATGGCACACATATCATCAGTGTAAGCTAGATATATCATCAAGAAGTCATGTGTGATGCTTCCAGGTGTTGATCATGGCCTTATGTGCCTAGATTAATCTCCCCTTAGCACCTAAGGTATTAGTTTCCTCCACCAATCATGTCTACAGCCCTACGACCCATACTTGGTGCTAAAACCTCATAATGACATTGATACCCCCACTTTTAGCCAAAGGATAACCTCGGGAGGTCATGTGTGGTGATTTGATGTATCATGTTTAGCCCTAGATTCTTAGAAGATTTGTTTACGAGTTAGGGCTTCGATTTCTTCTCTTAACCATGTTGAGGCATAGAGACCCATACCTAATCCTGAAATGATATAGCCTATGCTCATTTTGGTGTCTATCATCTTCTCAAGTTTTCGATCCTAACCTATATCTCTAGTTGGCTTGACATCATCTTTCGGTTTCCACCGTTAGGAAGTCTGTGAATTTTTTTTAAATAATGGCTAATGATGTATGGTTAAGGATTTCTTGTTTAGTTGTACATAATGATATACAGGTCGTAGGTTATAGGTTTTCTTTGAATAAAGGTATTTTTGAGATGGGTCCTAGTCATATTTGACATAAATTTCACATGATCATAAAAGAAAATTTGATTTGTCTTCCCTCATTCTATCTTTTGAGGTTGTGAATGTTTGTAAGTTTAAATAACTTGACATCATTTTATAGTGTGTTTGGAAGGAACCAAGGTTGTTGAGTGGGTCTCTTGCTAGCACAACACAAGCTAGATTATGCTTGGGGAAATGTCAATGTTGAAAAATATGATTTTTTCTATATATGGTAAGTTCCTACCAATTAGAACCTTTATATATATATATGGGTTGTTCCCCACCTAGGTTGAATTCCCACAAGTGACATGTTGATCTCTTAAAATTATGAGTGTTTTTTGTAAAGCCTAAAGCTTCTTTGAAATCTGGTTTACCCTGAGTACCATCCTCAGATTGAGGGGAAGTGTCTAATGGCTTTCTGCAGGATATGTATTTCAATAAAAAAATATAAACAAGGAAACAATAATGAAAATTTAAACAACTAGGATTTGGGTATTTACAATGATTGCCCTTAGAAAATCCAATAATTATCCAACCAAGGTAATAACTACAAAACATATACTTGATACCATGCTAAATTATTAACATATTAAAGGAGTTTTTGAAGGATCAAAATAGTTGTCCCCCCTTGCATGCTCTAAATTCAAAGCACAATATGCCTAGTCATGAGCACTTTAGATACTAGTGTAGGATCAGTGGCATACTGTGTCTTCCAAATGAATCTTTGGATTGTTGGAGAGGCTCTTTCTGAACATGAAATGTTGTTATGAATCCTATGTGAATAAGTTATTTTGCATACAAGCCCATAACTTCACAATAAAGCCATAGTGCTAGGACGCTTGATATCGCACTATAGTCACAAAGGCCACAAGGCCTAAAGCAAATTATTAGGTCTTAAATGCCACTTAGGGTGACTTCAACCTCGAGTTGATGATATTGGCTCTGGGTTGCAAGTCCTTGAGTTGATGATATCATCCTCCCTCACTTCCTTGCTAATATTGTCAAATTTTGTAATGCCATGTCATGTGCGTAATCTTTTCAAAAGTTATGTAAGTTTTGGGGGCGGTTCTAAAAAGACCCCCCCTAAAGATGTTTTTGAAGGCGATTATTTAAAAACCACCTAAAAGTCATGAGAATTCTCATGACTTTTGGGGGAGGTTCTAAAACGACCCCCCGTAAAGGTGTTTTTGAAGGCGGTTATTTAAAACCCCCTCCAAAATTCATGAGAATTCTCATGACTTTTGAGGGGGGTTTTAAATAATCGCCTTCAAAAAAACCTTTAGGGGGGGCCTTTTTAGAACCGCCCCCAAAAGTCTTGAGAATTGGACTTTTGGGGGGGATTTTAAACAACTGCCTTCAAAAACACCTTTGGGGGGGGGGTCTTTCAAAAACCGCCTCCAAAAGTCCTGAGAAATTGACTTTTGGGGGCGGTTTTTGAAAGACCCCCCCCAAAGGTCAAATTTTGAAAACTTTTGGAGGTGGTTTTTAAGAGCCGTCCCTAAAACCCCAAAAAACCTTTTGGGGGTGGTTTTACAAAGACCGCCTCAAGTCAAAACCGCCCCTAAAGGGGTAAATTGTTGTAGTGATTGTTCTGGATGTGAGGAGCAAGTAGCCACTGTTTGAGGTGAATATGGTTGTAAAAATAAATCAATATTTCGAGAAATATGCAAGAAGCAAAGAAATATTCAAGAAAACAAAAACATGTAGTACCATAAGCAAAGATAAATTAGCTACCAGTCTACAATAATGAAATAGAATCACCCGTAAAACCACGAAACCAAGTAAATAAACTAAAATAAAAAAAACTCATATAGTAAACTATCTTTAAAACCAAAAATCCTACACCCGGACCTTAATGCACCTAGTATGCATCCTAACATTAAGTTAGATCAGCATAGTAATAGGGCTTAAGGACTGAGCAATTCACATTATCCAAAAAAATATTTCATGGCTATCCTTGAGACAGAATCCTTTGTTTCCAATATTTTGAGCAATCAATAATGGTCCTATCCAAAGCTTCTAGAGCTCTATATGTTTTCATTTGTCCCCATGGGTAGAATCCCACAATAGAGATCTTTCGCCAACTCAAAAGGTTTTAGTCTTCACCATTTTTTCATGATACTTAATTATTATTGGTTTCCTTTTTTTGAGGTTTTGAGCTATAAATCTATAATGCTCTTCCAAGGCCATCAAAGCATCAAACCTCTAAGTGATTGGACTATTGTCTAATTTCTCGGCTTGGAAGATTATTCTATAGGTTGTTATTTCTAGCTCACCGTGCATAATTGCCTCTTGTCCATACACCAATTGAAAAGGGGTTTCACTCATACATATTTTGGTGGTTTTCCTATCTACTTAAAGGGCATGTATCAGTATTTAATTCCACTCACAGGGGTTATCCTCAAGCATTCACTTGATGATATTACTCATTTTTTTATTCATATATTCCATTTACCTAAGCATAATAGGAAGAGGAAGTTGAACATATAATGTTATAACTCCATATACAAAATCCCCTATGTTATCATCAACGATTTCAAGAGGAATCCTAAACTGAGAAAATATATACTCATGTAGAAAGGATATGAGATGCTATTATAGTGCAAACTGGAACTTTCCTATTTGTGACAACAATATCGCAAGTGTCCATGTCCACTCACAAGATGAACGGATAAGGAAGGAAGATCCCATAATTTGAATCTATATGGTGGCCCACATCCCTAAAATGAGATCCCAGCTCATTCTCCGTAAAATTCATGAAGTTTCAACCCTAAATGAGACCCCACACACCTTTTGAACTAGGAAGGTGCGTGCCACACGAGTTGTCTTTGAGCAAGGCGCGTTGGCCTCAAAATGGAAAAAAAATATAAATTCGAAAATATCACAAGTTATGACAGTTTTTTAGTTTGGTGCTCAGTTGTAACTCTCCAAATTGTTTGGAAACCATCTGCAACTATCTCAATCACTCATAAAAGGAGATGAAATGGGCCGACCAAGGGAGACACCCATTCATATTGTCTCGCTGGAGAAATCTCATTATAAATTTGATTCATTCATTCCCTCATTTCGCATTGCCCCTGTCCTTGAGAATCCCTTTCAGAAGTGTTTGAGTCACCTTATGTCACACCTCTCTAATACGCATTAGGAAGACTATTTGGTTGGAAGTGGGATTGTGAAGGAATCCATGCACTTCCTTGTGGGAACAGGTGGATGTTGTAGGGTTTCTACGCACTTCTCTTTAAGCAAATGCACACGGCAATGCGCTTCCTATACTGAACATGTGCGTGGGAGGCAGAACATAGGTATGTTTCTTGTTTTGTTAATTTTTCTATTGAAAATTCTAGTTTCTTTGATTGGTCTGAGCATAGTAGAGTCTATTATATTTTTCATGGAGCATTTCGGGTGGTTTTTTTACAAGCACTTGCCTTTAGATTGAAGAGAAATCATGAAAACCTTTGAGCTGGTCTTGTCTCATTTTCCTTTAATTTTTTAATGTTATAGCCTTGGACATGAATATCAAGAGTGCAATCTCACTTTGTGTGTCTCTTGTTACCTCTGTAATAGAATAAATTGACTCTACAATCTTTCCATCTTAGTAGACCTAGTTGTGTTTTGTTTGAGTCAAGTAAAGCTCATTGTTTGCTTCTTCTCAAGCCACTTTTGCAATTTTGGTTAAAAAGAAAAGAGTTAGGAGTTGTTCTTTGTGTAGTAATAGGCATATCAACATCCCTTTGCTTGAATTAAGTAGGTGTTAATTTTGAATTTGCATTTTCTTCTTGAAAAAGTTGGATTAAGTTGCATTTAAGTTGAAACAGAAAGACATTGTTTGAGATGTATGAAAGAGTGATTGTTTGAAATTTTGAGTACAGTACCTTCTGTTGAAAGAGTGTTAAAGTTTGCAAGTAATTTGAATGTCTTGATTGTAATTAAAGTGTATGTTTCCTTATCATTGATTTTTTCTTGAAAAAGCTCAATTTTTTAAAGAGCAATGAGATAATAAAAGAACTAGGAAAGTTTTCTTTTTAAAACCAATTAATAGCCTAAGTTCTAGGGACTTGGTGCTTGAATTGGACAGTTAACTTCTCCACGGAAACATAAAACAAAACTTGGAACAACTAAAGAGTGTAAAAATCCATTAGTAATGCAAAGTACTTGTTAGGAAAGTGCCTCTAACACGGGCTTCAAGTGGCAGGTAAAGCTAGTTCAAGTGGTCAAATTGTCCTCTATCACTTGGGTTAGTGGGGTTATGCGAGTCTGGTATTTGTTAAGTTGTGTAAATTCCTTGGGGTGACACCATGTAGTGATCCTTAACCCATAAATCGAATCACAACAAAGATATAGAACACTTAAATTTCATAAATAACCAAAATACATTCACCATAAGAATAACACCAAGATATAGAGAAACCCTTAAGGTAGGGTAACACCATCAAGTAATCCTTAAGGAAGGAATCACTCCACAAGACATGCTTATACAATAATAATCCTCAACGTGACTAATACAATGATACTCATGTGTATATATACTTTCTCATGAGTATTCATTAGGGGCTTATGCCATGTTATTACATTATTTTCTCTATTTATCCCCAACCACCTAGTGGACCATATTCCATTATGTGTGGCCACATTACATTAATTATTATTTTTGGGTACACATAACATATATTATTTCCATTTGGGTAGCCATTATATCAATTATTCCCCTTGGATACCTCCCTAGGTACCCCATATTATTCTCCGCTAGGTATATAACATTACATTCCCCTTAAAAAAAAATCATCCTCGAAACATGAGAGGAAGACATATAACAATATCGACTAAGAAAATTAGTCAATTGATACCAAGAAAAATCCTCCATCCATCCAAGTGGAATGTGAATACGTGGTCTCACTGCTTCATAACATGTGATTCCTTGGAATCATGTAGCTCCTTAGATTGTTCTTCTTGTAGATTCTCTTTCTGAGAATTTTTTTCATTGGATTCTATAGTATCCTCTTCTGATTCCACTACATACTCTTCATGTAATGTGTCATTAATTATTGCAACTAGGTCCCCCACAAGGACTTCATCTCGTGCCTTATGGGTTTCTTTTTGTTTTGTAAGGGACATATCCTACATTGTAATTTTCTTTTTCTTGTACCAAAGCTTTAAAAACTTATTTTATGCATTAATATTAATTGTACCCACTGATTACATCCAAGGATATCCCAAAACAACATCCACATCATCCATATCTAAAGCATAAAAATATGAATGCAATACATATTTATCCATAGTAATCTTCACATCTTTAAAAAATTGAAAAGTTTCACCATCATCATGTGTGCTTTGAATATGTTGGGTAGGAACTTGCAATTTTTTGGCCAAATTAACATGGATGAAATTATGCTTGCAACTAGGGCTAATAGAAACAAGAATATTCTCCTTTTTAATACATCCATGAACTTTCAATATATAAAATAGACCCTTATGTCCCACTTGATCTGTGTTTTTGGAATGAGACCACTTGTCTAAAAGGACTTGTTCAATCTCTTCATCAAAAAGTGCTTTCATCTTAGTAGAGTCAAGTGAGAACCACCATACCCTAGCATCATCTTTGAAATAATAGTCTATGCAAATTCTCCACAAGATTTTAAATCTTGACTTGCAATCGTTTAAGCATTCTTCAGTGTTAATACCATCATCTTTTCCTATGAAATACCTTTTTTTTCCATATCCTCAAAAGTAGAACTAGGGTTTTAAAAAAATCACTTACTTCCTGTTGCAACTGGGGTTTTGAGACGCAAAAATTAAGATGAGCATAACTCGGTTCGTATTACTCGAAATCTCTATTAATATAGCCTTTTTCAAGAACTGGAACAGCCATTATGCATCTACCATCATAAGTGGAATAGAAATCTAGGCACCCTGTCGGAAGATATTCGCTCTGCAATATTCGTGGTCCTCACCGAAATTCTGAAAAATAGTTGATTTTAAATTAACGATATGTCCACTTTTCGGCCCCAAATGAGATGTTTTTTTTTTTAAATTGTGTATTTTTGCGAGAGGAATTCAGATATGCAATTTTTTTCTTATAAATATGCACATAAAGTTTTATAAATGGATATGAAAGTCGCCGCCCAATTTTTCCCTAATTGTTTTTGCCAAAAAGAAGAAGAAAAAAAGTACACTTTGTGCCAAGGAAAGAGCTTTGATACCACTTGTAGCGATCCTTAACATAGAAAATGAATCACAACAAAGATATAGAACACTTAAACTTTATAAATAACCAAAATGCATTCACCATAAGTATAACATCAAGATATAGAGAAACCCTTAAGGTAGGGTAACACCATCAAGTACTCCTTAAGTAAGGAATCACTCCACAAGACATGCTTATACAATAATAATCCTCAACATGACTAATACAATGATACTCATGTGTATATATACTTTCTCATGAGTATTCCTTAGGGGCTTATGCCATATTATTATTTTTTTTCTAACGAACCCCAACCACCTAGTGGACCATATTCCATTATGTGTGGCTACATTACATCAATTATTCCCATTAGGTACACATAGCATATATTATTTCCATTCTGGTACCCATGACATCATTTATTCCCCTTGTATACCTCCATAGGTACCTCATATTATTCTCCCCTAGGTATATAACACACCATTACTATATTGATAGCTTCAGGTCTAGGACCTATTCCTACCTTCCCTACCCATTTGCATAAGCCTTTTTCTGATGATTATTCTGCCTAGTTACCTAGCGTGAAGTGGTCCCATAGTTTCCTTTCCTAGGTTCCACATAGGTTCCTACAAGGGAATATTTTATGGAATCTGAGAAAGATCTAGAATTAACTTTGTCTTAGCTCCTCGAGAGGGTATTCACTAAAGGCAAGTACTTGCAACCCTAATGATTGTGCATAAAGGTTAGCATAATTGTTTTATCTGAACCTTCGTTGGTTGGACTTGGGCCCTAATAATCCTAGGATGACATATGGAAGGCCCTTTGTGCAGCTCTTCACTGATTTGAATTTGGTCCTAAACAACCGGTGCTTATCTTTGGAAGGGTTAAATTGCTTGTATTAAATATTTTAGGAACTTTTATAGTAAGTGTAGATTTGTTTGTTTTCAAGTTGTAAAATATCTTCCTTTGTGTCTTCGTTGAGTCACGGTGGCTGATCAACCTCTACATAAGTACATAATTATTCAAAAACTCTCTCTTGAAAAGATGGAATTACCTACTCAGAGGCGAATACTGGATCATAGTGATTCACCTCCACAAGGGGAAGAAGAAGAAAACCAAGAACCTGAAATTCATCCCGCTGAAGAGGAAAATCATTTAGGATCAAGCGAGTCAGAGAGATTATCAGAGGAGGTGTACCTTAGTAATTTTGATAGAAATTTTAGCAGGTCCATGAAAAACCCATCCCCTCCCGTGGAAGAATACATAGTTCCTATTGAGATTGAAGATCTCTAAAATCCAACAGGGGAATTAAATCCACCCCAAAGTCATGGTTTTATTCAGAACCGCAAGTCAAATAAACAAAAACCTATAATATATAGAAATCCATTATCTTATTGGGCTAATATGGAAAATATGAGATAAGTTCATGTTAGTGGGGACATTACACCCCTATTCTTTTCTAATCCTTTAGAAGGAGAAAATAAAACTATGTCAACCGTAGTGGCATCAGGATGGTTTCAACCACTATCTGGGGTGTCTATTGAAGGGTGAATCCCATTGGTTATAGCTCCGTCGAGTGGGCCGAGAAACTCAACATTTATGTCGCAAGGCACCAATCCATTTTCTTTTCGGATGGCATTTCCTAGTTTTCAGTATATGCCCACTAGTATTCCTCCTGAAATAGGAAACTTCACTAACATAGGTAGTGGTCCATCAATTCCATCCCATTACTTCCCATTCAGTAGCAGACATGCCGCTATGCCAACTCCATCCACAATATTTGGATTTGTTCTTGGCTATAGCATGCCTTAGGGTAGCATGCATTTCCAAGGATTGGGAGGTATGAACACCGGTGTTTCCTTAGGATTTAATGTACTGAAAGGTAGTATGATCTTCCCTAGAATAGAGGGAATCATTGTTGGAGCACCATTAGGATACAACATACCCCAGGTAATTGTTCCTTTCTCTAGGATAGGAGGGATGAGCATGGGTAATACTACAACTTTTAGTGCACCTCGTAGTAGCCATCCCTTTATTAGAATGGGGGGCATACCCAGGGAAACTACCACACCCTTTGTACAGACTCAATATGGTTATAATCATAACCTTGAACAACACAATCAACCTTTCATGATACTTTGTAATCCATATATACCAGCTCAATATTTCGTCAATACAAATCAATGGGTAGCATATGCCCCAGAGAATTGGAACTCTATATTCCATACCAAGTTTCCATTTACGGATATCTTGAAACTACCAAACTTGACTAAATTGACCAACAACCTGGTGCTACATAACCTTAGTTGGCCCCCAATACCCACAAAACTCCCCTCGGACATACATAAGTTCCAAGGAAAACCTAAAGAAGACCTAGCCACACATGTGATGACTTTCCATCTTTGGTGTTCCTTAAAATCATTAATGGATTATAGTATTAGGCTTCATATTTTTTAGAGGTAATTGATGGGGGTAGCTTCAAGTGGTATATTGAAATCCCACAAGCCTCTTTTCAAAATTTCAATACTATCGTTATGACTTTTCTTAACCATTTTCAGCTACTAGTCTGCTATGAAGTCGGCACTGAACTCTTGATTCCGTTCACACAAGACAAGTCTACCCATATCTATGACCACATCCATTAGTGATCGAGGAGGCATCACTTAATAAAAGATCAAATTCTTGATTAGTTCTTGTTTGATTGGTTCATTAAGTCGCTACAACCATTTATAGCAAGGATGTATCTCTTTCTGGGGTAATCACAGAGGAACAAGCCATCATCAAGGCCCATCAATTGGACTTGGTGTATTCACAGTCTAGAATGATGTACGAAATATTACCCACTACTCCTAGAACAGATGTTGATCCAACCATACTAAAACCTGGTCCACATGTCAATGGTGTGTTTAGGTCAGTAGAGAGTGTTGCAACGAAAGAGTGTGCTAACCAAATAGGACAAATGTCTTTGAATCCACCCGTGGATGTTCATAACAACGCTAGCAACCTAAATCCCAACCCACCCTCTGATATTTTGTCAGTACAAACGACTAGATTAAAATGAAACCAATATCCTGGGGGGGAGCAACAAAATAAGAATAAAAATAATGGGAACAAAGGGAATAACAATGCAGGCAACAACAATAAAACAATAACAATGCTAATAGGGACAAAAAGGAGAAAAGGAAGGTGAAGTTCCCATGCAAGTTATGTACCGAGGATCACTTAAATTACTTATGTCCTAAATTGGAGGTTGATCAACGCTTATTGGCACAGTAAGAAGTTATCAAGCAACCTATTGTAATAACCAATATGTTCCCTCCACAACAACAACAAATGGTTGACACTACTGACACCAACCGTACACCCCCACAAGGGGAAATCAGATTGCCTCCTCCCAAGGGGGAAACACAGAGAGTGATAACGTCTACATGTGTGAAAGAAAGATCAATATCAAGACTAGAGCTTGAAACTATAATACATTTATGTCTCAGACCAAAGGAAAAGACCCTCTTGAATCGGAAATAGCTAATCCTTTGCACATAGAGAATCCAGTGAATGACACAATTCCTAGGATGTTTAAAGGCATGTTAAGGTAGGGCACATACAATCCTAATGCATGTGCTTCCCAAAATTATAGCATTGTTGAATATATGGCGCAAGCTCCTTGTGTAATGTTAATGCTAGAATTCCTCCAAAGTTTTCCTATGCAATGGAAGACCCTGATATCAACAATATGAGCCTTATATCCTTTGGATTCTCATGAATTGATGACATTTGATTTGGAAAATTGGAAACCTCATTACCCCACCATGCCACATTTCAAATCCAAGTATCAACCCGAGGTTCAAACATTTTTCGGACTATTGTGGACGAGGGGGCATCTACGTGTGTTATGTCTTTATCACATTGGAGATTTATTGGCTCACCGGATATTGTTCCCTTTGAAACCATGTTAAAATAATTTGATGGACATTTGTTCCAACCTCACAAAATTATCCATGCTCCCCTAGTAGAGCTATGGGTAGGGGGATATGGTCAAGGTGCACTCCTCGCCAAGTTGTCGAAGTATCTCCATGGGTAGGGGAGATGGTCAAGATGCACTCCTCGCCAAGACCATGACATACTACCCCACTCAAACTATTGTCGTCCTCAACAATGCTTCCAAAGATGCCTACTGCACTCGAAAAATGCCTACTAGTGTTGTTGCTACCCACTACTACTGCAATTGAGTGTTCCAAAGAAGCCTCCCAAATTTTCCAACCGTCGCACCCTACTCAACCTACTACTACTTTGGTACTCAGTTAATTCGGTCTAGTCTCCATTCGCTATGCATCCCCATGTGTTCAATTGGTTGGGAAAGGAAAGAATATTTATGGAAGTATGAAGGCAAGCTCCATGGGTTCAAACAAGTTCATGGACTACCTCCAAGGAGGAAGAAGAGAGGTCGATGACATTGCTGGGTCGACAACCAGTTGGGTGGGGGAGGATTCCATGGTCTTGTCTTGGCTCGGGGATAAGTCCATGCCAAGGAGGGGCACGTCGGGCGAGAGATCATTGAAGAAGGAAGGCAGGGAACGCACCCTACCCACAATGGGAAACATCTAAGCAAAGTTAAGTGTGAGGACATCGGCAAGGGAGCATGTGTAGGTGTGCCCCTTGGTATGTTAGTTTAGAGAGGAGCCCCTATTGACAAACAATACACTCAAACTGTTGAAGCAACATTCCTTTGGAATTTAGCTCAAAGAAGGGAAGAGGTGTGACCATAAGGGTTGTAACGCTTTTTCGCACCCTTTAGTGCACTTGGGAGACTATATATTGAGGAGGCATTGAGGATAGAGAGGAATCCAATTCAGAATTGGAAAAGCAAGCAACTAAGTTGCAACAAGGTGCAAGTATTTGGGGAAGGCACTCCTTAATAGGAGGGCACACTACTCAAAAGATGCTGGGAAGGCTTGGATGTGGTTTGGACTGGAGACGTGGTAGCGGAAAGAGGCAACAAGTGTCAGAATAGGTGGACCTGTGGATGCAACTAGAGGAAACCTATCATGTTGTAAAACATTATGATGTTTACATGTTATACACTTCTACAATACATAAGTTGTATTCAATTGAAATTCAAAGTCTTTACTAATTTTTAATACAAGAGTGGAATTAGAAATAGCATCCAATGGTAACTCATACTATTTGTAACTTTACCATGAGAAGACAATGAAAATATTATTGATTCTTCAACTCGTGTGTTTTTTCATATAAAGAAAACAACTTTTCAGGGAAAGGCAAAGAAAGTAATGACACACAAAAACATTGAAATCATTTTAAACAAATGTGTTCCTATTGTTCCACATAATCTTTTGAATGAACATTAAATTCACACTTAATCAACCTTAAAAAAATACATACAATTAAGCCCAACTTATGATTTAAAATCTATATAAATTTGGGTACTACTAGATGGTTTAGTTATATATTTTATTATTCCTTGTCGTTTATATTTGTACCAATTTATGTTAGTTAGATAGTACTCAAACACATTAACATAGAATTATGCTTTATACATTTGTTGAGTAGGTACCTCAAGATATATGTGTAAATCAATAAATATTTGATTTTTCAAATTACTATTACTTCCTTCTTTTTCACATGTGGTTCACAAACCCCTAGCAGGGCTGCTACATCCACGGTAAGAAATCACAGGGGGGCCACCCAAAGGGGACGCACCCCGTCGCTCTGATTACGGAGCTAACCCAATGGGGACATCAAGTGAGGCCCTTATATAGCGATGTATAGCCACCCAGGGATTTGACCCCGAGACCTTCTGCTCACAACTTACAACACTCAAACACTTGAACTAGCCCATCAGGCTAAATTACTATTACTTCTTATAGGCTGAAGAAGTCATCATTAATTTGCACTTATATTCATACTCTTTCTTTTTAAATAAAATTAATTTAGTATATAAATTTCATTAAACTATTTTTTAAAAAAAATTAATTTTGTCGAAATAAACATTTTATAAACAAAACAACAATCAACAATAACATGAAAAGACATAAATATACATGAACAACATCAACATGATATACATCAACATCAACATGATATACATCAACATCAATATGATATATAATATATTTTATAAATGAACATGACACACAATACATTTTATAAATGAAACAACATCAACTTAACATGAAAAGGCATAAACATGCATGAACGACATCAACATCAATATCAACAAGATATGAAACAAGCATAATATATATGAACAATAGTATCAAAAACATAATATATGTCAAATATACAACTCAAGTCAAATATAAAATCCAAATATATACATGTTCTCAATAAATGTTATGAGCTAGTGGGTCCACCATCGGAGCCAAAGGCATCAGTACCTTTGCTAGCATAGCCAGAGGCATCGGTACCTCCAATAGTAGAGCTATAAGCATCAATACCTTTGCTAGATAAAAGTGTAGAAAGAAACATCTGAATATCTCCGTGAGGATCTATACCACTTGATGCAACTATTGTATCTATCAAACTGACCATGGTGTAGGAGGTGGTGGTGGGTCAACTAGGTGAGAAGGATATGGTGGTCGGTCTATTCTGTGTGTAGGAGAGGGTGGTCGATCAACCTATGGAGGAGATGGTGTTGGGTCATCTTAGTGAGAAGGAGAGGGTGGTCGATGGACCTATGGAGTAGGATATGGTGTTGGGTTGTCTCCGTGAGGAGAAGAGGGTGGTAAGTTAACCAATGAAGGAGGAAATGGTGGTTGGTCGGCTCTACCAAGATGAGGATGAGATGGAGGAGGAGGTGGTAGTGGTTTGGCTCCACCAAGAGGAGGAGGAGGTGAAGTACTGCCACCCTCTTTATCGAAATCTAAAGAGATCTCATAAGGCATCCACCTATGTAGAAGGCTGGCAGCACCAACAATATGACACATCAATGATGTCATATCATGTGGGATGGTCATCCATAACGATGGGAGGTATGGGTCCCATAGGATCTGGTTGACCTGAACAAGGCGCCCTCCCAGTTGCGCCAATAGTGTAGATAATTGATCCATCACCTCTTGGAAGAATATAATATATGGTCTGCATCGTAGGAAATGTCTCTGTAACTAAGGCACCTCCTCAGCCTCATCCATGCCCTCGTCTTGTTGAGGATGTGCCTCCCCAACATACGAGCCAATATATGAAAAATAGTAAATAACAATAATTAGATAATTTAATCAAACAATTTAAAGAAAATGTTATAATAAATTACATATGCATTAAATTAGATAATAAAATATGACTAGATTAATCAAAACATAACGTTAATATTACCTTTCTCATATGGTGGCTCATCCTAGGTAAATAGGATGTTGGAACATCCTCGCCAATCCATCCCTACGTATGGGTACGATACACTATCCATGTTGATCGTCCTCACTAGCAAGCAACTCTAGTGTCTCTGTAGTGATCCTACCTGGGATCTCTACCTAGCCCCTCTTGGGAAACATATGCCCCCACATGTGCATCTGCACCTTGGTCACCGAATTAGGAGGATGGTGATCCAATGATCGTTGAGAGACCGGAAACCTCTAAAAAATAAACAAAACATCAAAATAAAATGGGAATCCTATCCTCCCATTAAACATGGTGTGACAATGATCCAAAGAAAAACAAATTTGTTGCAAAAAAATGGTAGACCACCTAATGCATCGGGAAATCTACACTCAAGAATCAACATAATATAATAACTGACAACTAATGTGTTGCCCATCACTAGTGTAGTGAGCCGCTATCGTGAACAAAAACGAGAGGAACTTAACCCCCTTTGCACCAAAAGAAGTTATGCGCAGCTGGCCACTAGCTACATGGAAGTCATCAAGGGTAGTGGCGACCTCACTAACATATCTCTGAACACATGCTAGCTATCTGGCTATTGCAATGTCGGGTGAGACATCAAGGAAATGGGGAATATCCTCCCCTCTCCTGGATATCTTGGTAATGAAATAAATTTCCTCCTCTGTGGGCTGGAACCATAGATCATGACCCACCCTGAATGCATGTCGATGCTAATCCCAACAATGGATCAACAACCTCAGTAGTCGTGAGTGACCACTCAATGATGTAGCCTCCTCAAAATACTTGAGGAGGCCAACAATCTGTAAAAGGGCATGCATTTGTAGTGTAATAGGGCGAGGGAACAAATTCCTCTCCCTCTCCCGGGCCCCCCACTCTTGTACAACATTGTACAAGTCAAGGCATTGTTGTTGGTCATGTTGATGCTCTTGTCACTCCTGTTGTTATAGAAACAAGATCACGGAGCAATAACATAAAATAAATGTGGAAATAAAACACACAAGAACACAATACAAGAGAGACACCAATATACGCGGTTCACCCAATATGGGCTACGTCCACGGAGAAACAACCAGTCCTTTTTATTATTGCATCCAGCAAATGAAGGGATACAACCCATAGCACATCAGGTGCAACTTCCTCGTCACTCTCTCACAGTCTCTCTCACTCAGTCACACTGTTCTTTTCACAATACAAAGCCGCAATACAATGCCTTCCTTTTAAAGAGGGATAACCATGGGAAAATACCACAGGCTACCCAAAACCATGGGCCCGTAAACCACTAACTAAACCCATTATTGACGAAGTCAAGAACGGTCCAGACGACTACGAAAATACAACATTTTACAAGGCATTTTTAAAATTTCTGCCAGGGGCAGTGACCTCCAGACCCCATTACAGTAGGGGTTGGCTGCATCAAGAATATAATCAGGCTTCACAACCAACACCTATCTCTGATAGACATCTAAATTTCATTAGAAACATAGACATATACACATATATACATACATAAAACATTATAAAAAAAATTAAGTACATTTATATTTATCAAAACCATATAATAATTTATTTTTCTCAAAAAAAATCACAAACATAATTGGTGCACCTAAAACACAGTAATGCACCGTTAGCGATGCTTTTATGACATAATCACATCGCTCTTGTTGCTTTTAAAATATACATGCACCACCCGCGGAGCTCTAACATAAGAGCACCACTATCGGTGTTGTAACATTAATATATGTTTTTTGGATTTCTATAGTGTCGGTACGCTACACATAACCATACGCACCGCAGAGGTGCATCGAGATATATAGAGCACCAAATATATATATAGACACATCGATAGTGATGCACTAGTACATATATAGAGCATTGACATTGTTGAAAAATAAAAATAAAAGACATTCTATTGTTCACTACATGGTGCTCTTTATATATATTAATGAACTGGAACCGATGCGCCAATATAAATAGCACTACTTTGTTAAAAAAATAGTTTTATGGTTTTAGTGGCGGTGCATTTGGTTCATCAAAACGCACCGTAGACCTAAAGTTTTTGTGTTGTATACGGTACTCTTTATATATGCAAGAGCACTGGTACTGATGCATCTATTTATAGAGCACCGCAGTTTTTAAAAAAATATGGTTTCAAGGCGATGCATTGAGTTTACTCAAACACACTGTGGACCTTAATTATTTTGTTTACTAAGTAGTGCTCTGTAAATATATTGACACGTCGCAATACCGGTGCATCTATATATTTAAAGAATATTGTGTTTTTCAAAATATTGTTTATGGTTTCAAAGCGGTGCATTTAGTTTCCTATAATGCATTGTGGACCTTAAATTCTTTTGTTTACTAACCGATGCTTTGTATATATAACAATCCACCGATAACATTGCGTTAATATATTTACAAAGCACTGCTTTGTTTATAAAAACAATTAAAGGTTTCAATGTCGTTGTGTTTCATTTCCGTGAATGTTCTGCTTTCCTAAAATTTATTGTTAACTAAATAGTGCTATTTAAATATACCAACACACTGCTAGCAATGCGTCAGTATAATTAAAGAGAATAACATGTTTTTAAAAATTCTTTTAAAGGTTCCAATTTTGGTGAGTTACATTTCCGGTAACGCACCGGCTATGGTGCGTGAATATTGAAATTCGACCTTGGTTACCGCTACGCTTTGTGTTTACACACAGTGCACACCGGTAATATAGTGGAAGTTGGGCTTATGACACCAACCATGCAAATTTTTAAATTTTTTTCTTAAAAAATGACAAATTTTAGTGAATTTTTAATTTGCTAAAAAAATTAATGAGAAGGTAATAAAGACAATACCTAGACTCTTGCCTACCTTGGAGCCATGGTTGCCACATACACAACTAGTGATGTTTTCCATTGGTTTGGAAAAATTCCAACTTCAGCAATGAACCAAACCACGGGAGAAATCCGATAAGAAATGAGCACCGCGTGTTGAATACGTCAGGCAAAGAGTATCGCACCGATGCTTAGGTGGGCCTAGGATATATACCGTACTAAGAAATTAGTGAAATGAGGTATTCAGTGCATTTTTTTTTTACCCTTTTCCAGTGCACAGGAGTTAGTGGTGCACCGATGCGCCATGTATATGGAAGGCACTGATATGCTTATAGTTATAGAGAGTACAGTTAGGTATTTCTATTTTTACAAAATGAAAAGAGATTATGGTTTTTTATAGCCAGTGTGTTATTGTGAGTAGTGCACCAATGCGTCTTAGAATTTATAACGCAATGAGGTGCCCATATTGGAAAAATTGCAAATAGTTTTTTTCTAGTCGAGGGAAAGCTCTTTTTGACATAAAGTGATGTGTGTTATTATGCAATGCACTGGTGTGTTAGTATCATTACCATGCACCAAACAATTTTGTTGCGAAAAATAAAATGAACATATTTTTACAAAGTGCATCAAGTTATTTTTACACTGGTGCTTTGTTTCATTAGGCACATCGATGCATCCTTGATGTTAGCACATCGGTGTCGCTAGGTAAATCAAGAGCAATGGTTTTTTTCTTTTAAAAATAATTAGAATTTTATGATTTTATGTCTTTTAAACAATGTGTTTTACTCTTTAATGCATCATTGTGTCTGTGACCTTAACACGCACCACCGAGTTTTTCCGGGAAGTAAATATTATATAGTTTTTGAAATGGTATCGAGCTTTTTAGACTTCGATGCGCTTCCTAAGTAGGCACACTGGTTTGTTGGTTCTTTTACTATTTTGGTGTATCATTGTGTCAAATTGTTAAGCGCACTAGTGCGGTTTGTATGTTTATGTGCATCGGAAAACAAAAAAAACAAAACAAAAAACAAAACTTCGCTCGCCTGCCTCCACTAGCAACATGCACTATAAACGAATAAATGAGCTCTTTTTTGTGAAAAATCCGTAAAAACCTCTCTTAGAAGATGTTTTCCTTGTAGTACAATGAGGTCTAAGAGTATTGTCCCCGTCCTACACAGCTTGCCACCCCTCTCCCACTATTTATAAGTTACCATCTAAACTACTCAACATTTAGATTAGTAAAAGGTCATATATAAACACATCAATTGAATGTCTTCCATATTACCATTTGATTAATTCATTTTAATTATGTAAAACATATTGAGCTCCCATCTTATTTTACAAAATGGGATTACAAAAATTTTATAAACATTTGTATGACACCTTTATAACATATACAACATGCTTGCATGGCATCATAACCTGCCATTGTAGCAAAACAATTAATTAAAAAAGGATTTTGCAATATTGGTTATAGCTTTTCTGAAAGCCACCACATTAGTCCCATGAGTTTTAAATAGTGCATTGTTTAATGTTGGAATGTTCTTTACCCGTTAAGTCTTGTTCAAATCTTCAATGTGACAGGGTAAACCACCGCATCTTTGCATCTTGCTTTGTCAATAACATCATGCATTTTTATCATACAAGAAATCTAATTGCATTTATTTATTAATTTGTAATGTCAAGGACAAGTGGTTCCCTCAAAAACATTGGTTTTATTTTATACAAATTAAGAAGAAATTGATTACTTTTTATAAGATAAAAGAATTGTTGTCAGCCTCCAAATCATGAACAAATTGTTCATGGTTGGCTTCCACCAATCCAGTTGTTAATAACCTGGAAATTATCAACATGTTCATGAAATTAGATTAATCTCGTTAGAACATTGTCCTTGGCACCTAGGTGTTAATTCTATGTAGCAAAAGGAAATTGTATTTAATAGGCATTTATAATATTGGGTCTCCTCATTTAGCTAGCCATAATGCAATCCCATCGACTTACCTCATGCTTTCCCATTTAGAACTTGCATCAAGTTGAGCAAAACATTTATGCATGCCTCTCACCATTGATATTCCATGTCTTATATTTCTCTCCACCCATTGTGAAAATTGAGATGATGTAACGTGTAACTCGTAAGTAACACGAGAGACACCTAGGTAGTAGAGTTGAGACCCAATATTTAAACATAGCATGAATAAAACAAGTGGCCGAAAATAGAAGAAGCAAATGTTTTGTTGCATGAAGCAAATAAACCACCTTTTAGTTCATTTATTTAACCTTCCTCCCCTAATTCGTAAAGTTTTTTTTGGAGAACACCTAAGCAACCTTGTTAAAAAGTTGCAATGGTGTTTATTATTGGAAATGCAGCTTTGTTAAAAAGCATATGTAGAAATGGTAGTTGGAGATACATTTCCATTCATAAACTGGAGCTATAGAAATGGAAAATGCATGTGAAAAAATGACAAACCCCAACTATTCATAGTTGAAACATGTCTATTATTTTCTATCGGCAATACAAGAAAGGAATACCATTTGGAACAAAGTTCAAAGGATTTTTTCACCCAAAAAAATAAACTTACTATTAATACTGCGAAATAGTAATATAGGTCCAATTGTCACAAAGCATCACAGGGGATATCAACCCTGAATAAACAAGTATAGTTACATCCCAAGAGCACAAATCACCCCATACACAGAGGGTCAATATATAGTGCCAGAAATAACGAAAAGCACAGCGCCAAGGACGCACCAACAGTCATAAAAGAAAACGAGAAACAAACTGTAACCAGAGACGGCAGATCCGTCCAAAAGTGCCTCATCAAAAAGGGTCGAGGTCAATGACAAGAGAGTCAGATCAATAGTTCATAAAATATAAATACTAACAGCAAAAATATATAGAGCCGCCAAGGTCCATTGTCGATCATAAGACCAACGAGTAGTTGGTGGAGCATGGAATCTATGAACCTACACAAAAAGTTAAAGCTGCATAAAACATATAGATATATACCGCAAGAAGTATGAAATCATCAAACCAATAGGGTCGAGTCCAAAGGTATCAAGACCACTGCATGTCAATAGAGCCCCGGGAGAAAAGTATTTCTTCTCGCCACTCCTCCCACAAAATGATATCCGTCTGAGAAGTTAAAGCCAACTTGGATAGCCGATACGCCTCCAAATTTACCTCGTGGAAGATATGAAGGAAATGTGTGTGCTCAAATTCGTCGATTAACTTCCGTACCGCATCCAGCCAGAAAGAGAGTAGCAACACGCTGAGAGTATCAACACCCTTTGCCCATGATATGATAGATGATGAATCACCCATAATCAACAGGGACGAAATCTGCCTGGTACGGGCAAAATGCAATAAGAGCCATAGTGCACACAATTCACTGCGAGTATTGGAACCAATCCCCAAATTTAACTGGATGCGGATAAGACAAGAGGTAGATAGGTGCAAGACCACACCGGCCCCACTCACCCCGGTCCCCCAACCACAGCACCATCGAAGAATCCACAGGGGTACATCAAAACCGGTGGAGCTATCCGGCATCCCGGACCACCCATGTTTAAATTATGCCTTCCACCTCTATGTCCACAGAGAGAGATGTATTCCTTATATGCAGCAATGGTCCGACCACAAATCCAATCCTGGAGTGGATAAGTGCCCTCGAAAATTCGACAATTCCGGGCCTTCCATATTTCCCAAAGCATGAAACATGGAAGCTCAATCATAGTAAGGGAGTGTCGGAACCACATGCCGAGACAATTGATTAGAGAGGTGGAACTCCAGTTTAACTGAACTCAAGAGGATATAACAATTAATTTCTAGAGGCCCTGTGTAAAGGAGCAGGTGGAGAAGAGGTGATCCACCGATTCATTCTGAAGGCAACATAATGGACACCATCCAGGACCAATGTAGCCACGATGACACAAATTATCCCATGTGAGGATTTTATTGCATAATGCCAACCAAATAAAGCACTTGATTTTCAGGGGAAGAGTCAGTTTCCAAATAGGAAGATGCCACCATTGATTTTCTGAATGTATATCAGCAAATAATGAATCATATGCATGTTTTGCAGTAACCGATCCATGAGCCACATCCCACGACCAAGCCAAGCGATCTGCAGTCTCAGATAATTGAATACTTGCCTGGTATAATGGTCTTATATAATCATACCATTCTCTGCCCAATACACCATCGAGTCCCAGTTGTGATGCAGTGATCCACTTTGTACCCACAGAACCATTATAGCACGACGCATGGGCAAGTGTATAGAACCCCACAACCCGGAGGTGCCAACAATTCAGGAGACAAGTGATATGAATTGGATCCCCCCAAAATAGGATCAACTCAAACCCTGATCATCCTACCGTTTCCAGGGATCCAAGTGAGCCATTGCGCAATGGTATTGAAAGAGCCCAACAGTCCATTCCAGATGTTTGAGACACCGATAGCCGAAGGTTGAACCTTTCGAAACGAATTTGCTACCGAAGAATTTTTTAGATACTTGGCCCTAATAATCTTTCCCCAAACAGAATCGGCAAAAAGAGCTCTCCATAAACTCTTTGCATGTAGAGCATTGACAAAGTGATCCAAGTGTTTGATATTCCAGCCACCCAAAAACCATGGCCGAGTCAACATTGACCATTTAATCAAGTGAAATTTTTCCCTTTCCCCACCCCCCGTCCATAAGAAGCTGAATAACTTTCTGCGAATAAGTCGAAGGATGGTTTTTGGAATTTTACAGAGTGAAAACCAGTAGACCCCCAGGTTATGAAGGAAAGCTTTTGCCAGCGTAAGTCTGCCACCCATGGATAACTGTCGCATACTCCAATGGCCAAACCGAAGGTCAAAACGTCTTACTAGCCAATTCCAATCATTCAGCAGATATTTCGATGGTTTGATAAAAAAACCCAGATACTTCGTGCCTCCAGTCAATTCTTTGAAGTCCAGAGGGAAAAGTAAGTTGATCAACCGCTCTACATCAGCCACCAAAGAGTGTTTCAAAAAGTGTGATTTAATAAAACAGATGAGCATACCTGAAACCGAGCAGAAGAAATCAAGAACTTTTTTACAATGGATCCACTCATCCAGTATGGCCAATCCAAAGAGCATAACGTCATCCACGAACAGTGAGTGCGTCACAGCTAAACCAGTGGATACCTTGATTCCAACAATATGACCCTCACATTTAGCCTTATGGATAGTGAGGCTCAAACCTTCAATAACCAGCAAGAACAAAAGGGGTGACAGAGGACAGCCCTGACGGAGACCCCTGGAGGCCTTAAAATAATTTGTCGGCTGTCCATTAATGAGTACAGCAAAATTAACCAAGGTAACACTAGCCATAATCCATTTCATCACCTTCCAAGGAAGACCAATTTGTATCAGAATTAACCTGAGTAGATTCCAGTCAACACGGTCATATGCTTTCACTAAATCCAATTGGAGGATGAGTGCATCAAGACCCTTCTGTTTAATACCGTGAAAAACTTCATGCGCCACCCCCACCGCATCATGAATCTAGCGGCCCTCCAAAAAACCATATTGTTCCATGGAAATGAATCTCGAAAGGATTGGCTTGAACCGCACAGCAATAATCTTGTCGACTAAATTGCAAAGGGCAATAGGTCAGAACTCATTATAATTCTCCAGGTGTGTTGTCTTCAGAATGAGTGCCAGGTATGTAGAATTTAAGGCCCCAGAGACTAGACCCAATCTTCGTGACTCGTCCACAGTTTCCTGGAGATCTCCCCCCATAATGTCAAAAAAGTGGAGGAACAGTTCCACCGTCCACCCGTCTGGGCCAGGAGATTTATCCTTAGCAAACCCCTGAAGAGTGTTTTCCACATCCAGTAATGTTACTTCCTCAAAAATACAGTCCCCCTCCATGTCATTGAACATTCGAGGGTATTCCTTAATTATCTTGAATTGTTCATTCAAAGTTGTATTTTTTGGATCACAATAATAATCTTGAAAATGAAGAGATGCCTCTTTCATCATATCCTTATCTCCCCTAATCCGCTGACCAGCATGATCATTAAGATCCCAAATAGTGTTATGTATC
Source organism: Larix kaempferi (assembly GCA_027924585.1). NCBI lineage: Eukaryota > Viridiplantae > Streptophyta > Pinopsida > Pinales > Pinaceae > Larix > Larix kaempferi. Next base: position 10,004,382 of record BSBM01001023.1, on the reverse strand, counting down.
CTTCGAGAATCTGCATAACGGTGGAAAAACTTTGTGTTCAAATCACCAGCCTTGAGCCAAATGGCTTTGCTCTTTAAGCGCCAAGTTTCCTCATGTATGAGTAGAATCTTCAACTTTCTACTCTCCAATAAAGAGAGTTTCGACCGATCCATATGGGAAAGGGCATTTCTTAGTGACTGATTCATCAAATTAGCAATTTCCTTTTCCACCTCAGTGAGCTCCGCAACCAGCACAGATTTCTTGTTCCTTTCCCATTTGATAGTAAAATCTTTTAAAGATTTTAGTTTCACCGTCAGCTTATCCATCGCAGAACGTTCCCCTGAGACATCAGCATGTATCCAGTGTGATCTCGCACCCAGATTATAATCAGGATCAGTTAGCCAGACAGAGTTGAACTTGAATGGGAAAGGATGATGAGTTAGCTCAGTATGAAATTGTAGAATAATAGGGAGATGATCACTAATATGAATCTGTTGAATCCATGAACGATAATTCTGAAAATGACTTAAAATTGATTATGATACTAAGAAGCGATCAATGCGTTTTGAGATCTGGTTCCCATCCTTCCTACCATTTGACCATGTTGGAGCCAGTGGATGGGGCACCACATCAATCAGAGAATATTTAGAAAAAAGGCTCCTGAAATATAGCCCCAGGGGATCCCTTCTAGCTGTATGACCCCAGATTTCCTCAGCCCCCCATGAAAAATTCAAATCACCTGCAAGTATCAAATTTTCCAGTTCTAGTAAGTGACCCGAGCATGCAAGGTCCCAGAAAGCCTCCCTATCAACATAGGGACCATAGCAATTCATAATATTTATGTTTTTGTCCGAGCTTCTGAAATTGCCAGACAATAAAATACCCATTGAGATAATAAAAGGATTTAACTTTAGAACCGCAGGGTTCCAAGCAGCCAAGAGCCCACCAGAAAGGCCAGTCGCATCCACTGTGCACATCAACCAGCCAGGTTTTATTTTGTTAAAGAACGCACGGTCCTTCTCCCCACAAACCATCGTTTCCTGAAGGAAGACTAAATCAGGATTAATAATGTGAAGAACACGCTTGAGGGCCAATTGTTTAGGCAGAACCCCCACACCTCGGATGTTTAGAGAGAAAAAGATCATTATCGACCCCTGGCAAGGGCTTTGATTCCTCTAAGAGCCTTGGTATCAGGAGAGATGGGGGTACTCGAGTTATTACGAGTTTCTTCCACCCCCAAAGGTAAATTCTTCTTATTTTTCCGGGAACTGCGTGTCTTTAAAGGTGAGAAGTTCGAAGCCAAACGACCCATACGAGCCCCCTTTGAGATACATCGATCACCCATGGTTGAGATATTAGCAGCAGATGAAGGCACAATTCCAACCCCCAACTTCGGCTCCAGGTCCCCTTGCTCCGAAGAGGTTCCCACCATAATAGAGGCCGGGGTAGGATCCTCAACCACCTGATTCTTGAAAAAAACTGGTAATGGTGTCTTTTTCACCATTTCATAGTAGGATGGTATATGTATTACCTTTTCCATGGATTCCGACCCAATAGAAGTCAATAGTGTCGGGCACATAGAGCTCGTCGGATCACAGGAGGAGTTTGTATCATTTCCCCGACCCACAACATTAACTGGGCCGATTATAGGCGGCTCCAAATCAGAGGATAGTAGAATGGTCGAAGCAGGGGAGAGTGGTAAGACAGGTGAGACCGGCACAACAGATGGAGAGACAACAGGTATATCTTGGGACGTCCACATATCTGGTGGCAGTTCGTCGGAGGTGGGAGAGGCATCCTCCGACAGAACATGTGAATCCTTCTCGGACCCAGAGGCACTTGACAGCAGAGGTGAAATCCGTCGGCAACCCATATAATTCCCATTATTGCCATTATTCAAGTCTAAAGTATTAATAAAAGAGATATCCAAATCATTCAAAGAGTGGTAGAAAGTTGGGTCATTTAATTCCAACTTACGGATTAGTGCCGAGTCTGGAGCAATAGGGAGAGGTACCCGGTTGGAGTAGCCATCAAGCTCGCCCGACGCATCCATTTCTTTATCACTACCATCATCAAAGGACCAGAAAGATTCAACCCCAATCGGTCGCCCAGAAGATGAAACCCCTTTGCATTGACGCCACAAATGCCCGACCTGTTTGCAGTTAGAGCATCGGAAGGGAATTCCCCAGTAGTCAATTATCTGGGATAACTTTCAACCACACCAATTTATATGGAGAACATCAATGAGTCCCGATGATATATCTACCTCAACCAGAAGTCGACCCATGCAGCGGTCAAAACCAACCAGGTGATATTCATCCACATGTAGAAACCGGCCAATGTTGTTTCCAATGGCTTCAAAAGCCCCACGATTCCAAAGGGAAAGTGGAAGACCCGAGAGGAGTACCCACAAATGGCACATTCTCACAGATGTCGATTCTGGGTCAAAATCAGTTTGCCATTTTTGCAACATCAGACTGCCCGCCCCATATAGCCATAGTTTGCTAAGAATGATGGAACAGTGAGCTTCTTGCTCGAATTTGAAGCCATACCAGCCCCGTGCCAAGGCAAATACCTGAGGGGTATAATTCAAAATGGGGTTCCATTTTTCATTGACCCATTTCACGATATCTTTATGGTTCATGGCGAAATATGAAAATTTTCCCACAAGGACTGTCATGTTGAAATCCATGAGCTCCTCCAAGCCGATGTCTCTACCCATCGTGAGCCAAACTTCTCCAGACCTGCAACAATATTTCTCTTTCAAACGACGAGCAGAGCTAGATGAGTCCAAGGGTTTTCCCCTGTTTTCCGGGCGCGAAAGAGCCCGAACACTATCAACAGAAGGGTCTAAACCTGTTGTGGCACCAGGAGCCCCTGACAAAGACAGGTGTCCCTTCTTTGTCGACGGCTTGGTGCATGGAGAAACATGTCGTTCACCCGAACCATATGCCTATTTTCCTTTTAGCATGTTCTTGAAGAAAGCATCCGGTTTAAACAAACCGGCTTCCTCAATCAGGTAGTCAGATACTGTCAGGTTATTGTCCGCCGGGATGTGAGAATCTGGTAGGTTTTCCCCCATATCACAACCAAACGTTAACACAATCTGGGCGAAGGGGTATCAAGATCAGGTAGGTGATAAACCGGAGTGAAAACCTCCAGAGTAAGTAGGCAAATTAACAGCATGTTAACGACAGTCGAGGTTCCCCGAGAACAACAACCCAACGCGAAATGTGGCCGACCAAAAATGGTGCCAACAAGTCAATACCAAGAAACCCTAAAACAAACACAAAAATAGAAACCCTAACTCGTGACGGGGGTATTACAAGATATGCAGTGGCTTGTGTTCATTATGCCTACCATAACGGCCATTTGAACATCACTGTGAGTAAACTCTCTTAATCGCCCTCTTCTACCATCTCCTCCGTAGCTCCGCTTTGCTCCCAAACCTCCCACAAAGTTCAAAGATTAAGAAATATAAACAAATAATGGTTTAAAATACAATGTTAGGATTCTATCACATCTCTTGACTCTGTACCCTAAGTAAACGAGGGTTAGAATCCTAATTATTTTCTATGGCTATTGCTCTTTGATATTATTAAACATAATTAAGTACAAGGTATGTGCCTTGCACTAACTCTACTTTTTTTAATTCCATTGTAAGTGGTAACAACTAATAAATCCATCACATAATGATAATTGTTAAAGTATGATCTAGGTTGCTTCTATTAGTTAGGAAACTTGAGTAGTAGCAATCATTGAACATAGTATGCAATTATGTGTGTTTTGTCTCTTCGTTAATTTGTCCACTCTCCTTACAATTCACATGCATGTCACAGCAACATCCAGCCACTGTGAATAACAATTCAATAGTGCCAAATAATGTAGTAGAGATCGAAGGCAATGACCATCCAACAATACTCACCAAAATCATTACCGAGAGAAACGGGAGTGGACATTCACGGATGCACAATATTGCTACAGAGGTTGTTGGGAATGCATTTCATGGTGCCTATCATTTTGGAGAGCAACAAAAATGGACACACCTTGTTTTGAAGGTACATGATACACTAGCAATATAAAATTAGATTGAATCTATATTGTATATTGTGTATATTGGTTGTATTGACTACCATGAATATTAACATTAACCATTTAAGCTTTCATATATCTCTGTTTGGTTTGCCTTCAAGTACCTTTCAACTGGAAAACATATAGTTCTTTGGTTTTTCATTAGAAATGAAAATGTGTTGCGATGATTACTTACTTTAATATGGTTGGATGGAAAGGTAGCCATTATCATAGGGGGTGAGTGGGGAATTGGTGAAGCTACTATTTGACTTTTTGCTAAACATGGTTCAAAAGATATAGTAGTTGACACCGATTAAAGATCATACATATCCTTTGCAGAGAGTACATATGCTTGGAATAGTGAGATCAAGTTGCTCATACTAGAAGTGGGAGGCAGAATGTTATTAAACAAAAGATGATATAATATGAACCCGTGAACAATATTATCATGATTAGCAAGGGCTAGAAGGAAACAACTCTTCTACAAGCATTCTCGACTTTGGTCTTTATGGTATCAATCAAGGCAAACCTCCTCACCAGATTGATTGTTGAGTCAAGTCTGTGATTTCCACCTTTTTTACTCTGCCTCTGTGTGCTTCTCATCATCAGTTTCTTAATACATTATACTTAGGATGAGCATCCCCTAGATAAACATGCAGGCAAGAAGAATAAACAGTTGTTATTTAGTTTGCTTGCCTTTTTTGTCGGCTCTCCATAGAGGATAACTATGATAGATAGGGTTTAGTTATCCTCTTCCAATTGAGGAAGTGTCCAAGTGGTGGAAAAAGATAAAGATAGATAAGGGAAAGGCAACACAAAATGATAATGTTGAAGCTATCAAGGTATAATTATGTATTTTGTAGGGTAGTTTTATTACCTTGCCAAGGAAAAACATATAGAGTTAATAATAAAAACTTTAGGTGTGCAATATAAAATATTACATTTATGTTTGTTGTCAAGTTTTAACCTGCATTTATCTTCGCAAACATAAAGATGATGAGGTGAACGACAAGGAAGAGCCCATAATTAGTATAGGGTGAAAGACTTAGCATTGGGCCCTGCAAAGTTTCAAGAATTACAAAATTGAAATCTACTGGCATTAAAGAAATTCACCAATTCCAAAAGGGTTGTCGTGAGCTCCAGAATAAGAGTTCAACAACTTGGTAAGAAAAATGGATTTAAATATTTAAGAAAATTTTAAAAAATAATTGCTCAGTGTAAAACTTTGGAAAACAAAAAAATATTTATAATCAACGAGCAAACTAATATGAAGTCAGCAAGGGTATGTTCAATCACATTTTCCTTCCTTTTTTAATTCTCTTAGTGATGTCGAGTTGTTGGAGTTGGATGGTTTGGTCGAGGGGGTGATTAATTATGAGCATTCTCCCTTAGGTGGTTCATTGATAGAAGGTGGTGGGGATGGGTGTCTAGTCATTGGGAGGACCATGTGGGCAGCTCTTTGGAGGATGGGGGTGGAGGTGAGGCAACTAGCTTACAGGAGAAGCATCCATCTTTGGGGGGGCCTTCAATGAAGGGTGGTGGGGATAGGGTATCTGGTCATTTGGTGGACCATGTGGCAGGCTCTTTCGCGAAGGGTGTTGGAGATGTGGTGACTAGTCTTCCGATGTTGGTGGGATTGGAGGAGAGTGTTGAGGGCGAAGTATGTTTGGGGGATAATGCATAAAATATTACTCTGTCCTCCCCTCAGCCTTCAGGTGTCTCACTGGTTCTTCAAAGATTAGTTATAGGGATATGTTAAAGCTTTCTTCGTTGAGGATCTTTTCCTATGATGACAAGGAGGGGAAAGAGGCTTTATTTTCTCCTCTAGACAAATTTGTGGATGTGACATTGCAAAAAAAGGACGTAAAATCATTAAAGGGTGCTATCAAGGGTGGTTTGGTGGGTTTGGGTTGTTCCTCAAAGGAGAAGATGTTGATTATTGGGGAGTAGGATGCTGTTGGTAGTGAGATGGACTCGATGGAGTAGTTATCTATTTCTGGGGACCTTAGAGCTTATGTGCCCCAGTTTAAGGGTTCTTAATGAAGATTATCTCTTTCAATATCCATGGGGTGGGGGGCAAGGTGAAGTCACTTACTCTGAAGCGGTTTTTTTCCAAGGAATATCCTGATGTTATTCTTATACAGGAAACTATGGTCTCTGCTGAGAAGGCGAGGGAGGTTTTTCTGCATATTCTCCCGGGGTGGGAGTGTTCTCCCATTGATTCTAGGGGTCTTTCTTGAGGCCTCATCACTGGTTGGGATCCTCAAAGAGTCTGTTGTAGGCCTTTTTTGTCGGACGTTGATATTTTGTTGGAATGCATGGGACACTCCTTGGCTATGCCTTTCTTTGTCCTCAATGTGTATGGTCTGTATGGGAATAGATGGGCCTTTTTGCAAAATCTAATGGATACTAGTCTATTTCTTCTTCACTCTCTTATTATTGGGGGTGACCTTAATTTTGTCTTAAATGCAAGGGAGGTTCGGGGTTCCAATTCCAATATTGACCCACTCTCTCCTTGGTTTAGAAGAATTTTTTATGAAGTTGGTTTGGTGGATATTGAGTTGAGGCCTTTAATGCCCACCTGGAGGAATGGCAGAGGCGATGGTGAGGATGTTTCCGAGAGGCTTGATCGGTTCCTGGTAGCCGAGGAGCTTCTTCCGACTTTTGGTATGTATCATTCATGTGTGATGGGTTCCATTATTTCAGATCATGCTCTTATTTCTTTGCAGTTTGAAGGCTTGCATTTTGTCAGAAGATATCCTTTCAAGTATAATCATATGTGGGCTAGTAAGGAGTCCTTCTAGCGATTGATTGAGGATAAATGGCAAGTTCTCTCTAGGCTTTTTGTTGGGACTGTTATGCAGAGGTTTGCATCTAAACTGAAGACACTTCGTTGGACTGTGATAAAGTGGGAGTTGGAACAGAAGGCTAGACTCTCCTATGACCTGGTGGAGATTGAGGATGAAATATAGTCTATCTTCCAGGTGAATCCTTCTAGCGTATTTGGTGATTTGGATAAAGAGCTTTTGATTTCTTTGGAGGGACACAAGAACAAAATAATCTTGATGGAAGAAGAGAAATGGTGGTTGAAGAGTAAGGCAGTGTGGGTTGTTGCGGGAGACAATAATACAATTTTTTTTCATCATTTTGCGGATGGTAGAAGATATCAAAACTCTATTTGTCCGCTTCAGTATGATCAGGGGGCTACTGTTTCTAGCCTACTTGAATTGCAGTCCGAGGCTGTGAGGTATTTCAAGGAATTGTATAAAGATCTTGGTTCCTACTCCTTGATGGATTAGCTTAAATCTGTGAGGGATTTGCCTCGTTTTTTCTCGTCGGGGAACTATGCCATTATTGATGCTTGTGTCACTATTTAGGAGATTGAAAAGGTTATAAATTATTTTGCCATGGATAAAAGCCTTGGTCTAGGCGGATGGTTTATTGAGTTTTACCTGCAGTTTTTTTATCTGTTGGGTGAAGAGTTACTTGAGGTGGTGTGGGAATCTAAGGGTTATTGTTCAGTGCTTAGATATATCAATGCCACTTATATTACTTTGATTCCTAAATCTAGATCTCCAGTTTCTTTCAGTGATTTTTGCCCTATAGCTCTCTGTAACCCGATGTACAAGTTGATTTCCAAGATAATTGCAAAGAGGATTAAGCCCTTTCTAGCTAAATGCATTTCAGTTGAGCAATTTGGTTTTCTGTAGAATTGATTGATTTTTTATGCAGTTGGGGTATCCCAAGAGACTTTGCATTCAATTAAAATAAACAAGCTCTCGATGCTTATTATGAAGATTAATATGAAGAAGGCATACGATTGTGTAAATTGGTCATTTTTTAGAATGATCTTGGTTCAAGTTGGTCTCTCCTTTGAATTGACTGAATGGATTATGGGTTGCGTCAAATCTGTTAACTTTGTTGTTCTGGTGAACGGTTCCCCAACTAAGTTTTTTATAGCTCTCATGGATTAAGGCAGGGGTGTCCACTTTCCCTGTTGCTATTTTTATTGGTGATTAAATGCCTTAATCAGATGATCTCAACGGCGAAGGCTTAGGGATCCATACATGGTATTAAAGTGATTGTGGGATGTGCCATCACACATCTCTTGTTTGTGGACGATGTTCTTTTGTTTGGAAGAGGTTTGGTACAATAATGGATTTCATACGAAAACATATTTTCTATCTTTTGTGCAACTTCGGGTTTGAATATCAGTGATGACAAATCTGCTTTCTTATATTCTAGAGTTCCAGAGGATACAATGGGACTTGTTTCAGATTTCCTCCCTTTTCGTTTTGATAAGATTGAAGATGGTATAAAGTACCTTGGCTACTTGCTCAAGCCGAATGGTTATACCTCAGGAGATTGGCTCTGGCTGATTAAAAAGGTGGAAAATCGATTGGCTCTATGGTCGAATAAGTGGCTTACCTTGGGTGGCAGGTTTTTTTCTTCTACAATCTATGCTCCAATCTCTCCCAAACTTTTGGCTAACACTGGCAAAAGTTCCTGATTTTATCCTACACAAGCTTAGGCACCAATTTTTTTAGTTTCTTTGGAGGGGAAATAAGAGTAGTAAGGGTTTTCATCTCTTGAATTGGAATAAGGTCTCGATGTTGAAATTTTGTGGAGGTTGGGGCATTCGTAATATTTTTTGCCTTGCTAAAGCACTTACTTGGAAGAGCCTATGGAGGGCTTTGTTTGGAGAAGGTCTGTGGTCAGTGGTGATTCATGTTAAATACCTACGGGGTTTGTCAGATGAAGATTGGCTTAGGAAGTCGCTGAAGACGTATATTGTGGCATCAAATGTTTGGAGGGGGATCTTGAGTGCTGCTGCCACTCTTAAAGACTGGATTGTGTGGAGGGTATGATATGGTAAGAAGATTAAACTTGGAATTAACCCTATATTGGGTTTGCAGGATCACATTGTCCTTTCGGCTCCAGTGCTTCATCATCTGAACTCTTATGGTTTTATTTATTTGGAGAATGTCGTCCTTCCTGGTAGTTTACAGGGAGAAAATGATTGGTTTTGTGCTGAGGATTTGGGATTATATGGTATTTATGCCAACAAATGGAAATCATATGTTAGTCAGTTGGAACTCGGTGGGATAAGGATTGGATAGGGAAGCGACTCCTTGGTTTGGTGTTTGAATTCTATGGATGGTGCAATGATAGTTTTGGATACATACGATGCCATTATGGCGGATTTGGTGGCACCATCGGTTGTGTGGTGGCATAGCTCTCTGTGGAAACTCGAAGCTCCTCTCAAGCTGATCTTGTTTTCTTGTCTCCCTTGGATGATAGGATCCTGGTAGGTTCTAACATGATGAAAAGAGGTTTTTGGGGTCCTTTTCAGTGTGTCTTATGTGGATTGGATGAAGAGACGGTTGATCACATCTTTGTGTGGTGTGTTCATTCAAAAGCAATTTGCTCCTCTGCCTTAACAAAGGTCAGCACTTATGTGCAGTGGATGGGCACTTCTTTACAGTAATGTTTTTTGATCTAGCATTAGTGGGCCGGTAAGTTGAAGAACCTTCCTTTATCTATGATCTTGCATATCTAGCTCAGTAGAAACCTCTTCATATTTGAAAATCACCATGTTGATTTCGATTACACGGTGGCATAGATTCTTGGTAATTTTATGAATTATAGAGCTTCTGGTTCTTATTCTTCAACCCGATTGTTGGATGGTCCAGTGTTGGACCCTAGTGCTCCTGTGGGTTTCTTTGACGGTGCGCAACAGGACAATTTGTGTGGTACGCGGTTTGTCATTCTTTTGGATAGAGGTTGTTTTATTTTGGGATGGATGCATTGTTGACTCGGCACTAATTCTCGTGCAGAGCTTTTAGGCTTGTGCAGTCTTCTCACTGTTGCTAGCAAGAGAGGGATTCAGTGTTTTCAAGTTTTTGGTGATTCTCAATCCGTCATTTAGTGGGCGGATAACAGGGCTCGGTTACGTGCTTTGACCCTAGAGGGTTGGGATATTCGCATTAGGAAGCTCATGTCCTCTTTCAACTTGATTTCCTTCACTCGTATCTTCAGGCAATTGAATTGCAAGGCGGATGGACTCTCCAAGCACACTATCACTAGCGTTGAAGGGATGCTTTGGTTTGAAATCTATTCCTATTAATCTCTGGTGGAGGTCGGCTCTTTCCATGCCTATGGGCCTTCTTAGCTCCTTTTTGGCCTTTGGAGTTACGCCTTTGGATATTTGAGGCACTTTTTTTGTTTTTTTTGTTGTGTTGTATTCAAACTATATGTGGTATGTGTATCTTTGTTAGATGAAATCTAGTGGATAGGTGTATATTTGTACTTATGTACATCTTTTTGTTTTTTCGATATGTGTATAGTGATGTTGGGAGTGATTTTTTCTAGTCATTTCCCTTAGTATTGTAGGTGCTTGCCATTGATACCTGTGAATATATGATATGTTTCTCACTGTTAGATTTGGTTTTGAGCGGCTTTTTTGAGGTCGAGTTATTGTATTAATTGTCTTTGATTCATTCCTCATGAATATCAAGCAGCTGGCATTTTTTTCTTGTTGAAAAAAAAATCAGCAATGAACTCAACGCAATATACCATGCTACGAAAGGTATAATAAGATAAAAGAATAAAGTGTATCGCAAGTTAAAAAGATAAAAATAATGTATGTTGTAAAAGTTAAAATTCAATTACATGATGAAAACCATATTTAAAGTTGTACAAAAATTCTAAATAATTTGTAATTTATAAAAAAAATATAATTTATTTAGTTTACTTATAAATATTAATTTAAAAATCAACATTTAATAAATTGTAAATTAAAATTTTTAAACTTAATTAACCAAAATTGCGAACCCTTTAATCATTACAATGTTTCTTAACTACCAAACAATACAAAACATGATGTGACAATAGGGTTATGTATAACCGCATCAACAATCATTTGAATGTCCATGTAGTTATGGATTGTGATTAGTTATTATTAATTCATTTTAGTTTTATTATGTATTGTGAACTATTCTAGAAACATCATTATACCAGCACCAAATATTGATTTCCCATTTTGTAAAGTGGGAATGTCATCACAAACACTTAAATATTGATTTCCCATTTTGTAAAGTGGGAATGTCATCACAAACACTTAGCAAAATATTTATAAACACATACATCATAACTTTATAACTTATATATTAAGAAAGGATATTGCAAGTTGGGGTAATGTTGTAAAATAATTTTGTGGATTAGTTTAAGTGGTCATGAGTTATCTCTTCCTTGATATAGAGGAGGTAACGATTTTGACTCTCTTCGATTTTCTTAAGGTGAGAAGCTTCGAACTTAAGCATTGTTGGCTATCTCTTCCTCGATATAGGGGAGGTAACGATTTTCACTCTCTTCGATTCTCTTAAGGTGAGGAGCTTCGAACTTAAGCATTGTCGGCTTTATACTGGGTACCATCCTTGAAATGAAGAGATTGTCTGGGAGTTTCCCTAGGAATTATATTGCAAGGAAAAATATATATGTTGTAAAATATATATGAGGAAAATTGTTTATTCAAATCATACTTTGTGACATGTTTGTTCTTAGTGAGTCAATTCTTAATAAGTTGTGAGATGTGGACCTACCCTTGTGGCATGAAGAATCTAGAGTTTATCTTAGGTACCTTCTTCACAATGAGTAATTATATTATAATTTATATATTATACTAGTTATTATGATTATATTATAATAACTAATAACTATGATTATATGATATTATAATAACTAAAAACTATGATTATATTATATTATAATAACTAATATAATTATATTGCTTTAGTTTATAATTTTATTTTTAAATTGTTGATATTATATTTCTGTATATAACTTATTATCTATAATTATAAACATATCTATACAATATTGTAGTTGAAGTTGAATAAATGGTGTTAGTTTTGTGTTGATTTTTTTTTTAAATATCATAGGTCTGAACCAAAGGAGACATGGTATAATATGTACACCTTCATATACTCAAAATCATTAAATCGTCCCTTATCCCATAAACAATGGGGTATTAACATATATCAATTTGGTGATGTTTAATTATAGGGTGCAGGTATGACATCATTGATTAATGAAGAAAAATGTACGACCTTCAACCACCTGATAATCCAAGTGGAATTAGTCAAATTTGGATTGATATGTGGGCTAAGAGTTGCATTTATTAGGTGTTATGTTGCAAAGCATACTTTATGCATCCCTGCATGCTACAAAAAATGAATCAACATGAAAAAAACTAATTAACATGATAAAGCACGCTAAAATGATTATAATATTAAAACTAAATTACATAAAAGTAATACATATTACTCATTTATATTCATGTAGTCATTGAATAGTCATATATGTTTACCCCTGAACTATATTACTAGTTTATCTTAGTAATTTATAACAATGTCACTTAAAATACATCAAAATTGCTCAATTTTGCTAGTATTTTAGCATATAACAAATTTCACAACTAAATTTTTCAGACATGTAATAGGAAATTAGCTACTTTGTACCTGTGATAAAAAATGTGATCTATGTAACATTTCCATGTCTTGGCTCACCCATAGATCAAACCACGTGACTAATATTAAAACTAACGTTGTTTGGATATAAGTCTCTAAATTCCATCAATAGATATTACACAATGTTGTGGCTTTGCTCACCCTTAGATAAAACCTTACAAGTGATATTAAAGTTGTTATTCATATATGAATCTATAGATTCCAAATCGTTTGAATGAGAAGAAGAAGATAACCAAATAAAAAAGTCATACGAATCCGGTTAATGTTTGGTTGATGATTCAAATCATCACCCATCCACATCCTTACCAAGGCTCCCAATGGATCATGTAATGAAGCGTGCAATCTATATAAGGTGTGTACAACCTAGTTGAATGCCAACAACTCTAGTAAACTATATTTTGTTGTTATTCAAAGATGGAAGTGGTAGTTTGAACAACTAAGGAAGTTGTTTTGGCATGAGGTAGTGTACAGTGGGATATTGGACTCTCCCTCCCTGATACTTGAGGGATATCTCAATCTCATAATGGTTGTTCGAGAAGTTTGGGGTTTCAATACTCGTCTTGACCCTCTGGCAGAGTGGTTCAGACAGATTTTGCGGAGGTGAACTTAGTATATATTTTACCCTCCCCTTTAGCTCTGACTTGGCAGAATTGGAGGTTAGATGTTGAGGGGGTGGCTAAAAGGCTTGATCAGTTTATGATGGTAGATAATCTTATTCTCAGGGTGGGTCATTACAGTCGTATTTGGTGAAGGTCAACATATCTGATCATTTACCTGTTTGTCTGCAAATTGAAGGCTCGGCTCTTAAGGTAAGATATTCATTCAAATATAATCACACTTGGGATTATTTAGATGATTTTAAATATATGATCAAGGATAAATGGCTCTTCCTTAACCAATATGAAGGCACATCAGCCATGTAAAGGTTAACATAAAAACTGAAAGAGATTCAATGGGTTGTTATCAACTGGGAGAAGAAGAAAGCGACTTTGAAAGAAGAATTGATTGAGGTCGAAAGCAAAATCCATATATGTTATGAAATAAACATTTATGGGACTTTCTTGGTTCATGAATGAGATCTTCTGTTGGATTTGGAGAGTAGGAAGGCATGTCCCTTACGACTGGAGGACGAAGGGTGGAGGTTGAAGAGTCGGGCCATTTGGCTGTCCCAGGGAGATAGAAACACCCAATTTTTTCATAGGTTCGTTGATTATCATATAACTCATAATTCTATTTGGGGGCTATACGACAATCAACGTGAATATATTTCAGGTCAATGAGATTTGGAGAAGGCAACAGTAGACCATTTCAACTCTTACTTCAGAGATACAAGAAACAATCCCATTAGTGCGTAGACAAAGGTGGTAAGATCTTATCCCAAGTTCTTCAATGGTGAGGATTTTGCTTCTATTGGGGCCCATGTTTCATTGACAGAAATTGAATCTATACTTAAAAATGTTGCCAAGGCTAAAATCCCGGGACCAGATCGTTGGTTAGTAGGGTTTTTCCTCCAATTCTTTGACTTAGTAGGTACGGATTTGCTCAAGGTGGTCGAAGAATCCGGAACTTATGGGAAGGTGTCTATGGGGTTGAATTTGACTTATATAGCATTAATGCCTAGGTCGAATGTACTAGCTTCCTTTAACGAGTGTCGACCTATATCATTGTGCAATTTGGTATAAAAATTATTGCAAAGGTGATCACCAACAAATTAAAACAATTTGGCTTTTTACACAATAGGTTGATTTTTTATGCTATCGGAGTAGCCCAAGAGACACTTCATTCCATCAAAGTGAAGAAGTTGTCTGCTATTATTTTGAAGATGGACTTGGTTAAATCCTATGACCAGGTAAATTGTACCTTCTTAAGATTGATTTTGCTTTAGGTGGGTTTGTCATTGGAGGTTATGGATTGGATTATGGCATGTGACGTCTACAAATTTTTTGGTCCTCATTAATGGTGCTCCTACTAATTTATTTAAGTGTTATAGGGGGCTACGATAGGGTTTCCCATTCTCCCATTTGCTCTTCTTATTGGTGATAGAAGGCTTGGGGAGACCGACCTTACAGGCCAGAAGTGAAGGTAAAATAACAAGGATCAAACTTTCATGGAATCATTATATCTTGCATCTTCTTTTTGTCGATGATGTCCTTCTTTTCGGCATGGGGACTGTGGAGGAGTGGAAAGCTTTTAAGGAACTAATTCAAGTGTTATGTGAGGCTAGCAACATGGAATTCATCTTGCAGAAGTCTTCTTTATATCACAATGAGGTTCCTATTGATATTATTGGTAATGTGGTTTCACTTTTGCCATATCAATTGGAGCACTTAGATTCGGGTTTCAAATATTTGGGATATTTTTTAAAACCAAATAACTATATTGTGGTTGATTTCCTGTGGCTTGTGAGGAAGCTGGAACAACGAATTGAGCATTGGGTTTACAAGTGGCTTTCTTTGGGAAGACGTTTGATATTGGTTCAATTTGTGCTTCAGAATTTATTGGTGTATCAGATTTCACTTGCCAAAGTTCCTTCTAGTATACTCCGCAAAATTCATCAGAAGAATTTTAGTTTCCTTTGTATTGGTAGTAAATTAAAGGAAGGTGTCCATCTAGTCAATTGGTCTCGTATATCCTTGCCAAAGGATTTGGGAGGATGGGGCATTAAAAACCTCTTTTACTTTTCCAAGGCTCTAGATCGTAAGAGTTTGTGACGAGGACTATTTGTAAGTGGATTATGGTGTAATACCATTATAGGTAAGTATTTGAATAGAGTCTCAGTGGTTGACCGGTTTTGTTAGCCGCATCACCAGCATGCTTCTTCCTCGAATATATGGAGAGGAATTATCTCCATGGTCCCAATACTAATTGGTCGGATAGTATGGAAGGACCATAGTATGGAAGGTGGGAAATGGTCTTCATATCAAGATCAGAGTGGATCCAATAATAGGGGTAGATGATTGGAATAAATTATCACTTATAATTATTTCATGTTTCAACTCCTTTGGCTTCTATTTTTTGGCAAATTTTAGAAATCCGATGGCGGGTCCATTGGACAAAAACTACTGGTTTAGCTCAGATGATCTCGACTTGGGGGGCATCTATGTAGAAGAATGGAAGAATTATGTTCAAGGCCTAGGAAACTGTGGCATCAGGCTGGAGGATTGGGATGACCAACTCTTATGGTCATGGAATACATCTACTGGGCACATTTCAACTTCCCTGGCTTATGATACTTTTGCATACTTCTCTGATGTGATGGATGAAAAGTGGTGGTACAGGTCACTATGGAATTGGAATTCTCCATTAAAGTTACAATTGTTCTAATGGATGGTGTTGGAGAATAAAACCTTGGTGGGGGATAACTTAAAAGAAGAGGGGATTTATTGGTCCCTTCCTTGCGTGTTATGTTATGCTGGAGAAGACTCGGTGGATCATTTGCTTGTTGCTTGTGTGTTTTCACAAAATATTTGGATTGAATTTCTTTGAGGGTTGAATTCATCTCTTGATTGGGAACGTATCTCCTTTGAAGATAGCTTGTAGACCTAGGTTCAATATGTGGGATTCCTCGTCAGTTTGCCTTTGTTTGTCATTTGGAGCATTTGGCACTATCGAAACTTGATCATCTTTGAGAATGGGAAACATAATTTTTATAGTCTTACCACCAAGATAGTTGGGGACTTTTTGGACTTCCGCCAGAAAACAAAAGAGGCCAATGTACATCCATTAAGAATCCCTCCCATTACTACAGATTTTCATGTGAGTTACCTTGATGGAGCAACACAATGTGATCATTGTGGAGCAATCATGGTAATCGAGTTGAATAAAGATCATTTCTTTCAGCTTTGTATGGCATGTGGAATCGGGAAAAAATCTAGAGACGAACTATTGGCCCTATGGCGGTTACTCCATTTTGCCTGGAGGAAGAGTATTTTATCATTGCAATTGTTGGGGGATTCTCAGGCCATTGTTGGGTGGGCATTGGGGAGCACAAGTCTACAATTTTTAACTATGGAGGGAAGGAAAATAAGGATCCGGAACTACAAAGAAAATTTCAATTTGTCACTTTTGATCACATTTATAGGTAATTGAATGCACGAGCTGATCGAATTTCAAAGAAGGCTTTGGGGAATGTAGAAGTCTTGTTGTTTTTTGAAGAGTATAAAGAACATACAAAGGTATCCTCGGGCTCATTTTAGGTATATTAAGGAGTTGTAAATTCATTTTTCCAGGTATATTAAGGAGTTGTAAATTCATTTTTGCCTCTAGTCTTATCCGTTTTGACCATATATGGACTTACACTTCATTCAACTTGAGGAGAAGTACTTATGATGCTTTGAGACTCTACTAGACACGGATTAATAGATAATTACGATTTAAATTGTTGTAAAAAATTTTATATGTGTAACATAATGGTAGTAACTGTTGGAAATTATAGTTATTATTAAAGGAGGATCGTTTATGTAACAATGGAACTATTCTAAAGTATTGAGGCTTATGGTGTGTAAGATTGTTTACATACTAGGGGATATGTAAAGTTGTCTTTGATTCATAAATCAATGAATATCGAGCAGCAATGTTTTTTGATGTTGAAAAAAATAATTGATTTAACTAATTTGTAATAGTCATTGATCTCACTACTTAAAGGTAAAACAAATGATATGAAT
Organism: Larix kaempferi; assembly: GCA_027924585.1. Classification (NCBI taxonomy): domain Eukaryota; kingdom Viridiplantae; phylum Streptophyta; class Pinopsida; order Pinales; family Pinaceae; genus Larix; species Larix kaempferi. The sequence continues at coordinate 9,987,140 of BSBM01001023.1, read as the reverse complement.
CTTAGGGATGTTGGGTTTCATTGTTGTGGGAAAATCCAACGAATTAAATATTATTTTAATGCAATGTACAAAACCATTGATTTTAGAAGGAATGGAATAATTAACGCACAAAGACAATGAATTCATTTTTATCGTGTATAAATTATCATATTTCACACCATGATCAATGAATGCAGTTTTTTGTTTAATCTATGTGTGCATACAAATAAAAAACACAACAATACACACAGTAATCAATTATAATGGACGTGGATATTTTACCCTATAAACATGAACAAGAAAACCGGCTTCAATTGTTCATTTCCCATTTCGGCAATCTTGAGTTACAATGCAGCTTGCTGCTCTATATGCATCCTCCTATCTTAGCTAGCAAAGTCCCTTTGAGATTCAAGTTACAAGGAGATATAAGAGAGTTGAGGGGTAATGGGAAGTCCAAGAGATTGATCTTTTAGTTTCCATTCCTCTCACTATTATTTTCACTTTCTATTTTATTTAATTATTGTTTTTTCTCTCTTTTGCCTCATCTACTTTTACATTTGCAAGGTCCTTAATGTTTTAACTTACCTTCGTGAATTGCCAAATTACACTTGTAAGTATCAATCCTTACAACCACTCATTTTTTGGGATCCATTTTGGATCACATCTCCCCATTGAAAATATTTTTGGTCTCCAAAATCTTAGAGAACCAATCTCTAAAGTAATTTTGTCATGTTCCCATCCATCATTCTGACATCTAGATGGGTAGTTTCAAATTTCTTCATACAAAATTTTGCTCCATGGAGGCCGTTATTCAAATTCAAAACTAATTTTAGCCTCCCATGAGCACAGTAAATTAAGAAATGCACGTGGAAGTGAATAAATATAAATCACGGGAAGTAACAATGAAATTCACACAATAACATGCATAAATACTTATATTCATAACAAGAATAAAATATAAATTGCATATTCATATACAACAATGAATACTTGTCTTTTAAAAGATGAAGATCCAAGTAACTAGTTGTGTAGGAAAAATTTTCCACCCAACCGTAGGTATTAGCTACAGATACCATACCCAAGCCAAGTTATGAGGCCACCAGGGTGAAGAAAACACCTACAACCTTCACTCTCTCTCAACCCAACCCATTTTCTCTCATGCTTAGCCAACTTGCTCATCACAAAGTACTACAAGCATCACATTCAATCACCCCAACCATGTGTTGACGCAGACCTAGTCGATAGGGGTTCCACATGCTGTCGACACCAACCCACCGCGATCTCCCTGAGAACCGGCCCAGACAGGTTTTACCCCATCCAGCAACACCTGCGGAGAAGATGAGGTCTCACCCGAGATGTTCAAGGGAGAGTTGACGGAACCATGTTTCCGTCGAATGAAGGAGGATGTTGTGCATCAATTACTTAACTTATCGCAACATCCTGTATTAGATCTAAGCATTCAACTCCGACATTGAGCATAATTGTGACATTATTAAACAGATCTTAACATTCACAGAATCATTATTGCAACAGATATAACAGTAAAGCATTAATCGCAGCAAGGAAACATCGCATCATTCACAAAGTCATATCACATAATGCATTTACCACAGAAAGATGGAAACGACACAAAGGTTCTGCTTAATAGCTTTGTCACATCATATTATCTCCGCAAAAATCCAGATACAACAACATACTCAGTCTTCCGCTTCGGATCAAGATCAAGATTTCACATTTATGTTCTTCACCCAGATGCTCCTCCCTTCAACACTTACAAACCTACATCTATTTTTAGGCTTGCACCTTTACAATTATGGACCACTTAGGCAACCGCCTAACTACTTCTTAACAAACTTCTACAAAAATTAACCCAAAATCCCACATAATGCGGTCAAATGACCCAAAACCCCCATAATATGGTCCAAATGACCCAAAAACTACATGATGCGGTCTAAATTACCCAAAAACTACAAAAAATACTTGTCGCCTTGCGCGCTGCTTTCCTTCTTCCGCAGTATCGCAACATTCGCGATGCTACGATGATGACCCATCAAATCGCCTGCCAACAGGCCCCCAACACAATCTTGTGGCTCGCCCTCGAGCCATGTCAAGCGGACATGGTGTACTCGGTGGTCTTGACCCTGAAATCCTCATACTGTTGGTCGACTTCTGTGACCTACTCCTTTGTTGCCATAGCCATTGCCTGGCTGTCTATCACATCCTGCACTGATGGATGCTCTTGTACCCGTGCAACAACTTGCTGGTGACCCGCCTGTACAACGTCTAGCGCAGAACTTGATTTAAGTAAAAATTGACCGCCAATCTCCTGAGCAGTACTGGTTTTTATGTGAAGCAGTATGGACTCTAAAGCAAATTACTGATGATAATGATAAGAGAGGACAATTGGCGACAACCCTTTGGGGTCGCGCATTAGACTGGTTCGTGAAGTTTGTGCAGGTTCCTGTCGGTGCTCCAAACAAGACACAGGACGAAGTCCGAGCTGGATTGATCGTGGATTTCAGAAAACCCAAATATGAAGCACAATATATTACATAATTAAAAGAGATTAAGCAGCATCCCAATGAGACTGTGTGGGATTTTGACCAGCGATTCAAAACACCAATGGCGAGGGTCAGCTTCGACATGAGCATTGTCCAACACAAAGAATGGTTCATCGCGGCATTGCTCCCGCACATTCGATTACTGTTGATGCAACAGAACATCACAACACCAAGTGAAGCTCTGGAGATTGCAATGCGGTTGGAAGCTTCGCCGATTGGTGAGAACGCAGCTGGTATGTCGCAGATTCAGATGCAGACCCAGTCGACAGGGGTTCCACATGCTATTGACACCAACCCACCGCGATCTCCCTGAGCACCGGCCCAGACAGGTTTTACCCCGTCCAGCAACACCTGCGGAGCAGATGAGGTCTCACCCGAGATGTTCAAGGGAGAGTTGACAGAACCATGTTTCCACCGAATGAAGGAGGATGTTGTGCATCAATTACTTAACTTATCGCAGCATTCAGTATTAGATCTAAGCATTCAACACGGGCATTAAGCATAATTACGACATTATTCAACAGATCTTAACATTCACATAATCATTATTGCAACAGATATAACAGTAAAGCATTAATCGCAACAAGGAAACATCGCATCATTCACAAAGTCATATCGCATAATACATTTACTAGAGAAAGATGGAAACGACACAAAGCTTCTGCTCAATAGCTCTGTCACATCATATTATCTCCGCAAAAACCCAGATACGACAACATACTTAGTCTTCCGCTTCGGATCAAGATCAAAATTTCACATTTATGTTCTTCACCCAGATGCTCCTCCCTTCAACACTTAGAAACCTACATCTATGTATAGGCTTGTACCTTTACAATTATGGACCACTTAGGCAATTGCCTAACTACTTCTTAACAAACTTCTACAAAAACTAACCCAAAATCCCACATAATGCGGTCAAATGACCCAAAACCCCCATAATATGGTCCAAATGACCCAAAAACTACATGATGCGGTCCAAATGACCCAAAAACTACAAAAAATACTTGTCGCCTTACGCGCTGCTTTCCTTCTTCCGCGGTATCGCAGCATTCGCGATGTTATGATGATGACCCATCAAACCGCTTGCCAACACCATGGAACTCCCTTCTACTACCCCACACAATACAAGGAAGGCCTACTCTTTATCTACTCAATGGTCCCTCGGCATAACCAACCCTTATAGTGCTCTTCAATGTGTGCAGTAAGAGTCCAACCTGATGTATGCTTTCAAAATATTGCCTGGAATTTAATTCGTGGCTTTTCAAGCATCCCATGAGAAAAATATATATAGTGGGCAAATGTTTCTTATCTTTCTCGACTTCTTTGCTCACCTACATCCATCCTCTTCACTCTAATGTTTGATATTTTCCTCTCCATAGTGCTAATTTATGGTTAAATTCAAAGTATAGTTATTGGCAATGGAGAGATCAACGTGAAGGCTACATAGTGTATGAATTCTTCTTGGAAAATTAGTGATAGACTCTAATGGATATGAGAGGATTGATGAAAATGCATCTAACATTACTTATGACCATAGAATGAAGGACTCTTACAATTGCCATAAAAGTATATTGATCCCATGCTTCCATAACTTCAAGATTAGACTTTCCCACCAACCTCACACATGCATTCAATGGTTGAATTGATAAGTCAAGGGAAGTAAATGGCTCATTTAAGGCACATGGAATAAAATGGATGAGTTCCAAGGATAACACTTAGAAAAAGAGGATATACTTTTTCATAAACCCCCTCTTTCCTCTTCCTTTCTACTAAAACCATAACCCTCTATTGCTCTTTACACAACCATCTTGGACCATTATATTATTTTCCAACACAATATTTATGTAGCTTTAAATCATCATGATAAGCATAGCACATGTTCCATATATGGATATTTCCATCATACATGCCTAGCTATTCATTAATCGGTCCTTGGCCTTGAGCTCCGCACTAGGAATCATTTACTAGCATATTTACATCATGTTACATAATCTGACTTAATACATTCCAAGGGTCAAAACTAGGATATTAAAAATGTGCCTTTTATCTACTTCTCTGGAACATGACCTAACTTTGGCTCCCACCTACAACCCTAACTCTATTTCTAGCTTTGGTTTGTAGCTCTAGTTCTGGCCATGGCTCTCGCTTTGGTTCTTGGCTTTCTTGTTCCTGAATTGTAAAATCTTGCCCGCTGACTCTCAACTCTAAGCAATCTCTAGATTTGAACTCTTCAATTAGATTTCACTCCCATCTTTAGTGTGCAAGTCTTATGCATTCTCAAACTTGGAGATGGTCCATATCGCTAGTTAATGAAATCCAAGTCAAATAGTGTCTTCTCTTACTCACTATTGAATGTATGTAGCGCTCATTTTATAATGATATCCTAGTAATCAATGGCATCACACAACCCCCCAAAAGAGGTGTTCCTTCTTCTTATAGGATCAATTGCTTCTCATAATGAAAACACTCATCTATTGGTGAGTCATTCTTTAACCAGTATATAATGAATAAAACATCATCCCACGTTTGAGATCCTTCTCTGCTCTCTCTTGTTTCCATCAAATTGTTTATTGCCTCATTGGTGAGGCGGACCTCTTATGTCACTAAACATTTGTGGACACTTTCTTCTCCTTGGGATGGCAAGGCAAGGATCTCTTCATCCCTTTCCACTTCATTTTCCAGACCTTTCTCCTAGCTATGTGGTTCCTAGGGTGAAATGTAACGAACATAAATAAAGAAATAATTAAATAATTAAATAGTTAATAGTTTAATAGTTAGGAAAAGACATGTCTTCTCGTCTTAATGGTTCGGCCATATTTAAAGGCGACCAAACCTATGTAATAATCATCTCTTATTATCTATTCAATTATCCATGTATATTTGACCTATTAATGGCTTATCTATATTTCCAGGTGTTCTGGCAATATTAATTGTGTGAACGAATAATTATTCGCTTCATTTGGTATCAGAACCTTGTTGGCTGATCTGGCCTTTGGCCAAAATTTTCAGACTTTGTCTGGTCAGTTTCAGTTTCGGAGTTTATCTGAGTTATCAGTCTTTGATCGAGATTGGCTTTTGGCCATTCATACTTGAATCCCTCCCTCCTCCATCTACCGTCCCCGTCTGCCCACGCTACTCCCCATCCACCTACAGCTCCCCCTACTGCCCCCTACACTCCCATGCTCCCCTTCGCTCTACCCTTCCACCTCCAGCCTTTTCCATCCTCTTCCCTGCGTACTCTCTCCCTGCCACCGCAAACACTGAGCCATTCCACCACCAGCCTCCACTTGCTCCCCGACCTCCTTCCACCAGCGTTAACCCTACATGTTCTCCCCATTCTTCCCACACCTATCCACACTCAGCTTCACTCCTACACCAGCTTCACTCAAACGCCAGCTTCACTCCTTCGCCACCATCTACCCCTTCGCACCCATCCACATCACAGCATTCCCCCCGCGACATCTTCTCTCCACCTCCCCAACTGCTTCATATTCCGCTTCCTCCCCCGCTGCTACCTCCATTCCCTTCTCCATTTACCACCACCCGCGGAACGTCCACCTACGCACCCCCTTGCAGTTCGCTGCCTCACGCAACCCCTGCATCCACCATTGTTGCTCCCTCCGCGACCTCCACGCTGCACCCCCAGCCCTTTCCTCTGTGTTCTCCCTTCGCGCGCGCCCTTCCCCAGCCATCCCTCTTCTGCACTGCACTGCTCCTCCATTCCAACTCCCCACCACCGCTTCTCCCTCACATTCTCCCATTCCCACTTCGCGCCTGTGTCCACCACTCCACCCACCCCGCTAACTCCTGCATCCACCACCCCCACCCAGCCTTCCCTCCACTCCCCACGCACTCCCGCGCCTGCACGCTTTCCTCCCCACTTCCGCCAGCTACCCCTGTGCCTGCAAGCCCTCTATCAGCATCTCCAACCTTCCTCTCTCTGCACAACCTCCCTTCCCAGCATCGCCTGCCACTCCACCAACCACTCCTCCCCCCACCGGACCACTCACTCCTTTTCTCCTGCACACACATTCGTTCCTCCTTTACTCCATGCTTCCACCTCCTCCGCCCTGCAACCTTCTTCACTTCAGCTCCCTCTTCCAATCATCACGCCCACGTCAGCGCTACACACAACACACACAAAAAAAAGTTAATATATATATATATATATATATATATATATAATAGTGTTATTATTATTATAAAATATTTTATTAACAATTTAAAAAAAACATATATTAAAATTATTATAATAGTTTAAATATTTGGATTTAAAAATAATAATAATAATAATAATATTTTATTATTATTAAAATTTAATAATAATAATTATTATTTGACAAAAAAAAGAATAATACTTTTGAAAAAAAAAAAACTCAAAGTCAAAAGGAGTCCAAAAAAAATAAAAAATAAAAAAATCAAGAAAGACATCCTTGCCAAAGAAGTCAAGACTATCAATCTTCGAAGAAGTCAAATCAAAGGAAGACTCAACAAAGAAGGCTAAGTCAAAAGAAGGCTTATCAAGAAGTCAAGACGCGCTATCATCGAAAAAGTCGAAGACTATCTATCGTTGAAGAATCAAAGAAAGATAATCGATCACCGAAGAAGTCAAGACCATGGAAGCCAGTTTGCGATTACAAATAGAGAAATTAGAAGCCAATTTAAAGCGTTATCGAAGAGACAATGAAGATTTGCGCGACAGGAATTCAAAACTGGAAGTAATAATTGAAATACATAAGATGGAAGAAAACTACAAGCAAAAAAAAATTTCTAACTAGAAAAATCATATAGAAAAATTATGTGCGCAAATTGAGGAATTAAAAGACGAAAATGATTTCAATCAGAGATTGAAAAATCAAGATATAAAGAAAGAAATAAACGATTATGAAGTAGAAATAATACGCTTGAACAAAATCGTTAGCGACAGAGATGAAGAACTAACGCAGATACGACATAAATTAGAAAGTCAAGAATCAGAGGTCGGCCAATGTCGACAACATATACAAATTCTTCAACAACAAAAGGACGACTCTAAAAAGGCACACAAGATGGAGATCAGAAAGAGTAATAAAACACTATCCAACAATTCCGAAGAAATTTTCAGATTAAGGAATCATAACAAGACACTAGTCATAAAAATTAAGAAGTTGAAAAATAGTCGGAAGACAGAACAATCCACTGAAAACTAGAAGGGAAACTTCTAGACAAACAGGAAGAAAATAGTTGCATCAGAAGTCATAACGAAGATCTTAAGGAACAACTTAAGAAGTTTGAAGATGACAGAGAAGCGCAAGTAGAAGTGATTAAGAAGTTTCAAAATGATAACATGCAGTTGGAAAACAAGTTGGAAAAGATACAGAATGAAACCTTAAAACCTCAAGGGACAAAAATACAACTTCCAACTCAGATCAATGCTCAAAAGACAACACTCGTAAAAGAAAATGACATTGTGAAAATTCCCTATCGACACCCCAACCATAAAAAACCGATATTCTAAAAAGTGGGAAATGTCGAAAGATAATGGTACTAATGTGATCAAAGCTCCTGACGGCAGATCAGTAGGGAATCCCAGCAGTCAGCAACAAATCAATTTGGGATGGATTGACCCATCCACATATCGGAAGTTATGCTCTACACTTAGCAGTTCGTATCGACATGTTTCGTCAGCCACGACATCGCAAAGAACAATGCGACAAAATTATAAGGCTTTGAGGACAAAGCCTTTCTAAGAGAGTGGCAATGTAACGAACATAGATAAAGAAATAATTAAATAATTAAATAGTTAATAGCTTAATAGTTAGGAAAAGACGTGTCTTCTTGTCTTAATGGTCCGGCCATATTTAAAGGCGACCAAACCTATGTAATAATCATCTCTTATTATCTATTCAATTATCCATATATATTTGCCCCATTAATGGCTTATCTAATATTCCAGGTGTTCTGGCAATATTGATTGTGTGAACGAATAATTATTCGCTTCAGAAGATCTAGATGAAGTCACCAAGACTCTTCTTCCCAATGGCCACTCAACTTGTAGTGGCAGAAAATGTTATTGGGATCAATGTAAGGATTGTTTGAGATGCATCTTTTATCTCTATTCCTTTGAATTCATTGTGGGTTTGGGGATTGCTTTTTTCCATTCTTCCTCTGAAATAAATTTAGCTCATGGCATGTGAATTTATTTCCCTAGCAATATGCCACATGATGGCCTCTCTTCCCACAAAATGCACATACCTTTAAGTGCCAAAAACCAGTAGCGCTATGGCATTTCCTCTTGCAATAATAACAAAGAAGGGATGCCTTATCCAATGCATATCACATTTCCTTATTCTTCTTTATTCAACTGATTGTCTTGCTACTTCCTCAAATTCATGGTGTAGGCTAAGTCTCTGAACTCTTCTCTTTGTTTATGTTCTTGAATTTTTCGCAAGAAGAATGGAGCGTCAATGTGTTTTCGTCTTCCTTCTCTACTATTCTTTCTTCGTATAGTAGGGTTAGTATGCAACATATTTTTCCTTCACAAATGTGACCTTTTTGTTCATGGAATTTTCCTTTCTACCATCAAAACCTAAGCCTCTGTGTCTAACCCTCATTTTAGCTACAATGGGACTTAGGATGCCTTGACTTCTCTTACCCGGGCCTTGTCCATCAGAGCCCATCTACCTTGACAATTTTGAACCTATTCCTTGGGTATGCTTTTCAAATTCACCAAAATGATCTTCAAAGACATCTAAGGAAGGTGGTATTACCAAATTTGTCTTGGTCATGGTGGTGGTTTTAATAATAGCAATGGAAGGTTAATTTACTTCCTTGGTCTCTTGTATAGTTACTTGTAGCTTCACCAATTCTTCTTCCTTCTTTGCCAATTCTTGTCATAATTGAGCCTTCATTTGATTTGTCCTATCCTCCTACTAGCTATCCATTTGGATGACCTTCTCTCCCAATTGCACAAGCTACACTCCCTTCTCATATCATTATGCCATGACCACAGTGAGGGAGTATTAGCATTCATTAAGTCGATTATTTAGCAATGGCAATTGTTTGGAAGAGGTATCAAGTTTATTTTATAACTCTTCCATCATCTGATCATACATCCAGACCTTCTCTTTCAAGCTCTTATTCTCATCTTGGAGCTAAGCATTGATGGCCTGTAAGGATTCCAACCTTTCTTTGTTTTCTTTACCCATGCCAGGCCTACAAAGTCCTCTTCAAAGCTTTGCAGTTGTGTCACGGTTAACGATTCAACAACTTTGATACCATATGATCCATAAATGAGGGACTTATTGTTATAAAAATATAAAAACAAAAGCAAAAAATAATCAAAATAGAACACATGATTTACGTGGAAACCCTACTGTGTGTAGGTAAAACCAAAGGGTAATGGCAGCTTTGAAATTTTATTATTAATGAAGAAAAAAAATACAATGCTTTCTTGTACAACAATGCTAGGTGTCATTTCTCTCTTATACTATACATATGAGGGTTGTAGAAGGAACCAAAATACATTGGAAGGTTCTAGAATTTTTCACCTCGAGGGCTCTGCACCCAACACACTAAAATCACGTAAGAGGATAGTCATGTACCACTCTATAAGAAAATGCCAGAGATATAGATATTGGATTTTCTCCAATAAGATCCCACCTTGTTCCACCACTTTTCTTATGCTTAATATTGATATGCTTCGTGCAATCATTAAATGCTTGATTCTTCACTAAGTGAGTAATGCTTTGACTATCACAACACAAGGTGATCTTCCACTACATCCTCTTGAATTCATACACCAATCACTCTAGCCATTGTGCCTCTTTAATGGCCTTGATCACTGCCACGTATTCTACTTCAGTGGTTGATAAGGCCACCATTGGTTGCAACTTAGATATCTAGCTTTCAACTCCACTAGCAAGACTGAAAGTATATATTGTAGCAATTTTTCATCCATCTTTGTCTCCACCAAAATCAAAATCGAAAAAACCTTTAATTTGTAAATTTGTAGATCTATAGCAAATAACAACATTTGAAATGCCCCTCAAATATCTGAGTATCCACTTCATATCATTCCAATGCTCCTTACTGCAATTCTCCATGAATTGGCTAACAACTCCCACTACCTAGGAAATATCCAATATGGTGTTCACCATGGCGAACATGAGGCTCCCTACTATTGATGAATATGATACATGAGACACGCTTGGCTTCTCTACTTCTATGCTAGCACATATTCGAGAGACAACTTGAAGTGTGCAGGAAGTGGGGTGATAATTGGTTTTGCATTATGCATATTGAAGTGTTGCATAATCTTTTCTATATATGACTTTTGACTTAATCAGATCTTCCTACACGTTCTGTTCTTGTGTATCTTCATCCCTATAATTTGATTTTCCACTCATAAATCCTTCATTTCGAATGTCCTAGCCAATTAAGCCTCAAGACCATTTTTTTTCTTCATGTTGGGGCCTGTAACAAGCATATCATCAACATACAACATAAAGATAATAAAGCTGCCATGATCAAACCTCTTGTAATATGCACAATGGTGAGCTTCACTTCTACTGAAATGTTGGCTCTTCGTCAAGGTGTCAAATTTTCTATACCACATTCTTTGCGCATGTTTCAATTCATACAAATATTTCCTGAGTTTGCAAACCAAATGCTCCTTGGCTCTTACTCTATAGCCTTTAGGTTGATCCAAACCAAATGATCCTTGGCTCTTACTCTATAGCCTTTAGGTTATTCCTCAAGATCACCATGCATGAAATAAGTTTTTGCATCTAGTTGCTTCGACTCTAAATCTCGCGTCGCTACAAATGCAAGTAAAACTCTTGCATTAGTTAGCTTCACAACTAAAGAGAAAATTTCATTAAAATCTATACCTGACTTCTACACATAACCTTTTGCCACCAAACAAACTATATAACGTTCCAACAACCCAACATAATTCTTCTTTACTCTATTCACCCACTTGTTTCCAACAATATTTATTCCTAATGGGAGATCCACAAGTTCCCATGTTTCATTCTTGTGTATAATGCTTTCATTTCTTCGTCCATGGACTTCTTCCATTTATCTACATTCTCAGATTCTCTAGATTCCTAAAATTAATTTGGTTCACCATCATCAGTTAACAAAGCAAAAGAAGGCTGAAAATTAGGAGAATACCTTTATGGACATAATATTGGGGTGTGTAGATCTCCAAAGTTGTGGCTATTGAACTCATTGTTCTTCATGTTGATCAGAAGCTTCATTTTCATTTTTGTCTTCACACATTTCCACTTCAACAGGTACAATCTCATGGGGTTGTTGTACCTCCTTTCTTTACATTAATTTTTCATTAAAAATAACATCCCAGTTAAAAATTACCTTTTGGTTAGTAGGACTACACAACCAATACCCCTTTATTGTATTATCATACCCGAGAAACACACATCTCCTTGAATTTGGGTCAAGTTTGGACCTCTTTTCTTTAGTCACGTGGGAAAATGCATCACAACCAAAGATACACAAATGAGAATAATCAATTTGCTTACCACACAAACCTCCTTTAGAATTTGTCCATCCAACGTAGTTGTAGGTGATATGTTAATCAAATAAGCAATTGTTGTAAGAACCGCTACCCATGATCCATTATCCAACCCAAATGCGTTAAACATGCTTCTTGCATGTTCCATGATTCTGTATTCATCTGCTTAGCCACACCATTTTGTTTTGGAGTATATAGAGCAATCTTCTGGTGCTTAATTCCCTCATGTGCATAAAATTTACCAAATTTCTTGGAGCAATAATCTCCTTCGCTATCTAATCTTAGACATAAAACAGACTCACCCAAACTTTTCTACACTCGTTCCTTGAACTCCTTAAATTTCTCAAAGGATTCTAAGTTATTTTTTAGAAAATACACCCATGCTGTTTTAGAATGATCATCTAGAAAAGTTAGGAAACATCCAACACCATTTATAGACAGATAGGGGACTGGTCCAATATATCATAATGAATAAGTTACAAGAGATTATAACTTTTACCAGAGCTTGTAGTAAACCAAACTCTCTTACATTTACCAAAACTACAATGCGCACGCAAGTCTCATTACGAGACTTAATCCCGGAAAGCATATCTCGATCATCCATAAATTTCAAAACTTTTTCACTCATATGTCCAAGTTTGTTTATGCGCCAACATCACTACATCTAGAACAATCCCTAAGTTTGTTGTTGCGCATGATTTGTCACTGTGTCACTAGACAAATGATATAGGGTCCCATAAGCTTCTCCTTTACTACCACTAGGGATCCTTTTGTAAGTTTGCAATGGTTGTCGCCAAAGGAAGTAGAATACCCCATCTTATCCATCATCTTGACTGAGAGAAAATTATTGAGTACATTTGGTACATGGCGTACATCACACAACTTCCTTTCTCACCCTTTGTCCGACTTGATCCTAATATCCCATCTTCCCACAATTTCAAAAGGATGATCATAACCCAAGTAAACCATCCCACCATTATAGGGTTGATATTGGCAAATTAGTCTCTATGTGGAGACATGTGGAAGCACCTGATTTCAAAACCCAGGCATATAAAAGAGATATGCTCTTACTGAAATAGAAGGCCTCACATCTTGTTATTTCTTTTGAATATGTTTGTGTCAGCCTCAAGTAATGGTTGATCTAGCTTTTCATCACTATTTTCCTTCTTTAGATGCAAATAGTCCTTCGTTGAGTGCCCCGGTTTCCCATAATTCCAACACTTCCCTTTCAGTTTGCATCCTCTGGGCTTAGATATGGACTATGATCTGCCTGTTGACCCCTCTCGCTGGATCGACCTCTCACAAATAGGGATTTACTGGTAGAGGGCTCTAGAGATGATTTTCACCTCAACTCTTTTCCCATCAAAGTGGCTACCACATCATCGAGTTTTAGAGTTATTGGTGATGGTCATCACCAAATGATCACATGTATCTTAGAGGGAACAAAGTAAAATGATTGCTTTGTCCTCATCCTCCACCTTTACACCAACCAAGACCAGTTTACTGATTAGGGTATTAAACTCATTCATATGATCTACCACAGTTGTACCCTCCTTCATCCTCGGATGATAAACTTTTTTTCTTTCATGAAAACCTTATTTGTTGTCGATTTAGTCTCATATAACTTCCCAAGTTTCTTCCAAAGGGATTCCACAATCTTTTTTCCAGCAACATTGAACAAGAAAGAGTCTGCTAGGAAAAACTAATTGTAGAAGTCATCCTTGTGTCTAGCTTTATCCACTCCTCATCTGTCATGGCACTCCTTTTTTTTGCAACCCCTTTCAAGGGTAGGGATTGGTTGTTTTGAACAAGCAAATCCTCCACCGTCATCTTCCACAAGGAGAAATTCTTGCCATCAAACTTCTCAATTTCGAACTTGGATAAACCCCTTGTCATTGTTGCAACCCCCACTCGCATAAAACCCCATGCCTACGAGTTTTCCATGTTATGATACCTATGTTATAAAAATATAATCAAACAACAATAACAATAGAACACTAGAACACACAATTTATGAGGAAACCCTGTTTTGTGTAGACAAAACCATGGGGCAATGGAAGCTTCGATATTTTATTATTACTCGGCAAAAAACTTACAATGCTTTCTTGTGCAACAATGCTAGGGGCCATTTCCCTTTTATACAATACATATAGAGTTCCAAAAGGAACCAAAATACACTAGAAGGTTCTACAAATTTTTTACCTCAGCCCCCCAGGACCCCCCAACGAGCTCGACGCATAGAATTACATGAGGGGATAGTTGTGTACCACTCTATAGGAAGATGTCAGAGATCTGGATATTGAATTCACCTCCTAACGTTTACATCCCGCTAGCTTCACCAACATAGATCCTTTGCATAATTTACTTATAATCTTTGTTCTCAATCTTATACGGTGATCTCTATTCTTTTGAATGGCTATAATTCCTTTGTTCTCTATGCATTCCTAGATGCAATTGTTTTTCAACATTGATTAGGATTGATAGATGTATTTTTCTCTGGTGTAACGTGCACGTTAGACATCCAACCAACAATGAAAACCATTCAAGACCCTAGGTATGAAAACAAGTATATCGTCCCAAGAACTATCAATCTTGGCTTCAATGAACTTTATACAAACCGACAATGTTAATTGTGCAAGAATTCATTGTAGCTCGAGTTTTATGCTAGTTCAATCTTTCAATAATGCATAAATAACAAACATTAAAGGAACTACATCCACTATTAAGGAACCATGTATTAGTAATTCTCAATTTACAAGGAGAGGGATGTTCTAATCACCATTTGAAGAGAGCACGTTTTATGGTCTCTCATAGTCAACCTAACAACAAAGTAAAACCCATTGCTTCAACATTAATAAATGACATCAATGCCTTACTCAAAGGCAACGTATTGACAACATAGTAATCATATTCCTTTTCCATGGTCTTTATCCCATGGAGATTTTTGTTGAAAGTTGTCTAAGTGTTTATCCAAGGACATATTCTTGGAATTATTGTCTATAGATGCTTTCCTTCCTCCATCTCAGTAAATACAGGACAATGGGAATTGTTTTGCATAGAAAGGATATGTATAAAAATGAGTTACGTACACAATTTGTTGGTATCTTCTTGCTCTGTGTTAGACCACCCCATATTTCATATGCATACAACTATAGATTCCACAAACAAGACCCAATTGACTAGAGGAGCATGTGAGTACGATATCCCAAGCAATTCAACATTGGATGCGTCAAGTTGTCCATACAATTCCCAGTGTACCAAGACATACAATATGGAAATTTGAATTGAAATTTGGCAAGGCTTCACAATCAATTTATTTCAACAAGCATTACATACTAAATGTGATCTATGCAACATTTTTGTGGCTTGGCTCACTATCAGAACAAACCATGTGACTAATATAAAATCTGGTGATGTTCAGCTACGAGTCTCTAGATTTTCTCAATGAAGATTACATAATGTCATGGATTTTCTCACCCTTAGATAAAACCATAAGAGTGATCTTAAAGATACTACTATTTAAATATGAGTCAACAGATTCCAAATTCTATGAATGAGAAGAAGCAAATATCTATGTGGATAGAGTAATCTAACTCTAGTTAATGCCCGATTGATGATTCAAATCCTCATCCACACACATCCTTGTCAAGGTACCTAACAACCCATATAGTGATGTGTATGATGTATCCAAGGTGTGTATGGCATGGTTGAATACCAACAGCTTCAATAAACCACAATTTGTTGTTATTCAAGGATGTAAGTAGCATTTTGAACAACAATAGCAATAGTTGATTCACAACATCCATTTATCTCATTGCCTAAAGGTGAAATGGATTGTTTCGCTTTCAAGGTTGTTGGGTTTCATTGATATGGGAAAATGAAACAAATTATGATTCCTTTAACCCAACATACAAAAACATTGGTTTCAAACGGTAGGATTCGATTGAAACACATAGGCAATTGGTTCATTTTTACTATCTATAAATGGTTATGTTTCACACCACAAACAATAAATGGAGTTTTAGTATGATCTTTGCACTCATACAAATAAAATCTATAACAATATACATAGTAATACATCTCAATGGACACATATATTTTACCCTTGAAACCCAAATGAGAAAACTAGCTTTGAATGGTTGCTCAATTCTCATTTCGACAATCTCAAGTTATAATGCAACTTGTTGCTTTGTGTGCGTTACCCTTCTTGTGGCTAACCAAAGCTCTTTGAAAATCAAGTTACAAGGAGATATAGGAGAGCCGAGGGGTAATGGGAAGGCCAAGAGACTAAGGTTTAGTTCCCATTCCTCTCTCTCCTATTTTCATTTTCTAATTTATTTAATTTATTTCCCCTCTCTTATATCTCATCTACTTTTACATTTGCATTGTCCTTAATGTTTTAACCAACCTTCATGAATTCTCAAATTACACTTGTAGGCACTAAAGCTTACAACAACTCATTTGTTTGGATCCATTTCATATCAACCTTTGTTGTGGGAAAAATGACTCAGTGGTGAGCTAGATCTCCTTTCCTTGCAGGTTGCAACCAAGGCAGCAATATATGAGGGTGTTAGTATGACAAATACTATAATGTTGAAGCTGTAAAACAAATAACAACAAACATAAGAGCTACTTCTAAAATTAAACTTGCCAAAATGATATGGAAATAAAAACAAAGATATAAGCTTCAATCAAATGATTAATGTCCAATGAAAAAGCTCTGAATACAATGGTATCACCCATAGGAATGTAGCTTCCAAGGGGTAGCCAACACTCCCTTTGGGAGGGTCCTTTGAAGTCTTTCTAATTGCTCTCTAACTAACTTTGGAAGGTGAAGGAAAACACTTATTGCCCGAGGAAGAAATTAAGGGAGCTTGAAATGTCAATGGATGGTATGCCCATGTTCATGACGTTGCTTACACCAAAAGGGAATTTGATCATAGCCAATTGTTTAAATCCATTCATTATCTTGGTAGTTTATGATTATGGGTTTTTGAAGGGGAATGATAATATTCATTAGGACATAGATTTAGGTGCAGGGCATGTACCTCATATCCTTGGTTACCTTTGGAGAATTAATGAAGATCCCCATTGTCTTCCCAATATCCTCTAATATTGCTTCACACTCAAAGTCTAGTAACAATGAATATAACCTAGTTCATATAAGGGCTTTGGAAAGTCTTCGTTCTTATGGTCGAAGCATTCGGTCTAGTATCTCGCATGGAAACTAGATGAGTTAAAAAAGTATGGGTCAACTTTAAAAATCCTTTCTCTGGTTAACATGTTTATACATATCTCAAAGTTAAGTGACCCTCTAACCTTTCATTTTGAGTTTATCCATAATATTAATAGTTTTAGTTTTTTTGATGATCAATATCTTAAACAATCAACAAATGAAAACGATGACATGGTTTGTTGAAGTTATCTCCAACCTTGGATTCTCCAAAAAAAACCCGTGGCCTTTTGGGTGGCACCTGAGAAATCTTCCCTGGTCCAACACATGATTTTTTCACCCACAACTACCTTATATGAAGGCAAGATAAGAAGGGTCCCCCTTAGGTTGAGTGACCATATAGACCCTATACCCTAATAAAGGTGCAAAATCTCTCCCTTGAGTTAGCAAAGGCCAAGGCTAATATGGTTTATTAAAACTCGAAAAGCATCCATCTCATGAAAAATTCTACACAAAATAGCTTTTTTCTGAAAACCCGAGCCTTTAGGGCAAGCGGACCTTTTGTCATTTCTAGATACTTCTTTCCCTCCTTTACTTTATTTTCATTTCCCTATTGCTCTCGTTCAGCGGTGCTTGCAGCAAAAACCACAAACCAGAGAGCGCCTTTGTTTTTTAAATATCACGCAGAAGCTGTTAAAACCTTCTGTGTCTGCACATTTTTCGCACCCTGAAGCACGAAATCGGGGTCAGCCATGGCGGTCTCAGTACAGAATCTGGATCTCATGGGAGAACGCCAGTACGGCCAGGACGTTCGTACTCAAAATGGTTTGTTCTCGACGATACGATCATTTTAAGCTAAAATTTTAGGCATTTTTTTGTACTCTGCAATAGTCAGTGAGCTGCACTTCCTGATGTAGTAGTTTGATTTAAAGGCAAGTCTCGAGGTCGTTTAAGTTAACAATGCCGTTTGTTTCTGGACTCAGTGATGGCGTGCCAAGCGGTTGCGAACATCGTTAAGACTTCTCTCGGACCCGTCGGTCTCGACAAGGTGTGTAAAATTAGGTTTCTTTAGTAAAGAAGGCGAAAATCGCTTTTACTGGACCCAATATGGCATGCTTTAGCAAATATCCGAAGGATCATAAGCCCTAGTTAGGATGGATTCTTATGGATTGTTATTGTAAGACGAATTTCAATGCTAGTGTATCAGATAAACCATGGTTTAAACCTTTGCAGTCGCATATTTTTAACATAAACACCTAAAGAAGAGAATATTTGTTTTCAGCATTGGTATTATCCAAGGGCCGTTTCTTCAGATTGAAATAATGTAAAGTACGAGTATCTTGAAACGAAGTAGAACATTAAAACTCTTGATGTTTCGCTCAAAGTTCATTGGTTGACTTTACTTCAAACGTATTTCCCTCAGAGAAGCTTTGCACAATGGAAATATATCCATTTTAAATTTAACCCATTTTAGCTGCCCGTTTACCCGTTCTAATTCAAGTGTTTGGTTTTGCAGCACTTTATTTAACACTCGAGCATTAATTCTATAAAGTAAGTATGTTGTGTCCCATTACTTCCCAAGGGCACATGGCCTAAGATTATGATTTTGCAGCAAAATCTTTGTATTTTGTTGTTAGCTGATCTATTGCCAAAGTCAGGACAGAAACATGAATACTTGGAAAAGATTTGTAGCTTTCGAGTCTCAACATTCGGCTATTGTGGACAACACCTCAGTATATCTGAAGTTGTTGTTAGCTGATCTATTGCCAAATTCAGGACAGAAACATGAATACTTGGAAAAGATTTGTAGCTTTCGAGTCTCAACACTCGGCTATTGTGGACAAAAGATTTTCATTAGTTTGTTTGATTGTGTTGCTTTTGGTTTTAGTTTGACAATGCTTGGAGCAACATAGTTTAGAGGTTTGAAGTTGCATGATTAGGTAGGGTTTGGTGGAGCATATAGCCTTATACAAGTCTAGATGGTTAATAGGTCTAGGTTGGAAGGGTGTCTGGTTGAATTGGATTAAGAAATAAATTTCAGTTAAGATTTAAATTCAAGTTTTGTTTTATATTTATATTTACAATTTTGGATTAAACATTGTACAAGGTGGTGTGCTTCTTGGTTGTGGCTCATACTTAAAAGTAGAAATACAAAATTTTTCTAACTTGACGGTAACATAATGGCATATCAAACAACTATTCTTGTATTTGAATATGTGCTATTTAGGAGGCATTACTCCAAGTCTTGCTTACTATTCAAACTGACATAGCTTGTTGAATAACAATCAAACCAAAATTTATAATCAAAGGAGAGTTTGCATTATGAAAAGGATAATTTTCCATCTTATTTGTAATATCATTAAACATAATTGATGAGGGAAGTTGAGATGATTTTTCTTTAAAAGCTAATAGAGGATTTTCTAAATCAACATTGGAGCACTATAATTGACACTAAAAAACTTGGGTCTTTATATTTATTTTAATGCTTCAGGTGCTTATTTGTTTCTTATCATATTTAAGCTCACATAATGTCTCAACAAAATTATAGCGGGCTTGGGAGGTAAACAGGAAGGTTATGCAAGGCTTGCTTACATAGTGTTACTTGTTGGAAGTTGTTTAGGAGGTTGGAAGAGTTTTAAGACCAAATTTCCTTAGAGGTCAATTTATAATGAGCATATTGTAAAGGAGACACTATAACAAAGGGAATTGTGCATGTGCAAATGGAATTGAAGCTGCTAGAAACAAAGAGATGATGGAAGTGCCATCTAAAATGGTTTTGAAAACGAGCATTCCAAAATTAGGAAATGGAGTAGGAATAACACTCACATATTTGTGTGTATGTATGTCTCCACATATATGTTTATACTTTATACAAGTTTATAATCATATTAACATGTTGAAAACAATCAAGTACCAAATATCATATCCACATCCCACAACAGTGATGCCTTTCAAGGTTCATTTTGTGATGTCATCCATAGAGGAAAGTTAAGGGTTTTTTATGAACAATGTGTTATGGGAATAAGAACATATCCTTGTATATTATAATAAATGGAACTGTCATTTTCATTTTTTGTCTAAAAATAATGATTGTAGTATGTCATTGTCTCCTATACTTGTAAGAAGGCATTTGCAATCCATGTCTAAAAGTAACATTTTCAGTATTTCATTGCAAAATATACATTATTACAAAGAAAGTTCATAAGAGGAGGCCTACTTAGGGCCATTATTTAGGAGGCATGTATTGTTCTACAAAAGTCTTTTGTTGCTTTGTGGGATTTCAAAAAGCATGACATGGTCTTGAGAGAGGCACTTGTTTCAAAGTCTTTGCAACATTGGCATTTTAAAGGCATTGTTGGTTGTCATCACGAGACTTTATGCATTGGTTCTTGTGTTGATTTTTGTAGCATCAGACATGTACTTCCACATGGATAGTGTGGAATAGGTGGAAGGCGTCATTATTGACTCTCAGACTTAGGAGATTCACTTTAGTAAAGTGAACTATTAAAGTGAATGTACTTTTGTAATTACTTTATGTAAAGTGATCTAGAGGGTCCATGGTATTTGATAGCCCATGTTATTGGCCTTAGTATTTGCATAGTGTAATGTTATAAAAGGTAGCCTAGGTGAGGGGAGGACACATTAGTTAATCATAGAATGAGTGAGATCTCATTGAAGTGGTTGGAGAAGGACTTTCAACCACATGTGCAGGTGCTGGGGGCAAAGGTTAGAGGAATGAAGCAGGTGGCAGTCGAGGGTTAGCAACCAGCAAGATCAAAAGACTGGTCTTGAAGTTTGAAGGCTAGTAGTCTGTCATTGTATTTTCCTTAGTGGGCCATTTTTCTAGGAAAGGAGCCCAAGATTTATAGTTAATAGAATCAAATTGTTTGTTGGTTTTTCCCTAGTTGGGGTTTTCTAGGGTAAATCTAAGTGTCAAATGTGTAATGATTTCCTATGTTTTTTCACTGCGTGGTTTGTTAAGATTCCGTGTGTTTTTTGTTAATAATTTTAAGGAAATTATTCGAGACAGTTAATCGGATTTAAATCTGAAAAATTTACCATCTTGGTTGTCTTGGCCCGACTCTTCATACAACCCCCTTTTGAATTTCGTCTAGAGCATCATTGGGGTTAAGTAGGAGTGCGTTTCTCTATTTGACTATCTTTGGGACGTGCATCCATGAGATGGAGTCTTTTCTTTGGGAAGATAGTCAATGGCGAGGTTGTCTTTGATACTGTATGTTGATATTCGTGCTCACTTTTGTTGATGATTTGATTCTTCTAGCCTCATAGATTGAGGGCCTACAAAGATAACTCGACGTTTTATCCAACTTATGTGATCTTTGACAACGGATGGTTAACCTAGGCCTATAAAGATAACTCGATGTTTTATCCAACTTATGTGATCCTTGACAACAGATGCTTAACCTAGGTAAAACAAGGTTATGATCTCCAATGCGTCCAAGCGTGCTTTATTTGATTATGTTTCTCCAAGAGGAAGAGATTGAGATTGCTATACCCTACATATAATTGGTGTTTTAGTTTGTGGGGCCACATTTCAACTTGCAACATGCTTTCCATCCTCGACTCAACAAGAGATACATCTCCCCTGCCTTTCTTAAGAGACATTGCTTCTAAAACCATTTCCAGGATGTCTCATCTAGGTTGCACCTCTTGGGATATGATCACCACAATACTTTATGTTAATGAGGTTTGGTGACTGAGTTTGCTTGAGATTGATTAGGTTGAGATGTCTCATCTAGGATGTCTAAATCATCTTGCCCCTTAGTTTGTGGGGTCACATTTCAACTTGCAACATGCTTTCCATCCTCGACTCAACAAGAGATACATCTCCCTTGCCTTTCTCAAGAGACATTGCTTCTAAAACCATTTCCACGATGTCTCATCTAGGTTGCACCTCTTGGGATATGATCACCACAATACTTTATGGTAATGAGGTTTGGTGACTGAGTTTGCTTGAGATTGATTAGGTTGAGATGTTTCATCTAGGATGTCTAAATCATCTTGCCCCTTCTAGGTATTCACTCGTTGTGTTAGATCACCTCCTACCATCTAAGGACGGATTGAGTTAGGCACTTAGAGGATATTTATAGATAGAATACCTAAACCATATCAATCATGTCTCAATGTGCTTGGCCTAAAGATTGATGTTTATTTTGAGCATCGTTTGGAGTTGAGAGATGGCCTCATTGTTTGACCTTCATATGTGTGTTGACATTCGATACATGCTTTCATAATCTGTCTTGGCCAGTTTTGCGTGGGCTACCATAAACTTGGGATTTATTTTGAGCATCATTTGTAGTTGAGAGATGGCCTCATTGTCTGACCTTTGTATGCACGCAGACATTGGATGCATGCCCTTATAACCTCTCTTGGCATGTTTTGGGTAGACTACAATAAACTACGGTTTGAGATGTAGATCACCACATCTTGTGACATGTCAAGGCTTGCTAATGATGCCACCTACAAGAGTTAGAGAGGAAGGAGAACCTCATTTTTGATGCCCCATTGATCGTGATACCAAAAATAGATACTATTGCCTATTTTGGGACTTCAGAGCTCCCTTTCTACCTTCATTATAGAGGGCATTAAAAAAGAGACAATCTCTATGTGTCTCATCGTAGATGAAAGTTTTCAAGAGGATCACCTCATGCTTCTTGGTTGTCTTGTTTGATTGTGGCAATAAGTGACAATCCTCTATAGATCCTTGTTACTTCAAATTTGAGATTGGTGCGCCCTCATGTTTCCTCTCTACTCCACCTTGGGTGGTAGATTGATCTCCTTGAGACCTACGAAGGGCTATTTCTCTTGGACATTAGGTGTGCACCACTAGACTAATAGACAAATGAATGTTAGGTGGCATCAAGAGTCAGTCTCCACTCGTCCAACACAATACTTCTCAAGTTGGTTTGAGCAGTTGAGGTTCCACTTGAAGTTTTTTCCACATGACCTTGGATGTTTATAGAGCTAGGATTCCCTATTCTCTTGCCCCTCTAGAATCATACAGCTAGGCCCTCTCAGGGTCGAAGTAAATCACCCAATAGTATCTTGGCCCCTTTAGAGTTATTGATGACTCCGATGTGGAGCTTATATATAGGTCCCCTAATTCATCCTCGATAGCCAATTCTATCTTCAACATGCTTGGACATTTTCTCTTCTATTTAACATAGAGTCTCATAAGTTTCTAGCCCTTTCTTGCACTTTAGTTTGTTAAATGTTTAACTTTTAGTTGGACACCTTGTTCTTTATCTTTCGCGGCTTTAAGTATTATTTTAGGAGTTTCTCACACTCCCACTTTGTACCCACTTTGGTGTACTCTTTTAGTTTTGTTGACCTACTTTTGTGGTCATTTGTTGGACATAAATAAAAATATTTTATATAAGAGAATATGACATGACTAAGTATGCTTTAATACTTTGTTACAATTTATATGAATGTGTTGCAAAAAAGCATCAAAGATCAATCATATATTTTTTGTCTTATTTTCTATGTTTTTTTCTTTCTATATTCATTTTCACCATTTGTAGGTGATTGTGGTTCCACAAACTCATGTGGCCATGTTTTTGAAGGCTAGAAACATTTGGCAAACTATATAGTTTCTTGCAATAGTTTGACAAGTGCTATAATTATTAGTAGAGATGGAAACAACTCGAGATATATGTTTTTGAAGTTTTTGTGGTATAGTTGGCCTCCTCTTCGGCATTGAGGAGATATGGCACCAAAACCTTCTTAACACAAAACTTTGAATTCCACTTAGATGGCAAATCCTTCCTAGGATTCTTGTTGGTCCATGTAGATTTACCATATAACATAATTATACTGTTTATTTAATGAAAGCATAGTGGATTTTATCAATGAGGTTGTTTTTTAATAGTGAAGCCAATGGCATCTTAGATCGCCCATAACGGTTGAATTCCCCTCGAGACATGGATATGTGGTTGGGGTTAGGTGCAAGTCTTTGGTTACATTGATGGAATAATACCTGCTATCTTGACAACTTAGCCAGATAAAAGTGCTTGTGTTAATTTTTCACCCTTCAAGGACTCTTTCACCTGTGTAGGTGGGCCCCTTTTGCTGCTTGATGTCTTCAAGACACTTTTAATGCATCTATTGAGTTTAAAGGAAGCACTAAAAATGAGTACATTTTAGAGTTTAGCTAGTATTCCAACTGCATTACTTATCTTCACACAACAATCACAACATTTAACACATAAATTGAACGACTTATTTGTGATATGACTAAAGTACACAAGTGGTTGTTGAGGACCAATTTTCCTCCAAACGGTAAGCAATCTTGGCATGATTATCAACTTTGAGCCATTGCTATGATCTAATAAGGGAAGTGGCATTTCTCTCATAGGAATAGTTCCGAGCTCTCATAGCTTATCACACAAGATAACCCACTAGCCTGTCGAGGTGCAATAGCTCGAACAATTGGGAGGTGAGTTTCACACTCTCCCCACCCAGGTTCAAATCCCTAATGAGACATGTGGTCCATTGTGTCTTGGTTGAAAGGGTAAGCACCCCTAGGTGGGATGTCTCGGCTCTAGGTTGAGGCCGAAGTTATTGCTAGGTGTGGCTTGTAGGTTCTTGCACTTAGCCTAGGGTATATAGTCTCAACTAGTTGGATTTGAACCTAGGTCTTGCTTAGGTGCTCTTGGCTAGTTATTGATTTCCCTATACCTAAAAAGAAAGACATCCCACTAACCTATTGGCTGGAATGAGAGAGCACAAGAAGTCAAGCATACACAAAAAAGCAATGTTGGGACAAGCCATGCTAGTCAAACATTCCCCTGCCAACGTCTTCACTACACAAGAGTCCGTATTTGCCAACTTGTGCATTGTTCAAAATGCTTCAAATGCCTTTTAGCATGATTTGAATCTATTCTTCACTAACATCTCTCTACAAATGGGGGAAGAAGATCACAATAGATGAATAATGATCTATAATCCTGCCCACTTAGCTGGGGGACTACAGAATAACTCTATGTGGCCATCTTTCAACTCTGTAAAATGACAAAGGACAAGGACATTATGTAGGATTGAAAAATAAAAAGATTTTCTGAATAAAATCAACTTTACATTAAGAAAACATTACAGAGCACCATCAAAGGGAAAAGTAGGATAAAATTTGTGTAAAATACCCAGAGGAAACTTATGACTCAAAATTGTTATCTTTCATATGGAGGGACTTGTTTCAAGGAGATAATTTCCACTGTATGGTTACCAATTTGGTAGCTTTTTGCCTCGAAATGCAAGCAAGAGGATAAATACTAGGCTGTTGCACTTGCTGAGGTAGAAAATGAAGGAAAAACAACAGAGATGTTATTAGGTTGTTGCCTAATCCCTTGAGTTAGTGAATTAGGTTGTTGCCTTTTTGTGTTTTGAAATGACAATCAGATGAATTAAATTAAGAAACAATATGTGTGCACATAACTTAAATAAAGAGGAGAGAAAGAAAGAACAATCACGTCAGCCTTCACTAGAACACATGAATTGATATATACCCGCACATGTGATCAAAAGAGTTGTAGATATGATGCACAATATACAACAACTCAATTTAAGATAAATTTTCTCCTTGAATAGATAGAGTTCCCACATACATGACGGTTGGGGAGCACAACCATTCATTGACCTAATTAGTCCTTGCAAGGGCTTCCTAATTAAGTGTTCATAATGATGACCTTGTGGCTTAACTAATGGCCCATTTATAAAGTAACAGTGTATTCAAATAATAGTATAATAATAAATTTGCTAATTGCATCTATAAAGTAATAAAAGACAAATTGGATTACAAGATATATATAACATAGTGAGTATTTTGGGCTAAAAGTTTACCTAAAATACATATTAATAATGACCACCTCGGGACTTAACTCATGGCTTACTCATAAAATAATGATATGTTCACTTCCTATTATCATAATAATTTCATCAATTGCATTTGTAAGTCACCAAAAGGCAAAATAGACCAGAAGACATATATAAGATTGTGACCATTTTGGGGCTAATAGATTATTTGTAGCAGGTCTCTGCTCCTAAATACCAAGAACTTTTAAAAAAGCATATTTAATGCCACTGAATAGGCAAAATTATAATTGTGATGAAATGAAGATTGATGTGGGGTATTAATAATAGTTTTCCAGAGCTTTAGGCAACTATGGCAAGTCTGCAATCATTGTTGGTGTCTTATTGACATCTTTCAAATGAAATTGGATTCTTCCCTATCTCTCTTGTTGTTGTGTTGTCTAATCATTCTGGACACACTTATCTAATGCAATCCATCTTATAACTGTGGTTACTTGGACTAGTCATGATTAAACAATGTTTTTTGAGCCCATTTTACTCTCAACAATAGAGGGAAGGGAGGACGAGGTTGGACATAGCTAGAGTGGTTGCCCAGTTTATAAGGGACATTTTGCATTAAAACATTCATTCATAAAATAAATTTTAATTAATCAAAATACACATTGCAGTGATCAATTAGACAATTGAATTGATGAATCATGAAATAATAAAATTTGAAATAGGTCAATCATTGAAATTTCCTGAAGTTACAATGATATAATTGATATTGCAATAGTACATTGATGTATCATCATGGCATAAATGGAAATTTGTCGTATTTACATGAATCATGTTTCATGACACACAAGCAACAAAAGTAGAAACAAGGAATCAACAATTGTTGGCCATGTTTAAACAGATTGTGCTTAGTCTTCTGCTTTTGGGTGCTCCAACAATTTGTGATCTCATTGTTGCGAATGCCACACATATTGACAGTGTTGTCTTTTTGCTTTATCAAAGCATACTTAGTCACGCGAAGAGCCCCTCTAACTTTGTATACTTAGGCATCTTCTGATATTGAAGGTATAGGCAGTTTTGCATTGAAATCTTTATCTCTGCTTTTCTAGAGAAAAGTTTGTTCCTTTGGATAAAGTGGATGAAGATATATATGCACCGATCCTTGTTAATCATAAAGGAACTGGCAACATGGGATGGTAAGTAAATGGCATACTGTTGAACCTCTGGAGTTCCATTCCCATGAATCACCCACAACTAAATGTTGTCTTAGGCTATGACTTGTTGATCCTCTGTTGACTGTAAAGTGTTGAAAGAGTCACTGAATTTTGTGAATGGTATGGATTGCAATTTGTTATGGATACCTTTGTCCTTGTGCTAACAATGACCAACTTCATAACAACTTGGGACCACCCATTTAGTTCTAGATTTAGACCATCTTTCTAATGCGTCTCGTGATACCAGTGGGGTTAAGTGCATCGGTTGCCATGTATAAAGAAGGCATGTTCATCCTATCTCGCTCTGAAGGATTTCAAATGATGGATCCAGTCTTCCTTGTAGAACTTTGATGAGGGATGCCTTTCGCACATGCTATATCACACATGGCTGGAAATGCTATAGATAACATCTTCTATACCTCTACTAGATTAGGAAAATCTATTTTTTTTTCTCTGAGAAAACAACTGTATATTTTCTATTGAATGAAATCAAAATATACATAAGTTGAGCCTTTACCCTCTGTTCCAAAGCTGAAACCTTTCATCAGTCCTCTAAAAAAAACTAATCAAAGACTGACAAGTAAAAACAAGCTGGCTTCTAGCATGTCCATGGTATGCATATAAAAATTACAACAGTCCTGTAACTTATCCACTGAGAGAAACAAAACAGATTGATCAAAAGAGAAGCTGTACAGCTTCTGAAAAGCTTGAATCCCCTGAACTTTCTCGAGATACCAGCATACCTTCTTGAAGTGTAAGAGCCTCTTTTGAGAGGGCGTCGGCTTGCTTATTAAATTCACTAGATTAAGAAAATCGGTATTTACATAATAGACTATATCTATTACTGGGGCAGTGGGTGCAACTACATACTTGCAGTTTCCCCAATAATCACCATCCAACATCCTCTACTTCAAATTCTCCTAAATTACTGTGATACAGATATTGAAATGGATATGGATATGGGGATGGATATGAATATGCAGGGTTGCCACCTTAAGCTGCTTATCTCAGGGAAGAGAGTTGCCTTTATCATATCACTGTCTTGTTATGAACATCATTGGTCTTTTTGCTCTCTAACGAGCTGAATTGTAGTATTTTTAGTGCCGTGTCAATTTTTACATTGAACAATGGATATTCAGGGCCATAATAGCTTTAAGGTCTCTTAAGTATTTATACTGGAGAATGATTCTTAACTGTTATGTTTAACAGGTATATCTTGATTATTTGCCTTCCAGATAGCATCATTGAGTTCAAATAGTGTATTATGGGTAATTGGTGGTTAATATTGGTATTCTATTTGACAATTTGAGATGAACATGAATTCTTCATTAGATTCCTATAAATAGTGAGAGTGGGACACTTATATCTCTTCCCTTGTTAATAAATGTAGTGCAATGATTTATTTATCATAGTTAGATTTAGTTTGCTGGGTGGTCCTTAACCTGATGCGATATACTATAAAGTTTAAACTTAACCAGT
The DNA here is from genome assembly GCA_027924585.1 of Larix kaempferi. NCBI lineage: Eukaryota > Viridiplantae > Streptophyta > Pinopsida > Pinales > Pinaceae > Larix > Larix kaempferi. Next base: position 9,958,391 of record BSBM01001023.1, on the reverse strand, counting down.
TTATATGCAAAATTACTAGGAGTGCAACAAGCCCCCCTTCGACAACTAGCTGCCATCTTGCATCATTTGTGGATTATAATGATTGCAAAATGTTGCAACTTTATGTGATATTTGAATTATGACCTTGTTTGGTTGCCAACTTATAGTCTATGTGATGAGTGCATTTTGGATCCAATGGTGCAATTTCTTTATTGTTCTGAAGTTGAAATTTTATGTATTACTGTGGGATAGTGTGTTGTCTGTTGTCTGCAGAAGGCATATCAATATTGGTTCAGGGTTTCATTATTTATTGGGAATCTGTCAAAATCTCATGTTAAGATTATTAGACCATGCTATTTATTTAGACTTATACAGTGGCATGGTATTTACTATTAATAAGTAGTCTCTTTTGAGTATTATTTTTTTCTGCTTCATGATAGAGGTGTATAATAGTGCAAAGGTTTATAATGATAGTCTCTTCTGCTATAATGATATGTCTAACTCTATTACTGGATTAATGCTTTAACTTGGCTGAAATATAACAGATGCTGGTTGATGATATTGGAGATGTCACAATCACCAACGATGGAGCAACTATACTGAAGATGTTGGAGGTGGAGCATCCAGCTGCCAAGGTTGTATGAATTATGTTATAGTTAGAATATCAAAACATGTGACTGAAAAATTAATTATTTTTTTATTATAATTAGGATTGTAGGTTGTTGATTTGTGCATTAATTTTCCTGTATAAGTTTTGTACAAAATCATCTGATTGAATTTTTGTCTCTTGTGGATATTTCTAATCGTTACTATACTATTTATAGGTTTTAGTAGAACTTGCAGAATTGCAGGATCGAGAAGTTGGTGATGGCACAACCTCAGTAGTTATTATTGCTGCAGAGCTACTCAAGGTGTTTACTGAATATCAAAGCTGTTATTTATATAGTATTATTCTGCTTTATGTGATTTTGCAAGCTTTTTTTACTCTAGTCCTTTTGATTATTTGATCTCAATCTTCTTGATGAATATGCATTAGAATCTGTTGTTGATATGGTGTAGCAATGTGTAACTAGTATCCTTTTTGACAAACTTTGGAGCTTTTTGTGCTTGCAGCGGGCCAATGACCTTGTCCGGAATAAGATTCACCCTACTTCTATCATCGGTGGCTACAGAGTGAGTCTTGTGATTAGCTGCATTCTTATTCACATGATGCAAAATCCTTCTTGTGGATGGTATTATGGGCAGCTAATAGGCATAGCTTATGAGAAGTATATTATACTTTTTCAGATAATTTTAAATCTTGTTTATAAGTTTTATTTTTAAACAATCAATATTGACTTGTATTTGATTTCTGGTAACAGCTTGCAATGAGGGAAGCTTGTAAATACATCGATGATAAACTGGCTGTCAAGGTCAGTTTATGATTAGAGTTTTGATGATGGCCTGTAAGGTTAAGTGGTTGCTTGATAGATCTCATGCTTTTTTATTAGTTGCAATGGGTAGTGCAAATGGATTTTCAGTCCATGTATTACACCATTTGCCTGAGGAACTTGCATTCAATATTTTTGGTTTTGATAATTCCAAGCAAGATTTGCTATGCAAGCTTATTTGTAATGTAATTACTAATTAGAAGTCTAATTCTAGCATGCTGCATCACTTTGATGGTATGGCTCTTTGCTCAATGTTTATTTGTTAAAGTACAAGGATGATTTTGAATCTGAGTATGTGAATTTGTATAACAGGTTGAGAAGCTTGGCAAGGATTCTCTCGTAAATTGTGCAAAGACGAGTATGTCGTCAAAAATCATTGGTACCGAGAACGACTTTTTTGCAAAAATGGTAAGTATAATTAGCTCCAACCAACACATAATCTGCATGAAGATAATATGTTATAAACTTATATGTCATAAGGATATATTTTACCGACGAGACAATTGTATGACATCATCTGTAGGTTCATAACTGGTTCCAAAATGAAGAGATGAACATTCACAGCAAAATGAAGAGACTAACATTCACAGCATGATGTGTTGTGTTGTCATTCACCTTTTGCTGAGATAATTAATGGAACTAAAGTCTAGAATTTGAATGCTTTTGTATTGAGATTATGCTTTTGTTATTGCATATGCATTGTTGACTTAGTCATAATTCAGGTAATTCTCCCAATGATCTTACATTGATATTCATATCACAGTACTTTTATCCCGAGTTGTATAATCTTTATTATGTGTTAATAACTTAATGGTGTTGTTACCATATTCTTCTGACTTAACTGTTAAGTCTGATATGCTGCTCTTTGAGGAAGCTGATTTAAGTCAGCTCATCTGTCATACTTGCAAGTTTGACTGGGGAGATTCACCTGGAATCAAAAGTCTAACTAGAGCCGAACTTGATCATCTGTCTATGAAAGACTGAAAAGGATTAAATACCACTCATTTTTCTTCCTTTTCTGATTTGATTTCACAATAGACAAATGATATACCTGTCATTATAAAATTTAGTGCATTTAAAAAATTTCCCAAGTCAACTTCTGGCATTCATTTGAGTCCGAGTCAAGACTTACTCTTCTGCCTCACTAAGTAATTCTCCAAGTTAAGTCCAATTACTTTTGTTAATGGCTGAATACTAAATAGTTTCATGGATATCGGTGATGGTTAACATCAGTTTTAACCTCTCTCCACACCTTCTTTTTCTCATGTCTTTAATTCATGACCACGTTTTTATTTCTATCTTAGTCTGTTTTCTGCCTGTAGTTGTGTCTTTGGTTCCATTTGTGTTTGGTCTGCATGTCTGATATCAAAAGCAATTTCCAATATCATGGCGTACAGTGGTTTCACCAATTGTGGGTGGATGTTTAATGCCCTCAAACTGTAGTATGCAATTTTTTTTTCTGCTCTTGTTTAAAATTAATGGGTTAGAACTTAGAAACTCTCAGTTATGCACTGTTTAAAAGGAACATTTCATTTTGACTGTCATTCTCATGTCAGCTCAGCTAGTAACTAACTAAGGCTTTGGTTTTGGTGATCTTGATTTATAGGTCGTGGATGCTGTTCAGGCTGTCAAAACTACTAACAACAAGGGCGAAATAAAATATCCAATCAAGGTAGGTGGCTGTTTTGAGAACTGATATGAAGCAGAATAGTTGACCATTATTTGCCATTTTGCATTACTTCTTACCATTTTTGTTACATTTTGAATCCTCTGTTTAGTGACATGAAAGTAATAGCTCATAAAAAATAGCATTACATATTTTGTAATGATCTTTCCAAATTGAAATGAAGAAATTCTTAATTGGTCCTGTAATTACTGTACCTTGCCTCTCAATTTTGAGTAATAAATTCCTATGATTTTATAGGCACTAGTAGATTGTAGATCATCATAGCTGAATGTATATCTAATATCACTATTTGAGTTGCTACTTCGAGTATATTAATATTTTAAAAATATTTCTTCTTGAAGCATGCTATACTATTTTCTTCATCTTTAGATAAATAAAACAACACATTGATCGAGTGATTGGCATGCATCCTTTTAAATAATGAGTAAATGATAGTTTTAAAGATTCAATTAAAATATATTAGGTCTCGATAATACGAGTTCAGTTAATATTTAAATATCAAATGAGGATCTTGCTTTTCTGTTTGTCATTTGTTGAAATGTTGTGTGCTTTCACCTAGATTTTATATTTGGAATTTTTTTTTTTTTTTCCATGTGGATCACATTGTTCATTTAATGTAACTATTTTCCAAGTATGTAGTATTCTTGGTACCCAACATGATCAGATTTTTAATCATGTTGACCAGCCTTTTCTCTAATATGCTTATGATTTCTATTGTAAATCGATATGTACAATAAGCATTTTACAAATTAGACAAGTGAGTTAATAAAAGTTGATATTGTATTCAATTATACCCCATCAGCCAGATTTGCAATAACTTTCAGTCGCAAAAACTCACTAGCATATTAGAAAAAACTGGTCAACAAGATTACGCTTTGATCGCCATTACTAGAAGAGTAATATATTTTCAGCTCATTAATTATAATTTATTACATTATTGGATATTTATTTACTATATGAACTGATTCCAGGCATACACATACATGCACATGGATAGATCAAGATGTAACCCACTAAGGAGCAAGTTCATGTTTTATTCTTTTATTCTTTTATTCTTTTCCATTGCATCATACCAAACCATAGTAAAGAATAGACATAGTCAGATGAGTTTGGATGACTGCATAGTTGGCAAGCACTGTTTCTGTAAACTTTACAGAGAAAAAGTCATCTATGGTAATGCATTATTCTTGATCGATGTAGTAGAGACTAGACTGTTTGCCTAAAGCTTTTTCATGGCTCTTGTAGTTGTACATTATTGTTAGTTGATGGAAGTTTTTATCAGTGGACACAATCTGGCTGTTGGTTCGACCTTGTAGTCAACTAATGGATGCATTTTTTATTGAATAGGACACATGGATATACTGTTCAGGATCTTATGCCTTCTCTTTTTGTAAAAACAAAATTAGTTTGGGTTAACTTCTGTTGCTTATGATTGAGGTTGCTTTGATTTTATTACCCAGGGCATCAATATTTTGAAGGCACATGGGCAAAGTTTAAAAGATAGTTATCTTTTGAACGGGTATGCTTTAAATACTGGTCGTGCAGCTCAAGGAATGCCTACAAGAGTGGCACCAGCAAAAATTGCATGTTTGGATTTCAATCTTCAGAGGACTAAATTGCAAATGGGAGTGCAGGTTCTTGTGAGTGATCCAAGGGAGCTAGATAAAATTCGTGAAAGGTAATAGGCATTTAAACAACTATATGTAACTTTTACTTCTTCACTTGCATGTGAAGCCTCACATACAGAGACTTTTAACTTTTTTCTTCAAAATGTTATATGCCAAGAATAAAGGATATTAAGGCATGAATTGCAATGTTTTCATTGGTAATTGTATGAGTAGCCTTGCTTTTGTGGAGCTATGGTATATTGGTTCTTTTCAGCTCAGAATGCCATGCAGGGGTTTTAATGATGCAACCTTAACCTGGTATAGATGATTGCAGATCACTAGGCAATAGCGTATGCCTGTCGAGATAGGTTATTATGGTTGTTGACATGCCGTAGTCAATTTGTTTTACAGAGAATCAGATATAACAAAGGAACGTATTGAGAAGCTCTTGAAAGCTGGTGCGAATGTCATATTAACAACAAAAGGAATAGATGACATGGCTCTTAAGGTGCATTATTTTTTTATGCATGTTTATAGTGCTTGCAATTAAGAAATTTTAAACGATCACTAATGTTTGGATTGGTTGGCTAATGCATTTTTCTGACTATGCATGTTCAGTACTTTGTAGAAGCTGGGGCTATTGCTGTGCGTCGTGTACGCAAGGAAGATTTGCGTCATGTTGCCAAGGCGACTGGTGCTACTCAGGTATGGATCTTGCTTTATGGTGCCAGTTTCTGAGACAAAGGAAACTGAATTAAGAAATATCTCCAATCTAAACATTGACTCACAAAATGGGTTTGTGATGTACTGAATGGTAACTGAAGTAAAAAAAGTAGCTGAAAGGTAGGTGTGGTCAGTTTTCTTGATCAATAATTTTATGTATCGGCACTGCCTTCTATTACATTTCAGTTTTATGTATGTTTTCAATTTTCAGTACTCGAAGCATTATATCGAAATGCCTACAACACTTGTTTGCCTCCAAATTGTAGTGTGAACACTGAAATGTATTCAAATAATTTAAGGGTCCTAGATTTTTTAAATAATTATTTATCAAATAGTTCCCGAGTAGATTGTTGGTTGCAAATATTTGTTTCTTTTGAAGGGTTGCCTGTGTTACTTGTACTCGTACCATTGTTTATGGTGTCCAAGTTAGCTTCTTCTAGATGTTGTGATATGCCAATCTTTATAATTATGGTTTGCATTTGATCATGCATTTGACATTTTATCACTGATTTGTTCCCATTATGCATGATAGGTTGTGCTATGATATGCGGCGTAGTGTCTAAGCTTTTTGGTTTGAGGAAAGAGGAAGACTATCTTGATATTTCTTTTATTGAACTTCAATTTTGTTGTAGAATTTGTTATATTTGTTGACCTTCAAGAGACAAATCTCATGGTCTTCGATATAACACTAGAAGGTAGAATTTGTTGAGCTTTTATAAAAGATTAACATACAAGAAGATGGAAATATGCAAATAGAACAAGAGACGTTAGGTATAGCACCAATGTCTTGTACCTCATATTCAGAAAGGGTTGCGTTCATAGCACCAATGGATACATAGAATTCTTCCTCACTGTGTTCAGCCACATTAGCATTTTTCTTTTTGGATTGATCATGAATGCTCTTGGTTGTGCTTTTCATCCCACAACTGCTTCCTGCAAACTCTGCTTCTATGCCTAACTTGCCACACTAAAAGCATTGAATATTTTCTATATTTACTTGACTTGAAAGATTTATTTCCATCATCCTCTTGGCTTTGTTTGCTGCCCTTGCTTTTAAACTTCGCTGCAAGTACCACTTCAGAAGACCATTCACGTTGCTATTCCCAAACTACTTTTTCCATCTGTCTTGCTGCAAGAGCTTAGTGCTCAACTGCTGAAATGTCAGATCTTTGTCAGTGCTAATAATGTTCAAGGTTTCAATAAAATTTGCATAGGAAGAATGCAAACTTTTCAAAGTTATAACCACCATATCTTCTTCTTCCATTGTCCTTTCAGTTGATTTCAATCAATCTCTAATATCCCTTATTTTTAACAAATGATCTTGCAAGGAGTCAGACTCATTTTTAATTGCAAATAACAGATTTTTAGGAAAAAATGCTCTACCTTTCTCTGAGGTTTCATGCATCTTTCATATATTCTTACAAATGACAAATCCTTACCATCTTGAACTTCAGGAACCCTCTCATTCATTACCGAGACCTTGATCAACATCACAGCCTCTTGTTTCTTGGCACCATACTACGTGTTGGCATCCATGCTAGTCTTATTTTGCACTTCCATTCCCAATACAAGTTTGTCCAAACATCTGTATTCAAATACGGCAAGCATCTTTTTTTTTAATGATGTAACAGTAAAACCTTTAAAAGTTTCATTTCCATACAACATTATAGGGGATAAAGTGGGCATCATTCTATGAGTTAAATACACAAAATAAATCTGAATTTATTGCTACAACTCAGCTGTTGACAGCCCTACTGTTGTCCCAAACATGAACACCTCTAAATTCCGAGTCTTGAACTTCTTTCCAGTAGAAAAAATTCTTTGTTCTATGCCCCCCAAAAATTAGAAAATGACTGTCCTTGACTATCCTTCCATACAGTTTTTTTTTCCCGGTTTCAAATTTAAATTTCAGTTCTGTAGATAAACGCAGAGTCACTCTGGCACATCTTTTCGTTCAAATTTGCAGGTACAGAGATTGCAAACCCTCTTCAACATTGTTGTCTTTAGAATTAATGTAAAGCACAGGTTCAAATTATGAAACTTGTCTTAATTCTTCATCCATACATTGTCTTTAGTCTTCAAACTGACCTGAATATCTCACATGGATAGGTGGTTTAATCACTTTGATTTTATCTTCGTTTTTCACGATGGTGACTTCACTTTTGGTGCCTTAATCACTTCGATTTTATCTTTGCTTCTCACAATGGTGACTTCGATTTTTGTGGCTTAATCACTTCAATTTTATCACAGTGACTCTTTTGACTGGTGTGACTCCACCATTTACTTTATCTTCGATTCTCTCAACAGCTATACTGATTGGTGTGACTCCTTTGATCCCTCCTTTAACAGCTCACATGACAGTGGTTGCTATTTGGCAACTCTTCAATGGGATCTGAAATCAACTTTTGACTCCACTCACTCAACCTTCTGGAGGCTCTTTGAAATTGACTTGAAACCCCACTGACTTCATCTTGTGGCAGCTAAATCTATTTGTAATAATTTCCTCTATTTGGCGACTTCCTAAATTCAACCACGGCTGGTGGCTCACAAGATGTCTCACACTGGGTGACTCAACTCTGGCTCATTTCCTCTTATGGTGACTATTGTTACTCTAATTCTTTTTAAGGCTATCCTCTGATAAAGATATTGATTTCCCCTCTTTCGACTGTGCTTTTGGCTACAGAGTATGGGTTCTCAGTGTTAACATAGGTGACTTCCCATGGCCACATACATACTTTGGACCCCACTCAGGTGCGTGGGGTCAGAGGACTTTTGTCTGTTCCGTATTGTGATAAACAAATTACTTGTTTCTGTAGTCTAGATGTCTCACTTCTGTCCAAATGTGTCTGTAGTTGAAATCCCGTGGTGACTTCTCTGGTCACAACAGTCTCTGGGCTATTTTATTCGCTTCTTGTCACCATTGCTTTGATACCATGTTAGTTTTACACACTAGTGGGACTGTGAGCTGCACATTAGAGTGAGAAAGAATGGATTTATTCATATCATCTGATGTTGCAATGTCTCATTACATAGTAGGAGAAGAAGAGTATGTTACACAACTCCCACATACCTAACTAATAACCACTACAGTTATTACTATATTAAATGCCTCGTTATTACATTACTTTTTTAGTGAGACTTTATTATATGTCTGAGTCCTTGTTAGAATTTGTACTTGAATATACTATCTTTAAACAAATTCTACTATATCACAATATACATAAGCAATATTATCACTGGAAGATAGACAAGCACAGCATACACAAGAATTTATCCTGGGAAACCCTCTAGGGGAAGAAAACCCAGCAGAACTTCTTCAATATAGATTCTGTCAACAAGTACAATGTCAATACAACGAAGAGCTAAAGCTCTCTCATACAAAGATGCCCCAAGAATAGAAGATACAAAGACAAGATAAGATAGAACCCCAAATATAAGCTTCCTCCAGCTGCAGCCACTCTCCCATGTGCACTTATTCAATTGCTTGAGCGAACGTGTGATAATACAAATGAGGAATTCGACCCCCTTATTTATACACTTGTCTGGCTGACTTTTTCACTATAGGGCCGACTTCACTGGGGCAGTTTTGCCCATTGTTTGGGGCAGACTGCCCATTGTTTGGGGCAGTTTTACCCACTGACTTCTGTGGAGCCGACTTGTCTAATTTCACTTATTCTTTTAGGGTTTTTACATGATCGGTTACAATATGAATATCTTCCTAGGTAACACAATAACATAATAAGAATATCTTCCGAATTTACCTAATCTTCAACAGTCCCAATATGTCTGAGTTCTAAATATGACCACTATCTTTTAATACTTTTGTACCAATCAGTCCTGTTGACCAACATTTGGTTATTTGCTGGACATTTTTAAACTTATCTTATCTTTCACACCCTAAGGCAAAGCCATACATGTATATTTTTCTTAAATGATGGATGCATGGATGGCATTTATCTTTTAAACTAATAATTTGTTTTCTGAAGTCCAAAGTCAATGTTTTCACATTGTTTAGTGTCTGTCTGCAGATATAACTTGTAGTATAGTGGTCAACAAGAGAACAAAATGGCATACAATAATCAGCTATATGTGAGCTGTGAGTTGTGCAGTAGTTAAGTGACAAGTCTTGATTTCATTAAGACAAAATCCCTATGGTGGTTAGGAGTAGTCCTCTTCTTATGGACAGACTCATTGTAATCTACTTTTGCAACCAGTAAAACTTGATTATAGAAATAAGAGGCAAGCATAGTGTTTGAATGTTTATTTTTGTTGGAATAATTAATTTCCCTGGATCAAGCACAGCGAAAGTGAGGTCATCTTATGTTTAGTTTTCCAGTGAGCAATGGTTATGTTATCGCAAGTTGGTATTGAGGACATAACAAAGATGTTTGTTGTTTGGGTGGTAGCTTTCCTTATTTTCATTGAGCAGGGCTCTGCTGATCACAAGTCACAATCGTTGGCATTTTTTTTTTATCTCAAGGAAACCTTGTGGAAATAACCAAGGTTTTTTTTCCCACATTCATGGATGGCATCCCTAATAAGCCTGTTGAAATAGACTAGTGTGCCTCACATAGGGTGATTCAAACCAGGCGCCTATTGGCATGTTTACTAGCCAAATAAACAGCAATAAGTCACGGTGGTTGGCATTGTGGACATAGGAAAGCTATGTTTCTTTTGGGTGTAGCTTTCTTAGCATAGCATTTATTTTTCTACTATTTTACCTTGATGGCAGAGAAGGCTATATGTTTGAGGGATATGATTCAACCACCATCAATGTTTCTCCTCTCCCTCCATTTCATTGCTCATATGCTTCCTCTGAAAAGCAGAATAAGCCTTTCTAGGATAGACTATATACAGGAGGAAAACAGGGAAGGAAATTTTATAGTCATTGAAGCTATTCCAAGATGCCACATGATAGGTGTATCCAACTGTTCAAGTCCTGTAAGGTACTCAATTCCAATGAGACGTACCTTAATGAGAGGTAAGGAATTCGGATTCTATATGTAAAAGTTTTGGCTCTTTTCATTGAGTTAAGACTGATTCAGTAACCACCTCATAGTGTTTTTTATAACGTTATAAGATAATATAAATAGTGACTGCTGTCTTCTCTATCTTGTTTTAGCCTTAAAGTCTTCAATATAATAATGCAGTTATTTGTTGTTCCATATTCTATTAGTTTGTGTCAAACTTTGGGAGTCTCAGTGCCTTTGCATATTGTTATATATTAATTTGACAGATCCAGGAAATCTAATTGGTAGAATCCGAGGCATATTTCTGGATAGTGGCCTAAGGATTTGGTGGCAACTGGATAGCGGTTGAATGGAAAAATCCAGTCAATTAGTCATAGTTGCTTGGGTTTTCAATGCTTCTGAAACAGTTCTTATCTAAATATAAAGCACCTGAAATTTTTCTTTATAAATAGATAAACATTTTGCTTGCAAAGCAATTGATTTAAACTAAAGCACTGAGCCTTACTTTTTAAGTTGTAGATATGATGTAGGGCAATGAATTGCTATTATCGTAATCTGCCTTATGATAACTAATCAGGGGGATTCACTTACCATCTTTATACAGTTTGTTCCACTTTCCCTCTTATACTTTGTTTATTATTCCCAAACTGAAGTATGGAAGGAATTTTCTGGTAGATGCTCCTAGCAATGCATGCTCTTGCTCATTACGGAGTTTTCTCTCCACTTTTGGATTGGATTTGTAGGTTCTTACATTTGCTGATATGGAAGGGGGTGAAACATTTGATTCATCATTCCTTGGTTATGCGGATGAGGTTGTAGAGGAGCGCATTGCTGATGATGATGCCATTCTGATCAAAGGAGCAAAGAGTTCAAGAGCGGTAAGTAAAGCTGTTTCTGCTCTTAAGCATTGAAGTTGTAATTCTGCACTGGAAAGAGCAGCCATCTGCTTGGATCTTGCCTTCCTACTGGGGTTGTGAGAAGGAGATTTTAGAAGTAGTGCTGACTATATTCAATCAGGTAGCTTGGAATTGCCCAAAGATCACTGTTTTTGTGTGATGAATCAGGTTTCCATAATATTAAGAGGTGCTAATGATTACATGCTGGATGAGATGGAACGGTCTATGCATGATGCCTTATCCATTGTGAAAAGGACATTGGAGTCTAACACGGTATGCAAGCATATATAGAGTTTTGTGTTATTGGTTTGCTTGGATTGTATTTTCATAATTGACTTCATGGTGCCTGTTTCTTCTTTTGCCTAAAATTTCATCATTTAGCTGATATACAGGTAGTTGCTGGTGGTGGTGCTGTTGAAGCAGCTTTATCGGTATACTTGGAGAACTTGGCAACTACCCTAGGTTCTAGGGAACAACTTGCAATTGCAGAGTTTGCAGAATCTCTTTTGATCATACCAAAGGTGAGGGTGTAACTCCTAACTCTGCTGAGTGGTTTCCAGGTTGGCAACATTTTTGGTTCACAATCTTAATTCTGTTCTCAATTGTCTGTATCTCTAATTTGTTCATGGAATTCAGGTTCTCGCCGTGAATGCTGCAAAAGATTCCACAGAACTAGTTGCTAAGCTTCGTGCTTACCATCACAGTGCCCAGACAAAGGCTGACAAAAAACATCTCTCAAAGTATGAAGAATGCCATAATTTTTTTGCCTGAATTAGTAATTATGTTTTTGCAGGACAACTTTTTATAAATACATTCCTTTTTCTTTTTACAATTAAGTTGAGTTTTTTTCCCAAGATGACAGTGCTATGTTCATTCATAATGAGAGCTAGAACGTCGAAATGTTTAAAAGCCAAAATCCCTAAACATAATTACTCTTAAAACCCCTGAAAACAGTGTCTAGTTGTAGAAATGCATAAACATGCTAATGAGTTTTATTGAAATCTATGCTGGAAAAGTCCAAACAATACTTGAATGTTATCTAGTATATTGAAATTTGCCAACTGTTGCTTTAACCCAAGTCATGAATGATTGCGTATTGCTTTCTTCTAAATTATATCTTTGGTAACTTTTTGTAGCATGGGACTTGATCTTGCAAAAGGAAATGTGAGGAACAATCTTGAAGCAGGTGTCCTCGAACCAGCCATGAGCAAAGTTAAAATTATACAGGTGTGACTCTTACAATACACAAGATTTCAGGGCCTTCAGTGGTCTCTTTGCTTGTCCAAATTTATAATGTTTAATCCGACTACCTTGTATTTTCAATGACAGTTTGCAACTGAGGCTGCTATAACAATTTTGCGAATTGACGACATGATAAAGCTCTACAAGGAGGACAATCAAAATGAAGACTAGAGTTTTGAGGAGTCGAAGTTGTTCCACATCCAAAATTAAATATCTACATCTTGGTGAAGAAATCAATTTAGTAAATTGAGGCTGGATTTTGTGAGACATCAGAAGCCGAGTTTACTTCACGAATTTTCCTCTTAAATTTCTTATAGCGTTTCAGGCATATGTAATGCTTTCAAGTTAGTTAAGATATTTTGCAATCTACACCTCACAGAAATCTTGTAAGTTTTTCTGTAGAATATTTACTGTTTAGTGCAGCACTGCCTGCATTGATAATTTTGCTTCTTTCCTGAGCTAGTTTGGTCAAAAGCTCCTTGTCAGAGGTTTTCGAAATTAATGGTAGGGATCATTTGGTATTTGTCTTCAATTTTTATCACTTCATGTATGTTATGTTCCATTTTCAATTATCCCAATTGCAAATCCCACCAAGGAAATTTTTTCCTGCCACAACAAATGCATAAGGATCTTGGGAGATCCTTTGTTGCAGAATTTTGGCCTGTATTGATATTGTTGGTTTCTTTGGGCAGCAATTATTGTCAGGATTTATCTAATGGCCTTTTTTGAATTTTTCAAAAGTTGAATTTCTTTGTGCTTGCCTTTTAGTTTTCACTGCATCAGGAAAGGTTTATTTATATGGGTGTTTTCCTATGCCTATTACATTTAAAACGATATTGGACCGCTTGCAGAGGTACTCTCTTAATAAATATTAGTTCCTAGTCTTCAAAAAACTGTAATACGAGCAAATATCATGCAATGCTGCATATTGTTCATTTTGCATGGGACATTAATTAGTTTCTGTTGTGGTCTTTGTTCAATATGACAAGGACTTCATTATGTTATATTGACTCAATTGTGCTTCGTTGATTTATGCCATTTAATATCAATGCCTTATTTCTACAGAACCCAGCAAAACTTGAACATTATCGCCGTGTTTGGATAGTATCATAGTCGTAGGGTATCCTGGTGATTAGTTTTGGCTGCAGTTTCTGCTATTGATTTGAATACACGTCCACAAGTTACACTCTGTACTCCACTCACTTCAAAGCATCCATGTTTCTTAAAAAATCCAGGTGGTAGTGGTTCCATTGTAGCTTTGCCATATTGAGTTTACCACTAGATATTCTGACAAATTTTACGAGTGAGAAAATAAAACAATTGCAATTGGGTAGTGGTTCCATTGTAGCTTGCCATATTGAGTTTACATCTAGATATTCTGACAAATTTCACGAGTGGGAAAATAAAACAATTGCAATTTTGGGTTGAAATGCGAAGACTGCTGATTTTGTTTTTTCACGATTTGCACTCAACAATAAAGGATATGATGACCTGAAAAGCACCACAAAAGCAGAATAATAGAGAGGGTCAACTGTGATGATAACACTGCAATCAAGTGTTGAAAACCATATATGGTTGTGCCCATTGGGGTTTTTGATGTTTCGTCATGCATGATGTAGTTTAAAGGATACACGAACCGTGGGTGCGATAGGAATCGGTTGAAGAATCTGATACAGGTGCGGCACTCATCCCAAAATTAGGAATCGGGGATTTGGAACCCTAACCCTAATTACCCCTAATTATCCTACATTTGTCATATCTAAATAGCTTTAGATTAAGTCAAAACGAGGTGGAAGAATTGAATGAAGAATCCGAGAATCCGATTCGGAAGAATCTGATTCGGGTGCTGTTAGGCCTAGGGCTGAATCCGGTAACTATGAGTTTAACTGTTAAATTTGAACAGGTAGTGATGTTTAAAAACATTTCTTCCAGTCCGGTCCGAGGCACCATTTGGTCAAACATGCTGGGATTTAACTATTCTGTGAACTGCCTAATGCATTTGGGATCTAATTGTCACCTGCCTAGTGAGAACGAGAATTCCTTGATGCATTTGGATGTAAATGAAATAAAAGTGGAGCACAAAGTTTCCCTTGTAATTTGTTTAAAGTTTAATATTTGAGAATTTTGATGTCTATGGCTCAAATAACGACGGATTCCATGCTGAATGTAGAGTTAACGTGAGTCCCCCAAGAAGGATTAGTCGGTAGCTATATTTCCGGTTCAAATTTGACAATGTAAGATTTCTTAAATTATATGTTTTCTGGTTCAAATTTGACAATGTGAGACTTCTTAAATAATATGCAAGGTTCAAATAACGATTGATTCAGTGGTGAATGCTGCATGACTTCAAGTGGCGAGACGAGAATTCTTTCGAGTATTTTAGATTTTATTTGAACATTTAAATGTAAGTATAATTTCTATATTACGTAATACTTTTTAACTGAAAAAATTAGCTTTGAGCTTTAAAAGTTATAAATTGCTTTATAGGCTAACGTGTCTTAAAAAATAAAGAGAAATTAAGTATAGCTCGTTACGTGATACTTTTTAAACTGAAAAATATCTTTATACTTTAAAAATTATAAATTGTATTATTTGTTAACGTGTCTTAAAAAATAAAGAGATTAAAGAAATTGCACAAATTTATTTGAATAAGAGTTTGAAGAGATCATTCATTTTTAATATTGTATTGGAACAGTGATAAACCATTTATGCAAATTATTATTTTTCAAAAGAAAAACTTTATATTTAATGTTTCATGGGTGAAATCAAAATATACCGTTTTTTGTTCTTTTAAGCAAAAATAATGGTTTAGAAAGTTGTCATTTAAACTGTTTATTTATCTATCCGATGTCTTCCTTGACATCTCAGGTTCTTGGTATCTTTATTGGAAATAGAAAGTTGTCATTTTAACCGTTTATTTATCTATCCTATGTCTTCCTTGACATCTCAGGTTCTTGGTATCTCTATTCCTTGACATCTCAGATTCTTAGTATCTTTATTGGTAATAGAAAGTTGTCATTTTAACTGTTTATTTATCTATCCTGTCTTCCCTGACATCTCAGGTTCTTGGTATCTTTATTGGAAATAGAAAGTTGTCATTTTATCTGTTTATTTATCTATCCTATGTCTTCCTTGACATCTCACGTTCTTGGTATCTTTATTGGAAGTTTTTATAGAACATTTTGTTTTCATCCAATCCACAGGTTACATAGACACAACATTGAAACATCATATTGATGACAGTGATGACTTGATTTGCCTTTTTAAGCTCTTCGTCATTGAGGGTTACTTCCTGCTATAGCAAAGCCTTTTTTGAAAGTTGATGTATTGAACTCTTTATAGATATGACACAGAGAAAGTGTTTCATATATCCCTAAAATGAATTGGAACAAGATAGATTCAAGTAGTATATTATTGACTATACATGTTAAATTAGCTCAATATACCATCAGTTTTGAGCCACCTTTAAATGAGCTACATAGTAAATACTTTGGATTTGTTGTTTGTAAATGGAGGCAATGCAAATTTGAGCTGGGGCTCCTTGATAGCACCATCTAATCATAATTAGTTCAAGGGCTTCTAAATTCTTCGGTGGTTTCTCTTTAGAAGTCTAGTTTCTAAAACTAACATTTATTTTATGAGCAAGTTGGGTAAGATTTAATTTGAAGCAATGGAAAACAATTTCTTCTGAGATAACCATGATTCCCAACACACAAAATGAGGAGCTTTGTGATCGTTTACAACTCTGTTTACTATCCAAACAGTCTATCAAGGATCAATCTATTTCTAGACTTCTCTAATGAAAAGGACAATTGATAAAGTGGTGGTTCAGAAATTCCTTGTTATTTTTGCACATGATACATCTTCTAGGTCCTTCTTTGCATGTTTTGCATGTTTATTTTTTGACAATTATTCTAAGTTGGGATTTTGTTATTGAGCATTAAATACATGAATATTTTGGCTATAGATGGACTTTTATTTTAATTTCAATTCAATACATCACTAGTAGGATGTTTCCATCTCCACTTCTTTTTCCATCTTTGCTTAATAATCCAATTTTGTTGAATATTCACTATACCTGATTTTTTTGACCATTTAATCATATCTTCTTCCTCAAAAAGCTTTAATGCACTAAAAATTAGACTTGTAACATAAAATTCCTATTCGTCACCATTTGCCCCAACCAAATCAAAATTCCAACCATGAGTTGCCATTAATAGTGGTTGCATTTGCTGATATATAAATCCCATTAGATAAAAATCTTTAAGTACCTTTTCGAATAAAATGTAATTATCTGAACATTTAATCCAGGGGTCCTTGCCAATTTTCACACTTATTCCTCTTTTGACATTCCAGGTTACCCATTTTCTAATAAATGGAAAATCTTTCATCAAAGCTCTCCATGCATTTGAATCTCACTAGAATTTTTCTTCTTCTTCTTGTCTACACCAATCGATTTCTTACATTCTTCTCATATATTTATTGTTCATAATTCACTCCACATACCTTCATTGGAAATTACTCTCCAAATTTTATTCATTGCAATCTCCGTTAGAAATTACACTCCATAAATTTTTTTCATTGCAATCTTCATTCGAAATTACACTACTTTTTTTATTGCAAGAACTAAATTGAGGATATGAATATTTTTGAAAGGTTGTCCTCCAACGTCTTTTTTTAAAAACTAAAACGGTTAAGTGTTTTTTTTTTAAAGAGATCAGGTTGGGCTGAAGCCTAAACAACCAAAGTTACATGGAGCCTTGGGCCCACTTTTCCCTGTTGCAACTTAATTCTCTTGCTCTTTCAGAGATCTGAGACAAAACAACTATGGAATGGGCATCATTGAGGGTGCTTCTGCGTTCTTTCTTAATAATCCTTGTGTCAGACTACAACCCTCGTTAGCTTTTGCATCTGCTTCCTTGTTCGAGCTGTGAAGAATGTGAAAAAAGGCAATGGAAATGAAGTTGTGCAGTAAACCCCGCAACCTCTGGAGAGTCATGTTGAGAGCCTGATTGCTGAATTGATCCTTGGAATTTAATATTTTTTATCAAAATTTCTGAATCACCAAATACTTGGAGAACTTTGTTTCCGTGTTCCTGAGCAATCCGGTAACCTTTTAAAAGCCCAAGGATTTCGACCTGATTATTTGTGTTCTGTCATAATCCCCAGCTATAGCTGTCTTTACGAGATCCATCCTGGGAGTAGACCACTCCACCTGCTTCTGCTATCCCTGGATTTCCTTTGGAGGCGCCGTCGAAGAAGACCATTACCTTGCCTTGCTTTCTCCACCAATCTTGGAATTTTGCATTCGGTGTTCGTATGCGCCAGACAAGGTTGAAAGATGGGCGAGCTAAGATCTTCGTTCTGTCCCGAGTCAGAAGTGCTCCCAACCAGTTTCTTTGTTCTGTGACGAGAGTGGTGTCTAGCTTGGTGGAGTAATTTCCCAATGCTTCGATTAAGAGCACCTTAGCTTTGGCAACAACCATCACGGGAGAAGGCTCTGTATTG
This sequence comes from Larix kaempferi, assembly GCA_027924585.1. Classification (NCBI taxonomy): domain Eukaryota; kingdom Viridiplantae; phylum Streptophyta; class Pinopsida; order Pinales; family Pinaceae; genus Larix; species Larix kaempferi. Next base: position 9,940,349 of record BSBM01001023.1, on the reverse strand, counting down.
TTAAAAATTGAATCATTTCTTGCAAGCTAGAGCTTCCAGCAAACGAATTTGGGGATGGAGAGCCAGATCCGATTCCATAATGAATGACCTTTTATCACCCTGAGATACCTTGCTTTCCATGAGGAGAAGAGGGTGACGATAGTAATCTGGGAGGGGACGGACGCATTGAGCCCATGAAGCACTAGAGCCCAGACCGATTGAGCAAATGCACAGTCCACAAATAAGTGATCCGAATTTTCAGAATCCGATCGACACATTATGCATCTATGCAGGCCTAAGATGCCTCTTTTAGCAAGATTTTCTCCAGTCAACACTCTTCTGTGCAGAAGAACCCACGTAAAAAAAATTACCTTGGGTATTCCATGAGCATCCCAAACATGTTTCCAGATTGAAGAGTTGAGAACAGGAGGTAGGTGAGAATGCGGTGCTGCAAATCCTTGCGCCGAGGTATAGATGCCAGTCTTCCCCCATCTCTAGAGATCAACGGCAAGTAAGTTTACAGGTGCCGATCCCTTTAGCGCATCAAGGAGAAGGTGCTTTTGGTGAAGCAAATGATCTGGAAGCCTGGGGAAGACCCAATCCGCCCAGATCCCATCACTGTCGCACGAAGAGATATCGGCAAGGCTGTGCAGGCCAAGTTGAGAAAGCCACCCACGAAACACTATTAATTCCTCTGTGTGTTCGAGGGGCGGATTGCCATAATTCTATCTTTCCAAATCAGAGTCCTTTTTCCATTCCCAAGAACGCGATATAGCTGTTTTTGAAAGAATTCAAGCCCTTTTCTGCAGAGGTTCCATAGCAGAGTGCCTTTGGGGACATTGCCAATCTAGAGGTTTCTCATTGAAACCCCTTTGAGATATTTTTTTTGGAGGAGTTGACTGATAGGGTGGTTGCTGTTAGAGTAAAGTTGCCATAGAAGTTTACCACCTAAAGCAATGTTGGCCAGACCAGGGTCTCTTACTTGTAGTCCTCCTTCCAGCATTGGCCTTTTCACTAAATCCCAACTAACTAAATGGAATTTTCTCTGATTCCCTTTGCCTCCACGCCACAAGAAATCTATGAACAACTTCGAAACCTGCTCTCTGATGGCCTTTGGAGAAAGGAGAAAGGAGGCTTGGTAGATAGGAAGGGAGGATAGAACTGACTTGATAAGAGTTAGCTTGCCAGCATTGTTGAGCCATTGCCCTCCCCACACTGCTATCTTGGTTTTAATCTTATTGATAACATCAATCCAGAGTGAGGATCGATTAACTCCTAGGGTTAAAGGTAAACCCAGGTAATTAATTTTGTCTCAGGATGCATAACCAAAAAAGCCCAAGGATCGAGTAATTCGAAGGATGGTTTGATCATCTGTATCCAGCTATACACTGCACTTTTTCTTTTATTTAGAAGCGCTCCTGAGATGCTGCAGAAGCTTCGGAGGATCTCATTGAACACCTTTGCCATTCTTAAGGAAGCTCCTCCCAGCAGAAGAGAGTCATCAGCAAACAAAGCATGGTTGATTGGTTCTATTCCTCTCGTCAGCCGGATGCCAGGAATTGTCTCGACGTTCCTTTTAGCTATCAATTTCCTACTCAAGGTGTTTGCCATCATTATATACAGAAAGGGAGATAGCGGGCAGCCTTGCCTTATCCCCCTTGTTGCTTGAAAATAAGTGGTAGGTCGACCATTTACAAGCGAACCTATCCAAGGTTTATCAGTGCAAGCTTTAATCAAATTTACAAAATCTGGACTAAAACCAAAAGAGAGAAGAACTTTGTAAAGAAAGGACAATTTTACCCGATCGAAGGCGTTGGCCATGTCCAGCTTTATCAACATCCCTTGCTCCTTCCTCTGATAGCTTGAATGCATTGCTTCCTGTACAAGTATCATGTTGTCTAGTATATGTCTTCCTTTAACGAAACCACCTTGACTGGGGGAGATAAGCTTACTTAGCAGGGGTTTTATTCTGTTTGCAAGTAATTTGGAGAGGATTTTATAGGAGGCATGACATAACGAGATAGGTCTGAATCTGTCAAAAGTGGCTGGGTTCACTTCTTTGAAGATTAAGGCAAGAAATGTGGAGTTAGTGCTGCCTCCCACTTTGGCCTTTTGTTGAAAAGCTTTTACCATTCTTAGTAAGTCAGTGTTGATAATTGTCCAACAAGCTCTGTAGAAATGAATTAAAAATCCATCAGGGCCTGGAGCTTTGTCAGGCTCCATGGCCCATACTACATTGCTGATTTCCTCTTCTGAAAAGGGCTTCATAAGGTTTGCATTGTTCTCCTCACTAACAAAAGAAGGCATATGGGAGAGGAAGTCATTGGTGAGTTCCTCATTTCCTGTCCCATCCTCCATGTATAAATTTTGGAAGTAAGTTTCAACAACTTCTTTAACTTGGGCAAAACCTTTGAAAACAGTGCCATTTGCTGAATTGATTTATGAGATGTGATTTCTAGAGAGACGAGCTCTGAACTACCGGTGGAAGAAGGCTGTGTTACAGTCCCCAGCTTTTAGCCACAGGCTTCGGGACTTAAGCCTCCAGAATTCTTCTTCTTGTCTGAAAGAACGAAAAGAGGCAAGTTGGGCAACTTGTTCCTTCTCCAATTCTTGGGTGGTTATATCTTTGCTCTCCAAATCCAACTGTAAATTTGATAACCGCTGGACAACCTCTTTTCTCTATGCAGTGGGGTTTTTGGAAGGTGTTTTGATCCACTCTTTCAAGTCTATTTTGGTTGCTTTTAATTTTTGCTCCCAAACATAACTGGGTGATCTGGTAACCGATGTGGACCAAGCCTTAGTTACAACTTCCTTGAAGCCTTCCTGCTAAATCCACTGAGGTCTGAAACTGAAAGGTATAGGTCCCAAGTTTTCTTCCTCTAGCTGCAAGAGAATGGGTTTGTGGTTTGAGGTGAGTTTTGGAAGGATTTTAGAGGACACTATTTTCTTATCAAGCAAAAAGGTGCTCTGCACTAGGAACTTGTCAAGCCGAGTTGAAATATGTGCAGCCCCTGTTCGGTTATTAGTCCACGTATATATACCCTTCTTGGGTTTAAAATCAAGGAGATCCCACTGCTGAATCAAATCCTCAACAAGGGGGAGCATTTGATCTCTACTATTGATGCCTCCTCTCTTTTCCTTTGGATCGAGAACAATGTTTAGGTCTCCAGCCACTATGATATTCATCAGAGAATAAATTTCTACAAAGTCTAGTAAGGTTTGCCAACACTCTTTCTTCTCTAAAAAATGAACAGGTACGTAAAGATTGGACAAGGCAATAGTGAGTTTACTTTCTTTATGGCGAAGCTCAGTATAAATCCAGTGCTGAGTCTCAAAAGAGCTCTCCATCTGGAACATTTCCTCCGACCAAACCGTGGCAAGGCCTCCTGAGGTGCCCCTTGCACTTACGACCTTTCCTTCATTTCGCTTCCATTTCATTCGACTTAGATCAAGAAGGGATTCCCCTTCGATTTTTTTCTCTTGGAAAATGAGAATCTCTGGAGATTCAATTTTCATAAGATCTTTAACGGCTTCAGATTTCATAGAATTCCCCAAGCCTCTGCAATTCCAAGAGACTATACGCATTATTTATTGGGAATCCCTCCCTTTGGTGGCCTTGCTCTGGTATTTCTTCCTATGGAAATTTCTAGAGTGGATTGACTTCCTTGCATTTTTTTCCTCTTTGCTTCTTCCTCTCTTGCTTCCTTGAGGGATTTCCTCCTTGCCCTTTTCGAGGGTTTTTCGAATGTCTCATCTTCTGATGAGCTTGATATTTTCGGAGGTTTCTTCCTTGTCATATCTGCATAAGAAGGTGGAGAAGAGCCTCTTACAAGGGAGCCAAGTTGAGTAGGGAGTGTCCTTGCGTTGTCTTCCTCAATTGATGAAGGAGGGACCTGCTGTTCAGTTTCACTTGCTATGACAGGGGGATCTTCCTGAATGCTGAGAACTTCAAAAGAATTTGAGGATATTTCTTCTCGTGAAGGAGCTGCTTCCCCTTCCACCCGAAGCTCTATGGTGGGCGCACTGGATCTTGCAGGAGTCCCTTTCACTCTAGGATTACCGATTTGCTTTGACGAAGCCGGCTTCTGCACCTTCGTCCATTGTTCTCCCTTCAACCTCTCCGCTTCTTCCTCAACCTTCTTTTTACAATGTCTTGCAAAGTGCCCATATCCATGGCAATGCCTACACTTAAACGACAACTGTTCGTAGTCCAGTTCTTGCACATGAGACCAATCTGCCACTGTTGGTTTGATGGCTTTAGGGAGCCCTATTTCCAGATCAACCTCTACACATATTCGTGCACAGGAGTATTGATCCTTCCTATCTGCTCTGTCGATGTAATTTCCAAGGGTGTTCCCAATAGTTTCTAAGGATTTCGGGCTCCAACAATGCAAGGGAAAATGGGGGAGGTGCACCCATATTGGGATCGTCGAAGGCATGTCTTGAGCTGGATCAAAGTCCGACGTCCACTTGTTCAGATATAGGCTCTGAGGGCCCATGAAATATGGCCCGTTTCTGAAAATGAGATTCTTGTCATTAATATTTTCAAAAATGAAGACGAAGTATCCCTTACTGACGAAATGGCTTTTGATTCCTTATGTAACCAGTGATCTCCAGTTTCTCTGCACCCATGATTCGATGGCTCTTGGGGATGTCCATAAGCCAATAAACTGACCGATAAGGCCCCTTTCAACAATATTCAGAGCTGCGCGACAAGGTTCTTCAGTAGGTAGTGCTACTGTCGGAATGGCATCCATCTACTTGAAGAATTTCTGCTGAGAAGCTGTAGCAGGACGCTTGCCTCAGGCCGTTACCAGCTTCTTGAAAGCTGTGAGCTCACGAGGAGGAGGAGGGGGAGGCTCAGAGCCCCCTCCCGAGGCCATGGCTTTGATGATCAGATCGCAGGGGGAGGCACACGCAGAGGCAGTGTGCGTGATCCAAAAACATGGCACCTTATGTTCCTGCGGAGGAAGATTTTGATCAGAGATTCATATCCTAACCAGCCTCATTATTAATAATAGTCCTCCAACGTCTTTCAAATTAGCAACTTTGGACCATTTCACTAAAGGTATTCCTTCCTTTCCCTTTTTACTTGTCTAAAGGAATTTAAAACATTTTTTTTCTTGATTTTTCGTTATAAAACCTTTAGGAATATAAGCAATGATCATCTAATACATTGGGATGTTTTCCAACATAATGTTTATCAAAACTAATCTCCCTCGCTTTGACAACAATTTGTCGTAATGTAGTGATATTCTTGTTACAATTTTGTCGTACAACCAAATCCAATCCTCATATTTATAATTATTAGGTTTTAGATCGAGTGTTTTACACATTCATCTAAGTCCATCACATTTACTGAAAATCGATTTACAATTTGAGTTTTATTTCCCTCCCTTATCTCATTGTGTAAAATAGTAGACTTCCTCACCTTAAACTCTATAGTCATTACCTTGTAATAGGTAACCAATGTCTTCTTTATTTTTTTGAAATCTCATAATGAGCCTAGCACAAATATCATGATATCATTGACAAATAATGGATGGGAAATACTAATATCATTGTAGAGTTTTATCCCTTTCAATATAGTGCTTCTCGTCAAGTCATTGAACAACATACTTAGGTTCTCAACCATCAACAAAAACAAAAAAGGGGAAAGAGAACAACCTTGTTGCAACCATTGGATGCATTGTCTAACAGTTAAGAATATGTGTTTCCTTCTAGGACGCCATAGGTTCAAATATGGAAGGGGGTAGGGTATGTACACTTTTGTAGACTTTAGCAGTCAAATCCCTGCATGAAGGGCGTTACAAACAAGGGGGTCTTATGCACCAATTTGGTATATGGTTTGACCGTGACCCTAAAATTAGATTAAAAAGAAAAAAAATGAAAAAAATATTGGGTGATCCATTGATTAGAACTACAAAGGAAGTTGATGCAATACAACCCGTAGTCCATTCTATATAGTGTGCAAATGCATCCCTATTTGAAGCAACAACAATTTTAGGTGGAGCCAAATCACCTTGTCATAAGCTTTGTTAAGATGTAACTTTTATTACAACAATATGAATCTTCTGAGTTTTAATTGAATACATGCCTTCTTGTGTCAAGCCCACATCATGAATTTTCTTGTTAAAATGGAACTCAATTTGTTCTTCAAATTTGAAGCTTGACATAATCTCTAAGCATGCTTGCAACAATATTGGATATCACTTTGTATACCAAGTTGTATAAGGGATATGGTTGAACAACCAAAATGTTTATGATATTGACTTTTGGAAATGCTATAAACTTAGAGTAAATGGCACCAAACACCCTTCCGAAAGTTCTAGATTCCTTAATCAATATTTGCAAGTAATCTATAATCAAGTCATAAAAGCTTAAATAAAATTTCAATGTCCATCCATTAGAACCAAGGCTTTTTGCCTGCTTGAAAGCACATGAGAATGCTTTTATTTGCTCCTTAGTTGCCTTTTCCTCCAGATCTTAATTCATTTCTTCATTAATCAATTTGGAAAATAATCTAATAATTTGCATGATTTCATCAATATCAATTGACTTTGAATCCTTGAACAGATTTTTGAAATGTTGCTTCCCCACTTCAACAATCTCCTTATAAGTCTTCACTCTAGAGCTGTCAGGTTTGTTGATTTCTCAAATAGAATTTATGCTTTTCTTATGACTTGAATATACCTGAAAGAACTTAGTATTCGTATCACACTCAGATAGCCAAATAGCTTTACTTTCATTTTCCTCTTTTAAAGAAGATATTTTTACTTTCTCTATTTAAATCTTTTTTAGAATTATATTAATCTTATGAGAAAACCTGTATATCGTTATTTTCAAAAAGTCTTAGTACTATCTTCCACATCCTTCAAATCTTTTTGATTTCTTGGGCATAATTATGAGCCCAAACTATAACTTTAGACTATTGTTTTTATATTAATTGCAAATTGTGTTTTTGTTGATTCACCACGGTTGTGGTCAAAGTGTCTCCAATTTCTAAACACTATTGCTTTGAAATGATCTTCATTTGGCCCAATGTGATTGAACTAAAAGGGGGAATGAGGATTCTCACAATTTGATTCAATTTGTAACAAAATTAGAAAGTGGTATGAGATACCTCCTTGACCAACTCATGTTCTAGCACTCTTTGAAATTCCATTTCTTCCTCTTCTGCTTTTTTTCTCCTGGGTAAGGACTAGTTTTATAGGTTCTACATTTATCATATTATGGATCTCAAAGAAATGGTAGAAGAAATTTGCAAGTGCATCTTTCTTGGTTGTTTCTCCCATACTTCCCTTTGACTTAGGTTTAGCTTAATGTCCACTCCCAATTATGACATTGCCTCCTAGGAATATACCAAAATTCCATAAACATTTCCAAAAGGGTTTTTTGTCACTATAAAGTCCATACAAATTTATGATCTTAAAGACCCTCCACCTCCCTAGGTCTCTTGATTGACCTTCCACCACAATACCTGAATACAACACATTGGAAGAGGAAACAACAAACTTATGGTTCCAACATATTAACATCTCCCCAAAAAACCAACAACATCCAAAGAAAAAAAATTCAAATCCTTTAAAATAGATGACAAAATCTACAACCTTTGACCCCATACACATGGTTTCTTGAATGAACATAAAAATTGGATTATACATTTCACACAATGTTTTTAGGACTTGCTATTTTGGGGCACCCTTACTCGTTTGGAGTTTAGAGACATGATAATAATTTGGAAGTAGGCTTTAGGGTTTTGCTTGTTTTAAGGACCCCACAAATTGTCAAATGCTTCTCCTCCTTGATTTTTTTTAACGTTAGAATTAGTCTTGGATATAAATGGTTTTCTCCCTACATGGATAGGGATGTTTTGGTAAAGTGCTAGTCCACCTTCTACAATTGCACACTTTAAAAAAAACTTATTTCTTTGATACGTGAAGGTAGGTAGACTTCACCCCATTAATATGAACTTTTTAATCCTTACCCAACTTATCATCAGGAATGAGACCCTTGTTTATTCCAGAGAATTTTGTTTAAGGTCGAGGAGAGGGATCCTTCCCCATTCGATGGAGCTTCTCCGTCCTTAGACAATACTATGAGAAGGGTGACTTAATGTTGGGGATTATTAGTATCCATTGATCCCAAAGAGACACCCAAATTACTCAGGAAGCTCTAATATCTTTTTCCACATACCTTTCTAATTTTTTTTAACAATCCTTGTACACCCCACAATAAGAGGAAATTATTTATGATCTATTTGAATACATGAGGATTTGATGGAAATGGACTCACCTTTATAAATGGAAACACAATCTTGAGGTTTTTTAATTGCTTTAGATCCATGAACCTCCTCCAAGTGCAAGTCCTCTTTTGAGAGTGATTCCACCTCATGTTCCTTTTGATTAGGGTTTGTCCTTCCAATCTCCTTTGAAATGGCCTCCTCTTCTATAATTGAATTTGATTTATCCACCCATACCTTTTGTTTTTCACTTGTAAACCTCTTAGGATAATTATAGTATGGTATGAAAGGCTCGATGGTGTGAAAACCCTTTTAGCAAAAGGGAATTTTCCAAAAATATAATCTACTAATATAGACCTAGCTCCCCCAAACAATATCAATCTCCACCGATAGTGCCTCTTGTAAATTGATGTCAACCAGAATTCTCACCACTTGCATATCCGTTTTAGAATTGAAATTATCTTTTAGAGCAATGAAATGACCAAGGGTATTTGAAACCCTTTCTAGAATTTTCAGTTTCACAACTCTAAGGGAAGAACTAAGATAAGTACCCACACATATTGTAGAAAGTTTGGTGTAGTGAACAATCCCTATTTCTATGATTGGTAGAAGATATATATATATATATATATATATATATGATGACTATAACGAGCCTCTTGATGATATACTTATATGCATTGACTGGTGAAGGGGTATGCGCTCTTTGAATTTTCATTAGCCTAATTATATATTATTATTATTGTTATGTTTATTATGTTTATAACACAAAATTTGACTGCCTCATCTTCAAACATAGCCATGATGGTCCCCATTTTGAAGCCCTATCTAGAAGTAGATTTGCATATTGTTGATTCTTCACCATAAAACATATCCAACCTCATACGAGGACATGGAAGAGTTGGATCTATCCTAGAACGAGCATCTAGTGCTCTAATAACCATATCCTCATGGATTCCCCACCCATTGCTTTTCCTATAAAATGACCTACCAAGGATTTCTCAATAATACTTTTCACCTCCTCCATGCTAACATCCACCCTAACACCATCTTCACCTTGTCTGTTTCACCCTTATATACTTTTTTCAATGCTTCTTTAGATTTGATAGGGGACCCACTTCCACATCGTTTCTACCAAACCTTAGCTCTACTATACTCTTCACCAATAAATATGTTGATAATAATGATGGGATGTTCTAACACCAACCCTTATCAATAAACTCAGTGGGCAAAGCTTTGCATATGCCTATGTGACCTTTACCAATCTAATTATTAAACGAGGCCTGAAATTAGTGCTTGGACTAACTGTATCAAAGCACAACTATTTGAGAAGAAAAATCTATAGGAGTGAAGACATGCTTACCTTCCAAAGGTTGGAAAGGATCTCCTTTCAAGGACCATAAATGATTTGATCCATCCTTTGCAGGCTTGATGCTTGCATGCCCTCCATTTGTTGAATCAAGTACCAGCCTAGATCCAAATCCTAGGCTCTATCAAGCGCCGAGAGGGATCAAATATCTCGATACGCTCTTTGTCGATCAACGTTTCGCTCATATAATGTTAGCTTCAGGGTTTATATATACATTCATAAATTACATAATTGTGGGAAGTGCTTTCGACAACCCAAAATAAAAGAGATGTAATTCTTTTTATATTCAATATAAAGATAACATATAACATTTAAAAAAAAATAATGGAAAAAATATATGTCAATGTTACTCAAAGAAAATATTTCAATATTGATCTTAAATCAATTATTTCAATGAGTTTTATGTAAAATACTAATACATGGATAACAATATTTTCAATGATAAATTATAAAATATTTTGATTCATTAATTTTTAGTTTTAAATGATATTGTATATTTATTTCAGTGATGATACCATTCTAAAAATAAAAAAATTACAGGGATGTCTAATGAAACAAGTTTTTGCATATAAAAGCAAATAAATTGAATAAAATATGCTAAAGTGAGGGTGAATTATATTACATACTGAAATTAAAATAAAATGTAAATATAAATATGATAAACATAATACCAATTTTTTTTAAATAAATGCAAATAAAATTAATATGATTAGAATAGAAATTAATATCGACAAATGTTACATGTTACATGCGTTACAAGATCTCCCTCATATTATTACTTTTTACTTTTTATTACTTTCGACAAACGTTACATGTTACATGCGTTACACGATCTCCCTCATATTATTACTTTTTACTTTTTATTACTTTCGACAAACGTTACATGTTACATGCGTTACAAGATCTCCCTCATACTGGGCTGTAGAGCACCTCTCGGCGCAACCAGTGACTTTGGCCTTCTAACCTCTAGATTTTAAATTCCATAAATAAAAATGCTACACATACTTCCAACAATTTAGATCCTCCAAATGTGACCTGAAGGTTGGGCCTATGGATGTGTTAGATTTTTGGATTAATCCGAAAGTGTTTACACCTTGTTTTCAGGTGTTTCATGAGATTTGGGGTATGCGGTGTATGTTTAGCCCCTGGATGGTCCAAGATGGATTTCAACATGAGATAGCTTTCCTAGTGGATGCTTGAACTCAAGATGGTGTTGGATTGGTGTTCTTCCCTTAGGAATTGGAGTTTTCTTGCTTGATTGATGGCACCCTTCATGGCCACATGGAGGAACTACTTGCATGGAGAGTGCCCCACTTGGGATGAGGATAATTTTGCATCATGGAGGAGGGGTTCTAGACTTATATGGCATGTGGAATCTTGGATTCTTGTTCAGAGGATTGGAGATGGATTGGGGATTCATGGGGCTTTGACAATGTTCTTGTAGTTGTAGCTAATCTAGTTGAGTACATTGCTTAGGAGGATCGATGGAGTTTGTGGATGCTTGGGATAGAGGCATGTGGACTTACCTTATGTAGCTACATCATCTTGGAGCCTTTATTGTGTATGACTTCTCCTTGGAGCATGACACATGTACTTTAGAGTGAAAATCTCACTTGCATTGGCCTACAAGGTTCATATAGCTTGCTTGTAAGGTTTGATGCCTGACCTCCCTTACCTATCATATTAATAGAGGAGGGAGAGAGTATTTACACAACACATTCATTCATGCACTTGATTTCACTCTTGTGTAGAGATGTGATCTAGAGAGCATTGCACACTTCCTCTCTCTATCTCTCTTTCTCGCTCTCTCTCCCTCGTGGCACTAGGGTTTGTTGTTCTTCTTGGAGTTTCTTAGAGCATTTCGAATTTTTAAGTTAGGGTTTTATCCTTTGAGATCGGATATTATGGGTTCGTGATAAAACCCTAGGGTGGATTGGCGAAGAAGAAGAGAGTTGGAGGATGTCTTGCCTTGGAAGTTGTGTTGGAGGGATTATTTCACTTGTTTCTTCTTGGTTGAGCTAGGTTTTGATGGTTTATCTTAGCTAGGGATTATTGAATAGTTGGAGTTTTTGTACTAGCCTTGTTAGAATGCTATGGTATGTTATTGTACTTCATCTTGAGTTTATATATGAAGTTTTCAACTATCTATATATTGTGCAATTTCCAGATTTGAATTTAAACTATATATATTCTTTATGCATGGCTATTTACAACTGTTGATGTCTTCCTAATTTGACATAAGTAAAGGGGAAATTGTTTTAAATCTATAGAATAATATAAAGGACTGATCATAGCCATAAGAAAGAAGGTTATTCATAATAGTTCCCCCATCGGATATAGATTCAATGTGAGGATTGCAGAGAAGAAGAACCAAAAGATGAGGAATGGAATAAAAATAAAATCTTAAAAGTTCGGCTTCGTTATCCCACCCAATCTAAGTATATAAATCTCAAAGTTGTATAAAGGAAGCTATCCATAAAAAGGTTCGTAATAAGGAGCCCTGCCCTCAAACAAGCATCCATCCCAGAGTCAGATGGTTCGTAAGTAAACCAAAACTTCAGGTTCATAGCATGCATGGGTAACTCGGAACTTAGGTTTGAGAAACCAAAAGTAAAAGTTAGCAGGAGGTAGTAACTAGCAAATAGGGTGTCCCACCTGGCCCAGGGTGTGGTAGCAAGTCTTTCTGAACGTTGGCGCGGGGAAACCATATAGTAAAAGGGAGGTGGTAACTATTGATTATTGATTATTTTTGTTATATACTATAGTTATTGCTGTAAAAGTACATTTTTAGATATGGTTATTGGCTAATAAGTTTCCTTAGAAGAGGTTGTAACTTATCTTATTTTTTGGTATTTTTCTTCTTCGAGCCATCATAAAGTTTGGAGTTCTTAGAAGTGAATTATTCTGTTGTTTTATACTTTAATTTACAATAATTCTAAGGCTGAAAATTCTAGGGTTAAGATCTTAGAATATACATTTAAGAAAAAAGTGAAACTTCAGTTTTACATTAATTTCCCAATTGCACAAAATTTTAATAGAATGTAAGCATTTTAACGGGATGCTCTACTTCGTAGTGAACCATATTCAAGTCATCCATACATGAGGAATGACTTTAAAAACCCTTAACCTTTGTCATCCATCAAATGAAAAAATATATATTAAACATGTTTGCCATACATTATATACATCAATGTACGCACATATGTATGTGCACATTAGGTGGACAAACACATTTTTATGTGCTTGTGTTGGTTACTTTATATATTACAATTGTAATCATAGCCACATATGGTGGAAAACTTCAACCCTCATCTCTTGGTGAGGAAAAATCAATCTACTTAGTTGGATGATGTGTCGTATTCGTAATTTTCCTATTACCAAAACAACATGGAAAAATTTCAATCTTAGACTTAGAAACATTATATTGCCACTATAGCCCTCTACCAATGCACAGAGATGCTTTTGAATATGTCATGGAGCTAATAAAGAAGAGCCTTTTCGAGCTTATGGTCTTCTTTTATTCGTAGGCTGATTGTCTCACTACTTTGCAGATGGATTCATCTATGTCGATTATACTGACGCAGGTGCTAAATTCATCTAAGCCTTGGTTGATTGTTTGAGCGTCGCCGGAGTAATTACCAAAGATGTTCCTCCTATGGAAAAACAAATATTCACTCTTAAAGGTCCTACATTTTATGCAAATTATATACACGTGGATTGATATATTATCAAAATTACATACATGAACCAAACGATAGAAAGATAAAATACCTCTTTTAGACTTTAAATTACATACATGAACCAAACAATAGAAAGATAAAATACCTCTTTTAGACTTTATTTTGATCACTTAAGTGAAATTGAAAAAACACAAGTTCAATTACTTGCTTCTGAAGTTGCCCCTATTGTTATCATTTTCATTCCTAGCTTGAACTTGATATGGATTACCTTCAAAGTCAAAGGTCTTATTATTATTGTGTATATTGTTATCCTTTTCATTCTTAGCTTGAACTTGATATGGATTACCTTCAAAGTCAAAGGTCTTATTATTATTGTGTAGGTCACCTATCTCTGCCATATATTTTACTCTGGGCTTGTTAATTGAGTATCCATTATGAAGAATTGAGTTGACTTCTTTTGTAGATTTGTAGGATTTGGTAAATTTTCTTGATAATCCATTGGCCATTAGAAACCTTATATAAGCTAATGCAATGGTTGGTACTTGGTCTAGCTAAAATGGGTTAACTTTTGTTTTTCTTCTAATTAATTATTAACTTGGTGAGATTTGATATAAAAGAAGGTCATAGAGAAGATATATTATTTATTGCATGATTCTAAATATGATTGTTTGTTATGCTATTAATTTTTACAAGGAAAAATTAAGTTTTTGAAGATGTAACTTGGTCTCACAAAGATGGAAATATCTAAATCAACTAGGCATGATGAAAACCACAATGATTCAATGGTAAGGCTAATCAATTTGGTATGTTCCCAAATGGAAGTTCTAATCGAACAAAATTCTAGAGGAAATGAAAATTGGGAAGGAAACCCTAGAAGATAAACAAATCTAGGTAACCTATGTGCATGGATAGGAGGAACCCTAATTCATTGTTTGCCAGAATGCCAAGCAAATGAAGTTAACAAATTATATGTTGAGGAGATAGGTTTTCTCGTTGATTGGAGGAAAAGATAAAGTATGTGGTGAAAACACATGAAGGCTATGGGTGGGTCTTTATAGTCTCATAGGACCAACTACTTGACTAGACAAATATCTTGTTTCTAACCCTCACTCCTCAAGAAAAGTGAAATATGAAATTATGGCAAACGAATTTCTTTGGAATTCATGGAGGAGTATGTTGTGCAGATTAAAAATATTGGCAATAAAATTTGTATTTGTTGGCATCGAATCTCGATTTACATTCCCTAGAGTACTTTGTCAATAATTTTGAAGATATCATAGAGGCAATGCATTACTACTTGCCCTTTCCATGACTTGATCTTGTTTTAGGGTTGAGCGATCACTCAGATGGAGGAAGTATCTCCATATTAGTGTCACGGTAGAGGTATATTACAAGAGTGTTGACACAATTTATAATGCCTTTGGAATCCACTAGAATGGATTATTGGACACATGGATGGAGCTATAATTTATGAAGAATTGCTTGATTATTCAAGGGATCCATTGAAGGAATTATCAAGTTTTTGTGTCCCAAAATTCAACTTGTGTCAAGCTTAGCATTGGTGATATTTATGGTGCTAGGGTACACAACTTAGAACACAAAAACACTTTAGTTTGGAGTCCCTCCATGATAAATATGTAGATAGATAAGATATGACATATTTGAACAATTTGACCTCTCATTTCTATCAAAACAATGGTATATATGTTTCACTTGCTTTGGGGGAGAGGGGAATGAGCCCATGGGAGTCCTTATGCCCTAGAAATTTAATCCTAGAGGTATATCTTGAGACCAAAACAAATGACAAATCAGTTAATGCTCAAGATTGCCTAGACTTCTTGATCATTCATCCTTTAGAGAAGTTAATTGGGGTTTATTTAATGGAGTTGGAGAGGTCATGTTATCACATATATAGTAGCCGGGCTACCATACATTATTTTTCTCATTCCAGTACACTATTGAGCCAGTTCCCTTGCATTTGAGATGCCGAGATGAGCATCTAGATCGGATCACTATCAGATTGTGGACAGCAGTTGCATGCCCCATGCCATGACTGAGTTTCAGGACACTCAGAGAGATGCCCGATATAGCCATTATACCATTGGTACAGAGCAGACAGTATTGCCCAGAGTTACAGCAGCAGTCTCAGAGGACAGATGATGGTACAGGTTGATGAGCTTTCAGGTATATGACTCGGCAGGTATATCATGGTATTATGGTTAGATTGCTTTTATACTTATTCTTGTAGCATGTCTTAGCACTTAGTGTCATGATCTGGCGATCATATAGATATTTGGACCTGGTTGACCTATTATATATATATTACTGTCCCTACTCAGACTTAGAAGTTCACTATTCATACTCATTGGTACATACCCTCCTTAGGGAGAATAGAGGTGATCATTACACCATACTCTGGCTTGCTAGTGTTGGCTCCATCATTTCATTGTCTTCATCCATCCGTGGCCTACCTTTTAGATTATTACCCTGATTTGCTACTTGACTAGTGACATGGAGGACCTTTCCCCACTGTAGCCTCTGTATTGAATGAGCCTCCCTGTTTATTGTGTCTCGGCTCTGAGTTGGTGACAAAAATTACCTATGGTGAGTTGGAGTTCCTTGAGAATTCCCCCTAGTCACTAAAGTTGTGTTGGCTAAACCTGAAACTTTTATTGCTGCCATCAATACAAAATCTGGAAAAATGAAATGCTATATCTTGTATATGAAAGAAATGCCAATTGAAAATGGCCATGAAAATAAAATGTTATATCTTTTGGAAAAATGAATACCTAGGTAAACAAGTTGTCCATGACACACCTAGAAGTGCTCAGGTAAACAAGTGCCTTAAAAACACACTTGCAGCAGAAAGCCTAAAAATAAATGTAAATCTATGCAATGTGTTTGTAAACACACATAGATCAAGGCTATGGAAACCTCAGGCCCAAAAAGCAATGGAACTTAAATGTTATATCTAAACAATTGCTGGCCTTGTTTGTATTATGGATTGTGCGCATCTGTGAAGGTGAATAAACCCTCTTTAAACAACTCATCCATTTGTGAGACACCGCCATTCCCTGTGTTATTGCTCATTCAGTATATACTATGGTGTGTATTCCCTTTCCCTTGCCAAAGTGTCACAAAGTCAAGTCAGTCAAGTCATCCCTTAGCCTAGCCATTTATTTCAGCCTTCACCCTTCACTAGCAAATTGATCACAACTATGAAGTGAGTATGGTCCTGAAAGTCTAGTCTGAGTAATAATAATAACTAACGACACTATATATTTGGATTTAGATCGCCAGTCATGATTACTCTGTGTTATAGTAGCTATTTGAATAAATTGTAAAGCATGTATTAACCTTGACACCTTGCAGCAGCTATGGATGATAGTCTGAGTTGTATTTGGTCTTGGTTAGACCTAGTTGACCATGGAGGACCATGGGACATGAGATGTTGGACCTTATGATGATATGGATAGATGATATATGGTCTATGTACACATACAGGATGATTCTATGCAGCAGCTACAGGGTTATGATGATGATTCTTGGGATACAGCAGTGTTTGGTCATTTACAGATCATTATTATTGGCCTTGTTCCGGTACATTGGATATTTATTTTGATCATGCAGAGATTCATATGGTGTATGAGTACACATCTTGGATGGATTTGGACCTTCTGAGTCCAATGGGACAGTTTGTTTTCAGTTCCGGGCACTTACAGTGATGATTTAGCCTCAGTAGGCTGTCCTAGTGCAGTTTTGGTCTGTTGGAGGCCCTGTCGGAGCAGAGATGACTTTTATCCGGTTGACCTAGGGCGCTGATGATGGAGGGGGTGGTCCAGCCACTTGTTTTTACCATATTACCCCCCTCCCGGACACATTGGTGCCCTCACCTTGACAGCGCCATCACTCCAGGAGGCTGTTTGGGCAGTTTCACGCTTCCCGAGGCATTTCAGGATTGGTAGAAATGGCTATTGAGGAAATCGATTTGGGCTACTGAGGCAAAGTTATGGCATGGGATGATCAGTGATGATAGATCGGGACCTTCCACACCTCCTCCAGCAGTTTCAGCTTCATCGGGGCCCGCATCCATCACTTATGGCACTTTTTGTGGATTTTTGAGGTCTTTTGAGGACCACGACTTCACCTTGGAGGCACGATTTGGTACATTCATGATTATTTATTGGTTATTGTGCCATGGGGATTGACCAAGGAGGGATAAAATTACCCCTTGGACCCACCATGAGCCTCTTATGATATTTTGTCATCATGATTTGGTGGGATTCCCCTCTCCTAGGGCGACTTTGTCCACTTATGTTATATTTTATGTGTGATCCATGTATTATGTTGTTGAGCTCATCTCAACCATTGATTAGACATTTGTATCTTTTAATCTTAGCCACTCATTCAAAAAGTGGTTAGGGTTTTGGTGCCTCTCCTTCCTATTTAAAGGAGAGAGCCTCTCATTGTAAAGGGACTTTTGGCTCTGGATTATTGGAATAGAAAATTATTATTGCATCTATCTCCAATGTTGTGGTGAATGTTTTTGGTGTTCGTTCGTTGGTTCTTCCTTTGCACTGAGTTATTGGAGATCTTGTTTGCCATATCTATTGTACCACGATTTTGCATCTACAGGTGGAGGCCGATTTGCTTGGAGGAGGAGGTATTGGTAGGGGAAGACTCTCCCTACTTCTTCTTTGGAGCTCTTCGTTGGTAACAGGGAGTATTACTGTCCCAGGACCTTC
This sequence comes from Larix kaempferi, assembly GCA_027924585.1. NCBI lineage: Eukaryota > Viridiplantae > Streptophyta > Pinopsida > Pinales > Pinaceae > Larix > Larix kaempferi. The sequence continues at coordinate 9,922,334 of BSBM01001023.1, read as the reverse complement.
TATTTCATGTTACTATTTGCATTTCTCTTGTATTTCTTCCATACTTGATCTTACTGATTGAATTTTATTCCTTGGTTTGACAGGTAGAGGAAGGCGCACTTGTGGACTAGGGCATCAAATTGGCAAGCAAATCAACAATCTCTCATTTGATCTCTGCGGGAATCTTCCTCAACATCAAGGCATCTCAACCACATCATTCAGGTATGATCTCAAGGTAAGTTCTATCTCCATAGTCTATCCAATTGTCAAAAACATCTAAAACCCTAATTAATTAAAACCCCAATTTTGCATTTTCTTAGATCTACTGAGATCTAGTGGGTTGTTGGGTATGATATTGAAAACCCACCTCTATAGCATCCACGGCATCCCGAATCTATAGTTTGGTGAGGATTGGTTTCCGTTTGACCCCTCTCCCAAGCCAACTTAGCTTCTCCCAAGGAAGGCGCACTTCACCATTTGAGCAAGTTGACCTAGATCTAGAACATGGGTGTTTGAGATTCCACTTGATTTGACATCTACACATCAAATAACATACACCCAGGTTGTCCCTTTCTTGAAATTCATCTTGTGGGCCCCATTACACATTTTAAGGGATTTAATCCCCATTTTGGACCACTTGGAACACTTAAACTCAGATCTACTAAGATCTAACCGGTGGATTGCCACGAAATTATAGATCCATACTCCTAATTGACCGATCTACTAGGATCTAAAGTTTGGATGCCATCCGACATGATTTGACCCACCTAAACCTCGATTGAAGCCTCCTTGGGTAAAGTCGCACCACCTTGGAGAAGTGAGTTCACTCACTTCGAGGAACTGGGTACTTGAGATTCTTGCAGATCCGAAACCAGAATAATTCAAAACCTAGGTCTAGACTGTCACTTTGTCAAATCTTGCCTTGGGGACTGCATTCCTTATTTTAAGGGATTGTGGTCCACTTGGGTCAAACCTAGATCTAGATACATTTAACCATCAAGACCTATACTGTCCACTTATCTCATGTTGTAGGAGTCCTAACCATAAGTCAACCCCACTTTGACTCCACTTCCCAATTCCCAAGGCACTAGTTTATTTCCAAGACAACCCAACTCTCCTAGATTGTTGGATTGACTTGTGGTTTGACTTTTGCATGGTGAACTATACCCTTAAAGCAATCATGAATCATGGTCAAGCTTGTCTTATGTACTAGTTAGCCCCAATACATCCCTCAAAAACTATCCTGCATTGGACACAGTTCCCAAGGCAGTGGATCCTTTGACATTGACCTAGTACACTCATCCTAGATCTATCTTCAAACATTATAGGTCACACTTACATTCAACTATGAACCAAAGCTATATCTATTGAACCCTCACTTGGCTTGTGACTTCATCCTTAGGTCTAGGAAAAAACCATACACCTAACTTCATTTGGAAATACCCTGATTTGGTGTCTTGGTTTTGATCTCTCCTATCGGGAGTAGATCGGGTCTCCCCCTTTGTTGTCTGGGCTAGATAACATAAAGCGAAGGTTGCCTCGACTGGCGTGACAACCATACATATTGGAGGTCGAGGTGATCGTGGTTGCACCTTTGAGTTGCCCTTCCCTATTGCTATCCATGACTGGATCCATCCATAGGGGTAACTACATCTTAGGTGATAACAGGTCAATTGCAAAATTTCTTCCAATTTTGTGGGGTCTATAGTAGAGGTTCGATTGTTGTAGGAATACAACCATTAGAGGAAAAAAAACCTAGTCCAAGCCTCACAACCACTAGGGGAAGATAATGTTTCCCTTGAAGATCCTTTGCCAACTGGAACTTAGTTAAATTCTCCCTTAGTTGATCTTGAGAGAAATGTGAATGAGTGTAATTTTTTGGGGTTTAAGATTCATATGAAAGGGCCTTGATATGGAATCATTTTCTAGGATCCCAGGAGAGGGAGAGGCCAAGATGCGGGAGGATGGATTCATTCCAACAAGAAAGAAAAAAGTAGTAAAAAGACAGATTTCTTACACATATATGACTTTGGCTGAAGATAAGGGTGGATCAAGTTGCGTTTGACACTAGTGAAATTTGTTTTAGAGGTTATCCTTGTATTTTGGAACTCCTTAGCATTCATCTTTGAAGGTTTCATTGAATCTATAATAAGCTACCATTCAATTTCTTCTACTTTGGAAAATTTAAAAATAACTACATGCCATTGGTCAACTGGAAAAATATTGCAATGCCTAAAGAGTTTTTGGGGTGGGAACTTAAAATCCTCAAGTGTTTGGTTTATCCTTGGCAACCAAGAATCTATGGAAAGTCATGATAAAAAATGGCTTATGGAAATAATCCATTTAAAAAAATATTGTTCTAGGTTCTTTTTTAGACTATATTCACAATCAAAGAAAAACTACAAAAAGCTAGTGTGATCATTTGAATCATTAAATCCTTTTTAGCTTGGAAGGTTGGGTCGAGAGGTAAAGTCAGAATGGGATTTGATGCTATTATGGGTTGTTGAAATAGATTCAACTGATTAGAAAACACAATTGAAGTTCTGTATCAAAAATGTTTATTTTTGTTAATCGAGTTGTGGATAAAGGTTCGATATATATTTGGTAGCAAGGATGGAGGTCTGCAACCTGTTTGGGACTAGAAGGAGATCAAATTAATCACTAAAATGATTATATTGACTATGTCAAGAAATGACACATTAGTTTGAAGGATAATCCAGACTCTTTGGCTTGGTCCAAGAACGATGTTTGTGGTGAATTTATAAACAACATGAGTTACAAAATAATGTTTGAAACTCTAAATAGAGACATTTTAGGGGTGGAAGCACATTGGAAGTTAAATGCACCAAATAAATTGTGTATCTTTATGTGGCTGACACTTATTGTAACAACCCTCATATATTCCAAGGAAAAAACAACCCTCATATATGAATATAGAGAGTATTTAATATAATAAATATAAAATAATGTAAGATAATAATATAATTGGGAATATGAAAGAAAATAAGGGAAAACAAATTGCATTAAATAAGAAATTAAGAAATTGGGAGAAGGAGGAGATAAAAGGAGGAGAAGAAGTGAAGAGGGGGATCTTTTTGGTCTCTTTTTGTCTTTGGCCATCTTGGCAGAGGAGCTCTGGAGAAGAGGAAAGAAAGATAGCGCTGACATAGGGTTAATTGTTGGGGGCTTGGGGGCCTCAGCCTTTGGCTGGGGGTTGGTTGGGTGGAGAGTCGTCCCCCCACCTTCAGTTGCACTATTGGATCTGTGAGGTAATGGTAGCTGCTAGGTCATCTAACCAGGTATGGCTCCTTTATTTTCATAGCATATTTTTCTATTATATTGTTGATTAGATACACTCTTTTGTTACAGATTTTTTATTGCATGATGCTTCTTGTTGTATACTGGTTTTTATAAATTTACAGGATATCAGATCCATGGTACTTTTCAGATCTTGTATTGCATGCTTGTCATTTGTTTGGTTTGTTATTTTTATGAGTTTACAGTTCTTACATGTTCAAATGCTTGGACTTGAATGCCCATTGATTGCTTCCCCTTTCTATGAGAGAAGTGTTTGATTAAAAGAAAAGGGTTGGGATTAATGTGTTGAATTTCGTATTACATGCTGGAATACTGATCCATTTCCCCATTTAAAATTGGTTATAGCTTGAGTGTGAGGATTCAAAAGGAATCATATAGTTTTTGAACTTTGTTGTCCATATTTCTAGGCCAAACTTGTAAATAAAACTTTAAGAGTTGGATAGTTGTCCCAAATATGAATATGCATTGTATGGAATGGGATCCATTGATTAAAACCGTTATATAGTTGTCCCAAATATGAATATGCATTGTATGGAATGGGATCCATTGATTAAAACCGTTATAGTTGTTATGTAGGTGGATCCATCTCATATATTGCTTATTGAATGATAGTAGTAGAAATTCAATTGCAGGCTTCTTTAAGAAGATTAGATCCAATTACACCTTTTTAGAATAGCTTATATCCTAGATCTGTCCAGAGATGATTAAGAAGGAATGAAGTTAATTGTCTACCCCTGCTATGACAAACTGGTTAAGAGTAAATTTTAAATCAATCGAATCACAATTTAACTCTATTACAGATCTGATTAGTTGGTTCCTTGAAAGCTTGCAAATATTGTATAGTCTTGGATGCGAAACTTCATTGATAAGAGCTATGTCCGTCGATTCTAGGTTCATTTAATGAACTCGTAATTTTGAACTAAATCATTCTAAGCTATCAATGAATCAGAATCTTTGGTTCCATTTAAGCTATCGACCCACTTACCAATACAATCACTGCTAACAGGAAGTAGGGGAATCGAGATTTTGAATCCCATCAAAATGACCAAATTCTGATTCTCCCTCTGCGAACAATTGAAGAACCATATATTCGATTCATTCTCCCATAGATCCTATCCCATGTACGTTACAAAAAAAGAAGAAAAAAGATTCATTTAGCTCTTGTCGTCGATCTCATACCCTGCATAACACTCCCTTTCTAGTTTCATGCCTGCTGTGCTTTGATTATGGGAAAACTCCTTCCTACCAGGGAGTTGAACTCGTTTGGGGTGATAGATGAGTTCCTTTGCAAATTTGCTGCAGGGGTTAACTACTGCATGCATCATTGCTTCCTGCGACTGAAGTGTTTTGCATGGAGTTGTAGGCTAGCTATGCATCTACATTTTTTATTTATCATGGTCTCTCCTCTGCACGGTGTAATTCTTATGGGTCAGATTTGGGATGATGGGGTTAATGCATCATTTAATCAAGAGCAATGGGTTTCTGTTTGCTATCATTCCACTCTGCCATCGTCTTGCTTCATTCTGACCGGATTTACTTCATTCACAACGGCCAGGGTTTCATCTATTGTCCGTTGATTGCCTCCAGATTGTTTCATGCCTAAGTGTTATCTCTTAGCTGCCAGGTGTGCCCTAATGCAGGGTGTCTTTTGAACGTAGAGGCGTTTTTATTTCTTCATCTTGTTGCCAGGACTGTTACTGTCTATTGCATGCCATTGATTACACATTGAGCGTTTCTTCCTTTAGGGATGATGATTCCAGCCATAACGTTCTTCATACCATTTCTACCATTTCTGAGTTGTCGTCACTATTGTTCCACGTGGTGTGGAGTGGATTGAATCCGACGATTTTAATAAATCTCCTTGGATTTATTTATTATTTATTTTATTATTTATGGGTTGAGGGATTCGACCCACGAACACAGTGATTCAAACCGATCAATTTGGAAGACCCGAGTTCAGAGCTTGTGGAAAGAGTGTAAGCCTCCGCGTCGTTCTCCTCCTCCGTAACCAAATCCCAAGAATGATGAATCCCAATCGATCCAGACAAGAAGACTTAACACAGACTCCCCCCCCTTGTAAATTTGGTTCGTGACAAGCTACAAACTGCAGATCTCTGCTATCTTGATAGGTTTCCGGATTTGCGCCCTTTTCCGTCCATAGAAGTCCGCCAGTTTGGGTCATCGGTTCTCTGTTGTATTATTATTTCAAAAATGGATCTTCCGAGCTTGGCCGTTATCCTGCGGGGGGGGGGCGCTCAGTCCCAACCCTCAAGAAAGAAAGGCTGCGGAGGAGAGCCTCAATCAGATCGGTACATTTATCTTTATTATGTATTTTATTTAAGACAACGAGGACATGCGCATACGGCGCTTGTTGATTGCATCGACGGCAGGAGATTGCTTGCCTCGTTAAATACTTATTTTAGCTATCCGAGTCCATTATTTGCAAGGGCTGATGCTTAGAGCTGGTTATGTTAAGTAGATTGCCGCAGATGGATTAGCTGATGCTTTGTTGTTAATATCCGATGTCGTTGTAGTTGTATTTGGTTTGGTATTAATAGCCATGAATCGTTAATGTCACACACAATGGCAGTCACTTTACATGCCCCAACACTGGACTTATTTATCCAGGAAGCATTACTGGTTCCTATTTCTATTAATGCTCCCCGGCGTCCTTTTTTTAATAATTGCTTAAAGATTCAGACAATAACGTCCTGGTCAGTACCGTGGGACTCTGGGAGGGTACTATGATACCACTACACCACATGCGCATCTGTTGTCACATTTGATAACAAAAAAAAAACTTTGCATTGGCATATCTAGTGATAAGACTCATCCTGGACAACTTTAGCACCAGTCCCACTTACACTTTGGGATCTTTGTCCTTTCATTGTTTCAAATCTCCCTGGTTGTTGTGATTGTAGCTGCTAATGACAAGAGTGATGTTGTGCCTGAGGAGTTCCTGGTTTAAATTAATAAGCACCCGGGTGTTCATACAAATGATTATCATAACCCTGATTGATATTACCATAATAACAATAAGGAAGTGTATTGTCGTTTAGATTATACCCATCAAGAACATTTGTATTCACAACCATATTTACAGCGTGTGGATAGAGAGGGGCATGAGGGTATCCATATGCATATCCAAACAGATATGGACCTGGGTAGCAATATTGATATCGATCATATCCATATGGGACTTCTTGCGGTTGTGTCACCATGGCCATATTGGTGTTTGCACTGGTTTCAACATTAATTATGGCGTTTGAACTCGTTCCACATTAGTATTACTACCAATACTTTTGGCTGCTTGATCCATCACTGCAACCAACCTGGGCATTGATTCCGGCCACAAGGAATTGCAGCATGCACATCACTGCAATAGTCCAAAATGCTTTTTATATTTTTATATTTTGAAGAAAAAGATAGCTTCTCATGAATAGATGAACCCAACTTTTCACATTTAAGGGTTTCCTGTGTTTCGGTACTTCTTAGCAAGAAAGGTTTCATTTAGGAAGCGTGGGTTCTAATATGAGTTAATTGTTGTTTTTCTCATCGATGGCCTTATCATCTTGTAGAGAAGAGAGCCTTATCATCTTGTAGAGAAGAGAGGAAACTCTGTCTCGATGGCATAACCCTATAAATTTTATAAAATAACAGAGAAAGGAAAGGTGGAGAGACGCATTCCCTGAGAGGACGCAGCCCTCATAATTTTCTTTTTGCTAAAAACTAAGAAGGTGACCCCCTCTGGGGAAAGTGCCAATCCTCATGTAATATAATTTTTGTGTTATTTTGTTTACAAATTCGGAGTAAATCCTCTTGGAGGACGCGTCATTCTTTCATTGTGTCTGAGCATTGTTTGTATCTATAATTCTATCTTATTTAGTAATAGTATGTGTTCGCTATAGTGACTTGAAGAGACAAATCCCTGAGGTCCCTCAGAATTCTCTATTGATGGTTGTACAATAGAGAGGGTAGCATCTTTGGGGCGGCGCACCTTCAATCCGTTGTTTTGATTACATTCATATCCTGTAAGTTTTAGTTTCCAGGGAAGTGGTGCAATCCCTAGAGGCTTTTGATTGGAAATCTATGTTCCTGTAAATTATGTTTCCCCTGTAAATCGTGAAGTGATGCGCCTAGTTAAAGCAACAACCTATAGCTCATAACGGTCGTAGCTAGCAGATTTAATACGACCAATTGACAATAAGGGTTTAACCATGTATTGTGTGGTTTAACAGACTCTCTTTCTTTATATTTTATATACATGTTGAAGGGTCAATAAGGGTGTGGCCCATGGATTTGTGTAGAGAGACGTCTTATGGATGTCCATTATATTTTTACTTTATAGGTGTAAAGGATTGGGTTTGAGACATTTATTTGAGACGATAAATATCTCATTTCTTCACTCACCCACCAGAGTTGATACACATCCAGATTCAGGCCATTCGAAGAAGAAAATTTAGTGATTCCCATGAATTAATTATAAAATGCAATCAAGTAAGCCTGACAAATAATGCTGGGCACATTTTGAAAACCTGATGTAATGTGTAGTCGTACAATATTAATTGTATGTTCAATATTTAAAGTTAGTTTTTTATCAAGTCCATCCATATTAATAGTCTTAAACTGTAATGGTGCACTTAACAGAGTAGCTTCTATTTGGCAACTCTTTCCTGTACGTGCCATATATGTATATATGGTAGGGCTCTTAAGCATATTATTGCTTATAATATTTTAAAGAGCTTGATAGCCTCTTTTAGAAGTGAATAGTGAATTGAATGATTCAAATAAGGCAGGTGATTGAAAATCAATGTAAAGTCTTGATTGTAGTGAATTGTTTTGGAATCTACTGAGTGTGATTAGCATGGTCATACAACCTAAGACGATTTTACAGTTTTACATTTGTTTCTACAATGCTACACGTATTTTACTATTCCCCTTAGTTCGCATGCACTGTTGCTCTAAACTTAAAGTTGAGGATTGAAGTTTCTAAAGATTTAGAGTTGCAAGATGCTTTTAAGGAAATTAGTTTGACTCTTTTAGCTTGGAATTGGATGTATCAATTTCGTCAAACCTTTGATGGAAACCGTTCTTGGCTGCAAGAATCTTCACACATTTTTTCAAGATGGAAAACCAAAATGCAAATCAGCTAGACCCTCCGAGGAAGCCAGATGGGCTGATGAGATGAAAATAAAACTTGGCTGCCAACCTTCACACATAATCGAGCTCCTTGTTTTCTTTTAGAGTCTGGATTCAAACCCATAACCATGCATTGGAAGTTCCTTTACATTTGATAGGGTTTTATTTTGGTCTCATACTTTTCGATTGTCAACAGGATATCAATGACATTTCGAAAACCCTAATTATCTAACCCACTGCTCATAAGTGATGGTGAGGACCAGTCGAGTAAGCATGTGGTGGTCAGATAAGGAAGTTTCAAACTTAAATTGTATTTGATAGATACAAGTATTGTATGCCTTTTTGGTGATGATGGTGACCTCAAGCTTCAGCATAGATTTCCTCTTAGTTTCAAACCTAAATCTATAACTTGCACCTAGAAAGAAAAAAAAAAAAAGAATTCAAAAGACCTGGCCTGTATCCTTGAAGCCCATGCATAAGTTTGAAATCTCTGGTTTTGTTTGGACTTAAGAGTCGACTAGCATTAATATTTAAGGTTAAGCATATGCGTTCCTTCAGTTATGGGAATTGTTGCATCTATATGTTGTTATCCTTAGTGCTTGTTTTCAAGGGAATGCTACAGGTTTGCTGAAAGAATACAACATGAACATAGCACGTTGCCTTTGAAATTACTACATATGCATTGAATGATTAGTAAAGGTTGAATGTGAACTCGAATTCGAGCCTCATGAGATTTGATTCCTCTCTCTTGAAGTGAGCCTCACGAGCTCGAAGTCATAACCAAGTTCATGAGTTGTCTTATTGGAGCTTGATATCACCCTAGCAAACAACATTTATTTATGCAAGGACTCGTAGATGGCAATACAAGGAATATTATGATGAATATCTTATGTAGGCACAATACATAGACTTGAAGAAGTACAACCTGAGGCAATGTTTGATAAAGATGATATGGAAAACCAATGTTGATAGAGATGATATGACAAACCCAGATGAAATAAAAAAGAAGAAAGAATATAGACTCCTAGGCATGAACAAAAGATGTAGTGACAAGTGGCAATCGAGAAAAAGGAAGCAACACAAGAAGCAAGGTAACACTAAGAAGCTAAACTTCATATCGTGTGCCAAAAATAAAATTGAGATGTAAAACCACTAAAATGAATCCATGAAAATAAAAATAAAATGGAAATCCCTATGAAGTTTGATGACCTCTTTTGATAAATTTTCTTTATGATCGAGAAGAAAATGGTAATGGTAATGGTCCTATTCACCATGACTCTTTAGTATTTACATGGCAAATTTTATATTACAAAAGGATCGACTAGAGGTTCTACCCCTATGCAAAAACGCAATGAATACAGGGGTGAATACTTGATTTGTTTTGAAATAGTATACTCCACAACCAATCTATTGTGAGTGTTGGCCTTCTCAAATGTCTCACTCTCTACAATTCTACATTACAATTTTTGAGCACTTGAATTGACTTGTGGGCACTACCTCTCCCATGATACAAAACCTTGAACAAATACCAATCAAGATACCAAGAATCCTTAAGAAGACATGTGTTTATTAGCATATGGATCCACTCCACCTAAGATATATGGTTATTAGGTTGTACATGTGATACTTCTGGATGTTTTGATTACATGTTGTTCTTAGAATGATGCCTTTTAAACATGTGAGTCATGGTCATGCATTATTTATATGACATTTGATGTTGTTATTTCTAGCCATGGGTTGTGCATGTGATACTTCCTGATGACGTCATGGTGCTTTATAAGATAGATGAGATGTGGAACATAAAATGATATTATAGCTTATCATTGCATCTAGAGATAAATGGAATTTGGCACATAAATGGTATGAAAACATGTTGTGATATAATGATGGATTGTGTGGGTTGTCAGAATACATATTTGATATGATGATGGAGTATGTGAATTGTTACTCCATGTTGATAGTACCGATGTTGAAATATGGTAGCTTATCATGGCATGTTAATGAGATGCTTAGTGAAATTATGAAAGTATCATGACCGGTTATGTTCTAATGGTAGCATAGAGCACCTAAATGCATTAGATGTTAAACTTGGCATGACTTATTGTGACAATGGCTTATGATGCAATGTAATGCAATATGAATTGGTGGCTAGACATTCTTGTTAGCACATAATTCAAGGTTGATCTATGATATTATTATGAGAAATGGTTACTAATGATTATTCATTATGGCAAGTGCCAGTAGTTCCAAGTGATCTGCCCAAATAGCCTGATGAGGCTAAGTATTCTATGATTTCGTGGGAGCCCATAACGACGAATGAGAATGGCTACTATAAATATATTATGGGCTAGGGGACAATCCCAACAATTAGCTCTATGCCAGCAGCGCTTGACTTTTGTACCAGAAGTTGGGAAGGTGGCAGTGCCACAGATACTTCCCAGAGAACTTCTGATGTGACCAGAGTCCATGGTTGGAGACATACTCACCGAGAGGGAGGTTTATGTAGAAGGACTTCTAATTCCTGGGGATAGTGCCTTGAGGGTGCTATGGAGGATGTTTAGGCTAGCCTTCCGAGATGCCTGGGGTATAATGATCCTGATATCAGGATCGGGGGGTACCGGGAGTATCAGGATCGGGGTACCGGGAACCAGATGCCGGCTAGTACCGATGAGGCCCAGATTCCGTTAGAATCCGATGAGGCCGTATTATTACCAGAAGTTGGGAAGGTGGCAATGCCACGGTAAATTCCAGGGGAACTTCTGATGCCTATTGTATGATCCGCGGACAGGTTACAGTAGAGGGCTCGTGCCATGGTGAGCGGGACCATCCGGAGTTGGAGGGGAGGTGTAGGGAGGTTGATCGGATGGTATGATTCTCAGGGAGGGGGTGAGTAAGGAAAGAGGAAGTAAACAAATACACAACTATTAATTATTAAATAATTATCTAATGCTTTTTGATGCATAATTGTTGTTATGGTTGCATACTAGACTCATAGGGAATTACTTAAGAGCATGTTGTAACTTAGGGCGTTTGATTGCATTAGTGTGGCTTGGAGACTTCTATGTGGTGGCCACACATATAAATCTCTTAGCTTCACAATAGTACTAGCTACCTATATATTCTAGTATTTACTTGATTGATTGATTGAATAAGTATTGTATTTATTGCTTGAATATCATAACTTCGGGACGAAGTTTCTTGAAGGGGGAGAGTATGTAACAACCCTCATATATGAATATAGAGAGTATTTAATATAATAAATATAAAATAATGTAAGATAATAATATAATTGGGAATATGAAAGAAAATAAGGAAAAACAAATTGCATTAAATAAGAAATTAAGAAATTGGGAGAAGGAGGAGATAAAAGGAGGAGAAGAAGTGAAGAGGGGGATCTTTTTGGTCTCCTTTTGTCTTTGGCCATATTGGAAGAGGAGCACCGGAGAAGAGGAAAGCAAGATAGCGCTGGCATAGGGTTAATTGTTGGGGGCTCGGGGGCCTCAGCCTTTGGTTGGGGGTTGGTTGGGTGGAGAGTCGTCCCCCCACCTTCAGTTGCACTATTGGATCTGTGAGGTAATGGTAGCTGCTAGGTCATCTAACCAGGTATGGCTCCTTTATTTTCATAGCATATTTTTCTATTATATTGTTGATTAGATACACTCTTTTGTTACATATCTTTTATTGCATGATGCTTCTTGTTGTATACTGGTTTTTATAAATTTAAAGGATATCAGATCCATGGTACTTTTCAGATCTTGTATTGCATGCTGGTCATTTGTTTGGTTTGTTATTTTTATGAGTTTACAGTTCTTACACTTATGAATATAACATTGACAAGTGGCATGCTATAGTTGAGGAACAAACATGGACCTAATATCTGTATGCTATGTAGAAATGACAAGGAAACAAATGTACACCTTTTCATCAAATTCCCATATGCTCAAGCATATCGAAAGATATAAAGATTCTAATAGGGGTGGAAAATGTGTGGAATGAAAACAATATAGAGGAATGCTTTAGAGCATGGTTTGATAAAATAAATTAAACAAATTTCAATGTCTTCCTTGTTTGGTACTATGTGGTCTTTGGTTGGAAAGGAACTCTACCATATTTGAGGACAAATTAATTCCACACTTTCAAGTATGTGCTCATATTTCAACTTTGGTATTGTATTGTATCTTACAAGAATCCAAAACCTCTCAAAGATAGATTCATGTGTTACAGATTGATAAGTCATATTGTTGTATTTTTTTTTATGGATCGTAGCAAAGGGATCTAAGCTTTCGTAGTGTTGGTGGACTTCTTTACCTTTTAGAGGGACTCTTTATAAAATTTAAAGCAAGGCTTGGAGTTGGATCAAACAACAAAGCCAAACTTTTGGCATTAAAATTGTTAAAGTGTGCATTACAAAGAAACATCTCAAGTCTACAGGGCTTTGGGGACTCAACTATGGTTATAACTTAGATGAAAGAAGCTTCTATTGTTCACAATTTTATTTTAAGATCCATGGGGAAAAATTTAAAGGTGGTTGGTTCTCATTTTGATCACAAAACATTTTTCTCATGTTTTCATGGAACCAAATACAATTTTGATTCTCTATCCAAAGAAGGGAAATGAGTGGAAGAAGGAAAAAATGATTTTAAGTGAGATTCAAGATTGGGTCTACTGATTATTTTGAACACCACATATGGTCTGGTTTGTTTTATTTTCATACATTTTGTCATTAGATCAATGGATGTGTATTTTCATGCTCTAGTTTAATGAAGTAATTCCATTTTTGGAATATGTTGAGGCTTAGTTTGCTAGGATGTTGGACTGCTCTATTTTTTGTGATCCCTATGGGACATTATCAATAAAAGGTAGGTAAATTAATATCCAAAAATTCTTTATGCACTTGTGCAATGCAATTTGGATTTTATTTATGAACACAAATTACGTTTTTCTTTTGTGGAAAAAGACGTGTAGGGTTCCCTTTCTAGAATTATGTTATTTAAGTCATCTTTGTGAGTCTAGAATGCTTGCTGATAATAACCATGAGTTTTTCACATCTCTAAAGTGTGCTGAGGTTTTCTGTTTCCTTGTTGCGTTGAAGAGGCGCATTCTACAGTCTAGTAGGGGGATGTGTAACTCCTTCTGTGCAAATCCTGGAGCTGGCACGTGTCCTTTTAAAAAAAATAAAATATTATAAAAAATAACATGTCGACTGAAATTTGATTCTAAACATTTACAAAGGCGTGCACGCACGCACGCACACACACACACACATAACTACACAAATTAGATAAGTTAAAAAGCTTCCTCAACATTTTCACTCTAAAAAACTGTTTGCACCTCGAGAGATTTGATTCCTCTTGGTGCTTGGTAGATCCCTTTTAAGATGGATATATGCTGGTGATTATTTCCTTATCTAGTTACTCAATTGTTAACAAAGAATGTGAAATAGCCACCCAATGTACGATGTTCAAACTTAACAAAAATACGTTAAACTTTCGTTTTCCAAGTTGTCATTATTGTTATTATTTCCACCTTTTTTGTTTTGGATTCCTCTCAATTTGACCATGTTGTTGTTATCATGTAGTTGCAATATCTTAGTTGTTTCTTTTAGTCCATGATCTTGTTAGTTGATATCCTCATTATGAACAATTGAGTTTACCTTTATTATTAACTTGTAGGACCCTTCTACCTATAATTTTGTCACTGCATGTTTAAGGTATCCCCACAAACCCATAAGGATTCCTCCTAATAGCCTTGAATCTTGCAAATCTCTAAAGAGAACTTATATCTTTCAAGGTCCCTTCACAATTATTTGTCCATTTCTAAATTCATTCTTATTGGAGGAAGACTCAATAAACGAAAAATAATGAGAATTATCCAAACAATAGAGGACAACCATACAAAACAAAATTACAATAGGTTTTCTTCCCTTGAGTTATCCCTATTGTCATTATTTACACCACCCTTTTTTGGATCTTCCAATTTTCAAGGTATCATTGTTATGATGTAGTTGTCCCATTTTTACCATCTCTTGAACTTCATGAGTTTGTTTATAAAATCCCTCATTGAAAGCAATTATGTTGACTTCAACTGTCCACTTTAGGATCCTCTAGCTCTAACCTCATTGCCACATTGTCTAAGTCATCCTCACAACCCCAAAAGCCTTGTTCATAATATCCCTCAATGTTATACTTCTATAAATACAAGTTATATCTTTTATGTTGTGTTTTTGATTCTTTGCTTACCCATTTCAAGAAGCACTCATAGCCAAGAAGGACCCATTTCTCGACATACTGAAAAATAACCAAACAATTTAGGGCAACCAAATAAAGCAAAACAATTATTCTCTTGAGTTGTTCATGTGGTTATTATTTCCACTCAAAATTGATTTGGATTATAACTCATCATAACTCAACTTTGGATATATCATTGTCATTATGTACTTGTACCATCTTACCCATCTCTTTTACTTGATGATCTTGTTAGTTGAGTCCTACATTGTAAATAATTGAGTTGAACTCTATTATCAACTTGTAAGATTCTTCTTCCTCTAATTTTGTTGCCACATTCTCTATGTCATCCTTTCAAGCCTAAAATAGGCTTGCTCATAATTGTAGTAAATCTTGCACATTCCTAAAGAGAACTTAGATATTTTTGGTTTCCTGGTGATTTCCTTACTTATTTCAAAAAGCACTTGTAGCCAGTCATGGCCCAATATTGAACAAATATTGACAAGTACCCAAAAAAACGGGGGGCAATCAAACAAAACCAAAATATAATGGAGGGAAATACCAACATGCTCAAGCCCATACATCAACCAACTTAAGACTATTAAGGATGAATTCTAGAATTGTTGGGGCCTCTATTATTACCCATTATTATATATCACACTATAATAAAACATGGATTTTAAATGTATTCATCACAACAAATCATCCACTATCATAGAAACCAAGTTAATGTCATTTGACAAAGAACACATTAATCAATTTGAATCCACAAATAATGCAATAGATAAAATAAAATCCTAGCTAAGAGCAAAAAAATTGCCACAAAGTTTGAGAAAATGTTGCAATTGTGAGCTTGAGAAGAGGAGAACTACTTAGCTACTAAAATTATGATTATGAATTGGAAACCCATACAAAACACTGAATGATGAATTAGATATAAATATAGGAAGACCTCACAACACCAAGGAAATATACTAATTAGCAAATAAGAGTATCCCTTATAGGTTTTGTGCATTTTTGTCCTCACATTGACTAAAGTTCCATAAAATTCTCTCCCATCTTCACCCCAAAGACTAAGATGAAGCCCATATATATGATATTAATCAATTGGCATCAAACACCATTGTTCTTTAGCTTATGATATTAATGAATCACCATTGTTCTTTAGCTTTTATCTCTATGTATGTATGAAATCTTTACTAGTAATCTGACCTTGATAGTTTGTCTTAATATAATTACTCAACCTTTGATTCCACACATATTCTGATTTTTTACATTTTTTTATAATCATGTCATTATTTGAATTATTTTTTCCCTATATGTTCTTATTTATAAAATATAAAATATTATATGTTCTTATTTATAAAATATAAAATGTATATTTTTCATATACAAAAAAAACTAAATTTACCCATTGATTGTACTATACATTACTTTTCATTTCTCAAAAGAAATCTAACAAAACTAAACAAAATTATAAAATAGGCTTTCACTTCATATCACAAAAAAAGCATTAAAACCGTGCATTTTGTTTTATCTAACAACTTACAAGTGTTTAAGGATAATTCAACAAGAATAAACTATAGTTAAGTGATTTCACAACCTTCAAGCTATATATTTGATTTGCCTATAGCATTAACGTTTGACTTGATATCACCAAAATGAAACATTATAATCGTGCATTTTTTTTATAACAACTTATAAGTGTCTAAAGATAATTCAATGAGAATAAACTTTAGATTGCAGAACCGTCAAGATATATATTTGATTTGCTCATATCATTAACTTTTGACTACTTTGTTGAAAAACTCGGAACTCCTACAAATACTTGTATTTGTTTCCATAATAAAACTTTGTTTTGAGAAATGATCTAACCCGAGTTAAGTTTTTTATATGCATGGATCTCCACATCTAACTTAGGGGTTAACCCTTGTTCCAGCTTTCTTTTTATTGCCTACTTTGTAAACTAACCATTTATCAGCTAACGGAAAAGACAATACTATAGCGTTTTAAACAATAGGCACATTATGAATATATTTGTTTTTTTTCTAATACATTGCTCCAGTGGCCCTATGTATTTTTGATATATCCCCTAACTCCACAAACCTTTCTCAGAGATTAACTCCATACTTTTGGTAGCCAAGTCCTTGCTAAAAATATGAATGTTTTAAACCCCCAATCTCTAGCCTCATTTGGTTTGGCGAGATACTACCATTTGACTAAGAGAAGTCATCTTTTTCTCTTCTTCTAGTAGATTCCAACACCACTTTATGAATGTAAGACATGGCATGCCAATAGATTGATATTGCCTTCATAATTGATTTGATTAAAGTTAGTCTCCCTCTCACTGAAAGCCATTTCTTGCACCATAACTTTGTTCTTTTTCAATCTTATAAATCAATCACTCCCCATGATTCTTCATATAATCCTTGGGGTTTAGAAGAAAACCAAGATACTTAAAAAATTGCTTGGAACTCCACATTTTGAAAAAGGAAAATATGTATTATCCTTCTAACCTGCACTCCATTGAAAACTATTGATGACTTTTGCATAATTTTAATTTCCTTTTTCAAGTGCTATATTGTAAAACTCCAAAATACCCTTTATTTTGTTGACATCTTTTTTGGAGTCATCATAAAATAACAACATATCATCTACAACAATGAACGAGTCAAATATAAATTTCTTACTAACTTAATTCCACACAATGATAAAGTTAATTAGTCCTCTAAAATTAATATAATTAAACCTTTCACAATAATCAATAAAAGTTCAGGAATCCGTGAGATGCAGAGCAGTTGGTGGCGGGGTATGGTTAAGACACCCCCTAAGCAGAAAGGTCGCCGGTTCTAATCTCGTGGATACCAAAAAATCCAACCATGTTAAGGGTTGGTGCGGTCCAGGCCGGTGCGATCCCTGGGTGATTTTGACGGCTTAGATGCCCCTGGTTCGTGGTAACTTAGCCAAAGGCAAACTTGCTAGTCAAGGAGGTTCCACCACTTTGCCAACAAAAAAAAATTCAGTAAAAGTTCACATAGGTAAAAAAAACTCAAATGTTGATCTATTAATTAAAACTACAAACAATACAGAAGCCAAGAAAACCACAATCCAATTCATTATTGGAATACAAAACCAATATGAATTCGAATGAATCTCAAATAAAACCAATTCATTAATTCATTATGTCATAAGCCTTAGAAAAGTCAAACTTCATAACCATAACAAGCATTCTTTGAGTTTTAATAGAGTGTAAACCTTACTGTGCTAGTCTTATGATTTATTGATTTCGTGTCATCCATGTAGAAAACAAAGTTGTTCTTTAGAATTGTCTATGAGAAAAGCTTCTTGACTATAACCACAATAATTTTTGGTATTATCTTGTAAATAGCATTGCGAAATGAAATGGTCTAAAATGATCAAAGGATATTGGATTTTCCTTGTTAGGGATTAAATATAGAAAGTTGGAATTGAAATCTCCCAATACTTTCCCTATCCTCCTTGAATCCTCCACCACCCTTAACAATTCGTCTTTCATCATATCATAAGAACTATACAAAATTCCATATTCCATCCACCCGGGCCTGGACTCTTATCTTTTTGAACATAATATAATGCAATCCTAATTATTCATTTGACACTTCCTCCACCAAAGTTTCATTTTCCTTCTCTCATCCAAATCTTGGAAAGAAGTAAGCGATTTTCAAAATTTATGCAATATTTACTCTATTTTTCTTTATGTAGCTCCTTAAAATGTGAAACCCCCATGTCTGCAATTTCCTTGAGAGACACAGCATCACTAACTTCATCCTTCTACATTTCCTAGTTAGTATTAAAATTCTTCCTATGATTGGCATAGTTGTGAAATTATTTTGTATGTTCATCTTCATTGGTTAACTAGAGGGCCCTACTCTTTAATCCCCATCAAGATTCATTTTTTTTGATGAGTTTCTGCTTAGGTTGCTCCAAGAAATAAAAATATATTCCTAGGATTTCATGTGAATTTTATTTAAAATCCTAAACATATATATAGCTATATGATTCTCCAAAGAGGCTAACTCTTGTTCATATGTCCTTCTCTTGGTGCGAGCCCAATTTGACATTGCACTATTAAATTTTTTCAAATTTGTTACAATCTGTATATTAGAAGACTCCATTGAAGGGAAATCATATCTCACACATTCTAACTTAACTAAGTTTATGAATCCCTCATCCTCTAGCCACTTTGAATCAAATTTAAAGGAGATGGTGGTTTACTATCTTCCTTCTCAATTTGGAGCAAGATTGGAAGATGATTTTAATCTCCTCCCACTTCAACCCAAGACTTGATCCTCTTAGAATCACTTCTTACTAATTCAAACACTAGAAATATATCAAACCTTTTAGATATTATTGCTTACCCTATCCTCATATTCCTCCAAGTTAGATTCATATTTTTTGGCTCCACATCCATCAACCCCACTTTTCAAATTTGTGGAAGAAGAAATATGCAAAGGGGGTCCATCTCTTTTGATAGTAAAATTAAGGTCCCCTCTGGAATGATTTTATCAACTTTTAGGAAATTCTATTCCAACACTTCCTCTCATAAAGGAATGCAATCCTCTTAGTATGATTATATGGAAAGGGGTCCATTTTTCATCAACTCTTTTTCCTTTTTGGTTGGTTGATGGCAATCCCGCCTGTATCATATTTTTCCTTGATATAACTTACAAAAAAACAAGTGAAATAACTACAAAGCAGCTAATCACTGCTTTAGATTAATTTAGAACACATTTGTATAACCATCTAACTGGTACAAGCACAAACAAAGAAGACTTGCCCATAAAAGCCTCACATGATACTATACAATAACTTATTTTATTAAATTAAAATAAATATTTAAACTTTAAATAGAGAACCTTGAAACTTCTATTTAAGAAACAATAGCGATCCAAGACTACGAAGAACAATAGCGATCCAAGACAACGAAGAACAATTCAATGGCAATGGAAAGAAGCCAATTGGAAACCCATTTGATAGGTCACGAAAGGCAAATATGCAACTTTGTATGCATGCATGCTCTCCACTTGTTTGCCAACGGATAATGATTCTCTGGTCGTGGCCATGTTTGCAACCACAGATGTAGATCACAGCACCAAAGTCTTTGTTGTTATTATGGCAGTTATGTTGTTGTTTCTCTAGTTTTGCAGGTGTCCAGGATTTTCTGCAACAGAATAGGTGTTGGCTACTCTTATTGTATGGCAAAAGGAAAGGAGAAATTTGCAATACAACATACCACCTATCAACTTTGCCAAATGTATTGTAGATATGCAAATTTACTCGAAAGAAGAGAGATCTACAATAAATCTATCCTTTACGCAGGTATTGAATAAATTTGTTCATGTACACAGATATTGTAGCTTTTTTTCTTCAATAAAAACTTATTGTAATTTTTCTGAGCATCTAGGAGACTGGGTTTCAGCTCCGTCTTCAAAGCAACTCTACTACACGGCTCTTTTGTGGCTACTACAAGTTGGAGGTGTGAGCCAAGGATATTAGCAATTCCGCAAGGAGGTGAGCACCATCTGAACCACAGCATATCAATCTAGTTCGACTATAGGCGTTTTGCACTTAGGGCTCTAGAAGGTTGTTCGTGTAGGAATACATGCCTAATGCCCACCTCAACTCCATCCTATTCTACAAAAACCAGAGCATTGATTAGCAGAAGGTGTTGGACTGAAAAATGTGCTTTGGCATCACTATGAGAAATGGTCAAGGAATCATTTACATGCACGAGAAGTAAGGGATTCCATATTCACTCCAACATCTGTGCATGGGCTCTAAGCTGCTTCCAGGTAGTGATCAAATTTGAAGGGTTATCTTAATTTAAGTTAGAAAGGTAGATATTCATGCACATGCACATGCACATGCACATGCACATTTTGAGGATGAAAAGATTTTATAAAAAATTACTTTTCAATTGATAACAATAAATTAATCATACATTTTATTAAAAATGTGTTAAATAAAATATTACATTTTCAATCAATAAATAAATTAGTAAATACAATTTATCATAAAAAAAACTAAACAAGCATAAAATGTCACTCATTTATCGTCTAACACAAACCTCACAGAAAACCAGATTTACTAACATAGAAGATATACTACAACCAATATAGAACATACCTCTTCTTGCCATAATTATTTTTTCATGTTGTCGTACCTCTTCATTGGTTCCAAACAAAGTCCATTTCCCTTTCCGGAGATCTTCATAATTTTGGTATTCAATATGCTGATATGTTTCTTTTCTTTCTAGAATAAACATGTCCCTTCGATCCCGTGCTTCTGCTAAGACAATGTGAATCCTCTGATTATATTCAACCTCGTCTTGGCCATTAGATTCTTTGGAATCTTCTCTTTCCATGTGTACCCTCACATGGTTTTGCTAAACCTGCAAACATAGTATCAAATATGTTAGGGAAAATAATAGTTCTTCTTCCCATCACATGCTACAACCATCTTTGAGATGTTCTGTTGCTCCACTTTCCATTTTATTTAGCTGAATCCTCTTCAACTCTTCAACCTTTCCTCCATCATATGAGATTTGCACTTTCTTAACGCACCAGTAACTTCCTCATGCTGATTCCATCTCAACAAATATATTATCCATTTAATAATGCAAGATTTTACTGCATTCTTCTCACCAAAATCAAAGTTGTTGTATTTTAACCTTCCATGCATATGCTATGTCCTCTCATAGCATTTCCATCTCCTTTTCTTTATGATCCAAGTCCTCTTCCTTTTGTCTCCTTAGGTACCCCATTCCAACATGTGTTTTTTTCCTTGTGAGCTAAAAAATCTCACGATCTATTGCAATTGTTTACCCGTTGTCCTCAATCCACATTCAACACAATTATTCTTCACATGAAAAAATTCTCTTTCCTTCACTGTACATTATCATCAAACCAAATAATGTAATACATGACATACCTTCATGAGCAATCATCCTTAGGCCATCATTTCTCTTGATATCTTAGTATCCTTAACTTTGAACATTCTTGGAAAACTTATCCACCAGTTGTCTTCATCCTTTCTTTTGCATATTGCACAAATATCACAACTTCTATGTTATTCATAAGTTTCTATGTTCTCCAACCACTGTTGCATCCTTCCTCTATTTATTTGTTGTAACATGTATTCTTCAATGTCTTTTGGAGTATGCTCTTGTGCATTGAATCCTATCACAATTCCTTTTCCAAGCTGTGGATGATTATTTGTTGCATTTTTCTCATGGACAGTTTCTGTTGTTCAATCATCAACAATATCTTTCATTTCCAACATCATTTTCAAAATTTGGAATCCAACCCAAATTTTATTACCTGTATTCGGTTACAATTTTATTCTTTATTTCTTATTGGGACTCAACAAATTTGAGCTCACCCTCTTCACCTGGGCATTCTTGGACAACCATTTTCTCATTGTCATCTAAATCTTCATAACCTATAAGGTTATCTTCTGCAACATCTTCGTAAGTGTTTTCATACCTTCTAAGATCTAAGATTTCAGTTATGACATTACCATCTTCAATCCTTGTATCATCAACAACCTCAGTGCAACCTCATGACCTGCAACGTCATCCTCTCCATTGCTTCCTTTTACACTTGCAAAAACAACAATGTTAGTACATGATCCAGGGCATTCTAGAGTTCTCCTAATAACTTCCAGTTTTGATGCCTGTTGTCTCTCAAAACTGGCATGCGTGTGTTGAAGCCCAAAATGTAACACACCAGCTGGATGACAACTCTCAGGAGAGAGGCCAATGTTACCACACTCCTCTCCTCTTCGCTTCAGGTTGACTCTTCTCCAACTCAAGGGGGGTATCCCTAAGATAGGATCGCTAAGGCAGGTACAGTAAACGGGCAAGGTGAATTGAAGAGGCCGCCTTAGAGAAACAAATGTAACAAAAGATGTATTTTGAATGAATGATGGGAAAGTTGGGAGGATCAATCCTCGAGGGAAGGCGAGTGCCAGTATGTCAGAGGGGAAAATGGAGTCAAAAGAGAGATCAAAGGGCCTTGTGTCATAGGTGACTGAGGGGGAAAGATCGCATCATTGAGCAAGCCCTGCTTAGTCTAGTGTTTGGCAATCAGAAAGAGTACTTCTTCTTCTCTAGTTGCGGGAGGTGCGCTATGCAAACCAAAAATCAAGATTGCACAATCAAACTAGATTAAATACAAACATCAATACTTGTGTATGCATGCTCACAAAGGGAAGAAGAAAGCGGAACGCCAAGAGTTCTTCGCCAAAGGGAAAAAGAAGGCAGCTGCTAAGAGTTCTTCACCTTCCAATGTGGTGGATTGTCACCCTTCTATGGCCTCTTACACAAATGCCGAAAAGAAAACGCAGAATCTTAAAATCATTCACACTTATCAAAACTCACAAGATCATGCCATAAAAACTCAATTGATCCAAAAAGGCCCATAACATTTTCATTAAGTTCACGGGAGAAGAAATTCCTAGGTTTTTCCATGCTTACAAATCAAAGTGTGCAGCCTTAAATAGGCCAAAAGATGCAATCGACCACCCTAATTTCAGGCTTACAAAAAAGTGAAAAGAAGTGAAAAAATGCGTGAAACATCACTCGCACACCGAACAACTCAGAGTTCTAACTCCACATAAAGGCAGAGTTTCAGGGAGCTAGATGCGCTATCTCTAAATCTCATACAGGGCTGCTGTAAGGTAGTTCTATCAGTCTGGGCGCCACCTGTGCTTCCATGTATTCCACTGATCAATTGTTCCATGCTGCCGTCTTACCAAAGATGCCAATAAATTCGATTCTACCCAAAGTTTGATCCCTTTTTTAAAAAAGGAACTCCGAGCACATAGCTGTCTTTCCCATGACTAATACATGGGACTTCTCTTTGTAATCGGCTGCCACTATAAAGAGTCGATCTGTCATCACAAAGGAACTTGGAGCAGTCGGCTGCCGCGAAATTAGGGATGCTCGAATCAACAGGAGGATGAAAAATAATTTCTTTTATTAAACTGGCCATTTCACCAACTAAACTAGAATTTCGGGTTTGTAATCAGCTCCATGTGGTTGTCAATGAAAATACAAACGTCCAGAATAAAAGCCAGAACTCCAAGTTTCTAGTTCCAGCTGACTGAAAAAAAAGGGCTCGAATTAATACTCCAAGCTTGATAAAAGATCTGGCTAGCAGGTCTCGTCACATAGAAGATTAATATTTATGAATTGGTTGCCACTTCAACCATTAGGCCGAGACTTGCTGAGCCGCCACTTTTGGTGATACGAACTGAATGATCGCTCCACTTTATATTTTCTTTTTAAAAAAAAGTTCCAGGACCCCATGCAGTCTACAGCTGTCAGACGCCGGCGATGTCTTCAGGATGAAGCCGCGCTCCATTTTCGGTAGGTAATGAGATCGCGGGTCCATGATTCTATGCTTTACGCTTCATTTTGCAAAAATAAAACAAAGACAAAACCTTAGTCGCCTCCTTATTTCGCGACACATGGTTGGGACGATTTGTGGAATGGATGCCACATAGACAACGCTTTTACGTGGCTATAGGGCATGGAATTGACTGATCGTTCCATTACTTTAAGAGACCGTGAAAACTAGCCGCGAGCCGCTACCACCGGTGTCATTCTGTGTCAAAACAACATATGCTGTCGATTTCATGTATGAACACATCTTTCAAACAAGCAATGGCCCGATCAAACTCAATCTTCCACTATGTTGAAAAATGTCGAACATCGAGCTCGACCAAGGGAAGCGATAGATGGTGCTGATAAGACTATCTCTGCATCGGCATAATTTTTTAAAACAGATTTCCGAGGCAGTGACCCGTGATTTACAGGACTCCTTTATTTTACGCTGAAGACAACTTCTAACACGATCCCGATAATGGTTGATACGCAGGCTGCCATGAAATCGAAAAGAAAGTCCATGCGGATGGCTTACTTCCACGGTATCCACACGATAACTGACGGTTCTGGCAAATCGACTCTCGAGCATACTCAATCTCTTCGGATTTACATCAAATTGCAATTGCATAATGGCTGTGTTGATTATGCTAATCATAAAATTTACTGAATTTCTGGTGTTTCTTGCATATCCTTAGAATCCGAGAGGGCTTCTGCTTCAGAGCTTCCCCTTTCCTCATTCTCTGCGTCTGTAGAACTCGCAGATCTGTCTGCCTTTGTTCACTGTATTCATTAATTTCTTCTCTTTTAGCAGACCGCTGGCATATCTCCTGAGCTTCCCATTTGGAAAGCTTTCCCAAGTTTACTGAGCACCACCGGATCATTCCAATGCTTCATTATTGTAGGAGGTCCCCCCTTTCGTCCAAAACAGGCTTTAGAGAAGGATCATTCTTAAGCCGGGCCAACTGTGCTTCAAATTTTATTTTTTGTGTAGGGTTTGACAAGGTCTGAATCATATTCATTACTGCTGGCTCCTGCATCTGAGAATGGCGAAGGTGTTATGCCATTGTCATAGATAGTAAGTCCTCTTCTAATGATAGCAATCTCACACAAGATGTAAGATATTTAATCTGGTCTTCAAGTTGCTTTTGGCAGTCAGCTAAACTAGGAAGCACCTCTGCTAGTAATGACTGCCACTCTTCTCCTGCATACAGAGCACGGACCTTTTTATATAGTTTTGCAGCCGAGTCAAAACTCCCCAACATCCTGTCACAATCTTCCTGTTCTCTTAATTTAAAAATTCCTCTCCTCAACAGAGCATGCTCTGGATGTTGTTGATCAAATATTTATGCTTCTGGTAACAAAGCTGCAATAGCAACCAACTTGCCTCTGGAAGAGATATCCCGGACACTCAAAATGCAGATGCATTTTTGAGGGGTAACATCTTGCTCCATATGGGGATGTGTGCTCTCCTCGAGAGCATACGAGAACCTCAGTTTCTCTTGGATATCCGCAGACCATCTTGAAAAATAGGGAGACCATGTGGTGGGGATGGCTCAATTCACATCCCGTGACCACATTTTATTACATAAAAATTGCAGAAATGACTAAATAAACAACAGCAGCAAATGCTCATTTGAGAGCTTTATTCTTCCTACCTACACTAACCTAACATGAGACAGCAGCATGCTAAATATATGCCCATAACCAGTGGAGCCATTTCAGCTTCTCTTCTATGCCAAATTGCTTTTCATTGTGCTTGGTTCTAGACAAAAATGTGGACATAATCACCATCAAACAGAGATATCTCATAATCCGCCCATGAATCTGAAACAGCAGGCTATTAGGATATAAAAATTCATCAAGGTTATGACAGAAAAAATCATGATGTGCACAAGAATCCTCTATCCATTGATGGATGGGACTCACATACAAACCACAAAACTGCTCAAGCTGATATGCAAAACAGGTGTTGTTATCTTCATCACTGAAATGAACTTGAGGTGGATCAGAACCTTCATCATAAAACCGTTTGTGCTGATCTTCAAAACAACTATCATTAATTTCATTAATGAAATGGATTTGAGGTAGATCAGAATCTTCATTATGCAGCGGTTCATGAACTTGCGGCAGCTCCAACTCTTCAATGCTTTCTGTTGCAGCAGGAGGTTGTTCAACTGTATCTTCAAACAACAACCCTTGAATTTCTTCTTCAATGGTCTGTCTTTTAAACCCAGAATGGATTCTAGGGATGAGAGCATCGTATTCCTTAGCAAGCTGTTCAATCTCATCAACCGTTCCATCATGCTAGCGAAGGAGAAACCTCTCGAAAAGTTTTGCTACTGAATCTATGGATTCATTCGGAAGACCATAGAACCAATTTAATGCATCCTCTTCTAAAGTTAAAGCAAAAATGATCATAAGGTCATCCTCACAATAAACATTAAAATCAATCATCAATTTGCAGTAAGAGGCAATGTGATAAATGGATGAAACATCATCATTTCAATGGAACTCTGGAAGAAAGTCATGCACTGTTTCATAGTAATAGCAGTCATTAGGAAATCCACGGATTTTTGAGAAATCCAGCGGGCTGAAACCTTCGTGTAACATAGCTTCGTGCAGAAGATTACGCGGTTTTTCCTTATTATCATCCATAAATAATGAGGTACTAAATATGAAACATACATATAGTCATACCTCATACCAAACTGTGGAGTCGCCAAGGTGAGCTTGGAAGCCTTCCAATGAGTGTGCTCACCTCTACACCCAATAGGATCTTCAAATTTGCAAAAGGACAAGGGCTCTGTCCCTTCGTGGAGTCGCCATGTGAGAAGAAGAATTTGCAATATAATCTCCCACAAATGTCGTCAATGAAGCATAGTCTTCAAATTTCGAGAACTGGACTTTGTCCCCAGTAGCGCCAAAAATGTTTTCCGCCGAGATGCACACCAGCAGCAGAAATATTTCGAAAGTTGTTCCCTCACTACAAGTGGGGAAGGTGTGGCCTTGGGGGCAAGCAATGAGCTAGGTACTGTCACCTAAATCCCAGCTCCTCAGTTTAGGCTAACTCCTAACGAAGCCAAGGGGGGTAGTCCCTACAAAGAGTTAACTATGGCTCAATGTGTTTTTAAATGTTTTTTTGGTGTTATGATGCGGATGGGTGTTGTTTAGGAGTTTTTGAATAGATCACACAATAATACTTTGAAAAACACACAAGATAACACAATCCACGTTGCAAGATAAGATAAGAGATACACTGATTCACAACCACTTCAAGACATCTTTAGATACAAGTCACTCTTATATGAAAATTAACACAAGTACTCCAAATTGATAATAAGCAAATAAAATATGTGATTCAAGGATCAGTGCCTTATGGAGTTAAAAAATACTTGAGTGCTTGGGTTGCTTGATACAAGTGCTCGAGAGATATGTTCGTGAGATCGTTTTGCAATTTCTCTTGGTAAATTCAAAGTTTTAATGGTCTTGATTATCAGGCTAAGAACAACAAGATAATCAAGAGATCAAAAAAGTACACCTTTTAAGTGGCTCCCCTTTGATGGTATGTCAAGACCGTCCAGATTTTGAAGGGATAGGTGTCCAATGATTTAAACCACTCCTGATGTCTGACAACGGTATGTTTCTTGGCCCCACCAGCTTTAGGATCTTATCTTTTGCCTCCCACTTAAAAGTTTCTCGAAACAACGCCGGTACGTTGGTTGGGGTAAAGTTTTATTTAGTTATCACTTATGAGATTAACAAGCCCAACACCTTTCTGAGCACTAGCCCAACCCTTTCAGGTTGGCGGAGCATACATGTGTTAGATGGCAACTAAAGCAAATTATTATGGGAGTGTGAGTTGGAGTATTTTAATTGTTGTTTAAGCGCACAGTTCAGCTCTCCGATAGAGAGTGCTCTTGACTTTGTCTTATGACAAGGTTCAAGAGACTTATCTAATCTAATATGCCTAATGCAGGGGAAAAATATGCAATCTAAAATGCTCTCCGACAGAGAGTGCTATTGACTTGGATTTCGGCAAGTTCAAGAGACTTTGTTTGTTTATTAGAATAGACGCAGTCTTGCATAAAGAAAAGTGCACCTTTAGAAGTAAAACAATAGAACAATAATGATATCAAAGCATGCTTTCTAAGGCCAAATTTAACCACTAATCTAAGAAATAAACAAGTGGGGTCAACCTCCGAACAAGGATGACCACTAGAACAGCCAGTCCTTGAGAAATTCCAGCTAGCTGAGTTTCGATAAGGAGTCTAATGGGGAAAGAGAAGTAACCACAAAATTATGTGGCCCTGCCCTTGGGATGAAATCCCAAGGATACTATCTCAAGTCAAGACTTGGAAGAGAACTAATCTAAATACAAAAAGTGAAATTTAATCTAAGTACTGAAAGTAAATCTATTCTAAGAAAACAAGAACACTCTTCCCTAAATGGGGAAGAAAAAAAAGTGTGGGAGGCCTTATCCCACTTTTTCCTTTTTATTAATTGGTTGCAAGTGAGGGATTGAAACCCTTGAAATGAAAAGCAACTAAGAATTTAAAACTAAAACCCTTTTGGGGGTTTGTACAAAGAAGAATGACTGTATTCTTGTCTTCTTGGTTTGAATCTTCTTCTTCTTTGGGTAATCTCCAAGTGGTTTTAGTTCAAAATTTGTTCTTACTTCCCTTCTCAATAACTTGTTCTTTTCTCAAAACTTGTAACAAACAAAAGTAAAAAAACTCATGCACCCATTAGCATTAGTATAAAAATAAAACCAATTGAAAATAAACTTTTTCTAAGCTTTGCAAATAAAGAAACTAAATGCAACTAAAGT
This sequence comes from Larix kaempferi, assembly GCA_027924585.1. Lineage (NCBI taxonomy): Eukaryota > Viridiplantae > Streptophyta > Pinopsida > Pinales > Pinaceae > Larix > Larix kaempferi. The sequence goes on along the minus strand of BSBM01001023.1, from coordinate 9,893,419 downwards.
CTAAGCACCTAAAATGAAATGCACTTCTACAATGAGACCTAGATGCAAAAGCTTGAAGTGAACTATATAGAAATCCTTAATGTGAGGTCTACAAAGTGAAAATTATCAAGTGAATTTAAACTAGAAAGAGCCTAACTATGAGATCAAACAAAGAATGAACTAAGATCTATGAAACGAAAGTGCAAGATGTGAGACTTAAGATGCCTATGCTATTTTTCAAAGCATGAAACTAGGGCCTACTTAACAAATCTTTTAGAGATCTACGTTATTTCCAAGTATAAGATCTAAACCACGAGAAAATTTTAACTCTAATGACAATACAAAACTTGAGATTTAACTACTTAAAAAATGAATCTAAAAAAGAACAAACTCTACTACTAACCCAACTTACACTTTATTTCTTTGTTTGTTTGTATCTTTTTTGAAGGTGGACGAATGGGAGAAGGGATGAAGACAAGAGGAGAGGGTATGGGCAACAGTAAAGAAGGGACAGTGGGAAGCAAACTAAGGTGGAAAGTGGCAGAAAATAGGAGCAGCAGAATGAGGTGAGGTAAGGTTGACAAGAGGAGGAAAAAGAGAGGATGAGTGCAAGAGGAATGGAGAAAAAGAAGAGATGGGGCGAGAGCTAGAAGAAAAGATGGAAAAAGATGAGGAAGGGCGAGAGAAAGATAGCGAGGAAGAGGAAAAACGAGAGGGCAAAAGGGTTAAGCAAGCCAAAAACCAAAGGCAAGCTAAACAACGATCTCAAACTTGGATAGGAATAGGGCTTTGGATTTCCACTGTTTGTAGATAGGTAGATCAAGTAACCAAATGAGAAGTTTTGTTGAAGGGGTGATGGAGAAAGCAAGAACTCCTTGTTCTTTGTTTATAAAGCTTGAAACTCCTTGGCCATATGCAAAGTGAAGGTGTACCTACAAGAAACCCAATGCATTGGAAGATACCTGCAAAACAAATTATACTCAAGCGAAAAGAGATAGATTCATTGTTTACTTGTGCTAGATTTTTAGCCCTCTTGAAACAAAGATTTATAACTTAATAATCCTAAGCATAAAGCATTACACAATATCACCTTATTTATTGGGTGAAGTATGGCCACCAAGAGCCTCCACAGTTTGACCCCCAAAGTCTCAACTTTATTAATAATCAAAACGAGTTACAAATCCTCTAGAGTTTCTTTGCTAAAAAGTCCATGAGGAATGAGGAAAGAGAGCCTCATTATATAGCAAAACAATAGCCTAGTCTACCCTAATTCGAATTGGCATGATGGAAGCCAATGCACCTAACACAAATCGAATTCCATGTCTAAATCCCAATCAACACTAAATCAAGCCAAGCTTTGGAGTCCATATTCACCAAACAAGTCGAGTTTCATTGATTGAGATGAGGAGGTGGCCTCCACCTAGGAAAGGTGCCCCTCACCTCTTCTTTGGAAGTATCACCATGCAATAAGTGAATGCCATGTGGTAGAACTCAAGCTCCAAGCCAAAATCACGTGGGCTCCAATAGGTAATGCGTGAGTCTAGTGGGAGATCCACATCATACTTGATATAAATGCAAACTATCTTCAAAGGGATCCAATCCTTGTGATTTCTCAATCTTAGGAGGGCGCCTACCATAGGATTTAATGCCAAACCACCAAACCATTTAATGATTGACATGTCATCAAATCGAGTTTTGCATGGAAGGAGGGTGAATTGCTTGGTGAAGACATGCTTGTGTTGACTGTATACTCAACTGAATGATGACTGAGATGAATGGAATCTTTATTAATGTCCAGTTCCATGTCAATTAGTCTTTTATTTTAATCCATTTGGATTATTTTGGAGAGATTTGGATTATCTCCAAAATAATAATTTTTAATACTTTAATTAATAATTTCTCTGTAACTGGGTTTTTTGAGAAATTATTAATTATGAGGCTGAATTGACATCCGAAACTTAGGATAAACTGGTCCGGGGATCATGAATGATTTTTGACTTAAGGTTGGATCCTTCAATCACTGAATTCGGATCCCGGATGACTAACATATTACAAATTCAAATTTCTCCATTTAAACTATAGAGAAATTTATTAAAATTTAAAAAATAATTAAAATCAAAATCCGACGCCTTCGGTAAATTTTTTTTGAGGGTCCTAGGGACCTAGGACATGACCAACACCTATTCTAATAGTGTCTAGTAGGCTTATATACATCAATTGTACTCTAATAACCCCCCATGGCTAAAACTTTCAAAATCGGGCATTCCAGCTTTGGAGGAAGCGGGAGAAAACCTCATCGATTATAGCTCGGCTATAGGCAAAGTATAATTGACAAGGGAAAAAAAATCCCTGGAATACCTTAGTTGCTTAATCAAGTCATGGGGAACCGAGACACTCAGAATCCTACTAGCACACTTTATTACAAACCCCATGGGGCCATGGTCATGTTGACTGAAAAACAAAACTGACTAGCCAAAATTGGCTAGGCACAAATGCTAGATCATCTGATAAACTGGAGTACAAACATTCATCATGTTTTTCAAATGGAAGCTCTTCAGATAATCCAACTATGGTACAAAAAGTTGGTAACAATGCCTCTCCATTTGTTTCACTCAACACCTCTAGTACACATTCCTCGTCACAGTCTTCTCTTGGATGACATATGATCATAGTCTCTTCAATTCGGTTGATGTCATCTTTATCAATACACATACTAGGAATTAATCATTCTTCTCGTCCTCATCATCCTTCCAAGGTTTCCTGGCCAAATTTGTCTTCTTCATTATTAACACCTAATGTGTCCTTTCCATTTTGGACTCCACTTTCCTTCCCAAGTCTTTCCCACAATCTTCTTGCTCTGTTTTCACTCAAGAACATTCAACCGTTCTTTTAATGCTTTGATTAAGCAATCTTCATACTTTCTGTCTTCTATAGACCTATTCTTCTTAGAAGTCTTCTCCAATGTTTCCAAAATTTCAAACATCATTCTTATTTCCATTTTCTTGTTATCTTCAGTTTCCTTCTGGTTAGCATTTCTTTTCCTTACTCCCATGTTGCAACAACACAAGAAATATCCTGTCTCTCTCTAGAATCTTTTCCTTTTATAGACTTTTCTTCGTTCTCTCTTTATCAAGCAATCATCTTTATTAATTTTAGAGATTTTTCCTCCTCGTGACACAATTCTTGGTAGCTTAAAATTACCAAACCCTCATTATGTCTCCTACATAACCTCTTCACGGGAAAAATTCCATTCATTAGGCTTGCCTCTTAAAAATCCACATGCGCCACTTCATTATCATCTCTCAGTTCCTTACACCTCCTTGGTTCATTCCTCTTTGTGGCTATCTCCACGTAGCTCGCCTTGTAATCTTAAATCCAGAATACTAGTTATAGACCTACCTCACCAGCACTGTCTCCCACGAGGTCCACTTTCAACAATCACACTTGCTGAAACACCTTCTCTTAGGTCTAACACAACCATAATCTCTACAAGGAAAAAATGTCTTGGAACCAATTCCATCGGTGCTCAATATCTCGCTGGTAACTTTGTAACTATTATATAGCCAGAGCTGAAACCTCGTTCTGTTATTTCTCCAATCTTCAGAACCCAGAGTAGAATCTGGGCTCTGACACTACTTGACACGGCGGGACAGACCTGCAGTAAGATTAACATATACAAGACTATGCTCTGTGATTAGAGTTTACACCAGATGCTCTTGCTTCAAGCATTTGACCAGAAGTTCAATTGAATTGTATTATCATAGAGCATTATAATGAAAATGGCATCAAGAGAAATAATAACAAGACTTGAATATTTTCATTTTATTAACTAAATTTTCAGAACTACACAGGGATATTCAATTTCAAAGGGTCTCAGTCTCCTCTGGTTTTTCAATATTGGTCAAATTACATATGGTTCTCCTTATCTGTGTTGGATATGACGATCCCTTCCTTCAGTGCACATCAATCCGCCCTTTCGCCTCTCCCTTTGCTAGTGTCCTCAACCACACGATCTAGATCCTCCCCTTTCAGACCTTCCTTTCTCTGTTTTAAAAGGGCCTTCCTATCAATTCGTTCCCCCATCTGCTGGAAGATGAACGGTCACGGTGGTCCAACTACTTGGTCGTTTTCAAACTCATTTCCCCTTCCTTCATGGGTATCCACCACTTGGCATGAAATATTCCCATGGGATGCGTGGATTAGTGTGCAATATTTATAACATGAATTGTGACACATTGTTGCAACATGGAATAACGTTATGGAGTTACAACATGATGTTGCGGCAAATGAGTTGCAATAGTTACATGACCTAGATCTACAACACTCTTATTTTATCCTAGAAATGACTAACTCATAAATCAAAGTGTTTTTGGTTGATGTTGATCACCCACGACCAAGGATGCTCCTACATCATAGGTGCTTTAAGAGTTCACATTTGTTGGGAAGATGGACTATATTTTTTGAAGCATTTACAACATTATTTTTTAAACTTTTATTTATAAAGATATTGTTATAACCAAATTTGGCACTTCTCCGTATGTGACGACACTTTCATGTTGATGCTCTCATGACGACACTTTCATGACAACACTTCATGAAGTTATTGTGGGTCACACAAAAGGACACTATGGATGTAAGAGCCATATTTGGAAGCTCAGTAAGGTGTCCTTAACTTATTCATTGGTTATCTAACAGTTTGGGAGCTTCTAACCATGTTTGAAGACCAAAACACCACCTAAAAAGACCTCAAAATGGAATTTTTTGCCTGTTTTTTCACCCACGCGCTTGTTTCACATGGCTCACCCGTGTGTGGTGTGCACCTTTCCCCTTTCCCACCAGCGTGTGCCTTTAAAAAATCCAAAAAATATAAAAAATATTGAATTAGGGGTAGTTTGGGTGGTTTTGGAAACCTCCTCCTCGGTTACAACTGCTCCCTCCCTGACCCAACCTTCTTCTTCCACTATAAAAGAGAGGTGGATTGACCATGAAGAGGAATCTGAGCCCAAGTAATGCTATGCTAGATAAATTTTCACTCCCTTCCCCATCATTTGTGCCCTAGTTGCCATTAAACCCTAATGTATTTGATCTGAGGTTGGGATTCTTGGAGAAGAGAAGCATGAGACTTTGAATCAAAGGTTTCGTGGGGTGCTTGAATAGAAATAAGGTAATATTGTACTTGCTTCATTCATTAATGAAATAATAGACATCTTTCCCTTTCCAAATAGTCGCGTCTATGTTTATCTCAGATTTGATTGCTAGTTGTTGTTCATTAGATTTACTTTTCATGTTCTATTTGAACTTCAATAATTTATTAGTAGTCAAATTTGTTTGAGGAAGGTTTTGAATTGGTTTTGCAGGTTCTCTGATTTGAGATCAAGAAAAAAGCTCAAGGATTCAAGGAGAAGGCTAGGATCAAACTTCATAAATAAGGTACACGTCCCTCTTATCCTTTAAACTCTTTATTTATTTTGCTTGTTGCAGAACCCTAGGTGTTTTTTTTTCAAACCCTAGTATGTTAGTGGCCTCACCCCATCCATAGGACTAACTTCCTAACAACAGATATACATCATGATATATAAAGGTTATGGTGGGCTTGACATTTCCTGTCAATGTGAATTTGTAGAGGCGGTAATGGAAGAATTGTCAATCTAATTGCTTGGTCGTATGTAGTCTTGCATCCAATACACACACCATCAACAATCATCTTATTGACTGTCTAAAAAAAATACCCTCGTAAATAATCTACTGAGAATAATTTTGGTAATTGGGCATCAATGCTGCTCATCAATAAGCGTGACAAGGTCCTCTATAATGAGACCTTTATCAATTTTTTTTCTTTTTTTCTTTTTTTTTTTTTTTCTGGATAGGGATAGAATCTGTCAATGTCAGAAGAAGATGAAACCAACCCATCTCTCCTACCCATTGGAACACACCATGTTGCCCCGTTGCTCTGCGTTATATCAAAATCACGATATCACTATTTTCGTTGATAATAGTCCTTCAATCCAAATTCTAATGCATCATTACATATAACACAAAACCTTTAACATAAAATTTCATTAAGCTTACAATAATTTTAAGATTTGCAATGTACCGACGATGCACAATAATCTACAATCAAATCTTTAAAATCACTTTTCTATAATCAAATGTATACAAATAAAGATATCTATATATTTTTTTGAGATCAATATAAATAATATGATTGCCAAATTAACATGATATACATAAATATGTTAACATTTTTTATATTGATAGTAATATAACGATGGTCAAATTAACATGGCATGTATATTCATTATAACAATTGAGATAGTATGATTATCAAATTAGTGCAATATATATATATATATATATAATACAAATTTATATCAAAATTAATTAAATATATATTAATTTATAATTTATTCATGTAAAATTTAATAACTTTATTTTATAAAGATTAAAATTATTTAATTAACATATTCCATATACTGTATGTTCACATTAAATTTTTAATTCAACATTCAATTGTTATAATGCATTAAAGAATGATTATTTAACAACTATAGAATAAAAAAGAAGCGTAGAACTATCTTTTAATTATATTTTTGCATGAAGTCCTTAACATGGTGTATTTCAATTATGGTTATTTAACAACTATAGAATAAAAAAGAAGTGTAGAACTATCTTCTAATTATATTTTTGCATAAAGTCCTTAACATGGTGTATTTCAATTATGTTTTTACATAATTTTTTATCTTTCGTATTTTGCATTCATAAGTCTTGTGAGTAAGGTTCTCTCTTCTTTGTAATTCCAAAATTTTTGACATGTAAAATCCTATGCATAAATCCATAACAAGGATAATTTTAGGGGCGAAATTTAGTCAATAAGCTATTTTTCCATGTTTTTTCCATAAAAGGATTCGCTAATTTGCATTTTTTGAAGCCCCGTTTCACCCAATTTTGATGAAGTAATTTTTTTTCACTCTAAAAATCGCCAAATTATTATATAAACTATATAAAATCCTTAGAAATTGAAATAATTTTAGAAAAATATCACCAAATATTTTATAGTTGACATTTTAGGAATTGATAAGATTCGCCAAGTTTTATACACTTTTAAATAAGTATGGGTCCTTTATCCCTGATCCATAATTTTTTAAATTCTAAATTAGAGATTATTTATAAATTAAGCGTTTTAACTTTTAGTTATAAAATTATTTACATCTTTAAATATCATAACAATATAATATCTATTATTTATAATTCACTAAAATAATATTATATAAATTTATCTTTTCAAAATGAATAAATTAATTCATAAATGAATTAAATAAAAGTATTATATAAATTTAATTTTTCAAAATGAATAAATTAATTCATATATATATATATATATATATCAAGAAAATCTCGAGGAATTGTTATATATTTAATATTTTCAATATTAATTATATATATTTTTAATTTTTGCTAACTCAGGTATGGATTTCGTTTGCTAGGCAATCTAAGTTCAATATCCTTAAGGTGACTTAGTTGGGAGGAGACACCCAAAAAATCCTGCCATGTTAAAGGTTGGTGTAGTCCAAGTTGAGTGCGATCCTCGAGTGATTTTGACAACTTAAATACCCCTAAATTACGGTTTCTTAACTAATAGTTCAATTGCACTACCTCAAATAATAAACATTTATAACAAATTCTCTCTCTCTCTCTATTACATTTAATAATAATACCATTTTTAATCTAATTATTTTTTTCAATCTAACTATTTTTATGATAGAGAAGGTTATATTTTATTATTTATTACTTATATTTTATTATTAAATATTATTTATTATGAATTTTTATTGAATATTGGTCATTTATATTATTAATTATTTTTTAATGATAAATCAATTAAGGTAAATGTTGTGATGCTACATAATTATTGAGGAATATCGTACTCTAACATATCCCTTTATAAAATTTACAATGCAACTTAACACTTGAGGAACACTTTAATTCAACATAAACTCACAAAGATGAACATCATAGTGCAACATTAACATTAAAGAACATCACATACTTGACGTAACCCTTAACGAATGTCATAACATGACAAAACTATCCATGAATATAACAACTAAAACATACATCAACCAAGATGAAAATCACAATGCATCTTACCATTTAGAAACTCATAATCAAACATAACCCTTGACAAATGTCACAATGAAACATAACCCTTGAGGAAAATCATAATGTGACATAACCTTTAATGAATGTCGCAACATGTGACATAACCATTTAGAAACATAGGATATTGCATAAGTTAATGAAATTGAACATCACAATTTGACAAAACCATTGGAAAATGTTCCAATCCAAGGTAATAGTTAAGGAATTATTGAATATTATTTATTATTTAATTTTATTAAATATTGATTATTTTATTACTATTATTAATTATTAATTATTT